>JAQSUU010000553.1:15625000-16250000 GCA_038087645.1 Saccharum hybrid cultivar R570 | reverse complement strand
CTACCTTTTCAGGTTGAACATTTGCAGCTGAGTCCACCTGTAGTTCACAAGGTGCATTTCTCATAAACTGTTTTAAGTTGGGTGAAACAGTGGGTTGAGATGGATTTCACTTACCGCCTTAGCAACGATCTCAGCATTTGCTGGTATGTCTAATGTAGCCTCAAAGAGAACCCCAAGCCCACTTATCACTTTGAGGTCCATCTGATACATACGCCACATTGTCTCTCTGATATCTATGAGCTTCAACCCATGTTTTACCCCCATCAACAGATATATCCACTCTCTCAATGCCACGGCCACCACCTGAAAGTGCATATCCAGCAATCCTTGCCTGCAGCGAGCAAGCATAGCAGTGTGAAGATCTTTATAAAGTTTGCCCATAATACTTGCACAGGATTCAGTCTCAGAGTATGCATTGCTATGAAAACATGCTGACCTTTCCTTCCTTGATAACATCTACATCTTCCAGTGTACAGATAGCAGACTACATGTTCAAAGTAAGTGAACATAAGTTCTTGAGACTAGCAGCACATATCAGCAATGAAGAATCAATGATGCAGTATACCTGTACAGGGAAATCCATTTGTGGCCTTCTCGTTGACCAATTAATATTGTCCCAATCCACGGTTGGTGGAAACATTTTGTAATCTTTTTGCGTAAAAAAACCCTGATTGAAAAATTATTACACTCATATTTTTCAAAAAAACCTGGCATTCCTCCTCTTTTATGTTGATACTGTCCAACCATTTTACAGAGCGTGCACCAATAACGCCAGGTACAACAACACGGAGTGGGTACCCATGGTCACGACTGAGTACCTACACATTGTAGTTTATAACAAGTAAATTGAAAAGACATCCAGATAAAATGAAAACTGAAAAGGAAAACAAGTAGCGGAATGCACAAAGCCATTAAGAAAAATTTACTTCTTGAAGAGTAACTTAAACATCATATCGAGACTGTAAAATTGAATTTGAATATGCAAAGAAGGTTAATGTTTTTCCACCTCTCCATTCATTTCATACGCAAGCAATACATCAGCATCAGGATCTGTTGCCTGCTTTAATGGAATAGATGCCGTATAAGGACCGCCTTTTTCCTCCTGACACAAACAATACAAGGTTATCAGGGAGGCTTTGCCATAAGCATCTGCCAGTCAACAAGGATCAGCACACTCACTTTACACTTGTCAACGCTAACAAACTCAACATGCTTCCCTCCTAGAGATGTGACTGAAGTGAGTTCTGGTATTCCAACTAGCACAAGGACATCAGATAGTTTGGCACCTCCCCAAGTTGCTGGAATCATACAAAACATCAGTAGATCTACTACTAGAATCATTTTCGTCAACAAGCAAATGCAAGTGCTAGTATCTACAAGCAAATTTTGATGAGGACAATCAGAAGACAAAATTTCAGTATTTTCTGTACTATACTGTCATTAATCAGTAGGAAAAAAATGGAAGGTGAAAAAACAAAGGTTGTCGTTCCAGACTATAAATCAGGAGTCTGGAAGGGAAGTGAAAGATACAGTTCTAGGGATAGTAAAACAAAAGCAATTCTAGTAAATCCCTTCCATTTCATATGATCATTATACCTAGCTCATATGTTATTAATTAGTTCATATGAGAGCTCATGAGGTTCATCCAAACTGCTAATCTGATACTCATAGAGTAACCAGCAAGGGCTTATTTCTAGTCTAGAACTCATAAGATTTCACACGTGCTACTACCACTTGAAGATTGACACGAGCATACCACAATGGGTTCCATTTCTACAACCTCGAAATGAAAGGCAGCACTTGTTCTGAACTCATTGCTTACCATTTCCAAGAGCAGATATGTCCCACCCAACACCTCTCACTTTTCGTACCTTACTCATCGCAGTCCTCCTGTTTCCCGCGCACCGCAAATTTCACAATCATATTGTCATACGCTTAGTTTATTAGTATTAGCCATACTAACATATAGGCATCACAGAACGATTAGTTGGGCAAGCATATATATGAAACCTGTAAAGTTGCTGTGACATTGTACTTTGGAAGAGCCCTGAGTGCAAAGTTTTATGTCAATTCTTTACTGAAGAGCAAAGACCATTCATGCCACACTATTAGAGGCTAGAAAGAAAAAAAAAAACATTAAAAATTACCGAATGTCAGCCATGGATAGCTGAATAGACTTGTTGACGAGACCAGAAATGGAAACAGTATATCTGCCGATCCATTCATATTAAGTGTCAGTGTTTGGTAAACTGTAACAGATCACAACCATAAAAGGAAATTCACAGTTTGTGCTAAGAAACCTTGACAGGTCCTCGACCTTAGGGATGGGTCCATGATTCCTCTTGTAGAAGAAATCGACTGGGGTGATGTAAGATGCTACTAGTGCCGATCGGTGAGGCTCAGCATTGAATGGCTCCGGCAAACAGCATGATGCTCCCAGATTACTCCCATTTTTGTATCTTACTGGATAGTTCAGGAATAATTCCTACTGAAATAAAAACTCATTCAGGCAAAGCTCTTGGCAATCTAGACACTCGCAACCGACAGTCCGATACACTGCCTCATTCTGGCAGCGTACAGAGAACTACAACATCCATGTGCCGCGGACTGCGGCCGGAAAGGCATACAAACTGGTGCCTATTTTCACACGACAGAGACTAGAAAAACCCCTGCTCAATGCTCACTGCTCAGTGCTCACCACGCTTCGCTAATCATTGCGCAGTAACAGCACGTGCACGTGCACGCAGCACGCCTGACGAATGCGGACAGCGGAGCGCTACCCGCTGCTGCACAGCACCAACGGCGGGTCGGCGGCGGCCCGATCGGCCAACGCGCCGGCGCCGTAGAAGCCCTCGCACGCATCCAGCCGGCCTGGACCGGGCCGGGCCAAACCAGAGCCGCGAAGGCGCGAACGAATCCGCGCGATTGGCGACACCACAAGGCACCCACCCAATCACTCAAAGTCTCGAATCTCCAAGGGGGTGGGACGCGGGGAGAGGGGAGCGTAGCTCTGACCTTGGAGTTGATCTTGAGGGCCGGGTGACGCGGCGGCTCCTCCGCGTAGTCGGACGGCGCCGTGAGCCCGGGCATCTTCGCTGGCCTCCGCGACTCGCTCTCCCTGGAGGTCCGCTGCTCTCTCTGCTCCGCGAAACGAAAACGAAGGGGGTGGAAGTGGGCTCCCCTGCTTTGATTGATTTTTTTTTTGTGTGTGTCAGTGCGTGGTGACTCGGCGGCGAGCGCGAGGCCCGGCGGGCGCTCCCCGGCCCAGGCCCCCGCCCGACCTAACATTTCCGTGAAAAAAAAAATCACATTACCTCTCCCAACTTCTGCCAAAGTCTGATTTTCGTTCTGAACTCTAAAACCGAGTATACCACCCCTCTGAACTTTTAAAACCGCTCGTTTTACCTCTCTAACCGGTTATAAGCGGTTTTCAAAGACGGTTTTATCTTTTTCTTTTTTATTTATTTTGACTGAATCTTTGAAAAAATCATAGTAAATCACAGAAAAATCATAAAATGAAAAATCCAATTTTCTCAGACTTCACATGAGTAAATCTACATAATGAACATATAATATAGTATATTTTAGTAATTTTTTTTACTATAACTTTAGATCTATATTTTTCTGTAATTAATTCACAGCTGTTGTTTCTGTAACACCCCTGGGTGTTAAGCATGCATTCATATCCCAAATCATGAGCATTACCATTTCATACATGTTCATCATCGCATGCAATATAGGTTGGAATTAATTAAATTGTGAAAAACATGTTTGAACACTAAAGTATTGCAATTTCTAGCCAAGAGTGGTAAAAATTTGTTGGGCTATAACTCTAAATGGCTTAGAACTAATTAACATGATTTTTGGAGCAACTTTTGTATTCAAAATCTTCCCAAATTTTGCTTCTAAAAATATTCTAGAAAAATAAGTTTTCATTTAAAATTTGACTTTAAATCACTAATTCTAAATCTGTTTAGAATTTTGAAAAGTTCCCTAAATGAAAGTTGTAGAGAATAAAATTTTGAATAACTTTTGTTTTGGGGGCAACTTGTGAAAATATCTTTTTCATCCTCAAAATTTGAATTTGAATCAAATTATAAAATCTAGAATTTTATTTATAAAAGAAAAATGAATTTTCGGCCTTAGCAGGCCGCCGCCTCCGCTTCGGCCTGCTCGCGCAACCGGCCCGGCCCAGCTTCCCGCGTCCGCGCCTGCCTCCGCCCGCCCGCGCGCGCGCGACGCCGTGGCGCCGCGGCAGAAGCCGGCCGCCGCATGGCCGTACGTCGCCGACACCGCGCGCCACGCGTCCCTCCGCGCCCGCCTACTCCCTCCGCGCGCTCGCCCGCCTTCGCTACCGCCTCTATTCCCCTCTCTACGCCTCACAGCAGCGCTCCAGCAGCAGCCGCGCGGCCACCACGCCATTGCCGGCTCCCGAGCTCCGCCACCGCCGTTGCTGCTGCCCCGGCTCACCGCCACAGCCTCCGTCTTCCTCCTCGCTTCGTCTTCTCGTCGCGCGTCCCGTGCTCACCATTGCCCGCGAGGATTCGGCCCCTAGCCACGGTAATAGCTCGCCGGAGTTTCGGCCGAGCTCACCGGAGTGAACCGCTCCGTGGACTTCACCCCTCCATCCTCCTTCTCGCTCACTTCTCGAGCGCACGAGCACCGTATTCGCGCGGTAAAGCTCGCAGACCACACCGCGCGGGCCCTCTCGGTCGGTGTTGGCCGGCCGACGGCAGGCCGAGCCACCGCGCCGCCATGCACGCCGGCGAGCTCGATGCCGAGCTCGTCTAGCCACATGCTAGGCACCCTCAGTTTCGTCTCTCCGCGGGGAAGACGCTGGTGGTGACCTCACCGCCGGCGAGCTCACCGGCGGCGAGAACCGCTCGGTCAGCGCTTCCCCCGCCTCTGTGTGACTGACCCGTGGGGTCACGGGCCCACATGTCTGCCTCCTCTCGCGCACGCATGTGCACTGCACCGGGTGCACCAGCATTTCCAGTGGCGGTTGTTAAAAGGATTTTTGAAAATAATTTTTTAGAAATTGTTAAAAGGGTTTCTAAAATCCATAATTTGCTCATTTTAGCTCTAAAAATTGTGAAACAAATTTTGTAGTGTTTCTCATGAGTAGATCTACAGTTTAAAAATATTGCAGGTCAAGTTTGAAATACTTTTCTGTAGGGTTTTTATTTAATCACTAAAATTGTTGTTTTCTTGTTAAATATGTAATAACTCATAGAAAGTTCAGAAAAATATGGTTCCACTTGCAATAATTTTATTTTGTGATGTACTTTCTAGGAAAAATATATGTCATGCATGTTCTGTAGAAAAATCTTGATGTGTAGTACAAGTGTTTAATATTGTTAATAATTGTTATTTTTGCTAGAGAGAAAAAGATGAATAAAACATGAATGTAATAATTTTTCTATAGTAATTGTTTATTGGGTAGAATGTAGGAAAAATGCTAAATCTATTGTTTGATACTTTTTATAGTATAAAGTATTTTTATGCTCATTTTTAGGCCCTGGCTTGTTATTTTTGTGTAGGCAGTTCTAGTAATCCAAATGCAATAAAATTTTTGTGGTATGCTAGATTAGATGATAGAAAGCTAATGTAATTTTCTCAGATTTTTCTGTGCTACCAAAATAGGTGTTGCTGTTCAAACCTAGTTGCAATTAGGGTTTAATTAACCTTGTTAATGTATGACTAGTTAATAAGGTTTGCTTTGGTGTATCTTTGAAGCAATTAATAAGATGTGTTGACTTAGCATAGTAGTAGTAGAAGAGAATGCAGTAGATGATATGTGCTTGTAATATATGTTCTTGGCTGATGTTGACTACCTTGTACAAGAATTGTATTCCTACTTTTTGAAATAAAGTAAACCTATTTGTCTACATTTCATTCATCATGATCATTACATGTCATTTCTGCAGTGCACCTAGGCATGAGTACTTATACATTTGCATCATACAGGATCGCAGGAAGTAACTCCGGTAGCAGTTTCCGAGGAGCCGGAAGAGCAGCCCGAGGAGCAGGAGGTGCCCGAAGCAGACGAGGAGGTCGGTGAGGATCTTCCAGAGTGCCCAAACCACCGTCCGAGCTCTTTCGAGAGAGGCAAGCCCCGGAGCATTTTTCTCCTCCGGTTTGCAAATATTTTATTAATGCTTTTACTTTAACTGTTGCATTATATTTAGGAGTTATTTGCAACCGTTGCTGCATTATACCTTGTTTACTCTGTTCTACCCTATCCTTGTCACCTTGATATTCACAGTCAAGTAATTGCTTAGCTTGTTTAGACCGGTAGAAGTCGGGTGATTTCCTGTCACCTGCGAGATATAGGTGGTTACCTGGATCTGCTTGAAAAAGTATGTCATCTGAGAATAACTAGTGTTAATGTGAAATTGAGACCGGACGGAAACTTACAGGGTTTCGGACTGTAGTGTTTTTCGTCTGTGTCGATTAAGGACCGACCGTGTTGGGCCTCAAGTCATGTTGAACGCATGCCTTACATTTAGCTGGCCGAATAATGTACCTTTTGACCGCGAAGCTGGGAGATTATTCGGGCCGAGTGGATTGCCCGCAACGCATTGTACCGGAGCAGTAGTGGCAGGATACGGGGGCGCGATGATAAGGCCAAAGAGCAGTCGGGCGGCCCTGGGTACATGTGGTTCCTGGCAAGCTCGCGACTTTACCTGAATGGTTGACTCGGTGACCAACACCTCACTTTAGCGGGTGAGTGAGGTTTGTGTGAGGAATAAATTATCAGCTGGTTAATAATCGATTTGAATCGCCATCGTTCACTGGATAGTGAACACTTGACTTGAGTGACTTCATCGTAGTAATTCTGATGGAACACTTGGACAGTTATATGGTATATGACATGATTAAAGTCGTTAATGATCATTGGTTATCCTTACCTGTTTAATTACATGTTACTCTAGTACAGGTGCAAATGTAGTTGACAGGTTAATAAAGATTTAACTTGATGCAAAGCTTTTAGAAAGATTTTTTAAATGCTAAAAATGCAATTTTTTTTTCAAATGAGTCAGGTACCCCACCAGAAAGCCTGTCATGATCCTTTGTGTCTTTTATTTTTGGTTCTGTCGGGTAAGTCTAGCTGAGTACCTTCTCGTACACAGGGCTTTGTTTCCACTTGTTGCAGATGGGCAGATGTATTACGGCTATTGTATCAACTGTATTTATCCTGCGATGGGAGAAGCTTAGGACCATAGGCAATAGTCATTCACTACGTCTCGTCTGATGCTTTTATTGGAAGATGATCCTGAGCTGGTACTTTATTTTGAACTCTATGTGAGTGTGTGATTTGAACTAAATGCTTCCGCTACTTCTATTTGAAACTGGTTTGTAATAACTATGTTTAAACTCCGATGTATTTACGACGCGAACTTTTATGTAACTTGTGATGGTGACCGCTGAACTTATTACGATCTTGGCTGGTATGTAAGTTGGTTTGAAATCCGTCGTGATTTCACGGACTACCGGGTTATACGGGCTTAAGTTTGCTAAATCGTCTGCTCGGTGGATGATTTTCTTACTTAATCTCGTATAATTGGTCGGTTCTGTTACAGTTTCTATGGTCCAATTGTGGTGAAATTTTTATGGTGGGTTAATTATTGTATGCTTGAATTGTAGTAAAAAATTGATACTCATTGAATCATGTATAACTTAATTATAGATTTATAAATACTTTTTAACAAGCATACACCTAAATAAAACTATAGTATACCATGGGTTTTGATCTTGCTTTTGCAATGGGCCCTGAATTTGGACCCAAAACTACGGCTGAAATGGACGAAACGGGCCTTGCTGTCTTGGGTTGGATACAGAAGCAGAAGAGAAGGTATACACTTCTCAGAAAAGAGAGGGGTATACAAATCTCTAATCTCGTGAGTTCAAAGGAATCCACGTTGCAAGTACTCTTTCTATTCGAGTAAAAACCATCATTCTAAGTTATAAATTATAACTTTTTTAGGTACATAGCTTTTACTATACATTTAGATATACATATACATTACATATATATAGTAAAATTCATATATCTAAAAAAAAGTCAGAATAACATATAATTTAGAACGGGGGAGCATGTATACAAGTACTAAAAAGAGTCAAAACTACTTATAATTTGTGATATGGTTTTGGGTGGTTCTTTATTTGCTACATCGTGTCTTTGTATTTGAAACTAGAGAAGTGGTTAGCGTTACGATAAAGCTCCACTGCAGGCGTCCATCCCGCGTCCAGACGCTAGACGCTACGTGACCTCAAGGTGTCCGCGTATTGTACCCACCACGTAGATACTTGATACTCCTGTCATGTTCTCAAGTGGCCACTTAGAGCAACTCCAAGAAACTTGTTATCCTCTATTGTATAATCCACTCTAAGAAATTTAGTGTAAAATAGACCACCAACAGAATGGCTATCTCGTTTTCTAAAAGTAGCCGCAGACTATTCCCTAATTCTCGCATGGCATAAAAAGCAAACGACGCTCGCTAGCCAAATCTGCATGATCCCGTCTTCTGCGTCGACACCGCACCACACCTGCCCTGACCATGCCGACGCGTGTGCCACTGATGGGCCCACGCCATCTCGCAGGCGTTGCACGGGAGGCTTCCCGCCGATGTAAGACTAGTCCATCTTCTTCGTCCCTCCGAACCAGCCAAAGCACGCCGGATGCAGGGCCGGCTCTAGGGGGTGGACAAGAGGTGCGACCGCCGGGGGGCCAAGCCGCTAGGGGGCCCATGATTTATATATATATATAGTGCTTAAGGTCTATACATTTAGCACATTAGCGTATGCGAGGCCACCGTCTTTTCCTATTCTCGATGGACATAGTTTATCTTTCTCGGTACAGTTCTCGAAGATTTTGCATTTGCTCAAAGATGGTTTTTTTTACAAAGCATTGAAGCATTATTGTTTTATTTGAGGTATAATCATAATAGTTATTTTATTGTTATCTTTTTTTGTTCATTACTATCGTTAACTTTCACAAACTAAACATATGTTGTAATTTATTTTTTTCATACTATATACTTCAGTTGTTATATTAAAAATTAGTTTAATCGGCCCTTGCGAGGGCCCTTAAATTTATAGAGACGGCCCTGGCCGGATGTAGCTTGGTGCAAAAGAACGAAGCATGCATACAGTAGCCTCGTCAAACAAACCACGGGCGGCTGTTGGCTGCGTTGGCCTTCTGGTCTAGCGGCCGGCCGGAGGTGACCTCACTGCACGGCCACCCCCGGCATGGTTTGCTGCAGAAGGCCATGGCCCGGTTTGGTCCATGACAGAGTGCACGTTGATGGATGAGAAGAAGTCATGGTGACATGGCAAGATTAAATACGGAGAATGTCAATTTTTACATAGTCTGTTGGAAAAGTCTAGTTTTTTATGAAGTTTATTTTAGCAAATAGCTAGATCAGTAAATTTATGAACACTTTTGGAGTTGCTCTTGTACTTATCATTTTCGGTTCCATCTCGTCTCTTTCTTTCTCCCTCCTTCGTCTCTCCATTCAAAGCAGCGAGGAGAGGAAGGGTGTCGTGGAGCTTGTGCATCTCCTCTCCATCTCGAACTCATGCAGCCACCCGCCCCGCGCGTGTCACGGGCATACCCCACCCTCTGCGCGCGTTGCCACAGGAGAGCCCCGTGTTGGCAGCGAGCTTCGCGCCGCCGACATCCACGCGTTGTCGCTGAGCTCTGCGCACGCTGCCGCCGACGAGCTCTGTGCCGTCGAGATCCGCGCCACTGGTGAGCTCCGCACTGGCGACCTCCGTAGCATCGAGCTTCGTGCCAGCATCGAGCTTCGCGTCGACGGGCCTCGATTCACCCAAGCAACAAGAAGATGTTACGCTGAAAGCACATTTTGCGAGCGTATATTTCAAGTGTTTCAGGTGTTTCATATGCATGTTGCAAGTGTTTTCGTGTGGATGTTGCAATAGTAGATCGGGATATTGTATATGTTGCAATGGCTATACACTATGTTGCAAGCATATGTTCCAAATGTTTCAACTATTTTTAAACGTATGTTGCACGTGTTTTATCTGGGTGTTGCATATGTTTCACACATATGTTGCAAGTGTTTCATCTAGATGTTGCATATGTTTTGCAATGCTTGCACACGTGTTTTCCTGGTGTTTCAGACGTATGTTGCAAGTGTTACATCTAGATGTTGCAAAAGGTAGATTTGGTGTTGCACATGTTATAGAGAGACCCATCTGGCTTAGATGCCCGGTTTGCCAGCTCTGTGAAACTGTTGCAAATACAAAGAAAGGCTTGGATGTGGATAACCTCTATGTTTCACACATCCAGGTGAACCAAGCCCAGAAGCAGAGGCGCCGCACCTACCGTGGTCAGGACACATCAATCGTACATATTGAAAGATGGTCTTTCATTCTTGTAACACTGTTGGTTTTGCTATTTGCAGCTTACATGTCCTCACCTTGCCACATTGAGCTGATCCTGTTAGAGAAGGAAGATCCTGTGATGAAAGAAGTATTTCACATGTTCATCAAATGCCATCTAGATATTTTCAAAGGATCTTGCATTGGTCCAATTTTCAAAGCTGTTTTGACTTCGGTTCTTATGGGGCCTGATTGGTTGCTTTGGTGATGGGGAGCCAGGATGGAGAGGCGGTCCAGGATGGCGAGATGCATACTCAAATCGTGCACCCAATCATGTTTGGTTGTCTTTGTTGTTGGTCCAGTACGAGATGAGATCTTATTTGGTTGCACGTATGGATGAGAGTTTTGAGTGTGTGACACATGGACCCTTGTACCATGGGATGACACGAGGTCAAAAGGGCCGTTTTGTGGCCTTGTTCACCCTGGCCCAAGCACGAGTGCTTCTATGGAAGGGGTAGGTTATGGGTCTTCATCAACCACGACCACTATTTTGCTTCCACTAGCCCATCAACAAACTAACAAAGCAAAATGTCGGAATTGAATAAACAGAGCCAAATTTGCGATAGCTGGCTTGTTTCATGCATGGATGAGAGTTTTGAGTGTGTGACACGAGCGCTGGCTTGGACGCCAACATTGGGACGACGACGATGACAACAACAACATCCGGGCTTGGTTGGATAGGCATAGAACGGGAAAAAAAAAAGAATTAGCTAATCAGAGCTAGCAAAAGTGCGGAACAGGTGGAACAGGTGTCGTCGAGTCAGGTGGAGGCCCTTGACGTGCTGTTTCCGGCGTTCAACGGGCGCGCGTGCGAGTTATTCGTGGAAGATCCGTAGACGTGGCGGTGTACGCTCTTTGGTTGTTCCATTTATGTAATATCGAACTGGGGAGTTGTTTGCTAGGTTGGTCCGGGTGTTAGACCACCTAGCGCGCTACACGTGCGTTGTTTGTACTAAAAACTCTCTTCTTCTTAATACAAAGATAAGCACACTCGTACGTATTCGAGAGAGAAAAAAAGCATGAGTGAGGTGGTTGGGAGCTTGGGACGACGTATACGGGTGGCGCGAGCACTAGAGACCGGACAATCCGATCCGGGGCTTGTCTCCTTGCTGCTTTGTGCCTTTTGACGTCGGCACAAAGCGGTCAGGGCCCTGTTCCTGTTCGGCGGCGGCAGCAGCAAACACCAAAACCGAGAGTCCGAGATGCTGTAGTAGGGCCTTGTTCACTTCCACATTCTAACTTAAAATATTTTCTCTTTCACCTATCACATCAAATCTTTCGACGTATGCATGGAGCATTAAATGTAGGTAAAAAAGATAACTAATTGTATAGTTTGTCTGTAAATGTCGGAACAAATCTTTTGAGCCTAGTTAGTCCATAATTAGACAAATTTTACCAAATAACAACGAAGGATGCTACAGTAACTTTTCACCTACTTTTCACGAAGTGAACACAGCCTAGGACAGATTTTGCGTCGTCAGGGTCGTCAGCCTTTCTTGAGCCACCGCATTTCGGGGTCAGCCGTGGATGGCTCCTGCCGCTTGTCTTCTTACCACTTTGTGCAATTATTAGGAGGAGTAGCTGATTATTGCAACATTTTTAAAAAGAAGATGGCACTTTGTCAGGGGTGCTATCAAGCCGAAAATGTACGATTCAAGGTTCAGGGAAGGCAGAGTCAAAATACAGGACGGGAAAGAGACATTTTGGTCATGTCTAGTTACCCAAATTCACCATCAAATTCTACTATGCAAAAAGAAGATTCCCCATCACATCAAAATGCCGGCACATGCATGGAATACTAAATGTAGATGAAATCAAAAACTAATTGCTCAGTTTTGTTGTACTTTGCGAGACGAACGTTTTGAGCCTAATTAATCAATGTTTGGACAATTATTACCAAATAAAAACAAAATTGTTACAGTGCAGCACATTGCTGCACAGTAAATTCGGGGATGCCCGAATCGGACGTCTAAACAAGGCCTTTATCAAGAGCCTTCCTGGGTCAACTCGGAGCATAGTAGGACTTTGCAGCAAAGTAGTTCCAATTTCCAAGAATTAGGCTACTAATACTAAATAGTTTGGCTTGCTGAAAGGGTAACATATACTTCTTCCGTTCTTAATTATAAGTCTCTTTGACTATTTTGATATATCAATTTTGTTATGCATCTAGTAGATATAATAATATGCTTAAATACATGGCAAAATGGATGAATAAAAAAATGACTTATAATTTGGAACGGATGAGCTGTATCTAGATTGAATGGGATTTTGATGGACAGATTACTAGCACCATCGGCCCTGTTCGCTTGTCTTATAAATTATAGTCAGTACTTTTTAGCTTATTTTTCAGCCGAAACAGTGTTTTTCTCTCACAACAAATCAACGAACAATACTTCTAGCCATAACTTTTTAGCGAAGTCTCTGGCTGTGCTGCACGCCGGCACTGCTATCCACCACTCGACAGTCTGCAGAGCTCGTGGGCCAAATGAGTGGGCGCTCCTCAGGTCACGGTTTCAGGTCTTGGGCAACAGAATACTCGCGGCGGTGCTCTCGCTACTCATTAGCGCTCAAGTTGGCTTCGATTTGGCTGTCGCTTGCGCCAGGGGCAACGCCTTTCGGACGTACCGAGGCCAACGAGGATCGCTCAAACAGGTCATCAGGAATGATGGCTCTCGTCTTTTTTCCGTCGTAAGCCAAAGCAACCTTTAATCGTACCACCAATCCACCGTCGTCTGTCACGAACTCACAATCATTATCATTATTATTACATCGCAGATCGCAGCAACAAGCCGCACGGCCACTATGTGATTACCCAGGTCCCCCCCCCCCCCCCCCCCCCCCCCCCCCCCCCCCCTCTTTTTCCTTTATCAAAGATTGTTGGGCCAAGCAGGCTGCAGCCCGTCCAAATCGTCGCGTTCTCCAGACAAACGGAGCGGGCTGGCGTGCCAATGAGAGATCCCAGCGTAAGGAAGGCCCAGATAGGTGACGCCATCGCAGCAACGGGAATCCAAGCCGTCTACTGGCAGGATCCTGATTCAGGCCCCACAAGGCCACAAGCAAGCAGGAATCCGGCAGTCCGTCCACGTGACCATCCTGCACCTGCCCCTTCTTCTAGCCTTTCGCCCGCTCACGCCACCCACGCCCTTCCTCTCTCCCTCTCTCTCTCTCTCCACGACAGGCTACAACGAACCGATAGGCCTGCCTGCCCGGGTAGGCTTGTGCTGTTTCCGGGGCAAAGGCTGGCACAGCCCCCGTGACATCCCGGCGCCCAGCGGCTCGTCGTCAGCATCGCTACAGTCTCGGCAGGCAACAGGGGACGAGAGCGAGCAGCGGAGCACCAACGACTCAACGAGAGGACGGTGGCGGACGGCCCCACGGGACGCGTGGCGACGCAGCAAGATGATCTCGTTGGATCCGACGGCCGTGGACTGTTGGCGCCCGGGGACAGGGAGGGATAGCGACGCGCAGGTCCTGTGGGAGGACGGAAAGAGCCCAAGACCAAGGCACCGTTTAGATGCCAAAAATTTTGCCAAAATTTTCAGATTTTTCGTCACATCGAATCTTTGAACGCATGCATGAACCATTAGATATAGATAAAAAAATAAAACTAATTATACAGTTTAGACGAAATGGACGAGACAAATCTTTTAAGCCTAATTAGACTGGACAATATTTGCTAAATAACAACGAAACTGCTACAATAACATTTCGCCAAAAATTTTGCCAACTAAACAGCCCCAACAAAAGAAGAACCAACCAACCGGAGAAGGCATCACGGAGGCGGGGGGATTTTCACTGTTGCTGATATGGTCTTTACTGTCACAGTGGGCCGTCGAGGAAATGCTTTTCCCCGCCGATCTGACTTGTTCGAGGGAAGGAACACAACAGTATAGATGTCCAACGGGCCATGCCGTGCCGGCCCGGTCTGACGGCGTGCCGTGCCGTGTCGGCCCGTGTCGTGCCGCCACGGGCTGCCGTGCCTGACGGGCCGTGCTCGTGCCGGGCCTCCGGCCCAAGGCACGGCCCGTGGGCCGTCGGGCCCGCCTAAGAGCACGGCGTGCTCTGCGTGCCGCGGGCGGCCCGAGAGCAGCGGACTGGGAGAAAGTTAAGGTTTGGAGTGATGGGGAGGGGAAGGGAAGAGCAGCGCCGTCTGGAAGAGTGGGAGTGGGAGGAAGTTATGGTTTAGAGTGATGAAGATATTATATATGTATGGTTTGCAGTGGACTGTGCCAAATATTCACATGGTTATCATTTTAACGGCCGTCTCTTGGACCGGGCCATGCCCGTGCCGTGCCACGTGCCTGGGTGGCGGCCTAGGCACGGCCTGGTCCCTCGGGCCGAGCCGGCTTGGGCCCGGTGGTCACCGGGCCGTGTCCTCCTCGGGCCGGGCCAAAACGCCGGATGATCTTCTGTGTTCTGAGACATGGGACTCGATGGGCTTTGTAGGAACCCCTACGTACACTTCTGGCTAAAATGGGAATACCAACTATCCGAATGCTTCCGGTTAGCTGTGGATCAAGTTGTTATTATTTTGAAACTGTAAAACCTTCAATTATGCGATGAAGAGGATATTTTTCTGGAAATTGGAAAAAAAAGAGTGGAAAGCTTTGAGTCAAGTTTGTATATGGCTTGACTCGTGATGATGCTAGACCTAATCATAAGCCGATGTGGAAAGGCAGGGTGCTTGCTAAAATTAATTTTTTTCAGCTATAGTTCTTAGAGAATGTAATGCTATGCTTACTAAATATAATATGATTAAAGAGAATTGGAACTCGTGCGCAAGGTGCTGTTTATGTGGATACAATGAGAAGGTATCTCATTTGTTCTTTGCCTGTCTAATTGCTAAGGTGGCGTAGTCAGTGGTACCTATACAATTAGCGCCACTGACATCACATCCCAACAAGTTTAAATAAATGTCAGTCCTGGATAAAGAAATGGATGCCAAATGGAAGCATGTTTCGTACAATTGGTATTGCTGCAATTTACTAGGTATTAAAGACAAAGAACAAGGGCACAAGGCTTGTTTTGATGACAACCTGAATAAAAATCCTGTGGAGATAGTCCACTATGTGTGTTTTACTTAGATGAAATATTGAATACTCTCTTAGTTCCAAATTATAAGTTGCTTTGACTTTTTTACATCTATTTTGCTATGCATCTAGCTATAATAATATGTCTAGATACATAGCAAAATGGATGAACCAAAAAAGTTAAAGTGACTTATAATTTAGAACGGAGAGAGTAGATCTATACTCTTCGGAGGTGCAAGAGATGCTAGTAGACGGAGTCAACATCATGCTCCAAGTTGCCACGAGATTCCTAGCGAGGGCTTCGGCCAACAACAAGATGCAGCAGTTGGAGGTTGACAAGAAACTTCACTCTAGTGCTACATTCCAGTGATGCTTTGCTAATACTCTTATCACCCTTGATTGGAGCATGTTCCCTGGAATCAAAATGCCCTGTTCGTTTTGCTGAAATCTGGCTTATGTTGATTTGTTGCAAGAAAAAAACATTGTTCGTTCGCTGAAAGATACTGCTAAAGTAGTGTTGCAGAACGGGACGATTAAGTCTGTAATAGTTCGAAACGACATGGCCAGCTCATTGGCCAATGAGATCTCTTCACAAGGGCAATGCACTAGGGAACATCTCATTAGCCAATGAGCTGGCAACACAACTACCGTACATCCATCCTATATGTCCAAAACATAACGGTCTGGATATATCAAAAGACAGGAAAGAAAGATCCAAGTACAAATACAGTAAGCATCGAAAGTAATAATAGTGTAGAATTCAATCAACATCGCGATTGGATCTTGCCATGATAAGCAAAGAAAAAACAATAAGCCAAAGAAAAATATATAAGGGAGGGGGATTAAATACGTTCGCAAAAGGTATTAGATCAGGCACCAATGTCTTGCCAGAGCCTTAAGCTTGACAACTCACTTTTTACCTGTGTTTCTCATTGTAAGATTTTTGCATAACCATAGATGTCGGCTAAAAAGAAACAATCAAGGGCCGGTTTAGTTGCCAAAAATTTGGCAAAATGACACTGTAGCAAATTTTATTGTTATTAGGCAATTAATGTTCAATCATGGTCTAATTAGGCTTAAAAGATTCGTCTTATCCATTTCGTCTAAACTATGTAATTAGTTTTATTTTTTATTTATATTTAATGCTTTATGCATGTGTTTAAAGATTCGATGTGATGGGAAATCTGAAAAATTTTAGATTTTTTTTGAAAACTAAGCAAGACCCAAATAGAACGTAACCCTTCCGCCCGATTTACGATGCCTCTGCAACTGGAAAGTCTACATCCCTTCCCACGCACCCCTGCATCGCATGTTGCGAGCAGTCGGAAACTGACGAGATGGGCTGCTGTGCTGGCTCTACGGAGTACTCCGTACATGGGCGCATATGCATAGCCGGACAAACAATTAGGCTGTGTTGAGTCGCTGAATTTGGGGTGCTAAAATTTAGTGTAGCATTTCGTTTGTATTTGGTAATAATTGTTCAACTGTTGACTAATTAGGCTCAAAACGTTCGTCTCGCAAAGTACAATCAAACTGTACAATTAGTTTTTGATTTTATCCACATTTAGTACTCCATACATGTATCGCAAGTTTGATGTGATGAGAAATCTTTTTTTATATAGGGTGTGTTTAGATGGTTGTAAAGTGTGTGCAAAGTTTAGCAATTTTCGTTGTTATTTGGTAAAATTTATCCAATCATAGACTAACTAGGCTCAAAAGATTTGTCTCGACGTTTACAGACAAACTGTGTAATTAGTTATTTTTTTACCTATATTTAATGCTCCATACATGCATCCAAAGATTTGATGTGACTGGGAATCTTGCAAAATTTTTGAAAATTTGAAGAAACTAAACACTGCCATAGTGCACTTTTTAATGAAACTCAACACAAGCCTAAATCACAAATCTACACCGTCCTGCGTTAAAAGTGCGGCAGCAGTAGCACTATCGCCCCGGAATAGGATAAACTATTCGCATAAAAGGCCCCACAGTTTGTGTTTCATCTATAAGACTAGCAGCCCCTCTAATCTTCCGCCAGACTCTCCCCCGCCCCGCTCTCTCCTGCTGCCTCTCTCTCTTCTCGGTGTAAGCGTGTGGCGCATTTCACTGTTTTGGTTTCATCTCCCGCTCTTTCTTTACCCTCTGCTCCGGCCAAGTGCTGGAACCAAGAAAACCTCATGCGGCGGCCGGCCGAGGGGCGGTAGAGCGGCAGAGATGGGCTGGGCGCCCAGGTGGCTGCGCGGGCTGTTCGGCGGCGGCAGGAAGGCCGCCGAGACAAAGCCGGTGAAGGAGAAGAAGCGCTGGGGATTCGGGAAGTCCTTCCGGGAAAAGCCCCCGGCGCGGCCTCCGACGCCTCCGGTGCAGCCCACGGCGACGCCTCGCCGGGGGTATGCGGCGGCGCCGGATGAGGCGGACGACGAGCAGAGCAAGCGTGCTATCGCGGTGGCCGCGGCGACGGCGGCGGTGGCAGAGGCCGCCGTCGCTGCCGCCCAGGCGGCAGCCGCCGTGGTGCGGTTGACGAGCAGCGGGCGGTGCGCGCCGGCGGCCGCCGCGAAGCGGGAGGAGTGGGCGGCTGTTCGGATCCAGGCCGCTTTCCGTGGCTACCTGGTAAGCTTCTCACAGAATCCTCGCGCTTCAGTTACTAAATCTTTTTTTAATGAAATTTCCAATGAATAAACAAATCTTTTTGAGTTACAGCTTGTCACGAAAAGCTATCTTTAAAACGGAAGAAGGGACCTTTTGTTGGTTCCAAAAAACAAAAAAATCTCCCTCTTTTGCGTGGTATATAGATAGAAATCTCTGTGTTCATGTGTAACATACAAGTCGCTGTGGTGTAACCCTTCCCCTCCAGCTAGGTGAAACCACGTTGGGCGTCAGGTCTGCCGTCGTATTTACTGCCTGCACCTTGGCTTCGTTTCAGGAAGGAAGGCATGGCCATGGCCGCTTTAACACCGTTTCCTTCGCAGGAATTCGGAAGGCCTTTCTTTTTGCCGTTTTGCGCCTAGTTACTGCGTTACTGTTATTGGAAGCGGGCTACCGCCGTAGCCGTAGTAATGGCGGCGGTGGTTGGTATGCCAAGTTGCGAGATGCCAAGTTGCCAACCCCAGCTTTTGCAGTGTAGTAGATGCCCATGGCTATGGGAGTACTATGGGATTAGGACCATTGCTGATTAACACCCTCTGCTTCTGCTTGTGGTTCCGTGCGCAGGCGAGGCGAGCGCTGAAGGCGTTGCGGGGGCTGGTGAAGCTGCAGGCGCTGGTCCGGGGCAACATTGTGCGGCGGCAGGCGGCGGAGACGCTGCGATGCATGCACGCGCTCGTCCGCGTCCAGGCTCGCGCTCGCGCTTGTCGCGCAATTCGATCGCAGCATGTCGCGGCTCATCCGGTAAGTGAGGATATTTCGCTTTTGGTCGTAGTAACTTGCCAGGTGCGTGTGTTCTTATGGTTCTTGGATGGATACGTACACGGCAGGATCCACCAACGCCGGAGAAGTACGATCAGGCGGGTGCGCCCAGGCACGGCCGTTCCGGCTCTCTGAAGGTGAGTGTCTTTCCTCAGCTTTCAGGTTTCTTTGTGCATTGTGATGGCAGTGACGATGGTGAGGTGATATGTGCAGGCAAACTCTTTGAAGACACCGGGGGGCGAGAGGCTGGGCAGGGAGAGGTCGGAATCTTGCGGGAGGAACTGGCTGGACCGCTGGGTGGAGGAGAGGTACATGGACGACGAGAAGAACGCCAAGATCCTCGAAGTGGACAACGGCAACAAGCCAGGGCGGTATGCTTCCAAGAGGCGCGGCGGCGGCGTCGGTGGCGGCAACCATCACCACCAGTCGCCGTGCTCGACGATGACCTCTGACCAGAACAGCCGGAGCTACGCGACCATGCCGGAGTCGCCGTCCAAGGACTCCACGACCGCGCAGCAGTCGATGCCGAGCCCGTCGTCGGTGGGCATGGCCGAGGCCCTGAGCCCGCTGCGCATGCCCGTGGACATCGCCGAGCTCTGCGACAGCCCTCAGTTCTTCTCGGCGACGGCGCGGCCCGGGAGCTCGAGGAGGGGCCCGTTCACACCGACCAAGAGCGAGTGCTCGCGCAGCCTCTTCGGCGGCTACTCCGACTACCCCAACTACATGGCCAACACCGAGTCGTTCCGCGCCAAGGTGCGTTCCCAGAGCGCGCCCAAGCAGAGGCCGCAGTACGAGAAGTCCAGCTCCCTCCGCAAGGCGTCGGCGCACACGTTCGCGACGGGGCCGTGCGCGCCGATGACGGCGGGGGCGGCAGCGCAGAGATCGGCGGCCTCACTGCACGCCAAGTTCACCAACAAGGCGTATCCGGGCTCTGGCAGATTGGATCGACTTGGCATGCCGGTCAGGTACTGATCCTGATCCTACCGTAGCGAGGACGATGAAGTGAAATCTACTAGTGGTCGTTAGGTTTTGTGCCTTCCTGGTAAGCTATTACCGTCAGCAGTTTTCTGTTTCTTGCTTTTGTGTAGCGAAGTGTAAGTTGCCGGTTAGCTGTAATACTATGCGTGCTTAACTGCTAACGACTCCCCTCTACATTTCCGTGATATACATCTGCCGTCGAATCATGCATGGGAATTGAATGTGTTGTTGCAATGCTGGCTCGATGTTGGTCACTCATCATATACTAGTTGTCAACTCATGATGAGACGTTAACATCATCATCATATTTATTCTCCTAACTTTCTCTCCATTCCCAAAAGCCACATTAGTAACCAGCTCTAGATATTTCATTATGAGAAGAAAGCCCCGTTAGCGAAAAACGCCTCTAATTACTTTGGCCATTGGTGGTGGTGGACCGATTGGTGGTGCTTCTGTCCTGGACGGTCTGTCTCGGGCCTATCTGGTGAGCTGTGACTTGTTTTAATGCCACTAGCTGCCTCGTCCGGTAGCCATTGGATGGACTTGAGCCTTTGGCTCGTACGTACTAACCACCATGGTGAAACAAATGGCGGCATGGAGGACAGGAGACACCAGCGTGTAGTTAAACTAGCGTGGTACCCTCGTACTTGTATAGTTATACTACTACTTTATACGGCCCTGAAAAGAGGAGCTAAACTGAGCTAAGCAACCCCGATCATCGTTAACCGCGATTCAGCGTGCAGATGACGCAACGGGACCGCCAGGTTCCGAAGAACGACGAACGGTGTGGAAGCGGTACTAGTACGGTCTACAGAACGTCGTTCTTGCTGTCTCGACGCTCGAAACCTTTGCGTGTGTGTCGGGAGGCGAGCAGGAGGGGTTTTGTGCTTGGTGTGTGGGAGAGAGCCGGAACCCAGGAGGTGTCGGTGAGTCGGTGACTCGGTGTGTGCTGGTGCGCGAGGCAAAACGCCGGTGCTGTGAGGCAACCGCCAACGCTGCTGCCTGCTGCACACTGAGCTTTCCGAGGCCACCATCACAGCCACACCCCCTTTTTTTTAGCATTCGCAGTTGTTGTTGCTGCCGGGAAGTGGGAACGGTCGGCACCGCGGAATTTTCCATCCGTGCGCTTCCTCCTCCCACCGCCTTCTTTCGCCCCATAAACTAGTCTTGTCTAGGGCCCTCGCCTTCCGGCTTTCGGCTCGTGTGATTATTATCAGTCCTCGATTGAGCCACACAAATGGAGGGCAGACAGGGAGAGACGGATATTTCTAAATCCCTTGTCCGAGGATTTGTCATTTGGCATGCGAGCCTACTAGTAGTAATTATATACTGATTGTTTAGCTTTTTCCGTGTTGACTGATGAAAAATTCGCTAACTGGTGTATTAGCAAATAACAAAGGGAGCAGTATATGGCTTTATCAATCGCATTGTCTGGTGGAAGAATTCAAAGCTGTCTCGGAATGTTGGCTGACATGTGTTCTGGACCAGCATGATGTTGATCCAGGGGATCGGTGGTTAATGTGACCTAACATGAAAACTCAAAGGAGACTTTGACCGAAGAATGGTACAAACGAAGTGTCACGGAGTTTTGTCATTAGTACTGGATGAACTTGCCTTCTCCAAAAAGCTACTAGTATTAAAGATTGTCGGAGGAAGTAGTGAGAGAATTCAGATAAACGTACGGCGATACCAAACCAGAAAAAAAAAAGGACAGAGCCTTGAAGAGGCTCGCTCTTGGTGCCCCTTGCCTGTTCATCGCCAGGCATTCTCGTCCTGGAAGGTTGGTGGGTGGTCACACAAGCTACAATACTTCCGTTGCCACCTTCAACAGCAGTCCGGCCTGTATTTCCTACACATCTACAGGCTGCTAGTACCACATGGTGCCTTCCTGGAAGATAACACACACGGACGTTGCCGATCTGCCGTCCTCTGTGTGGAATTCTGGTGGCACACGGTGCAGGAGAAACTCTATTCCTGATTTAGGCTGGGTTCAGTTCCGAAATATTTAGGGAAAATATTCTTGTAGCACTTTCGTTTTATTTAGCAAAAATTATCCAACCATAAATTAATTAGGCTCAAAAGATTCATCTCGACCTTTACAGACAAACTGTACAATTAGTTATTTTTTTACCTACATTTAATGTTTCATGCATGGGTCCAAAGATTCGATGTGACGGATGGCAGAGGAAATATTTTGGGAAGTGAACGGGGCCTTAAGCTGGATTTGGTGCTTGCATGTTGTCACCCTGGGCACATTTTCACCGAAAACTGAACACCGAACCGAACCGAAATATCGGTTTTTCGGTTCAGCTTCGGTTTCTGTTCCTGGAAAGTTCGGTGATCGGCTCGGTGATCGGTTTTCACCCCTAACCGAACCGAATAACCGATTCCCACCTAATTGTGTCGATCTCTCCAAACTGGCCAACTCTCGAGCACAGGCCGCGTCTAGCAAAGTCCCACCTCTCCACCTTGGGCCTTGGCCCAGCTAACCACTAGTTGGGCTCCCTCCCCAGTACTCACGCTCATGAGCTGACGAGCCCCCTCCAAGCCTCCACCTCCCGGCCTCCCCGTCCCCATCTCCATTCTCCAGTCCAGAGTCTCAGACCCTAACCCTAATCGGCAACGGTGGCACGTCTGTGCGGCGCATCTGGCTGCGCGTGGCGCGTGCGAGCGGTAGGCCACGGCCGCGGTGACGCAAGCGTGAGGCACGGCGGCAGGAGCAGCGCGAGGAACGGCGACCACTGCGTGAGCCACAGCAGCGTCGACCGCAGTGCGAGCCGCAGCGGCAGCGGCGGCGCCAAGGACCGCGGCAGGGGAAGCGCGGGCGGCTACAGCGGTAGCACGAGCAGCTCGCGGTGCGCGGCGGTGGCGGCACCTACACAGGGTCGCCGAGGACCGAGGCCGAGCGGCGGGCCTGTGCTCTCGGTTTTCTCGGTTTGAACCGAAAAACCGAGCTAAAAAACTGAAACCGAAATCATCGGTTTTTTATCTCTGAGTAAACCGATCGGCTCTCATTTAGTGAAAACTGAAATTCTGAAAAACCGAAGAAACCAAACCGAACCCTCGGTAAAAACCGAACGCCCAGGCTAAGTGCACCAATAATCTAGTCCAGGCAGCAAGCAGGCAGCCAAGCAGCCTTGCTGCCTTGCGCAGACAGTCAGCAGCTGCCTACTGCCTTTGGTAGAGCGGGTTAATAAGGGCTAGCCGACGGGGACCAAGAAGGCTGAAAGCCTGGCAGTGCATGGAGCGTTGCAGGTGCGCCATACTGTGCCTGCTCGTCGTACTGCATGATGAAGCCGCGACGAAAGCTACGTGGCTCCAACCATCGCCCTCCATAGACGTTTTAGGCCTTGCGATGACGGCAATCGCGAAAAGTGGTGAAAAGTTACTGTAGCATTTTTTGTTATTATTTGATAAAATTTGTTCAATCATAAACTAACTAGGATTAAAAGATTCGTCCCGACATTTTACAGACGAACTATGCAATTTGTTATCTTTTTTACCTACATTTAATGCTCCATGCATGCGTTGAAAGATTTGATGTGATGGGTGGAAGAGAAAATATTTTGGGTTAGGATGGGAAGTGAACAAGGCCTTAGACTACCCGCACTCATGGACCTCTATATTCATCCTCTATACGTCCTAGTCAGCAAGATTCTCTCCTCTGTACTTAATTCTCTCGCACCCATCCATCCTCTATATCATACTCTATCCACTCTATCCACTATGGGACTCACTTGTCACTTTATCTAAATATATCCATGTGTGATCTAGTTTTGAAGGATTTATTGAGACGAATTTAATGGTGCAATCGAAATTTAATTTGGATTTTTGGTTTGTGAGTTATAGCATTTTTCCCTTTGTTTAGCTAGTGGGTCCCGCCACTATAGAGTATAGAGTAAGCACTGTATCACTCTAAATATAGAGTAAGAGAAAGAATAGAATATCGTTTTATAGTATCCAGTGCAGCAGTTTTTACTCTATATTCATACTCTAAAGCTTTAGAGTATCGTTTTAGAGTACCCACTGCGGGTAGTCTCAGTGGTTGATGGATGACCGCACCCGTTTCCTTCCTGTCCTACGTTGCCGGCCGGTCCAATTATTTCGTGTGGTTTTGACGCCCCCAGTAATCTTGGGTCTTGTTTAGATGCATTCTAAAAGTTAGAATTTTTTCACTCTATTCATCACATTAATCTTCAGACCCATGCATAAAGTAGTAAATGTAGGTAAAAAATAACTAATTACACAGTTTAGTTGGAAATCACGAGATGAATCTTTTGAGCCTAATTGGTTCACGATTGGACAATATTTGTCAAATAAGACGAAAGTGGTACTATTTATCGGGTTCAAAATATTTGCAATCTAAGGGCCTGTTTAGTTGCCCATGCAACCCAAAAAAGTTTGCACAGTACCTGTCACATCGAATCTTGCGGCACATGCATGAAGTACTAAATGTAGACGAAAGAAAAAAAACTAATTACACAGTTTAGTTGTAAATCACGAGACAAATCTTTTGAGCCTAATTAGTCCATGATTAGACACAAATTGCCAAATAAAACAAAAAGTGCTACAGTAGCCGAACCCAAACTTTTTCACCAACTAAACAACCCCTAAACGTAAACGTGGCCTTGATACTCTTACCAAATCGCCATGATGGTGTGATCCATCGGCGTTGCTGGTCATGGTGTTGGTCTCATCCACTGATGACTGATCCGTTCCTGTGGTGTCGCCTTTTGCAGCCATATTTGTTCTATAGTATGAATTTCCTTGCAGAAACAAATATTCCAGTTTAACTTGGGGGGTGTTTAGATGAAAAAAATAATGGAATTTTGTTATGGTAGTACTTTCATTTGTATTTGGTAATTAGTGTCCAATCATTGACTAATTCAGCTCAAAATATTCGTCTCGTGATTTACAACTAAACTGTGTAATTAGTTATTTCTTATACCTACATTAAGTGCTCCATGCATACGTCTAAAGATTGATGTGATGGGGAGAGTAAAAAATTTAGAATTTGGAGGGGAAGTAAACAAGGCCTTGATCCAAGGCTAATTTTTTGGTTTTTAGCTGTTTTTTTGAAAAAAAAATCATATTTAGACCCCTGGACAACTTAAACTCAACTTTGGACCCTAGGGGTCGACGCCATGTTTCGCGGCGTCATTGTTACACGTGTCGACGCCATGATCCACAGCGTCGAGCTTCGGTGACTTGTTCGACGTGGCGGCTGATCTGGCAGACATCTCGACACCGTGATTTATGGCGACAAGATCGACGCCGCAAATCACGGCGTCGATCTCGACGCCGCAGATCACGGCGTCGAGGCTGCATTTAAAACCCACGGCCGAGTTTCCCTATGCGAGGGCCGTTTCATTTGTTGGTCTCTCGTCTCGGTTCTTTCTCTCCTCAATCCGCCCAATCTCTTTGAATCGACTATTTACACCTTAAAAACTTTGATTTGATCCGTAGATCTTCTAGAGCAAGGTATACTCTCTCCCCTCTTTCTTTTTTACGCATTGATTTGATCTATTTTATGTGTATTTTTTGTAGTCGTAGTTACTTTATTATACTAGGTTTTTGAAGAGATTATTAATACTTATAATATGCAATCTAGGATGCCAAGACGTGGAAAAAGTAGCAAATCAAGGTAACCTCAGCGCCGTTTTTGAATTGTTAGCAAATCAAATAGCAAACCCTAGGTTTATGGTTTAATTTTTTTATTTCAGTTATTACAACATAATTGGTTCTATTGTAGTTATGGTCGGATGACCGGAAATCCCTACGACCCAAAGCCTCTCCCTAGTGGTGTTCCAATACCCATGTGCTTTTGCGGTGATCCTTGCAAGGTAGACATTTCTGAAGATGAGGAAACATATAGGCAGAGATATTGGATGTGTTCTAATTTTGCATGGGAGCCTACAGAGCGTCAGCGCCGCAGTACATTTATTGTGAGAAATTGTTATTGTGTAATAATTGTTTTTCTGTCATTAGAAGTATTGCATATGTATATTTTTTAACAATTGCCTTTGTTGCAGACCCCTCCATCGCTCTGTGATTTTAAGCAGTGGATCGACACTGAGATCAAGGAGTCGGACAAGCGGCTTCTGTAAGGCCTAAAGGAGTGGGATGCAGAGCGTTTAGAGATATTGGAGAAGAGACGCAAAGAGGAGGCAGCAGAAAAGGAGCACAAGGAAGAGGAGGAAAGGAGGCGTGTTGCCGCGTACAGAGAGGAGAGGGAGAAGAAGCTTGAGCGTGTGCGCCGAACGAAGGCAGCGATGGAGGAGAATCCCGATGCCCAAAGGAAGGGAAAGTGGCCAAAAGTTACAAAGATTTGTCTTACTTCTAGAGGTGTTAGGCACATACTCCAACCTACCTGAGGGCCAGCAACAACATCATCAACACATACTCCAACCTCATTGGGGGCGGACTGAGCATCGGGCACGACAACCATAGAGGGTGCCGGATTCTCCGGTTGTCGCGTGAACCCACCAGGGGGTGAATGCCCATTAGGCGGTGAATACCCATGAGTGGTGGGATCATTGGACACCTTTCGCACGACCAAATCCAAACACTGAAACTCACTCTTCATGACAGTTTTGACATATTTGTCCCATTGAGCCTCTGATGCAATTTGGACCAACCGCCTAAAAATTGTCCTTGACCGGCCATGATGAAGTACCCCCTCAACTAAGATGGCATCTTCATTTGAATTGCATTTAAGCTCATCACGAGCACTACCCATCAACTCACAAAACTGTGGCTGATCATCGAATATCACAGGCACCCTCTTCATTTTAACAAAACTTACATTCCCAAACTCATCTTCCTCCACACTTCTCCCATGATACAGGGTCAC
The DNA here is from genome assembly GCA_038087645.1 of Saccharum hybrid cultivar R570. Classification (NCBI taxonomy): domain Eukaryota; kingdom Viridiplantae; phylum Streptophyta; class Magnoliopsida; order Poales; family Poaceae; genus Saccharum; species Saccharum hybrid cultivar. The sequence continues at coordinate 16,223,330 of JAQSUU010000553.1, read as the reverse complement.
TACGTTGTCCATCTACTTGGTATGAACAACACAAGTTATTACGAATATTATTATAAGATAGCTAACCAAAATATCTAACTACATTTGCTAACTAAAGTACCTAACTATTTACCTAATCAAATAAAATATCTAACTGCCTAACTATCTCTCTAACAATATAAGAGATTTGCTAACTAAATTAATAACTACCTAACTACATTAATAAGTAACTAACTACCTAATTATGTCTCTCACATTATAATATAACTAAATAAGTTGCAATTGTTAAAAAAAAACAAAATAACCTGCATGAATATATTCCTAACTAAAATTTCTTAACTAAATTTGCTAAATAAATTACTAACTAAAATATATAATGTACATTAACTAATTTAAGTTAAAAAAAACTTACCTTGCTGTAGGCCGGGTGCAGGGGGCGCGGAGGGGATGGGTCACCGGATGGCAGGCAGGGGGCGCGGAGGCCGGAGGCCCGCCGGCCGGCGGGACCTCCGGCGAGCGGTGGCGGGCCGCCCTCGCCGCCGGAAACAGCCCAGGAGGGAAAGGGATGCGACGAGGGCGACCGGGAAGGGGCGTTGCGGCGGGCGCGGTGGTGAAGACCGGTGGGGACGGGCGTGGTCGCGTCGACGGACTTCGGACGGCCGGCGGCGGTGCTGTCGCCGGGCAGGGAGGCGGCAGTGGCGGCGGGCGAACGGTGTGTGGCGGCGGACGCGAATGAGACAGCGCGGGGGAAAGGAAAGGGCGTTTTGATTTAATACGCCGACGCCGTGATCTGAGGCGTCAATGTCGATCTGCGGCGTCGAGCTTTGCTGCCAGGTCACAACCACGTCATAGCCATGTCACATATAGGGGCCGAAGCTCGACGCCGTGGATGATGACGTCGACACGTGTAACAATGACGCCGTGAACCATGGCGTCGATGCCTTGGGTCCAAAGTTGAGTTTAAGTTGTCTAGGGGTCTAAATGTGAAATTTTTTCAAAAAAACAGCTAAATTACAAAAAAAAATTTGGGTGATCCAAGCCACTAGTACAATCCGTCGTCACGCTGACGGTCACGGGCGACATTCCAGATCCGGGCCTTGTTTAGTCCCCAACTTTGACACCAAATTTCACTATATAAAAAGAAGATTTTTCGTCATATTAAAATACCGACACATGTATAAAGTACTAAATATAGATGAAATCAAAAACTAATTGCACAGTTTTGTTGTACTTTACGAGACGAGCATTTTGAACCTAATTAATCAATGTTTAGACAATTATTACCAAATAAAAAACAAAAATACTACAGCGCGTTACCGTGATTGGACCATCCCAAATTGAAGAACTAAACAAGACCCAGGCCCCACACCGCCTCGAAGACGCTACGCTAGCACTGTGCGCACAGGGCATGTTCGGGAGTCAGAACTCTTCAGAACCCCGATCGGTGGCAGCAGGGGAACTGTATCGTGTATCCCCTCATGTCACACGCGCCACATTTATTGCTAACCTTCCGCCGATGGACTCGCCGTTGCGGCACTGTGGAACACGTAGACGACCCGGGACACAGCAGCACACGAGCACGGGTGCGCAGCTAGCGACCGCATGCACCGGCGTGCCGGTGCACCCGGGCATGCGACCAAGATCGCGGCCCCCGTGAGCACATGGCCTGCTTCCAGCTTCCCGGGCCCCGGACCTGCCGCCACACGGTGAAACCGGCGGGGGCAACTCGGTGTGTAGTACGCACCGATGCGCAGGCGCAGCGGCGGAGGGCGCCGATCGCGATCTCCTCCCTCTGGCCGACGAATCTTTCGCCCGATCGGCCGCGGCACGCTGCCCCGCCCGCCGCCGTCGTCGGCTTGCGCGCGCAGGCGAAGCGAACAACCAACCGGTTGCTTCGACGCGCCTCACGCTGCGTCGTCGTATGCAGGGGACTTGGGAGCAGGGTTTTTTTTACCGACCGGTTTCCGGTAACCGCCGGCCTCCGGTAGCGGTAAACCGGCCCTGTTTACCGGTAACCGGTCGGTAACCGGCCGAATTTAAAATCAAATTCAAACCCGCTTCGGTTCGGTTCGAGTCCGGTAAACCGGCCGGTTTGGAGCGGTAACCGGCCGGTTTGACCGGTTTACCGCTCCAAACCGTTTTTTTCTTTCATGAATAAAAAGAAATTTTGGTACTTCCTTTGCACAAATTAATGTAAAAAGACCACACAATGTGGTAAAAAATAACATAAGTCACTAAAGCAACAATATATAGTCGCATACAAATACATATTCGCTTAAATATATAGTCACTAAAACAACAATATATAGTCGCATACAAATACAATATATAGTCGCTTACACAAACAAAGATATAGTTTCCGCTCGCATGGTCAACTACGTAGGATGTATGGGAAGACCCCTTGTTGGCACGGCATTTCATATTCGGCGGTGGACATAAGAGAGATACCTTGCTGTCTAAGCAGGTCAGCCTTGTAATCTTGCCAAGTTTGACTTGTCCATGCTGCTGTTGTCTCTCATTCTTGAACTAACATATTGTAAAAATTAGGGTCTTCCCATTCATACACCCATCTAGTCTGAGTCTGCATGGTCATGTCAGGAATGGGATAGCTATAAGTAGGCTGCGAGGTATCGCTGTAGGAGGAAGAAGAGTACTGTGGAGTGTCGTAGTCCGTCGGTGTATATGCTCTCCTCTGCGATGTCGGTTGTCCATGGTCACGGTCTTAAGTAGCATGTGTGAATTGGGTACATACCCCACTTCTGTGTCTCTCGCACCGCACTGACAAAGTACGGATTGTCGGCATTTCGTCCTGAGATTCCTACATAATGGAAAAACTTTCCCCAAGCTTTACCAATAGCTTCCTTTGCATTTTTCTCCTTCTGCGTCCAAGACCCTGTATCAATCCTTTGTTGCTGCATTCCTCTCCTCCCACCCGCTGCCACATGATAGTCCTCCACCTCCACTGGAGTCTCTCTCCGTGATCCTGCTCTTCTAAACAACCTGTCAATAGGATTCCCACCTTGCGAACCACCACCACCACTACCCCCTCCACGGTGGTAATTACCTCCTCTCTGTTGCACCCTCTGCTCGTAGTCATATTCTGCTCTCGACTGGTTTAGTGCTTCCTTCATCTGAGCCTCATATTCATCATCACCGAGGGGATGGTTTCCCTCCGCTGCAGCTTTTTCTTGTGCCAACCTTTGTCGAGCCCGGTCAGCAGTCGTCTTCTTAGCTCTGTCAAGATCTCGCCGAAAGTACGCACGCACATCTGGTGGCACACGGGCGCAATGCAAGGTGTCCGCCCCGTACCCAGCCAAATGCTGTTTAAATCTAGTGCAACCACCGCCTGCTCTCGTCACATGACAATAATTGCATCTCCATCCAGGAGCAAGATTTTCACCATGCTCCCATACAACGTCTCTGTTTCTGCCTGACATTGTCTACTCTACCTGCATAAACGGACAACACAAAGTCACACCTAAATAAAATGTATCCTAAATCCTACCACAAATCCTCCACAATATATACCTAAAATCTATACCTCACTTACACAAAGTCACAATATATACACAAAGTCACACAATATATACCTAAAATATACATCCTACCACAAATCCTACCTCTAATCCTAAATCCTAAAAAAACATCCTAAAATAAATCCTACCTAAAACCTAACCAAAAAACTATCCTAAATCCTAACACAAATTCTACCTAAATCCTAAAACTACTCTAAATAAAAAAAAACAAAAAAAACTTACCTGCGCGGTTAGCCGCGGATCCGGTCGGTTTACCGGGCTAACCGACCGGTTAACCGCTAGATCCGTCCGGTTAACCGACCGAGCGTCGCGGGCTCGGTAAGCCGCGCTGACCGGTCGGTAAACCGAGGCGTGGGGGCGGTAAGCCGGCGGCGGCGGCCGGTCGGCGCGGGTGAGGGTCGGACGGGGGGCGGACGGGAGAGGAAAGGAGCCTCGGCGCGTTGACCCCCCCCCGCGAGCTCCCGGCTCGTTTTGTGCCCGTGGCGGCCTAATGGGCCTGAACGGGCCGAGACCGGTTTTTTTTTCTTTTTTTTTTAAACTTCTATTCGTATAAATAAATACTAAACGAACTCAAATTTGAAAATTTTTTACACCATTGGCTTCTATAAATCATGAACTATTTTTAGGAATTTTTTCAGTAATTTTTTTTTTCAAATTTTAAATTTGAATTTGGGGAATACCTAACCGGACCGGACCGGAACCGGACCGGCCCGGTTAGGGTGGTTACCGCGGTAAACCGCGGTAAACCGACCGGTTTTTTTAACCCTGCTTGGGAGGGCCCGGCCCCGGGGGCAGCATGTGGTTGCAGAGGGGTGGAGCCGTAAAAAAAGGCGCGAAATGCTGTGTTTGGCGAGGGTGCGCAAGCGCCAAGGACTGGCTGCCTCTGAGACACTACTCTCTCTTTCCATACCTGCGCGTCGTGCACCTCGTTCCATGTGTCTGTCAGTCTGTTTCGCACGCACAGGACAGGAGTTGGGGGCCCGGCCGGCCGCCCGGGGCCGTGCCTTTGGGTCTGCCCTGTGGTTGTCTGTGCTCTCCGTTTCATGTGTCTGTCATTCATTAATTTTGTTTACTTCTTTGAAAAAAGTCCATATAAATCCCTAAGTGTGGTCTATGTCCAAATAAGCTCCTAAAGTAACATTTGATTTAATTTACTCCCTGTATAAATTATATTTTAGTTTTAAATTTTGTGAGGTGATAGAGGACATTGTATTTTATGTTAAAAAATGCACTATGAATTTTTCATCATTATGTTTTATATGTTCTTATTGTATCTCTAGTGTTAATTTATTATTAAATTTCCTAAGCTATTTAAATAGTGGCAAAAGGTTAATATATTTTTCTAACATAACTTATGATGTTCTTTACACAAAAGTTGATACTAAGACTCAACTAATACGTGGAAAAACAAAAATTACAAATCATGTTAAGTAGTAAACTAGACCAACTGAAATAGTTGGAGGAAGTAAATTGAACCAAATGTAAGTTTAGGGGGTAATATGGACATATGCCAAATTTGAGATGAGTAATTTAGACTTTTTCTTAGTTCTTTTAAAGAAATTTCTACTATAATGGAATTCTTAAATTACACTTCGTCCACCCAAAAAAACGTCCCCCGCTGAGAGCCTCCAACCTTCATACACCCAGCAAATTGCACACATGAATCCTACACCATTAAAATCAATGGCTAATAAAACACACAAATCAAATCTGATGGCCATGATTGGAAGTGGGAAGCCAGGCTTCTCACCCCGCGTCTCACCCCGCACCTTCCCACACGCGTCTCACCCCACGCCCGTCGCTGCAAAAAGGAAAGAAAAAAACCGGAGTCCGTAAATGACGGCCGGGCACCGCGACGATCGTCGTTTGAAAATTCCCCGCCTGGCACCGCGACGATCATCACGGGAAGGAGGAAGTCGCCTGCCTGCTGTGGTCGCGCCTTGGACTTTCACGGAGGGGAGGAGTAAGCCGTCGTGCCTGGTGTGGTCGCGGGTGTGAGGGGAGGCCGCGTCGATCGCCCGCCGCGCCACGGCTGCCCATCGCCACGCTGTCGAGGAGAGGCCGCCGCGGTGCCTGGTGTGATCACGTCGTACCTTGTGTCTCCGCCCGCCGATCACCCTCCCGCTGATCCACGGCACCAAGGTATTAATCCAATCCCACCATGCTCGTAAGATGTCCTTCCGTCAACGTTGGTACCATCTTGTGTGGGCGTGTTCCAAGTTTCGCACGCACTAACGCAAATGTGATTCGAATTCGATTTGTTTTTGTCTTGAATGAAGAGGTTGGCAAACGTGATTGATTTTGCTGCCGTAGCGTGTTGCACCGAGGGGCGAGCAAGTACCAGGGGATCGTGCTCCTCGGCACGAAGCATTTTGGCAAGGTATGTTGCAGTTCAGTTCGATCGATCGATGATCGATCTCACGTCCTTCTGTCGTTTTCTTCTCTGTTTCTTGCAGGATGTGCATCTGATCATGTTGTGCGTGTGTGGAGCCCTGTTTAACAACGTGGTCGGTAGAATTTTAGGCTTTGATAATCGATGGGAAGATGCAGAGCACGGAGATGGACGAGTTCATCTACCACGAGTCCTTGATACACCCACCTCTGCTCTTCCATCCAAAGTAGGCATGCAGTACTGTTACCACCACTCACTCACTCAGATAAATAGTTATTCTTTTAAGAGATTGTCAGTCAATAATTCTTGCTTGCGCAAGTTCAGATCAATCAATGCGGGTCCCATCTTGTGTGGCGTGTTCTCGGCTTCGCTGGGATTGTTTAGGGATGTGTAGAATCGGCTGGAATTTGACGTGGAGGTGCTGCATTTTGTTTTGCAGAATCGGCTGGAATCAGAGACGAGGGAATTAATTAGCATTCTTTTCATCTGCATTTGAGGTTGGGCATCTGTTCAGAGAGCTGTTTTTGGGAGCTTGCTTCCTTCCTGTGCATGTGGCGTGGCCGCGTGGAGGCCTAGATCAGGTTGAAGAGCACTAGAGGACTAGACTAGATCAGGTTGCAGGCGCGCGCATCCACTCATCCTTGTTCGGCAGTTCCATACACCGAGCATGCAGGCAACAGACGGCAGCAACAAACAAGGTACATAGTGCCCTAGCTATCTATGTCAACTCAAGATCATTTTTCTCCTTTTCTCAAAGTTTATTACTATGATATCCGATCGTATGGTTTCAGCAAAGTAAATTCCTGCTGCTATTCCAGCATGCTATGAAAGTATACTATGATATCCGATCGTATGGTTTCAGCAAAGTAAATTACTATGATAAGCATCCCTAAGATAAAGTCGTAGCGTTAGCACGGGCATTGTACTAGTAGTACTATAGGAGAACTCAACTTTTGTAATTAGCGTCGGCACGGGTGGGTCATGCACACCACACGTGGTAGTTGCTCACCTTGGCCGCTCAGCATTCAGCAAGTCAGCCTTTACCCTGTTTCTGCCGCAGCCGCTGGTACTGTGGACAACTACGTCCAGATGCACATGCACACCACAGATAAGCTCGCACAGTCCCACGGCACGAACGAACCTGGCTGGCTCGATGGTGAGGCTTTCATTCGCCCAGACCCCAGAGGATTCAAGTTCAACCGGGCGTCTGGGCGCAAGTACGAGTGTTATCACCGACGCTCGTCGCTCCACACTCCACAGGAGTCGGAGCCCGTGAGACCCCTGGCCCGCAGCGTCATGGATCGCTACCACCGGAGGACGTACGACTGTACGAGCGTCCAGCCCACGGTTTGGGAGAGGCCAAGGTACGCACTGCCGGCGGACCGACCACGGCGTTCATCGGTGGTGCTGCTGGTCAGGCCGCGAAAGCGCGCTACAACCGTCTGGCCGCTCTACTTTCCTGCCCGGGTGCCTGTCCCGCTCCGCGACCGCGCGGCACATCGACGCGACGTGCGAGCGAGAGGTAGCTACGCCTGCGCGCCATGCCATCCCTAATTCGTAGCACTAATACTGACATGCACCTACCGCGCTACGCGTGAGTTTCATTAGCGATTGCACTAGAGCAGTACTTCTCACAATATTTTAGGTTGGCTATAAATCTTTTTTTTACAAATCCTAACATTATAATATTAATTATGAAAAATCCTTCAAAACATAAAATATATTTTTATAATAAATTTATTTAGAATATAAATATTAATATTATTTTGTTCAGAATTAATTATTTTTTAAAAAAATATATACAACTTTGTTCAAATATACTACCTCCCTTCCAAAAAAAAGGTAGAATTTATCCTTTGCCAAGTCAAACTAAATTAAGTTTGACAAAAAGTTTTAAGAAATAATATCAACATTTAAGACAACAAATATGTGTATAATATCATGAATTTTTTTAAACACATCTACTGATACTTATTTAGCATGATAGGTTTTAAATGTTTTATATAATTTTAGTGAAATTTAAGATAATTTAACTGAGTCAATTTTGCTGTTATACAATTGTATCATTTTATTAGCACAGAGGTAGTTGAATTGGGGGAAAAAATGTTGGGACAATTGTCATGAAATATCGTATAAATCTCTTGTAGATTCATGATACTCGATACATGTGCATTCGTCTATCCTAAATACTTAGAGCAGTAGTTAAAATTTCTCAATAATCTATCGTATGTTAGATGGTTACGCTAAAATGTTTTCCCTAGAGTTGCGTTTGTTTTTCACGGACTAGCACTAGCGTTAGGTAGTGTATTGATGGTGTAAAAATTGGTGTAAAATTCCTGTAGCACTTTTCGTTGTTATTTTGTAAAATTTATCCAATCATGAACTAACTGGGCTCAAAAGATTCGTCTCGACATTTACAGACAAACTGTGTAATTAGTTATTTTTTTACCTATATTTAATACTCCATACATACGTCTAAAGATTTGATGTGACGGAGAATCTTGTAAAATTTTTAGAAGTTTGAAGGGATCTAAACACTGCCTTAGCGTAGGACGCAACGTGACGTCGACCTTTAAAAGCCTCATCTACTCCTTGTTAATTCACCGGCACGGACCGATGCTCTGTGAGGCGTCGTGTACAGATCTCAGGTTGTCCTGTGCGGAGAATATAGGCCTTGTTCGGCTGGCTGGGCAGTCAGTCAGCAGTGTTTTTCTCTCACACCAATTGAGCATCAGCAAGCCAACAGTATTTTTCTCTCACAAGAAATCAGCACCAGCCACCAGCCAGCCGAACGAGGCCATAATCTCGATGGGACGGAGCGACGGATCGAGAGAGAGGTGAAAACAAGAAGATATTCCCTCATGGCGTGGGTGCAAACAAGATTCCGCACTCCGCAGCTACGGCTTTGTTTAGTCACCCCAATTCTCCTCCAAATTTCACTATGCAAAAAGAAAATTCTCCGTCACATCAAAATGTCGGCAAATGCATGAAGTACTAAATGTTGATGAAATCAAAAACTAATTGCACAGTTTTGTTGTACTTTGCGAGACGAACATTTTAAGCTTAGTTAGTCAAAATTTGGATAATTTTTACCAAATACAAACGAAATGCTACAGGAATTCTGATACAGTGTTTTTATCCCCTATTCTGTGAACTAAACGAGGGCTACCTATCGTTTGAGATCTGCCAGGAGCAACTACCAATCGCATTGCGTAGTAGGCCTCGTTGAGTTCGGTGAATTGGGGACAAAAATACGGTATCAGAATTCCTGTAGCATTTCGTTTGTATTTGGTAAAAATTATCCACATTTTGACTAACTAGGCTTAAAATGTTCATCTCGCAAAGTACAACAAAACTGTGCAATTAGTTTTTGATTTCATCAACATTTAGTACTCTATGCATTTGCTGATATTTTAATGTGACAAGGAATCTTTTTTTGCATAGTAAAATTTAGGGAGAATTGAGGAACTAAACAAGGGCGTAGTACTAGCCAGTCCAGTAGTCCAAACGGCGAGACCGCGAGAGGCAGCTATGATTCGTCAATCATCACAGCAAGTCCAGCGTGGGGTAGTCAGACAACAACACGCTCTCGGTCAAATATCAATGCGACTGTGCTTTCGGTCGAGCGAACTGTGGAACTTTGATGGCCTCGAAGAACGAAGGCTCGTAGCGCTACGCGCACTGTGTAGGAGGAGCACCGTATCACTGTGCCGCCGGTGCTTCAACACGTCCGAGCTTTCTCGTCTTCCGGCAATTGAAAATAAAACAGTAGACGTGGCAAACGTGACGCACGGCGTGACTTTTCTTTTTTCTATCTACACGAGCCGGCCGGCCGGCCGGCGACCCGACAGCGGGCGGGGCAGGTGTTCCATGCTCCTCGTTAAAGATGGCAATGGGGAATTCCCCGTCGGGAAACGCCTCGCCATCCCGTCCCCGCGGGGGAGAGAAATCGTCGTCCCCGCCCCTGTCAAACGTCGCGGGGTCCCTGCCCCCGCACGGGAATTCATACCCGATGGGGATCCCCGTCCCTGAGGAAGCCGAAGCATGCAACACCCTCCACAGCAAAAAGAAATCAAATAAGACTCATGAATCGATCCAGAAACATAGAATTTCAAAACAAATCAAATAAGAAATCAGCAAATCTAAATGGCGACGATGCAGATCCGCTGAGCATCTGGCAATGGCCGCGTTCCTGCTGCATCCGGCGGCGGGCATGGTCCTGTTCCCGGCATCTTCTTGCCTTCTTGGGCGTGGTCCTGCTCCCGAGCTCCCGGCATCTTCTTGCCCTTCTTGGGTAGGAGACAGAGGAGGGGTCATCGGGGCGTCGGACGAGCGGAGCCACGAAGGCCGCGCGCTGCCGACTGTCTGACCCGCTGCCGAGCTGGTGGATCCGCCGAGGAAACACGAAGGGGGCGTCGGAGGTCGGACGTCGAGCAGATGGTAGCGCGTCCGCGTGCTGGCTGTCGGGGTGGGGGTCGAGACCGGAGACGGAAGGGGTGTGGGCGGCGGAAGGGGCGAGCTGCTCGGTTGCGGACTGCGGAGACGGAAGGGGCGAGCTCGCTCGGCTCGGCCGCTCGGGCGTGGAGACGCCGAAGGGAAGGGAGTGCGGCGACGCTCGGGTGTCAGGTGGGAACTGGGGATTCATCTAGGATTGCGAGAGGGAATGGACGTATGGATTGAGTTATGTGCTAGATTGGACGGTCAGATGATTGCGAGAGGGAATGGACGTATGGATTGAGTTATGTGCTAGATTAGACGGTCAGATGTATCTCGATGAAGTGCTAAACGGGGCTCCGCGGGGAGCGGGTATGGGGACTGCACCCCCGTCCCCGGCCCCGCCAGACCCGACGGGGATAGATCTGGCTCCGTTTAGTTTCCCGTGGGGATAGATGTGCTCCCATACCCAGCCCCTAATAGGAGAATTCTCTGCGGGGAATCAGGTATCGGGTCTCCGTTGCCATCTTGACTCCTCGTACTTAAAAGGCATGGCCGACCAGCCGGTGCCTCAACGATTTCGTGCACATCATCACTTCACGTGGCGCATGTAAGGCTGCGGCCGAGCAGCCGAGGAGCAAGAGGTCCACGCTACCACGTCACGGATTCACACCGTGTCCTTGTAACGGCGGCCGGCCATGGTCACGTGGTGATGGTGGCCCCTGGCCATGCATGTGGCGAGCAGGGTAGGAGGGTACCGTGCTGGTGCCGTTGTGCTGATGAGCGCAAAAGCATCTTGCTGAATTTATTACGGCGCCGTTAAATTAGGGGCTGTTTAGTTGACAAAATTTTTGCCGAAACGTTACTGTAACAGTTTCGTTGTTATTTGGTAAATATTGTCTAATCATGGTCTAATTAGGCTTAAAAGATTTGTCTCGTCCATTTCGTCTAAACTATGTAATTAGTTTTATTTTTTATCTTATATTTAATGCTTCATGTATGTGTTCAAAGATTCGATGTGACGGGGATCTGAAAATTTTGGCAAAATTTTTGGCATCTAAACGGTGCCTTAGTGCAGGAGCGCATGTTTCAAGGACATGAGCGCAGGAGGGGCATGTTCCTTTTTCACGGCAGGAGCATGCGTGCTGCATTATCCACAACGGTCAGCTGTACTTGTTGTCTGTTAGGCCTTGTTCACTTCCCCGTCTCAACCTAAAATATTTCTTGTTTCACTTATCACATCAAATCTTTTGACGTATGCATAGAGCATTAAATGTAGGTAAAAAAGATAACTAATTGTATAGTTTGTCTATAAATGTCGGGACGAATCTTTTGAGCCTAGTTAGTCCATGATTGGACAAAGTTTGTCAAATGACAACGAAAGATGCTACAGTAACTTTTCACCTACTTTTCGTGACAGTGTGATACTGTAGACGTGAGTCACCTGATGTAGGGCAGAAAAAGTTTTTTTTTTGCCATGTTTAGTTTGTAAAACTTTTTTAAAAAACACCGTAGCACTTTTCGTTTATATTTGACAAACTTTGTCCAATCATAGATTAACTAGACTTAAAAGATCCGTCTTGACATTTACAGACAAACTATGTAATTAGTTATTTTTTTACCTATATTTAGTGCTCCATACATATACCGGCATATGTGACGTGACGAGAAATCTTGAAAACTTTTTACGTTTCGGTGTGATCTAAACATGGCCACGTACGGTCAGAGAACGTGGCTTAGCAGTCAACACACCGACACACAGTGTGGAGGTACTAGCAGTTTGTCAGATGTCGAGTCACATTAGGTGATGTTTAGTTGGTAAATTTTTTGAGGAAACGTTACTATAGCAGTTTCGTTGTTATTTGGTAAATATTGTCCAATTATGATCTAATTAGACTTAAAAGATTTGTCTCGTCCATTTCGTCTAAACTGTGTAATTAGTTTTATTTTTTATCTATATTTAATGCTTCATACATACGTTCAAAGATTCGATGTGACGGAAAATCTGAAAATTTTGGCAAAATTTTTGGCATCTAAACGGTGCCTTAGTCAACTCGGGCGTCAGAATATTATCCCGCGGCGGAGCCGTAGTTGACCTACTTTTACTGGGTCAAGTCCAGGCAATTTCCATTCAACACGTTTTTTTGCAAGAAAAGATTTTATTTATCCTTTTTGCAATATTTTTTAATCAACTTGATTCAGTGCTGATATAAATTAGCAATGTGTACGTATAACAATTTGAAGAGGTTAGCTTAAAATGGATACCGAAATCCATGATTTTTTAGCCATCGTCTCTTCTTCAACATAGGGGCTGTTTAGTTGGCAAAATTTTTGGCGAAACGCTACTGTAGCAGTTTCGTTGTTATTTGGTAAATATTGTCCAATCATGGTCTAATTAGGCTTAAAAGATTTGTCTCGTCCATTTCGTCTAAACTGTGTAATTAGTTTTATTTTTTATCTATATTTAATGCTTCATGCATGTGTTCAAAGATTAAATGTGACAGCTGAAAATTTTGGTAAAATTTTTGGCATCTAACGGTGTCTAAACAAGGCCATAAGGCTGTCTCCAACAGGGTACCCATTGGGGTACCCAAACCCAAAATAGGTCTTCAATAGGATACCTATAGCCTCCAACAGAGTACCTATTTCAAAGACCCATTTTGGGTGTCAGGAGATTCATAACCCAAATATGGGTATTCTCTCTCCAGAAGACCCATTTGCAGAAAGGATCGTCTTTTGGGTCTTGTTGTTGGAGAAGACTAAAAATAGGTATGGAACCCTTTGACTGTAGCGTTACCTAAAGGACAAATAGGTCTTGTATTTTGGGTTGCGATGGTTGGAGACAGCCTAACAGGCAGCCTGCCCATAACGAGTTTGCTTTAAGAAATGCTACTCCGTAGCAGCCTAACAAGGGGAATGACTTTAGATGGGCTAGAGGCCCATCTAGTGGATACACGAGACTGCTGAGGTTTCCAGCAAGACAAATAACCTTTATAGGGATAGGCCTGATCAAAATAGAGGCCTGCATGGGCCTGCTCCGAGCTTTAATCTTCAGTATAGTTGTTTTCGCATGCCAGAAAATATGACCTAGCCTGTGGAGTTTTCCAACGCAGTATTATTCATCTAAATACTCCCTCCGTTTCGATTCATAGACCATATATCTAAGTATATAATAAAAGCTATGTATCTAGAAAAGCCAAATTAACCTAAATATAGGAAGGGTGATATTTAGGACAAAGGGTGATAATTTTTCTATCTTAACTAGTAGGTGTGATAGCTTTTAGTTACTAATTGCCTATATTTTTTAGCGTTGCTACTCATAGCTTTTTCTTCTTTGCATGGGGTGTTCGGATACTAATAAAAAAAACAAATTACAGAATCCGTTAGTAATCCGCGAGACGAATTTATTAAGCCTAATTAATCTGTCATTAGCATGTGTTTACTGTAGCACCACATTGTCCAATCATGGACTAATTAGGCTTAAAAATTCGTCTCGCAAATTAGTCGTAATCTGTGTAATTAGTTATTTTTTAGTCTATATTTAATACTCCATACATGTGTTAAACATCCGATGTGATATGGAGTAAACTTTAGGGAAGAAAACAAGGCCTGAGTTCTGAGGTCAAATAGAAAACATGTGCATGTGTGAATGTGAAAAGTTGATGTGATGGGTGCTTTGTTTTAAAAAAAACCTGCTGCTATGCGGTGGCAAGTGGTAATGTTGCTTCTCGACAGGATTTATCGAACATTTATGACTGTCTTCCAAAAAGCACAGCAGGATCATGATGTATATATATAGGGGCACATCGATCTTTTATTCTTATACCTTCAATATTGATCTCCGTGTCTATTCCTATAACGTCATGTATTGCGGGACGGTGGGAGTATAAGCAAAGCAACTTTAGAAAACAATTTCAATAATTTTTAATAGACCTTGTGCAGCTGGTTTCTTGGCTGTTGGCTAAATGTGGCTAAGTGATACAAAATTTGTAGTTGCTGTTATTTTCTCCACGTGCCAAATGAGGCTAAGGATTAGCTTGTGTTTTCAGGAGGCTACTTGGAAGGATCTGAAGTCCCTAGTCTTGAAGGTTGCGGTAATGATCGGCTGGCTGGTGCTTTGTTCCACCTAGACCATGGCCTGTCGTTTAAACTCGAAACTTGTCGAGCTGAAGGGAGTTGCAACAAGACCAGCAAGATTGACATGCTGATTCGAGAGAACAAAAGAGAACCTTCCTATTCTTGAATGCAACAGATTGGAAGGACTAAGTGTCGGTCGAAGCTGAAGAGTTAATGTCAAAACGTTCATCCTTTGAATAAGCTATTAGTTTGGCTAAATATGTTAATTTGGCTAAGCTAAGGCTCTGTTGTGTGTTGTGGGTGAGGCTTGACCGTGGTTCTTTTTCTTTGGCTATTAGTATATCTAAATCGAGATTGCTCTGCTATTCTTATGCACCATCTGGATGGTGTAATAACGTTTTGTCTTGGTAAATGCAAAGGCTTCGTCCTAGAACTCTAAAAAAGAGGAAGCAACCTTTTCGCCAACGGCGACCACAAAACAACAATGTTATCAATAAATCCGAGATAGTGAACGGTGCATGTGGTTGATTGCTAACATGTGTACGCCATATCAAGCTCCATGCTCCAACTCTCTCGTGCCACATAAGCTGCCTTTGGAACAAAGGGAAATTTTATCATTCGGTTTTTGTAAATATAAACTAATTCTTACAGATTCCCATATCATTCATGTAAAACTAATGTATTTCAAAGGGTCATATATGAGCTCGTTCGCTTCGCTGAAAAGCCATGACTGAAATTACTGTTCGCTGATCTGTTGCGAGAGAAAAACATTGTTCCAGCTAAAAAAACAAACTAAGGCCTATATTTTTACGGGCTCGAGAAAGTCCATTAGTAACGATTTGGAGTCCGACCAATCGAGGTGTTCAGCTAATCAAGCACGCACGGTAGTGCTTAAACTCGATGCCAAAAATTAACATGTTTTGTTTCAGCTAATACTGTCATGCCATAGTTTGTAGAGCTCATGCTTAATTGAGTGGCCTGGGTCACTCGTTTTTATTATGAGCCCGTTCACGCTCATGACTAATAATTTCTTGTCACCACTATGACAAGCTACATTTTGTGAAAAATAGTCATGACCTAACCAAACGTGCCGAAAATTTTAACTATAAAGAGTAAATCAAGAAAAGATCTGTGTGGAGATGTGGTTGTTTAATTACTAATTGTCCAATTTTATGGATGATATGAAGAGTAGAATTACCAGGATCCCAGTTTTCAGTCACCCTCTGGAACAGAAATTTTCGTCCACGCTCTGACATCCCGCGAAAAGCACCGATATCCAACACGCAAAGGGTAAAAAAAACTCGGAAATCAAACCCCTGATCCGATCGAGCTCGCACACTCGCCACCGTTTCCCACTCCCATGGGGCTCCTCAGCTCCCTGCCGCCCCACCGCCGGGGGGCCTTATCGGGCGGCGGATGGCAGTGGTCGTTCCTCGACGTCGTCTGGGGGGTCTTCCTCATCGCTGTGGTCGTCTTCCTCGCGCTCGTCTTCACGCCGCGCCGCGGGGACCCTGTCCTAACCGCCGCCTCCGTCGCCATACGCGCCGGCGGCAGCGGCGGCGCGGTGCCGCCGTGCGCCGCCTCGGAGGTGGACCTCCTCCCCTGCGAGGACCCGCGCCGCAGCTCCCGCCTCAGCCGCGAGATGAACTACTACCGCGAGCGCCACTGCCCGGCTCGTGGCGAGGCGCTCGCGTGCCTTGTGCCGCCGCCCCGAGGCTACCGCGTTCCCGTGCCCTGGCCCGAGAGCCTCCACAAGGTGCGTGTTGTCGGTATTGGCCTTTGACACTCAGAACTTATCGCTTGTTAATTGCGTCACTCTTTGGAGGGTTGGATGCTAGCATAGAACTTGGTTTGATCTGAGGCATCTGTGCATTGTAGAGCCTGATTCGTTCAGCCAAGCTTAGACTGGCTTGGTTTTGTAGTTGTAGCTTCGTGCTAGTGTATGATTGACTTCTGCATCTAGCTGCCAGTAGTCAACGCTCATGGTTTTCTGATTCTATACATGTCAGAAATGGACTTCCTGGCATGCACTTATGAATTGTGGGTTCTGGATTATTTTTTGTTTATTTTTAAGGTAGGATGTCGGAGGTGAAGTACGTGCTCTCAGTTGTGTGACAGTTTATAGGAAAGCAAGTAATCAGACATTCGGTCTTAGTGTAGCTGATAGCCTAGGTATCAGAACGTTTGGTATTGCGATGGTAATATAACCTTACACAGGGGGCACATAATCACTTAGGTAATTTCAAATCTGTCAATTAGTGGGTATTTTTGTTTCATGTGTTTATCCTAGGATGCAGATTAAATTGTCATATGTTGGCTCTAAATTCTGTAAACTTTTTTATGCCTTATTTCAATAAATTTCTGTAGGGGTGCAAACCCCTCCAGTTTCCTCAAAAAAAAAAAAAAAAATCATCTGTTCGATTGATATTTATTGTTCATGGTTATTGCTCTCCTTTTCAGATCTGGCATGACAACATGCCTTATGGTAAGATTGCTGAAAGAAAAGGTCATCAAGCATTTTTCCTGGTGGCGGGACTATGTTCCCTGACGGAGCTGAACAATATATTGAAAAGCTTAGCCAGTATGTTCCACTGAAAACTGGTGTCGTCAGGACAGGTCTTGATATGGGATGCGGGGTAATATGTTAATCTAAACTTGGGAAGGCTCTCAGTTTTACTTTTAAGGAAATTCGGGCATAATGATCTTTTCCTCTCTGAAGGTTGCCAGCTTTGGTGGATTTTTGCTTAAGGAGAATATCATGACACTTTCATTTGCACCAAGAGATTCACATGTCTCAAATACAATTTGCCTTGGAGAGAGGAATTCCAGCATTTCTTTTGATGTTGGGCACACGCCGTCTTCCTTTTCCAGCACAGTCCTTTGATTTTGTCCATTGTTCCCGGTGTTTGATACCTTTTACTGCCTATAGTAAGTAATTTCCTTCTCCATTCCATAAGCTGCATGGACATGTACACACACTTTTCTACCAGCCTCTTACTTGTAGACACTGGCAGATGGATCTTACTTGATTGAAGCTGACCGTCTACTTAGGCCTGGGGGCTATCTAATCATATCGGGCCCCCCTGTGAGATGGAAGAATCAGGAGAAGGAATGGGACGAACTTCAAGCAATGGCAGGAGCTTTGTGTTACAAGTTGATCACTGTAGATGGTAATACTGCCATTTGGAAGAAACCTGCTGAGGCTTCATGTCTTCCTAACCAAAATGGATTTGGCCTTGATCTGTGTAGCACCAATGATGATCCAGATGAAGCTTAGTAATTCTTTTTCTTGTGCCTATGAACTATATTTACAGCTTGAGGGTGCCAGAAAGTCCGTTGTATACTTGTCAAATATGAGTTTTGATGCAGGTACTTCAAGTTGAATAAATGTGTCAGTAAAGTTTCCGTGTCGGAAGAGATAGCTATAGGTTCCGTTCCCAGGTGGCCAGATAGGCTGTCTAAACCTTCTGCTAGGGCATCAGTTATCAACATTGGAGCAAGCTTGTTTGAAGCAGATAGTCAGAAGTGGGTTAGGAGAGTGTCATATTATAAAAAGTCACTTGGCGTGAAGCTTGGGAGCACACACATACGCAATGTCATGGACATGAATGCATTCTTTGGAGGATTCGCAGCCGCTATAGTGTCTGATCCTGTATGGGTTATGAATGTTGTTCCTGCTCAGAAGCCATTGACACTTGGAGTTATTTATGATAGGGGCCTTATTGGGATTTATCATGACTGGTACGAATCTAACTCAGTACCAATGGCAATGCCACATTTAACTATAATTTTATATACAATGTCGTTACTGTGTAGTTCCTTTTAACTCTTATGCAACATATCCTGAATTTACTTGTGTATCTGATAAAATTGCATTCAACCAATCAAGTGTAATGCTAGGAAAACACTCAGTTTGTTGCAGCACTAAACGTAAACAGTATTTTTAAAAGTAGTATTTGGATATTTGGCTCTTTATATAGACCAGAGAGACACTATGTAGCTTTTATCCCTGTACTTTCTACAAGCTCTGGTTGTTTCACAATTGATTATATTTAAATTCTTTGATCAACTATAAAATGCTCCAGATAAATGGACCGCTTGTCATTTTACGTTTATAGATTGAAGAAATATTCATGTAGTAGACCTATAGTTATGGTCCCAAATTGTACTGATTATATGTTTTTGTTCTCAGGTGTGAACCATTCTCAACATATCCCCGTACTTACGATCTCATTCATGCTGATGCAATTGACTCCTTGATAAGTGACCCGATTTCAGGCACTAGCAGGTACACCAGCTGACCAACCATATACCTGGAGTTATTGTCCCATGTTCTAGTATCCTCATATTGTTCTCGTTTCCTTTATTTCCCCTTGTATTAGTCTGATATGAGAAAACCTTATCTCATACTCCATCTCCATTAAGATGTTTGACATAAATACTTTATTGTTAAATTTTGCAATTTGTTTCACTTGATCTGCAACTGCAGAAATCCATAATAATTTATAAAAAAAATCTTCATCATTAAAACTTGTCTCCCTATCTTTGCTTTACACTAGTGAGATAACAATCAAACTTCACTTGGGAAAGTGAGCTATTCCTGAAACCTGTATGTATTTCTAGGTTACTATGTTATAGTGAGCGGCCCAATTCCCGCTATACCTAGGTTATTATCTTGAAGTTGAAGACATGTCCACAATAGACTATCGGTGCATATGTTAATTTCTACTGCTCAATCAGTAAAAAAGGCCTTTGACATGTGAATCTCTTCCCAAACGTAAAGTAGCACAGTAACAACTTTGTGCTTGTTACATACCTTAAGACTTGTTTTCTGTTTAATTTTGAATTTGTAGATCATGTATTTGTTTCCAATAGTTTCTGCAGCATGTGCTCCAGCTGCCAAAGTTTAGGTCCAGACAGTTCTATCATTTTTTTTTGTTTCAACAATGATCAGTGCAATATGTGTTCTACAGAAGCTTGAGTTTGGGTTGCCACTTGCCAGCCTCGTGATTTAACTTGAATTACTTCCTCCCATCAGAATATAAGCCCATCTAGGTTAGGTTTGTCTTGAGACAACGCAAGATTGGTATTACTAGTTTCATTATAAAAAATCTTTCATAATATATAATCGCTCCATTTAATAACAATATATATTTTGTTAGTCAAAGTACCATATCATAAACCGCACCGATGTCCTAACGGACTGATTGGAGGAAGTATTTTTTTAAGAAAGAAGTATCTGGTTAGAGTTGACTTAGGTGAACAATTAAAACACAGGAAACTGAAGTGCTTTGCGAGTTGTTGCTGTACTATTGTATTGACCTTTATCATTCTTAATAATACAATTAACCTCTGTCTTGTTAGAATTCAAGTAAATGGATTAGCCAAGATGGTTATCATAGTTTCACCTTTACATGACTAATAACCTAATACATGGTTTTGTATGACTATTTCTTTTTCAGATGTGACCTGTTTGAACTTTGAACCCTTTTCACTGCTCCCTTAATTTTGTGCTTTTGGGGGTGGGCTGAAGGGATATAGCAGGCTAATGGGATTGCTGAAATAGTTTAGTGGTCATTCTTTTCTTCATTTCTTTATAGCGAAAAGTTAGCTGTGGTGTAATTCTCGTTGTGGCTCCTTGATTCTGATTGATGATGTTATATCCTATGAATTTAAGTGATCTGGTTTATTCCGTGAGTGGTTACAACACCCAATGATGAAGAGACTAGCCGATGTAGCTGTATAAATAAGAGATTGTTTCAATTCTTTTTTAAAAAAAGAGATTGTTTCGGTTCTGTTACGATTTGCGCCAACTGTGTCTGTTTCATTAAAAAAAAACCTGACCCATTCAGCAACGTGAAAGAAGTGGTTCAGCACCAAACAGATGTCATCTATTATTAGTCTGATGAACGGAGATAAAAAATATATATATTATTAGTCTGAACGTTGCAAATTGGACATTGGACAGGGCATAGTAGAACAAATCAATGAATAAACCCATAAAACAGAACATAGGCATAGTGGTTTTCAGAGTTTTTAACATATACTAACAAAATTATCGATCAGCTCATTTGCAACCAATGGGGACATGTGAACTTCTATACAATGTAGACTTTAAAAATCAAACTTGAAAGCAATATATTGACAATGTCATCGAAGGCGAGGGGCACGTATCTATCTTGACATTGTCTCCCGTGGTGGGGACGCATGTTCTCTCTTCTGTACGACGCAAGCATGCTAACCCGTCACTAATCTCCGATCGGTTCAATTGTCACACTTCCAGCTTGACGTCGGCACGCAGGTGAGGTAGTGGCACCAGCCGCAGTGATCGTTGCCGTTCTCTCCTCTGAACACCATGACCAATCCAACAGCGAACCTGAGGCAAGGCATAACCAAATGTTAGGCTGACATGTTTCCGATTAGATTAGCAGCCCTTGCTCTTCATTCAGACAAATGAGAATTTTAGTTTGTATAGGACCACGAATTATGCTTACCCTGCGGCCAGCAAGACCAGGGCAGCAAGCAGGAGGATGATCTGATATGCCTTGTACTTGGACTTGGTCTTGGCACCGAAGGGCTGCTCCAGCCACCCGAACTGAGGCTGGATCAGCAGCACGAAGCCGAGGAGGAAGCCTGTGGCGAACCCGCCGATGTGCGCGAAGTTGTCAACGTGCGGGAGTATCCCGATCGCCAGGTTGATGGCGGCGATGATGATCAGGTTCAACATGGCTGCAAACTGAGATGAATTCGGCGGATTAAGGTCAGAAGTCGGCACGACGGCGAGGCGATGCTCTAGAAGGTTAACGAATGACGCCTACTCTGTTGGTGTAGATGGACCAGTTGGTGATGAGCTCCGACAGCATAGCTCCCAGGAGCCCGAAGAGCGCGCCGGAGGCGCCCACGGAGACGCCCTTCCTGATGAAGAGGACGGAGAGCACGCTCCCGCCGAAGCCGGAGACGAGGTACACCAGCCCCACCTTCCCTGCAGGAGGATGAACGGCGACAAATGCCGGTCAGAAAACCGCGTCCGTGTGCGTTGCAACTTGCAACGGAGGAGCCTGTCTGTGTGTTCTTGGCAGAGCGAACGAGCGAGGCGTCAGGTGTTTGGGGGCTTACAGAATCCAAACTGCTGCTCCAGGCGGACGCCGATGAAGATGAGGCTGATCATGTTGGCGAGCAGATGGATGAGGCCGGCGTGCAGCCAGGTGCAGGACTCTAGCCGCCACGCCTGGTTCCCGTGCACCACCTTGTACCAGTCGAGGGCTCCGTATCTCTGCAGCCTGCGGCGAGACGACGACTTGGGAGATCAGAGATCAGATGAGACACGAGGCTCGGAGAGGAACGAGACGGATTCGCGCGGCGGGAGGCGGCGCTTGCTTCTTACGTGGCGGCCGTGGGTCCGAGGAGCGGGTTCTCCTTGAGCGGCTGGAAGGAGAAGCGGCGGAGGAAGCCGCGGCCGACGCAGTCCCCGCCGCTGCGCGGGCAGTTGTTGTAGAACATGACCACCACGAACATGGCGACGTTGGCGATCACCACCAGCGGCACCAGCCACGACCAGTGGTGCCGCTCGTGCGCCGCCGCGTGGTCGTAGTAGAACGGCGACGGCGGCACGTACGGCGCGTTGCTGACCATGCTGTACCGCCCCGGCGGCGGCTTGATCCCCGTCGTCGCCGGCGCCGCCCTCGCCGGGGCGCCCGCCTCCACGTCGGCGTTCGACATCGCTTGACCTCCACCAGCAGCAGCACCAACGAACGCGCTTACGGACTGCCTGGTCTCCTCTCGGAGTCGGTGCAAATGGTTTCTTCGGCTCTTGGTGCGGAGAGATGGAGGGTGGGCGCGGAGATGACGACCAGAGACTCGGTTTTAATCGGTCGGCTTTAGCGTGTTTCTTGTTTGGTCTCTTCTTTGAAAAAAAAACTTTTATACTGGTATCTCAAACCATCAAACAATAACCGAGTTGTTTTAGGTCTCCAGATTTTTACCGCCACTGAATCTGTAGCCAAAGTTTCAGAAATGAAAGCATCTCAACACACTAGTTTCAGATTTGATCTTTCCTCTTTCAAACTATTTTTAGAGGTTTATTTTTTGTGAATTGCTTATATCAATTATTACCAATCATGGTTGTTGGAAAGACTAGGAGTTGGGGGGACGTTTTCTGAGGAGCTTTGTACAGGTTCAAGGAGTTTAGAATTAGAATTGAGCTGATGACGCGGTTAGAGGTTGACCTGTCGGCTATGTTTGATGGTACCGTACTATTTTCTTTTACCTTATACCCGTCTATAAACTTGAGCTTAAACAAAGGGCAAAGTACTCTTGACATACAGTCAACTGTAACCGGAAGCTTGTGAATTGCTTCGTACAGATCTCCAGAAGCCCAGATCACGCAATAGCCTTTTCCCCCCTCTCCAACACTACCATGCTGCAGCTTTGGATATCCCCTGGCCGTACTTGATCTTTTTCATAGCTTGGAATCGTGGATAAACTAGCTTTAAGGTTCAAAATAATAACTCCAAGCTTAGCTACTTATGTGCGGTGCAGGGTAGTTTTCGCCCACCCTATGCGTGCCCTATTTTTGCTCGGACGCTTCCGTGGCACAACTATATACACACATCGTTACGGTTGAAAGCTCTTGTTGACGGTGAATGCGACATGAAAAGGCCCGTCGGCTCAACATTGCCATTTCAACGAACCACCCATGCGTTTCTGCAAAAGCACTCCATTGTCGTGCCTACGGAGCCATATTTTGCCGTCCGTCTTTTTCCCTTGGTTTCTGGTGCGGCCAAGCTTTCGAAACCGCACCCATCCGCTGTTGATACCTGATGGCTGATGCACGCGCTCCAACTTGGCCCATCTCCATCCGTGTCATTCCTTCTCCTAGCTACTAGTATCGTCGGTCGATCCGATGCTGGAGGAGCTCGTCATCTTGCTCGTCGTGGGCCAGCCAGCGAGAGTACCGGCGCCTAGGTGCTAGCCTACCCTGGTGCCAGCACCTCAGGAGGTTGAAGCATCGTTGGTGGACGCCCGTGTTCTCCGGCGATGGCTCCTCAGCGGGCATGGGTCGTCTTGGACGACCCGATACTCGAGAAGCTCGCCGCCTTGCTCATCGTGGGCCGACCAGCAGGAGAATCCAGCCTACCCAGGCACAGCACCTCAGGAGGTTGAAGCATCGTTGGTGGACACCCATTCTTCGGCGACGGCTCCTTAGCAGACAACATACTCGTCTCTGTTGTCGCTAGTGCAGGGGTTGCCTCAGCTCATGCCAACCTGCCGTCGCAGAGAGCACAACGGGCATGCCCACCCCCAACGACGCGACGCCGACGCCACGTGAGGCTACTCGGCGTCTCGCACGGTTCACCGAGAAGGTGCAGCAGAGGCAAAGGTCGCCATTAATCGCCAGTACATCAAGGCAGAATGTGGCAACCACAAGACAAACCCTACTAATTAGGAGCAGACAGATTGCCTCTCAGCCGCTGGTGCACATACCAACTGAAAGGATCAAGATGCCCAAGAGGGGGGGTGAATTGGGCTTTTCTAAAAATTAAATGCAAGAAATAAATCCTACAAGCCGGAATTCACCCATAGTGTCTACTTGTGTTCCTAGAGAGTCTACCGATACAAAGTTTTGCACCCTAGTTTCCAAACCTAGTCTAGCATGGCAAGTCTAGGAATGTAAACAAGCAATGAAAGTAAATACGAGAATGTAAATGCTTGAATGTAAAGGGGCAAGGAACACGGCGATGTTTTTCCGAGGTATCGGAGAGTCGCCACTCCCCACTAGTCCTCGTTGGAGCACCCGCGCAAGGGTGTAGCTCCCCCTTGATCCGCGCAAGGATCAAGTGCTCTCTACGGGTTGATTCTTTGACACTCCGTCGCGGTGAATCACCCACAACCGCTCACAAGATGAGTTGGGTCATCCACAAGCTCCGCCGGATGATCACCGAACTCCCAATCACCACCAAGCCGTCTAGGTGATGGCGATCACCAAGAGTAACAAGCTAGAACTCTCACTTGACCACTACGAGCCCAAATGAGAAGGTGGATGCACACTTGTTACTCTCTAATCGCTAGTGAGGAACTCTCAAGCTTTGATTCTCAAATCTCTATCCTCACTAGTGCTCTTGCACTCCCTTGCACTCCAAAGGTGTTTATCAGCTGATCAAATGAGCAAGAGACCTCTAAAAGAGGTGGTGGGGATGTATTTATACACCCCACAGACAAAACGAACCGTTACCCGCTGACTCAGCAAAACACGAGCTGACCGGACGCGCCGGTTGAACTGACCGGACGCGCCGGTCGCTCGTAACGGTCGAAATCCGAAAAACAACTGAGTGACCAGACGCACCGGTCAGGGGTGACCGGACGCGTCCGATCGTGCAGGGAGCAAACTGTACTCGCACCGGACGCGCGACCGCGTCCGATCGGTGATGACCGGACGCGTCCGATCGTCTCTGGACCTTACTGGACTGTGACCGGACGCGCCGATCACACCCAGGTCGCGTCCGATCGGGTGTTTCACTCAAGTGACACGTGTTGACTTCTGACCACCGCGTCCGGTCCTCGCGAGGACCGCGTCCGGTGTTCAGAGCTGAAACCCTAGCCGCGGAACTGTACTGACCGGACGCGTCCGGTCATGCCGAGGACCGCGTCCGGTCATGGGAAAACGACCCGAAACTCTCCGAAACGCGTCACAACTTGAACCAAGTTGCTTCCAACTGAACTTTGAGCTATTCTAGAGCTGCCTAGCGCCAAGTTTAACAAGTGTGCACCACACCTAAACATAGGACTCGCCTAGGTCAAGCTACCCGCTCATGCCCCCCTTTATAGTACGGCCAAAAGAGAAAAAACGAAGATCCTAACGACTATTCCAAATGTCTCTCAACACCTCGATATCCGGAACTAACCGTCCTTAATCTTGACGTCACTCTTTTGAAAACCGAAACGATTTCCATCAAGGAGCATGAATACCATGGTGCCCAAAGCAGTTAAAACCTCCATGACCTAACTTACCAAAGTTTCTGCAAAACACACGTTAGTCATGGTAATAAAGCGTTGTCATCAATTGCCGAAACCAAACCTCGGGGCCTAGATGCTTTCAATCTCCCCCTTTTTGGTGATTGATGACAACACTAAGATATAAAAGATTTGAGTTGAGGTTTTCGAGCATGCAAGGTTCACATAAGCAAAAAAGCAATAAGCACAAGGGGTTAGGAATTGCTTATGTGCCCCAAGCCAAAAGAGTGTACTCATAAGATAAGATAAAGAACGTTAGTACACATACAGATATAGCTCATAAGAAATCGGAGTAAGGCACGGAAGCACAACCTTAGAGCTATAATTAAAAAGGTGACAAGTGTTAACAATGTGACTGGATAAAACATTAAGACTCAAGGTTTATCACACGACGACATATCACACGAATGCAATGACTGAAAAGTAAACATGATGCATGAAAGTAGCACACAAGAAAAAATGAAAACCCTCTCTCAAAACTCCCCCTGAAACTACTCTCTCTCCCCCTTTGGCATCAAGCGCCAAAAAACTAATCTAAGGATCTGACGGGGGGACAGACGGAGTCGTGCCGGGTGCCGAGGTGCGCGGAGTAATCACGAAGTGTAGAGAATCTCCCTCGGAATCTGAGCTATCTGGCTGACCCTCTGAAGAAGCATGTGGCTATGTAACTGTCTGGGTCTGAATGACAGGAACAGGTACTGACGTAGTAGCAATAAGAGGATCCGTCTGAGTGACCTGAGCCTGTAGCGAGCCAATAGCAGGAGGATCTGTCGAGGCAACTGACGAAGGTAGAGTCTCTGTAGTACCAGTCCCTGTCACTGGAGGAATAGCTGCCTCTGAAGCTGACAACCCTGAAGAAGTAGCAAAGATAGTGTGCGAGGGCGTCGGCTGACCAGTCAACTTGCTGTAGGTAGCACTGAAATCACGGAAGGGTGTGCCTGTCAGGAGATGAGGGCGAGGCTGGTCTGAAGGTGTAAACCCCGTATGAATAGGCGTGAAGCTCGGGGACTGGAATGACTGGGGAACCTGCTGCTATGGAGATGTGAACTGGAAACCCGGCTGTCCCTGACTCGATGGATCACTGGATTGTAAAGCAGAAGTTAGGACAGAAGCAGGCGGAGGAACCCCAACAGTGACTAGGTGGCGCAGGAGATCCAAGTACTGCTGCTGACTAGCTGCACTCTGTCGCTGAATCTCGTACTGCTGTCGCTGCATTTCAACCTGCTGCCTCTGGATCTCAAGCTGCTAACGCTGAAACTCGTCCTGACGAGCCTGAATCTGTGCAAGTGCTGCAGCTGTGTCCTGAGCCTGTCGCTGTATCTGCTGTTGCTGCTGCTCCTGTGCCTGAGTCAACCTCTCAAGTATCGCCACCATGGCAGGGTCTGTGCGGGAGGTTGAACCAGAGCCACCGGCCTCGTGGTCGTGAGACCGAGGAGACCGGTACCTGGGGATGGGCTGGTAGTCCTCATCAGTGCTGTCAGATGTCACATCCTCAGGAAGATCAGCAGGCTGAGCGTCAAGATCGGCAAGCTCTGCCTCTGCAAGCTCATCAACTGTGGCGTCCTGCTCAGCTGCTGTCTCAGGAACCTCAGGTCGCACACGCTGTCCTGGCACTGGGGCCTGATCTCTAGTGACTGAAGCCTAAAGCTGACGGATATCATACTCAGGGAAAGCAGTAGTAGTATCTGATATCTCAGCTCGGATCTCTGCTGGTAGCTGAATGGATGATCTAATAATGAAGCAGATCCAGTGTGCATAGGGCAGCTGACGATTACCCTTGAAGCCCTCAGCTATGGTGTCCTCCATCTCACTAAGTATGAGATCCCAAATGTCAAACTGTGTCTGTGAGAGGAGGTGGTGAACAACCCATAGCTGCATCCGAGTCAGTCCCTCTCTGTAGCCAAGTCTGGGAAGTAGAGTGCGTCTGACTATAGCATCCAGAACTCTGGCAAGAGGTGTCAAACTGGCAGGCGTGCGACGAGACCCTTCGCCAAAAGGCTCACGGAAGCAGGGTCGAACCAAGTCTGTAGGTGGCACTGCCCCGCCGTGAGGGCGTCTCGGTGGAGGAGTCTGACCAAAACACAGCTGATGTATCTTCGTGTTGGATGCTGGGAGTCTGAGAATCTCCCGCACTCTGGTGCTGTATAGACGGTGATCGCGGCCTCGGAATGCAAAGTGAATGAACTCATGGGCAGGATCAATCCATAGTGAAGCATAAAACTCTCTGACCCATGTGCCGCAGTATGCACCTGTCCGTCCAAGAAGATCTGACAAGCCTGACAGAAAGGACAGGTGCGGACGTAGCTGTTCTCCCACAACCTCAACTAGTGACTCAAGTCGACAGACCCTCTGTGGTCGGAAAGCAATACCGCTGTCAACTAGAGCCCTGTAGAAATCCTCCTGAAGTGGGGTATAGAAGCCTTCTGAAGCTCTGGGATCCCTCACTGGCGGAAACCACCGACTGACCTCCACGAACCTCAACCCCTGCACCTGACGTGCTGTAGCACCCCTCAAGTCAAAGTGCTCGACCGGGGGTGAACCTCTAGCTCTGGGTGGAGGACGTGCTCCACGACGCTGGCCCTCTGGCCTAGGAGTCACCTGAGTACGTGCGCGTGTGGAGCGGTGACGTGGTGGAGACTGAGCTGGCTGCTCCTCTGTGTCCTCTGTAGCCTCTGGAGCCTCTGTGGCCTCTAGAGCCTCTGGAGGTGGATCAACTGACATGCCCTCTGTAGCTCCAGTATCCTCAGTACCCTCAGTGGCCTCTGTGCCGAGCTGTCGACCTTCAAGATGAAAGCGACGCTCGCCTATGCGTATGCCACTGCTCCTGCCACCTCTCTCTGCCTGCTCTGCTGCATCTGCCACGGCCTGAGCAATCTCTGCCTCTGTGAGTGTCTTCTTCTTCTTTCTGGCCATGACCTTGATACGCTTCCCACGTGCAATCTCAGACCGACGAGGAGGACTGTCGTCCCCGTCACCAGGAGCACCACCGGCGTTCTTGCAACGCACCATGCTGACAAACTGACTGAAAACCTCTGAAAGATGGTGAACTGTCACTCGAGAGGCTTGGCCTCAATCCGTATCCGCAGGCTTGGCCTCGGATTCAGCAAACTGATCTCACCCGACACACAGACAGACTCGCTGCAACGACGGAATAGAGAGATCTACTATAAGCACATATACAACTAAAAGGTACGAAACCCTAGAGATAGCAAGCATATGTGATACGATGAGAATCGAGACGTGAAGCTACCTCGGATCGACGAGACGACGGTGACAAGATGAGGTGACCTAGATCGCGAGATTCCCGAAATCGCCGGACGAGCTCTGATTTGCCGAAACAAGATGCAATTAGGATTAAAAGAAAGAATTACGGCAAACCCTAGCGAGGAGGTCAAGGTGACGCGAAACAACCTCGCGAAGAAGATGACGCGCGACAAAACCTCGACGACGAACGATCGAACGACGTTACGCGAACCCTAGGGTTAGGGTTAGGGCAACTCGACGAAGATCGATCGGAGGCGAGCGAGAGGCAGCCCACTGCCGGAGATGATGCTGGCAAGCAAGGAGCGCGGCTCACCGGCGGCAAGGTCGCGTGCGGGCGGCGGTGGCACGGTGGCGAGCGGGCGGCGGTGGCGCGGTGGCGAGCGGGCGGCGGTGGCGCGTGCGTGCGGCTGGCGTGGGCAGGCACGGGCAGGGCTGGCACGCGCGGGAGCGAGGGCCGACGCGGGGCAGGAGACGCGGCTGAGGCGCGGCGGCGGCTGAGGCGGAGGCGCGGCGGAGGCTGCGACAGAGGAGATGGCGCGGCGGCGGCGGAAAAAAAATCTCGGGCGGATTAGAAGAAACGACTGAGTACGAACCGTTATATGAAGGGTCAGATCCGCTCGACGCGTGACGACCGGACGCGGTGGTCATTTTGACCGGACGCGGTGGTGCAGCGTCCGGTCACACTCCAGTAAGCTCCTAGAGTGACCGGACGCGTCCGGTGAGGACTGACCGGACGCGGTCAGAGTCCGGTCGAGGGGAGCTCGGGAAATCGTCACGAATGACCGGACGCGGTGGTGATAACCGGGACCGGACGCGGTGGTCAACAGCGGCGCGTCCGGTGCAGCGTCCGGTCACTAGATCTGGAGTTTGTCTTCTGGATGACCGGACGCGCTGGTGGACGCCGGGACCGAACGCGGTGGTGAAACATCACTGCGTCCGGTGCAGCGTCCGGTCCAGCGTCCGGTCACTGTTCTTCGCCCTTCTTCGTTCCGAACTACGACGCGACTTCTCTCAATCAGGTTCCAATTCAAAAAGACACAAATAAACACCAATTGGAACATGATATGAGTGACCTCACTCAAACCCTCAAATTTTTTAAAATAGATTGCCTTAGGCTAGTATTATTTTTAATAAAATAGGCAATAAACACCCAAGGAGCAACGTATGGCCATGCAATAGAGTTTTTGAACCTATAGGAGCGTCAAAATGCTCTCTCTGTCCATGGACGAACACAGAGGTTGCTCAAAGCTTAACCGAAAAGAAACGACAAGAACAACAACCATGCATATGCAATGCAATACAAGAAGGTAAAACTAGAATGCTTGTCAAGTTTGATCCACGGTTAGGCTTCTTCACTCCTCCAAAAAAGGGTTATCGTAACCGTGTTAGCCAAGCCCTAAAAGCATTGCGATAAAATAAACATGGCATATCATACAATGCAATGCAAGGGACAACACACGCTCATTTTTTAAAATTACTAGAATCAAGCACATTGAGTTCACTTCTTAACCTACAAAAAGTTGCCTCATCCAAAGGTTTAGTGAAGATATCCGCTAATTGATTTTCACTTCTTACACCTTCTAGTGATATGTCATTTTTAGCAACGTGATCTCTTAGAAAGTGATGGCGGATATCAATGTGCTTGGTGCGAGAGTGTTGTACCGGATTGTTAGCAATTTTCACGGCACTTTCATTATCACATAAAAGTGGCACCTTTTCAAGAACAATTCCATAGTCTAGGAGGGTTTGCTTCATATATAAGATTTGTGCACAACAAGCCCCCGCGGTAATGTATTCCGCCTCGGCGGTGGATAAAGCCACACTATTTTGCTTTTTAGATGACCAAGATACTAAAGATCTTCCAAGCAAATGGCACCCTCCGGATGTGCTTTTTCTATCAATTTTGCAACCGGCATAGTCCGAATCGGAATAGCCAACTAGTTGGAATCTAGCTCCTTTAGGATACCAAAGACCAATGCTTGGGGTGAGCTTAAGATATCTTAGGATTCTTTTTACGGCACTTAGGTGAGGTTCTTTAGGGCACGCTTGAAAGCGGGCACACATGCACACACTAAACATGATATCGGGCCTAGATGCGGTAAGGTACAACAAGCTACCAATCATAGAACGGTAGAGAGTTTGATCAACCGGTTTACCTCCCTCATCTAGGTCGAGATGTCCATTTGATGGCATGGGGGTCTTGATTGGTTTGTATTCTTTCATCTTGAATCTTTTGAGAAGATCCTTGGTATACTTTTCTTGAGAGATGAAAATCCCTTCTCTCATTTGCTTTACTTGAAATCCAAGGAAGAATGTGAGCTCACCAATCATTGACATCTCGAACTCCTTCGACATCAATTCACCAAATTCCTTGCAATAATCTTCATTTGTTGATCCGAAGATGATATCATCAACATATACTTGACAAATAAAGATCTCCCCATTAAACTTCTTGGTGAATAGTGTGGTGTCGACCTTCCCAATGGTGAAGCCCTTCTCAATGAGGAAATCCCGGAGGCGCTCATACCACGCTCTAGGGGCTTGCTTGAGCCCATATAAAGCCTTGGACAACCTATAAACATGATTAGGATATCTAGGGTCTTCAAACCTGGGAGGTTGATTAATATAGACTAGTTCATTTATAAAGCCATTTAAGAATGCACTTTTCACATCTATTTGATATAGTTTCATATCATGATGTGATGCATATGTAAGGAGGATACGAATGGCTTCAAGTCTTGCAACGGGTGCAAAGGTCTCTCCAAAATCAAGACCTTCAACTTGAGAGAACCCCTTTGCAACTAGTCTTGCCTTGTTCCTCACCACTATGCTTTGGTCATCTTGCTTGTTTCGGAACACCCACTTGGTTCCAATGACTCTTGCACCTTTAGGATGCTCTTCAAGTGTCCATACTTGATTGCGGGTGAAGTTGTTCAATTCTTCATGCATTGCATTCACCCAATCCGGATCTTGAAGAGCTTCTTCTACATTCTTAGGTTCAACACAAGAGACAAAAGAGTGATGCTCAACAAAAGAAGCTAGTTTTTGAGATCGAGTCATTACTCCCTTTGTAGGACTCCCTATGATGAGATCTTGTGGATGTGCTTGAAGTAGTGGTGAGTTTCTTCTATCAACCACTTGAGGAGGTGGATGGGGGGCATCAACATCTTGAGCTTGTGCCTTGGCTTGTTCATGAGAGACATAAGTGTCTTCATTTTCAACTCTCTCATTCTTGTCATCATCTTGAGGCACACGTGATGAAGATGGTGGATCAACAATTTGTACATCGTCATCATCATCTTTTGGCTTGATGTCTCCCACCGGCATGTTCTTCATGGCCTCCCTTAAGGGTTCATCACCTACATCATCACAATTCTCAATTGCTCCTTGGGAGCCGTTAGATTCATCAAATTCCACATCATATGTTTCTTCAACCAAACCGGTGGCATGGTTAAATACTCTATATGCTTTGGACTTTGATGAGTAACCAACAAGAAAACCAATATCACAACGTCTTTGAAATTTCCCTAGGTGTTGACGCTTCTTGTAGATGTAATATTTGCAACCAAACACCCGGAAGAAAGAGACGTCCGGCTTCTTCCCATTAAGCAACTCATAGGGGGTCTTGCCAAGAAACTTTTGTAGGAAGAGGCGATTTGAAGCATAGCATGCGGTGTTGATTGCCTCGGCCCACAACTTCTCCGGAGTGTTGTACTCATCTAGCATTGTTCTTGCAAGGGTGATCAATGTTCGGTTCTTTCTCTCAACTACACCATTTTGTTGAGGAGTGTAGGTTGAAGAGACCTCATGCTTGATTCTAATTTCATCACAATAAGCTTCAATGTTGGTGTTGTCAAACTCTTTGCCATTGTCACTTCTAATCTTCTTTATCTTGACTTCAAATTCATTTTGAGCTCTCTTTGCAAACTTCTTGAAGCAATTTGCCACTTCGGATTTGTCATGAAGGAAGAAAGTCCATGTATACCTTGAGTAGTCATCCACTATCACAAGACAATAGAGATTACCACCCAAGCTCTTGTATGTTGTAGGCCCAAACAAATCCATGTGTAGAAGTTCTAGCACTCTTGAAGTTGACATGAAAGCTTTGGTTGGATGAGTGTTTGCAACTTGTTTGCCCGCTTGACATGCACTACAAGGTTTGTCCTTTTCAAACTTCACATCCTTCAATCCTCTCACTAGTTCTTTCTTCAATAGCTTGTTGATAGTGTTCATTTCAACATGAGCAAGCCTCCTATGCCAAAGCCAACCAAGTGAGGTCTTGGTGAACAAACATGTCATCAAATTTGCATCTTCGGAGGTAAAGTCAACAAGATAAAGATTGTTGTATCTAAAACCTTTGAATATCACTTGCTTGTCATCTATCTTTAAAACTTCCACTTCATTTGGTGTGAACAAGCATTGGAAGCCAAGGTCACAAAGTTGCCCAACGGATAACAAGTTGAAACTCAATGAAGCAACATAGAGCACATTTGAGAGTGAGTGATCATGTGATATTGCAATCTTGCCTATACCCTTGACTTTGCTCTTTGAATTATCCCCAAATGTGATCTTCTCTTGACATATTCCATTCTCTTCAATGGTGGTGAACATACGAGGATCACCCGTCATATGTTGAGTGCAACCACTATCAATAACCCAATGAGATCCACCGGTCTTGTAGTTCACCTACACACAAGAGATCAAGCTTTTTGTTTAGGGACCCAAACTTGAGAGGGGCCCTTGACTTTCTCAACTAGTGACTTGGCAACCCATATTTTCTTTGGCCTATTCTTGTTTGGGGGACCCAAAAACATGACTTTCATCTTTCCATTTGAATCTTTTCTTAGCATATAATGAGCATTGAAGGCGAAGGGTCTAGCATGCTTGGGCAAGGGTTGTGGTGGTGGAGTTTTGCATTCATGAGCAAAGTGACCTTCTTGACCACACTCAACACATCTCTTTGGCTTGGGCTTTGACTTGCTTTGTTGTTGTTGAGCTTTTGCTTTCTTCTCTTGATTTGCCAAGTACCCAATACCACTTCTATCCATCTTCATTACGGTGTTCATGAGGAGCTCACTTTGCAAATGTTGGCCTCTTGTGAACTTGCTTAGGCCGGTCTTGAGATGCTCTTTTTCTTGCTTGAGCTTTTTGTTTTCTTCAATGAGTGACTCATTTGTTGGTTGCTTCTCAAGAGCCATCAAACCTTTTAGCTTCTTGTTCTCATTTGCAAGCTTCTCATTCTCACTCTTAATCTTGGCATAATCATCATGGTTGCTTGACTCAACCACACTCTTGCCTTTGCTACTAGAACCTCGCTCAATGCTTTCAATGATCAAGTCATCACATGATGTAGCTATATCACACTTAACAACATGGTTAGTAGCATCATGTGTCTCAAGAGCAAGTTCATTAGCAACCACAAGACTATTATAGTCAATTTTTAATGTGGTGTATTTGTCCTTTAGAGAATTATGTCTAGTGATGAGCTCATCATGCTTCTTCTCAAGTTTATCATGTTGATCTTTAAGCTCTTTATAAGAGGTTTTGAGCTCCTTGAGAGTGGAAGACATCACTTCATTTTGAACTCTAAGCTCACCACTAGTCTTTTGAATATTTTCAAGCTTGGATGAGAGTGATTCATTTTCATTTTGAAGATCATCATTTTCACTTCTAGTTCTTCTTATGATTTTAGTGTATTTGTTTAGCAATTTTACAAGTTTATCATAAGAAGGTGAGTCATATTCATCATCACTATCACTATCATCATCATCATCACTATCATGGTTTTGTACCTTTCGTTCACCCTTGGCCATAAGGCATAGGTGAGTAGTGGACGATGATGGTGAAGGAGGCGGTGAAGGTGGTGATGAAGATGTTGGTGAAGATGATGGCCCCATCACAAATGCGGCAACCTTCTCTTTCTCATCATCGCTCTCATCTTCGGAGGACTCACAAGATGATTCAATGTCGGTGAGCCAATCACCAACAATGTATGCCTTTCCTCCCTTCTTCTTCTTGTGGAACTCCTTCTTCTTGCCATCCTTCTTCTTGTATGGCTTGTTCTTCTTCTTCTCTTCTTCTTCATCACTTGAATCATTTTTCTTGCCCTTGTTCTTGTTCTTGTACTTGTCTTTTGGTGGTCTAGGGCATTGATGAGCTAGGTGGCCAAGTTCACCACAATTGTAGCAATCCATCTCCGAGATTGGCTTTCTCTTGCTACTTGTGAAGAATTTCTTCTTCTTGCCATCGAACTTGATGCCACTCTTGTTAAGCTTCTTTAGCATCTTGGTGGTCTTTCTCACCATGAGTGCAAGTGATTCATCATCAACATCACTTTCACTTGAGCTTTCTTGCACCATCATGGCTTGGCCCTTCTTCTTCTTCTTGTCATGACTAGCTTTGAAGGCCAAGTCTTTCTTCTTGGAAGATGATGAGCCCTCTACCGGAGTGATATGCATGTACATCTCATGAGCATTGATTTTCCCTAAAACTTGAGTCGGTGTTGCGGTGGAAAGATCACTTTGGTGAAGCACGGTGACAATGTGTCCATACTTCTCAACGGGAAGCACACTCAAGATCTTCCTTGCAACATCTGATTGGCTCATTTTGGTGAGCCCAAGAGCATTGAGGTCCTCTACAAGAACATTCAAGCGAGTGTACATGTCATTAGCACTTTCTTTGGGAAGCATCTCAAAAGAATTAATTTTCTTTAAAGCTATGTGATAGTGTTTCTCACGCTCACTCTTAGTTCCCTCATGGAGAGCACAAAGATTTTCCCACAATTCATGAGCGTTCTTTGCATTACGCACGCGATTGAAGATATCTTTGCCTAAGCCCCGGTAGAGTGCATTTTTGGCCTTTGCATTCCACCGGTCGTACTTCTCCTCGTCACCACTTGGGTTAGCGGGATCCCTTATGGGGGGAAGCCCTTCGGTTGCGGCTCTAAGGCACCCAACATCTATGGCTTCGAGGTACGCCTCCATACGAATTTTTCAATATGGAAAATCGTCTCCCTCAAAAGTGGGAGGTGGTCCTTCCCCATTAGACATCTTGCTCTAGGCGATAAAGCCTAAAAATAGAGCAACACGGCTCCGATACCAATTGAAAGGATCAAGATGCCCAAGAGGGGGGGTGAATTGGGCTTTTCTAAAAATTAAATGCAAGAAATAAATCCTACAAGCCGGAATTCACCCCTAGTGTCTACTTGTGTTCCTAGAGAGTCTACCGATACAAAGTTTTGCACCCTAGTTTCCAAACCTAGTCTAGCATGGCAAGTCTAGGAATGTAAACAAGCAATGAAAGTAAATACGAGAATGTAAATGCTTGAATGTAAAGGGGCAAGGAACACGGCGATGTTTTTCCGAGGTATCGGAGAGTCACCACTCCCCACTAGTCCTCGTTGGAGCACCCGCGCAAGGGTGTAGCTCCCCCTTGATCCGCGCAAGGATCAAGTGCTCTCTACGGGTTGATTCTTTGACACTCCGTCGCGGTGAATCACCCACAACCGCTCACAAGATGAGTTGGGTCATCCACAAGCTCCGTCGGATGATCACCGAACTCCCAATCACCACCAAGCCGTCTAGGTGATGGCGATCACCAAGAGTAACAAGCTAGAACTCTCACTTGACCACTACGAGCCCAAATGAGAAGGTGGATGCACACTTGCTATTCTCTAATCGCTAGTGAGGAACTCTCAAGCTTTGATTCTCAAATCTCTATCCTCACTAGTGCTCTTGCACTCCCTTGCACTCCAAAGGTGTTTATCAGCTGATCAAATGAGCAAGAGACCTCTAAAAGAGGTGGTGGGGATGTATTTATACACCCCACAGACAAAACGAACCGTTACCCGCTGACTCAGCAAAACACGAGCTAACCGGACGCGCCGGTTGAACTGACCGGACGCGCCGGTCGCTCGTAACGGTCGAAATCCGAAAAACAACTGAGTGACCGGACGCACCGGTCAGGGGTGACCGGACGCGTCCGATCGTGCAGGGAGCAAACTGTACTCGCACCGGACGCGTGACCGCGTCCGATCGGTGATGACCGGACGCGTCCGGTCGTCTCTGGACCTTATTGGACTGTGACCGGACGCGCCGATCACACCCAGGTCGCGTCCGATCGGGTGTTTCACTCAAGTGACACGTGTTGACTTCTGACCACCGCGTCCGGTCCTCGCGAGGACCGCGTCCGGTGTTCAGAGCTGAAACCCTAGCCGCGGAACTGTACTGACCGGACGCGTCCGGTCATGCCGAGGACCGCGTCCGGTCATGGGAAAACGACCCGAAACTCCCCGAAACGCGTCACAACTTGAACCAAGTTGCTTCCAACTGAACTTTGAGCTATTCTAGAGCTGCCTAGCGCCAAGTTTAACAAGTGTGCACCACACCTAAACATAGGACTCGCCTAGGTCAAGCTACCCGCTCATGCCCCCCTTTATAGTACGGCCAAAAGAGAAAAAACGAAGATCCTAACGACTATTCCAAATGTCTCTCAACACCTCGACATCCGGAACTAACCGTCCTTAATCTTGACGTCACTCTTTTGAAAACCGAAACGATTTCCATCAAGGAGCATGAATACCATGGTGCCCAAAGCAGTTAAAACCTCCATGACCTAACTTACCAAAGTTTCTGTAAAACACACGTTAGTCATGGTAATAAAGCGTTGTCATCAATTGCCGAAACCAAACCTCGGGGCCTAGATGCTTTCACCAACCTCCAAGCGGGGCGAGGTACTCCTTATGCAGAAGATGGGCATGGTGCCGTCGACGGCTCCAGTTTCATCCGCATCTAAGCAAACATACAACGCCATATTCGCAGGTAACTTGACGCCGAACCACGTTGCTGCTCTGGACGAGCTGTTCCCAGTGATCAACAACAGGGCTGGTAGAAAGAGCGCTCTTCTCGGGCGCTAGAGTAGGGTCACACAGCCAGCAGCGGAGACGTCCGACTCCTTAGGTTGCAGCGTTGCTCTTAGCTCGGTTGTACACCATTTATGTAATATCGAAGTTCGAAACCGTACATTAAAACGGTCCTGCCGCAGCGGTAAGACCTCATAGGGCGCTCATTAGAAGCGCGTCGTTCGTATGCTTAAACTTTTCTTCTTAATTATAAAGATGCGCAAATCTTTTGCGTATTTGACCGGAAAAAAACTAGTATACCCTAGCTCAAGCAATAAACAGTCTGTACCTTATCGTTTTTCCGAAAGACGGTAGTAGCAATCATCTTCGTCTCAGGGCTCCTTTGGCTCTCTTGCTTTTTCGTAATGGGATCCCACTCATCGCCTCATAAATGAACAATGACAAATGTCACAGTATTTGCGCTCTGTACCCAGTTTTAAACTACCCGCACTCATGGACCTCTATATTCATCCTCTATACGTCTTAGTCAGCAAGATTCTTTCCTCTATACTCAATTCTCCTGCACTCATCTATCCTCTATCCACTCTATCCACTGTGGGACTCACTTGTCACTTTATCTAAATATATACATGTGTGATCTAGTTTTGAAGGATTTATTGAGACGAATTTAATAGTGAAATCGAAATTTAATTTGGATTTTTGGTTTGTGAGTTATAACATTTTTTTCTTTTGTTTAGTTAGTGGGCCCCGCCACTATAGAGTATAGAGTAACCACAATACCACTCTAAATATAGAGTGAGAGAAAGGATAAAGTATCGTTTTAGAGTAACCAGTGTAGCAGTTTTTACTCTATATTTATACTCTAAGACTACCCGCACTCATGGACCTCTATATTCATCCTCTATACGTCCTAGTCAGCAAGATTCTCTCCTCTATACTCAATTCTCCCGCACCCATCCATCCTCTATATCATCCTCTATCCACTATATCTACTATGGAACCCACTTGTCATTTTATCTAAATATATCCATGTGTGATCTAGTTTTGAAGGATTTATTGAGACAAATTTAATGGTGCAATCGAAATTTAATTTGGATTTTTGGTTTGTGAGTTATAGCATTTTTTCCTTTGTTTAGCTAGTGGGGCCGCCACTATAGAGTATAGAGTAAGCACAGTACTACTCTAAATATAGAGTGAGAGAAAGAATAGAGTATCGTTTTAGAGTATCCAGTGCAGCAGTTTTTACTCTATATTCATATTCTAAAGCTTTAGAGTATCGTTTTAGAGTATCCACTGCGGATAGTCTTAGGCTGGGCGGCTGGCCAGGGAATGTAAGCTGGCGGCGTGGGTTGATAATCCGTCACCGTCAAACGCCGAACTGAGCTGGAGGCGTTTGATTTGATCACCCCCGAGTTCCATGGAAAGCATGCGTGGGCTGGTCCACAAAGATGCCACGCTCTACTGCTCTTCTAGCATATGATATTCCTTGACGCTCGTGTCTCGCCAAATGGTGCCGCGGCTTCGTTGGCTTCGGCAGCTAGCGTCGGAACACGAACGGCGACGCTAACAGCTTCCTCGCTCCGAGACGACCGGAAACCAACGGCGACGGCAACTGTAGTACATACGTACAGAACGTGGCCACACGCTCCAGCAGCAGCGTTTCAGGTCGAGCCGGCCGGCCGGTTTCACATGCACGGCAGGCTACGGAACGAGCACGGGTCTGCACTGCACCGTAACGCAGTTCCCGTCGCGTTGCTGCTACGCCTGCGGGCGAATCGATCACGGTCAGCTCGTTCCGCTGTTGTACGTGATGCCCGCAGGGCCGTAACCGGCATCACGCAGGAGTCCAGAGGCAGGTGCTTCACAACGACCACGGTTTGGTACGGCCAATCGCTCGCCCGAACCGGACCAATCATGCTAACTGAAGAAAGAACAACAACGAACGATGCCAAAGTCAGATATGTCGGTCGTGGCAACTACTGGCGAGGTACATTTGTCGCGGTCCGCCAACGAACCTGCAGCCAGAATGTCCCTGCATGCGGACGTCATAGTTTGTGTTGATCTGGGTTAGGGTTAGGTGCAGCAGCTTAGTTATGCACCTCGAATCAGTGAGCGTCTGTGTTGCTTCTGGCTTCATGTGGCTGTGGCGCTCTCGCCGCCGACAGGACCCGAGCGAGCATGGCTACGGTCCTAGGGACGGTGGTCACGGTGCCTGTGATTGTGAGTGAGGGGTTGAAGACGGCCAGGAATCAGCGGTTCCTTTTCGACGTGCCGTGTTGCTTGGCATACGCGAAAGTGGTTGGCACGACACGAGGAGGCCAGGAGGGATGATCTGCTCGCACGTCAGGGGAGGGCCGCACGAACACGAGGGCTTGGGGGACCTTGGACTCGGAGGCAGGGGGAGCTTCTGCAAGCATTTCGACTTGGATCCGTTTGGATTCAAACACTGTAGCTATGAGTCTAATTAGCGGCTCAAAATAAACTACCTATACCTAATAAAAAGGTTATTATCGATCCCAAGCAATGCTGCTATAACGAAGATCCAAACGGCACTCAACTAATAAATTAGTTAATAGAGACGCTAAAAAAAGCTTATTAGCAACCAAGTACACCCTTCGTTTTTTTTTATTATTATGTGGCATATTAGCCTTATCCTAAGTCAAACATTTGTATCTTTGACCATTGGTTTTAAAAAAAAATCTATATAGACTCATCTCATCATAAGATTTATGCTTTTAGATTCACTATGAGAAGTACTTTCATAATATATAATTCATATGTTGTGAGAAAATATGGATTTTTAAATGGTTGGTCAAAGATAGCAATATTTAACTTAGAACAAAGCTAATGTGACATGTAACAAAATAGAGGGAGTATTAGCAGTAAACACATTTATACATCGATTACAATGTTTTGGAAACTTTCTAGATTTTTCAGAATATTTTTTCATTGCATTTAGAGATAACTTTATGAGCTCTAAATATTTTTTATTTAGATTTGGTGTATCCCAATCTATCTTCATGTTTTTTTGAAAACTTTAAAAGATTATTAGAGATATTTTCTGTAGTTTAAAAAACTTGTTAAGTATTTACTAAACTTTTTTAACCGAAAAATAAAATCACCTTGAAAATCCCTCCAAATCAGAGTAGGAAGGTAATTTGATGGTTTTGAAAAATTATAGGAGCTAAAGTATCTGATTTTGGAGTTTAAAAAGAAAAAATAGACTATACCGACAGGCGACGACAGTTCAATATTATTCTCTCACAAGTCACAAACTCACCGTCCAAGGACCGATCTATTCTTAGCCGAGTCTAAAATATTTGCTAGGCTCGAATTAAGTCTGAGAACCAAAAACATACTCCCTTTGTCCCTAAATATCTATCGTTTTCGCTTCCCGAAAAACAACTTTGACTAAGTATATATTAAAAATATTAATATTTATGGTACATAATTAGTATTTTTGGAAAGATCTTTGAATAGTTTGTTAATAGATTTATTTGGAGACACAAATGATGCACGTATTTCTACAAATCGAGTCAATCTTGCGGCACGTACAGTTATTTAGGGACGGATGGACTTTTTTTAGGGGAAACCAAACACGTTTTTTTTAGCAACAGGGGAAACCAAACATGTACCTTTTTTTTTGAGCGGAACCAAACACGTACTTGGATTGTGATGCTCTTCTTCGTCCTCACCAATCCAGTAGTAGTCCAGAAGCCCAACAACTGAAATGATGCATGGCCTATCTTGATTCTTGAATACAGTAGCTGTCCAGCAGCGCAACAGGTAAAAAAGCGCATGGCCCATCTTGGAATCCCACGTTAACTGCGTGAGCCCGCAGCACAACAGTAGCGAAAGGCTGAAAGCCTTAAGCCACGAATTTGTTAATACCTCGCCAATAGAAACGATGAGATTTAAATTTTTCCAGATCAATTGCTGCAATTCCTTTTTTTAAACCAAATCAATTAGTGGAAATTAACTTTTTTCGCATAATATATCTTTAAAGAATCACAACCTTTTCATATGAGTTTAGATGGAAATACAGTTTATATGCAAATTGAAAATCTCGACGATCTCAACAATTGTGTAGCTCATGGATTTTTCATTGAAGCCATTTTGGTGCTGAAATAATCAATACAACGTTCATACCTACAAATACAAAGATAAACATTATATCTATTATTCCTGCATGAAGATGGCTTTAAATAAAAACTAGAACTACTGGATTAACCATGGTATTATCATATTGTCTGCAAAGATTAACATGGATCGCCGTCATTTTCAATGACTAATAATTTGGCAATCCATCATACAATTTATGAATATAGGAGCTCTGCAGACATCTGTCGTTTCACAAGCAGCAAAAATAGAGGGCACTGGTGGTTAGATCGGCCTGTGATCCTGCTTAACAAACACTCATAAATGGTGTAAAACTCATCACATTAGTTGCTGTAAACCCAGAAGAAAAGCATTATAAATAGCAGCAGGACTCATAGGCTACAAGAGTAGAAAATATTTCGAGAGGAACTCCTACTTCTTAACATCACAATACAAAACAACTTGGTAACAAAACAAATTTGAGATTTCAAGTTAAGAACAAATGGCTCCCCTATT
Source organism: Saccharum hybrid cultivar R570 (assembly GCA_038087645.1). NCBI lineage: Eukaryota > Viridiplantae > Streptophyta > Magnoliopsida > Poales > Poaceae > Saccharum > Saccharum hybrid cultivar. Next base: position 16,181,164 of record JAQSUU010000553.1, on the reverse strand, counting down.
CAATGGGCTTATTTCCAGGAGAGGCATACACGAGAGAGATCAATTTTACCTCAATTTTAGGCAGCAAAGCTATTTAATGAATATGAGAGCTCCGCTTCTTCATACTCAGAGATAAAAGATCAAATACAAGCCTATCGCCAGCCCCAGTTAGTTTTTTGTTACATGTGAGAACAACCACGACCATCTCGCAGGACCATAGTGACACAAGGCCAGAAGCTATAAAAAATACAACAGTTGTGGTGCTTCCAAATTGTCTAGACGACAAAAACAGATAAGTGTTGAAGCCTTTACACCTCGGCTTCTGGACCCGGTTGGCTGCAAGGCACCAGCAATCGTAGTAGAAGACATACAGTAGTCCTGGGCTCCAGGTGCAACGTGCGGTAAGCCGATCTGTTGCAGCGCCATTGCCCAGACATGAAGAGGGAAGCTTAGGCAGCTAAGTCAAGATGCCAGTATAGAAGGAATATATTCTCTCTTTGTATAGCATGTGCAAAAAAAAATGAAAGAACAACAAATTAGTACTGTCATATTAAGCCATCTCCCTTACAAATTGCCATTTGTTTTCATATTAGTATCTCATTCCTTTACAGGCCAAACTGACAACCATCTTGGTACATGGCAGAGGTCCATGGCATCCAAAATATTGTTTAGAACTCAAGAATATTTTGTTGTTCTTGCAACACTAGCATTACCAATGCAAATTGCTTCATAGAAAGTTTCTTCTTAGTTGTGTTTTCGGCCACTACCTGAAACTACCAGTTTAGTCTCATACAATGCAAACATATAAGTAAACACATTCAGCTAGTGAGAGCAACGTAAAATATCAGTTGTAATAAACATACTGATAAAAATGGTTAGATAAAAGGAAAAGCAATACTCTCATTCCAATTAGCTTAATAAGTTCTACAACAAAGACTTGTCCAGAGATGGAATACTAAGTTAAGAATAATCTTCAGCCATGTGCTAAGCAAAAGAAGAAACTAACAAGCATGTGGATTAAGGCAGTAGAATAAGTCAAACCCAGCTCCATCATAAATAAATTATAACTTGAATATGAAATAAACACGAGAAATTAGAAAATCAGTACAAATGTGTACTCTCTCATTTCTTTTTTTTTTTGGCAATGTTTCATCAATAGACGCACTATGGATGTGCATGGTTTCAATTTTTTTTAAACTTCTAATTATTTTTTCAATGGGATTTTCACGATTGCACCGAAGATGTAGTTTGCACTGAATATTTTGCCACAAAACAGGTATAAAAATGGTTAGATAAAAGGAAAAGTAATACTTCATACTCCAATTAGCTTAATAAGTTATACAACAAAGAATTATTCCGAGAAGGAAAACTAAGTTAAGGATAATCCTCGGCCATGTGGTAAGCAGAAGAAGAAACTAACAAGCATGCGCACTAAGGCTGTAGAATAAGGCAAACCCAGATCCTTCATAAAAAACTTATAGCTTGAATTTAAAATATACATGAGCAATCAGAAATCACTAGTGGTTCTCTTGCAGAAACAGAATCGAGAATGCCTGCACAGTGGGCAGCTGCTAATGAGCATGAGTTGCAGTTCCACCATACACCTAAAACACAAAATGACATGCTAAAATTAGACTACAGAGGGCACAACACCAGCACGAGCTGTAGCATAAGCATTCTTCTTTTTTTCACACCGATAAAACCGAATTTCATTACCATGGCAACGAAATTACAGATAGTATCAGTTTAGAACCTGTAGCATAAGCATCTGCAAGGCCAGGAATAGAGTCCTTGTGATAATCGATGAACTTCAATTTGAAACTCCTCTCTCCTAATTTAGTGAATATGCAAAAAGCTCATATTGCTGTTCAACAATCCCTTTTCCTGGAGGATCTTCATGACATAATGCCGGGGCATTAGTTGCTTCTCAAGGCTCATTGAGAGCAGTATAGGTCTTTCCGCAATGTATCGTGGCTCCACCATAGCCTCATTGACTAGGAACTCAATCTTGCGTAGAAGAATCTTGTCAGAGATTCCTAATAAACCAGACACCTTGGACATTGCAATTGAAACCTCAGACTCAGAACAGCCAAGAATCCTCTTAAAGAACTCAAGCTTGGCAGAAGTTTCTCTTCGGACATATAGGAAACGATGAACACTGCGTGCCTGAACAGCCCCGAAGTAGGAGGCACCCCAAGTTGTTCCGCGCATAGCAAAGACTCCCTCAAGCGTTCCAGGTTGAAGGTAAGCACCCGCGGGACGTTTGAACATAGCTTGACAATATCTCGAACACCCCACTGACGAAGCAATGCGATGTTAGGCTCGATTAGCCTCTCAAGGCTAACGCTGAGGAGGCTCTCATTCCTCTTTGCGGCCACCAGGGCCTTCTCAAATGAGCCGTAGAAGGAGATGAAGAACTCGAGCCTAGAAACGACGTCGCCCTTGCGGAGAGAGCGTGAGGCAACCAGGAGGAAGCGAACGATCTGGGGAGTAGACAGACCGACGCGGTAGCGGAGTGCGAGAAGACGGGGGGCGATGTTACTCACGGAAGAGCGGAGGAGTAGCGGGTCCGCGGAGACGACGGCGGCGATGTCGTCGCGAGAGAGGCCGACGCTGGAGAGCAGGGCGAGGATAGCATCAGAGTTGGAGGCAGAGTTAAGGCGGGAGCAGGAGAGCTCATCCAGTGATCTCCTGGATCCAATGGATGATAACTCGTGGGACACCTCGTGGGCTTGGGCTGGTGCAAGGCTGCACGCAGCGACGAGGTAGTCCTCGGGTGAGAAGGGTGCGGGGACGGTGGCCGTGGAGGTACAGAGGAGGCGGCACGCGCGGGGATTTCTAAGCTCGTTTTTAAGTTCCCAAAATATTTCACCCCAAAATATCACATTAAATCTTACGGCACATGTATGGAGCACTAAATGTAGATGAAACAAAAAAAACTAATTGCACAATTCACCATGAAATCGCGAGACGAATCTTTTAAGTCTAATTAGTCAATGATTAAACAGTAATTATCAAATAAAACAAAAAGCTACAGTACCCAAAACCAAAATATTTTGAGAACTAACCACAGCTATTTATTTGTCACTTTAGGGTGGCCGTCTCCGATTGCCAGGTTCGTGATGGCAACTATAAAAAATATTATAAAAACCAGTAATTAATCTATAATTTTATCATTTTTGCTCACGTGGCACCCGAGCTCAGCAGAACTTAGTCTATCCGCACTCATGAACCTCTATATTCATCCTCTATACGTCCTAGTCAGCAAGATTCTCTCCTCTATACTCAATTCTTCCGCACTCATCCATCCTCTATATCATCCTCTATCCACTCTGGGACCCACTTGTCACTTTAACTAAATATATCCATGTGTGATCTAGTTTTGAAGGATTTATTGATACGAATTTAATGGTGCAATCGAAATTTAATTTGGATTTTTTGTTTGTGAGTTATAGCATTTTTTTTCCTTTGTTTAGCTAGTGGGATCCGTCACTGTTCAGTATAGAGTAAGCATTGTACTACTCTAAATATAGAGTGAGAGAAATGATAGAGTATCGTTTTAGAGTAACCAGTACAGCAGTTTTTACTCTATATTCATACTCTAAAACTTTAGAGTATCCTTTAGAGTATACCGCTGCGGACAATCTTACGCCTCAGAGGCTGTTTAGTTGGCAAATTTTTTTGGCGAAACGCTACTGTAACAGTTTCGTTGTTATTTGGCAAATATTGTCCAATCACAGTCTAATTAGGCTTAAAAGATTTGTCTCGTCTATTTCGTCTAAACTGTGTAATTAGTTTTATTTTTTTATCTATATTTAATGCTTCATGCATGCGTTCAAAGATTCGATGTGACGGGGAATCTAAAAATTTTGGCAAAATTTTTGGCATCTAAACGGTGCCTCAATCTTCCTGTCTGACTAGCCCGAACGGCACCGGCAGGCAGGGTTAAAAAAACCGCTCGGTAAACCGCGGTTTACCGCGGTTACCGGTCTAACCGGGCCGGACCGGTTCTGGTCCGGTTAGGTATTCTCCAAATTCAAATTTAAAATTTGAAAAAAAAATGCTGAAAAAATTCCTAAAAATAGTTCATGATTTATAGAAGCCAATGGTGTAAAAATTTTTCAAATTCGAGTTCGTTTAGTATTTATTTATACGTATAGAAGTTTGAAAAAAAAGAAAAAAAAATCCCGGTCCTGCCCCGTTAAGGCCCCCAAATTCGAATTTAAATTTTGAAAAAAAACAAAAAATACTGAAAAAATTCCTAAAAATAGTTCATGATTTATAGAAGCCAATGGTGTAAAATTTTTTCAAATTCGAGTTCGTTTAGTATTTATTTATACGTATAGAAGTTTGAAAAAAAAAGAAAAAAGAAAATTCCAAACTCAAACCGAGCGGTAAACCGCTCAAACCGAGCGGTTACCGCTCCAAACCGCCCGGTAAACCGGTGACAAACCGAACCGAAGGCGCGTTTGAATTCAAATTCAAATTCGACCGGTTACCGACCGGTTACCGGTAAACCGGACCGGTAAACCGGAACCGGAGGCCGGTGGTTTGGGGTGACCGGTCGGTAAAAAAAACCCTGCCGGCAGCTTTCCGTCAGGCCAGGCACTGCTCTTATAAAAAAAAAGGCCAGCCACTGCTAGTGGGGCTCGGCTGTCAGTTCCTTCTTCCTCCTTGGACTCTATCCATGGATGGCCGAGGCTGCAGCAGCACCGTGGTCATCCCCTTGAGTACGCCCGGCGCCACCACGTACTGCGACCGTGCGGCATGAGGACGTCCAGCACCGGGCCACGGCCGCCGTGTGGATGACGCTCTCGAGGATGAGTATGGCCACGCGCTCGAGCTCCGCGGGAGCACGAGCTGCCTCGCCCGTGACGACCTCGTCCCGCTGTCCTCCCAGCCCGCGCTCCGCCTCCAGTTCGTCCTCGTCACCCCCGACTTCGAAGGCACCCACAAGCAAGATGTGCGTTGCGCTGCCCAAGCATCCACCAGCACGTGTGCAACTCTGGCCGTGCAGCAGCACTCGTGGCGGTGGTGCTGCGAGGGGACGCGGGCCTCATCGGCTACGTGATGTGGTCGGACGGCATCATCGATGCCCACCGGGATGATGTGTGCGCCGGCTAGATTGCCGAGCTCGCATAGCAGCGCGTGCGTATGGAGCATGAGCTCGACGACGAGGCTAGGCAGGCACCGCAGCGTCTCCTGCAGCGTAAGCACGACGCGACCCATGTGGTGGCCGTAGAGCGTCCCCGTCACGCGGCGTCACGGCCGCGCGGCGCCTGAGAGGGACACGCCCTTGGCACGGGCGCCAACGATGAGCAGGATGAGGAAGAGGACGACGCGGCCGTTGCGAGATTGATTTAACGCGACGCGGCCGCCGCGATCTCGACCGGCGTGCCGACCTGCTGCATCTGCTCGCGGCGCGGCGACAGCGTCAGGAGGGGCAGCGCGTGCCGCAGCCTCTGGAGCAGCCGAGCCGGCAGGGACGAAACGGCGAACGCGAGCGCATCCTCGGGGTCGGGGATCGCGGAGAGGATGGTGCTGTGGGAGCTCGCGTCCTGGCTCCACGCGGCGGCGAACATCTGGCGGCCGCGGCGTAGGAGTCCGTGACGGGCGCGAAGGCATCGAGGCCGGAGGCGACCGCGAAGGTGTGGAGCGCGGGCAGGGCGTCCGGGCCGGAGCGCGCCTCGCTCCAGCCTAGGCAGCTCGCTCGGCGCTCCCGGACACAGACACCGACGAGGACGGACCAAGGGAGAAGAAGACGGCGCCGTTGAGGCTGGGCAAACGGGGGCAGACGGACACGTCAAATTCCACGCTGGCACGCTGACGTGGCATACCACGTAAGTAAAAATGACAAAATATTACGTGAGTTACTATTTTTTGGGTTATTTTTATAGTTGACACCACAGAACTGACAATCGGAGAGATGGCCACCGTAAGAGTGGCAAATAATTATGCCCCGTTTAGTTTTCAAAATTTTGTAATTTTTTTTAAAAATTTTTAATCACATCGAATCGTTGGACGCATGCATGAAGTATTAAATATAGATAAAAAAAAAACTAATTACATAGTTTAGACAAAATTCACGAGATAAATCTTTTAAGTCTAATTAGACCATGATTGAATACTAATTACCAAGTAACCACGAAAGTACTGCAGTACCATTTTTTTTAAAAAATCGCGAACTAAATAGGTCCTTAGAAATCCCGCACGCGCGCAAGTGGATCGGGGAGGGAAGTGGGGAGGCGACGCAGAGTAGAGGGAGGAGGCGAGCATGGCGTCGGCGAAAGGGAGGGGATTAGGCCGTCTGTCGCGAAAGCAAGTAGTGGGCTCGCCGTAGCTCGGGGCCCTGCATGTAGCGCCCGCATGGCCGCCGCCGCGCTCCCGCCAGCCCTACGGCCGGCATGGTTGCTGGTCGTCTGTGCCGCCGCTCCTTGATTCGGGGGCGAGGGAGGAGGCAGTGGAGACGTCACGCAGGAAGAGGTAGTGGCGGAGCCCTCTGGAGCTGGGCTCCTGGGAGAAGGCTGTGATCCGTGTCGTCAGTTTAGAATCGGAATGCTGGGCTGCGAAACGGGTACATGACTGGGGCAGTATGGACCGGCCCATCAAAATCTAAGCAGAGTTCCTTACTCAAAATATAAAGGAAATATAGTTGGGCCTAGGCCTTACTGGCCCTTCTACTAGCACCGCCTCTGGCGAGCGGCGACAATGCGCTCTCCGATCAGCTTCGGCTTCTCTCTGAACCAGCGGGCTTGCCGAGCGGCCGGCGTGCGCCAGCGCGTCCGACCCGATCCCGTGCCTTGCTGCGAGCATCACGGCGTGCCCCAAGCGCCCGTGCCGGCTGCTCTGCTGCTGCATTTCGGGATTCAGGAATACAGTGCAGCCGAACGTCAGGCCAGGCCGCCAGGCGCACGTCGAGGCCCTCGCGGCTCGCGCGCTTTCCACGCCCCACTGGCGGAAAAAGCATCAGCGAGCGCGGCCACCGCAGGAAAAGGCCCCGATGGAGTTTCTCGTAGGCGCGGGCGCCCCCCAAATGAAACTCCCGTGTCATGATGGCCTGCCGCCTGCATGCCGGCCGGAGTACCTACACCACCCTAGGCTCCATTTGTCTCGATCAGTCCAAGTGCTAATCGTTGATCCTACGGATGTTTGGTTCGAAGAGTTAAAGTTTAACAAACACCGTAGCACTTTCGTCTTATTTGGCAAAAAGTTTCCAATCTTGTACTAATTAGCCTTAATACATTCGCCTCGTAAATTACTCCTAATCTGTGTCGACATGCATGCAATTAGTCTACATTTAGTACTCCATGCATTTGAGGAAACATTAATGTGATGGGAGTTAAACTTTAACAAAAACGTAACCAAACATGTCCTTACATGTCATTATTTGTTTCTTCTGGAAGCTCAGCAGCCCTGTAGAGACATGTGTACACAAACGACGTCTATAAGTATAAACCGAGAAACCGTTATCCTGAGGATCTCAGTCCAAACGAAGGGCCTGTTTAGTTGCCCATGCAACCCAAAAAAATTTGCACAGTACCCGTCAGATCGAATCTTGCGGTATATGCATAGAGTACTAAATGTAGACGAAAGAAAAACCTAATTACACAGTTTAGTTGTAAATCACGAGACAAATCTTTTGAGCCTAATTAGTCCATGATTGGACACAAATTACCAAATAAAACGAAAAGTGCTACAGTATCCGACCCAAAACTTTTTCATCAAGGCCTCGTTTAGTTCGGTGAATTTGGGAGAAAAACACTGTATCAGAATTCCTGTAGCATTTCGTTTGTATTTGGTAAAAATTATCCAAATTTTGACTAACTAGACTTAAAATGTTCATCTCGCAAAGTACAACAAAACTGTGCAATTAGTTTTTGATTTCATCAACATTTAGTACTCCATGCATTTGCCGACATTTTGATGTGACAGAGAATCTTCTTTTTGCATAGTGAAATTTGGGGAGAATTGGGGAACTAAACAAGGGCCAACTAAACAACCCGAAGCTTTTCACCGTCCATGTGTTGCTTGGATTGTCTTCCTTTGCATGTTCTCACAAAATTTTAGCAGTACCTTTCCCACGGTTCGTCAAGCTCGCCAATGGTGTCTTTTGGAAGTTTGCGAGTAAACCCTTGCTCTTGCTCGACGAAGCACTGGTCCCTGTCGTGCTGAACTACCACATCGCACCCTCGGCCCCGCTGAGCACACCACAGTGCGTCCGTGTACACACTGGATCAGCGATTGGGTCACTTGCTGAGCTGCTGGTCGGTCGCAGTCTCGCAGACAGGTTTTCTATAAGCATAGAAAATCAACACACTACCGAAAAGCTCCTATGGTCTAGGAGTATGGATTTGGATTGCCCTCCAGTCTTTGCCGTGCCGAACGGGACCTGCGCTCGGAACAGTTGTCTGGCAGGTCCGGTTTGTCGTTGAAAGGAGGGCTTGTTCCTAAATTCTCCCCTAAATTCCACTATGTAAAAAGGAGATACCTCATCATATTAAAATGCCAGTAAATGCATGGAGTACTAAATGTAGATGAAATCAAAAACTAATTGCACAGTTTTGTTGTACTTTGCGAGATAAACATTTTAAGTCTAATTAATTAATTTTTGGATAATTTTTTATACTAAAAAACAAAAGTTGTTATAGTGTTTCGACACGGGCACTGTATGTACGCTGCACGAATCGGCGCCCCGAATTTGGGATCTAAACACGGCCGAGCGTGAAAAGGTTATCGTCGGCGAGCAAGCCCGAACTGTGAATGGAGAGCTCCGTGAAAAGAGCAGCAGGGAGCGCGCAGTTCCTGTCAAAGTGTCAAGGCAGCAGCACCCCTGCATCGCATCTTGCGAGCAGTCGGAAACTGACGAGATGGGCTGCTGTGCTGGCTCTACGGAGTACTCCGTACGTGGGCGCATATGCATAGCCGGACAAACAATTACATCGCTGTACGGTTCGAACTGAGAAAATGAGGGGCAAGTCCAATCAAGAAAATGGACTGTTCACCGAAAGAAGAAGCACTGCACTTTCTGTACTGTACTGCTTGTTCTGGCTGCGTTTAGCTGTAGCATTTCATTTGTATTTGACAATAATTGTCTAGCCGTTAACTAATTAAGCTCAAAACGTTTGTCTTGCAAAGTACAACTAAACTGTGCAATTAGTTTTTGATTTCATCTACATTTAGTAATTTATGCATGTACCATAAGTTTGATATGATAGGAAATCTTCTTTTTTATAGTGCTAAATTCAGAAAGTTTGGAGAAAATAAAGACAGCCATGTTGCATATTGCTTGCTCCTCCTCTGCTACCTTTTACCGACTGGTGATACTGCCGATGACGGCAAAGAAATTACTCCCTCCGCTCCAATCCAGTTTATGAGATATTTTGCAGATATCGGCCTGTTCGGCTGTGCTGATAAGCCGACTGAAAAACACTATTGGCTGATTTGTTGTGAGAGAAAAATACTGTTTCAGCTGAAAAATAAGCTAAAAAAGATGGATTATAAGCTGAATGAACACGGCCATCAAGAGTTAAATTTTATAATATTTGACCAACAATTTGACTAATAACTTTTAACTTCTACAATACAATCAAATTTGTATTCAAATGTATTATCCAATAATTATAACTTTACAGTTATAAATAATATGGTATAAAAAATGAGTGTCAAAATATAATTATGCCCTATGTACTGATTTCAATATCCTTCTGCAAATTACGTAGGATTCCTCCTATTATAAAGAAAATGTATAGTAGATCATACACTAGTACTAGGATTGACTTGGTCCAAAGTTTTTCTTTTACAAAATTTTGCTCCTCCGTAACATTATTTCCTAGAAATTCATACAAAATCCTTACACTTTCACATGTTTCAAATTTTTGGCAACACTTCATGAAGTACTTTAGTTTCACATCAGCGAGTTAAATCCAAAATTCGCCTTGCACCAAATCTGCTTCGGGCCCCCAAACCTGCAAATATGTGTGGGTGGGGGGATCAAACACGTCACCGTTGGACCTAAAATTTGCGGCGCCCGATCCAAAATTCACACCGCACACTGCCATCCCCGCACGTAGACGCACATTAGTGCCTCATTATGAAGGCATTATTTTAATGTAGTCGGATTCGCATCAATTCACAAGTATTGAAGTTTAGAGTTTAGAACTTACACTAAATTCCATCCTGATACATATGGATTGAGGTGAATCTGAAAATATTCAAACAAGGCCTAAGGTGTGAGTACATGGAGAAGAGAGGGTGTGAGGTGAATGATTGGCTGAGTTTTTGTTTGGGCCACTGTTAAAAATATTGTGTTGGGTAAGATGGTTTTAGATATGATATCTTGTGTTAGACTGTGGAAATTAGTAGGTGGTTTCTCCACCGGTGCCATCCTTAGGTCAGTTTTAATCGGGTTTTATCAGAGTTTTATGGATATTAATTATGTTGATGTGACACCATATTAATGGAGAGAGATGATAAGAGTTTTATGGGAGTAGAGAGAGTTTCATGGGGATGAAATTTTTCTGCACTGTTTCTCAAATCTGGATGTGTTTGAAACAGTGATATGAAATCTCCACTGAAACTGTCCTCAGTAAGCTTGCCATTTGGATGATACTGTTCCGGATTAGTTGAACTCAAGCAAGTATTTATTTATTAAAGAGTGCACACCACTATCTTATTAAAAACAGAAGAGAGATATGCGGTATAAAATGTTTTGTTTTAGTTTTAGTTTTGTTTATGATTTTTTTCGAGTTGAAGTATAGAAGCAGACACTCGAGGAAAATGCATACACATGCATTAAATCGAAGACTTCAGATTAACTGCTCCGATCATCAGAAGAAACCTCACTAATCGAGACAGTTCGTTGGTTGTGTTAATCTTATGTTGTGAATCTAACGTTAAATTCAGATATTTGTAGTCGTTGATAAAATAATTAGTTAGAATATGAAGTAACTCCATGTTTAGATATTTGTATCTAAAGAACCTGAAGTTATATTTTACTGGGGTAAAGTAGTACTGTACCACTCTTTCAAAAAAAAAGTAGTACTGTACCAATAGTCCAAGGCCATGTTTAGATGAGGATTCGGGCGCTCCCGATTTACTGTGCTGCACTGTAGTAATTTATTTTTATTTGATACTAATTGTCTAAACATTGATTAATTAGGTTTAAAATATTCGTCTTGCAAATTACAACAAAACTGTGCAATTAGTTTTTAATTTCATCTACATTTAGTGCTCCATATATATGCCAACATTTTAATGTGATGATAAATCTTCTTTTTGCATGTTGAAATTTGGAGGTGAATTTATGTATCTAACCCAGGCCCAATAGGTAGAGTAGGGAATGGTGTCGGGGAAGAAGGCAGTCTAGACGCCAGGCCCCTGTTTAGTTCCCAGAAAATTTTGCAAAATTTTTCAGATTCTTCGTTATATCAAATCTTTAGATACATGTATGAAGCATTAAATATAGATAAAAAATAAAACTAATTATACAGTGTAGACGAAATGTACGAGATAAATCTTTTAAGCCTAATTAGACCATGATTAAACAATATTTGTCAAATAACAACGAAAAACACTACGGTGCTATTTGACAAAAAAAAATCGTATCTAAACCGGCCCAGGACGAGCAGGGGCAAGCTGGCTGTGACAGAAGACAGTGGCCTGGTTTAGTTTCAAATTTCTACCCTAAATTTCATTGTGTAAAAAGAAGATTTTCATCACATCAAAATACCAGTACATGCATGGAATACTAAATATAGATGAAATTAAAAATTAATGGTACAATTTTGTTGTACTTTACAAGACGAACATTTTAAACCTAATTAGTCAAAGTTTGAACAATTTTTATCAAATACAAACGAATTGCTACGGTACACACCCGAATCGGGAACTAAACCTGGCCAGTAGAGTCGATCTCAAGGAGGATTGGGTGTGTTTAGATAGTTGTAAACTGTGTGTAAAGTTCTTGTAACACTTTTCGTTGTTATTTGGTAAAATTTATCCAATTATGGTTTAAATAGGCTCAAAAGATTCGTCTCGATATTTACAGACAAACTGTGTAATTAGTTTTTTTATTTATATTTAATGTTCTATACATGCGTTTAAAGATTTGATGTGACGAAGAATCTTATAAAATTTTTAGAATTTCGGGGAACTAGCAGCAGCCAGCCAACCAGCCTGCAGCCAGGCGCCGCGCGCCCATGCATGGCAATGCCAATGCCGTCATGTGCTGCCGCCTGCGAGGTGTAGGACGCACGCGCCTCCACGGCACCGTGGCCCGGCTGGTCTAGAGCTGGACTGGTTTGGACTGGTCTTCCACCAGCTTTCTGCCGATTTCAGTCCAGCACTGGACCAGCCGAACACGATCGTAACTGGGCCAGTCCCATCACTGTAGCCTCACTCTCCCACCGCCACCCGCGCGCACGCCTCGGCTACTTCCCGGGCCCAACTCTCCCTGCATTTATGAGGCACAGTGCAGACCCCTTTCCCTCCCGTCTCCCCTCCCACCCGTAGCCTACGCGTACCAAGGTCTTGGGCCCTGTTTAGTTGCAAAAAAATTTGCAAATTTTTTTAACATTTCTTGTCACATTAAATCTTTGGACGCATGCATGAAACATTAAATATAGATAAAAAATAAAACTAATTACACAGTTTAGACGAAATGAACGAGATGAATCTTTTAAGCCTAATTAGACCATGATTGGACACTAATTGCCAAATAACAACGAAATTTACTACAGTATCATTTTGCAAAAAATTTTGCAACTAAACCTGTCGGTACCAAAAGTACGGGGGTACCCACATCCATCGCTAATAAAAAACTAAAACGACTAAAACCGCAATAAAAGGCAGCCCGCCTCGACCGCGTATCCAGTCCGCCTCGTACAAGGCCCGCCTCGACCGCGCTCCGGTTCCGACTCGTACGAGGCCCGCTCGACGGGGCGCCTCGACCGCGCTCCGTCTCCGACTCGTACGAGGCCCGCTCGACGGGGCGCCTCGACCGCGCCCCATCCCGTACAGCAAAATACCTCGACGGCGCTCCGACCCGCGCGAGGCTCATCCGCCCACTGGGAAAAACTCCGACTCGCGTGAGCCCGGGTCGAGCGCCTCGACTCCTCTTTACCTACCCCAGGACAAAAGTCATAGCATTTAATGCGGTTACCTACTACCACCTACCGGCATGGCAGCGACCAGGATCGACGTGGGAACAATGCCCGTGTCAGATCTCACTGTTTTACCGCCCATCCCGTGATGGGAGGTGAAAACCGTCACTGTACCCACCTTACCGCGTACTGTTTACCATCGATCACCCTCGAAGGAGGATAAGACAAGGCCCGTTCTCCGCAATCTCAGGGATTCGGCCTTATCCATCCGGTCTCGACCCGGTCTCGACCCAACCCCGACGCTCGGCACAGTTCAACGGCAAGGGAAGGACGGTATGACATGGCGCTCCGGGTCATTTCGCCGTCTCGTCTCCCACGACGCCATGGTGTCTAGGGATGGCCAGCCATTCCCAGAGCACGTTGCTACGGTCAGCTCAACAGGAATCGACAAAACATCACCTCAAGGCTCCCCGTCGTCTTGGCCTCCTCTCGCCCTATAAAAGGGCAGGCCAGGGTTCTACAATAGGGAGGAGAGAGACGGACAAGGAAGAAAAACAAGAGACAACAGGCAAGACACAATATAGAGATTGATATCTCAAGCAATCACCCTTGTCCTCTTTTTCCTCTCTTTGAGACTTGGGCTCGACGCCCTCTCTCGCATGCTTGTAACCCCTACACGAGCACTTCGGTGCAAGGAAATACAAACTTCTCCCCCCCGCTAGACGTAGGGCCTTCTTTTGCCCGAACCAGGATAAACCCCTGTGTGTTCTCCTTGCACCACCATCCAGAAAAGAGACACGCAGCATTTACTCGTTGGTTTAGGACCCCATCGGGTCCGAACACCGACAGTTAGGGCGCCAGGTAGGGGATCGCTGCGTGCCAACGTCGCTTTCTCGCCTTTTTTCCTGGATGGCTGACCCCGAACACCCTATTCCGTTGGCCACGATGATCTGGTTCGGGAGTTTGGAGTTCATGTCGCTTGGCTATGGCTACGATATGGTCCTACTTCCACCCAGGCACCCAACCGATGAGGACTATGAGCTCTCCCAGTCTGGGGGAGCAATCCGCCGGTACCATCGCTCTAGGCGGGCGCGGGCCGCCCAACGACGATGAGCCCGGTACAACCACCGTCTTCACCTCGCGGAGGGTGATGGGATCCCCCGGTCCGGCACCCCCCAGCCAAGCGCCGGCCCAGATCTCCTTGTGGAAGGTTTGGGTAGGATGAGCTTGACTGAGGATAACATGCCGACAGAGAATCCCGCCGCTCCCCCGTCCGGTGAGACACCACTGTCCGGAGCATCCATTCCGGCACGGGCAGCAATATCTCCATCACCATTCCTGTTTGGGCTAGACTCGGCTGCCCGGGTATACGCATCTTCCGTGAGCACTCGCTTGAGTGCTTATGAGGAACTCCCTGGGCACCATCTACGCTCCACTCTGGACCTCATTGCATCCACACCGGCTTCTAATTATCGGGACTCTACGGAGACACCGAAAACAGAGCCCCATGTGACTGCTTCTCAACGTCGCAACCCCAGTGACGATTTGCAACGGCCACACATTCCCCCGTCATACTACTACTTTGGCGCTCCTGACTCTGACTCGGCTGACGACACCTATGATCCGACCCGCGAATGCTTCAACATCGACGTTGAAAGCACTTCGGAATCAGAGGACGAAGAGCCAGTCGAAGGAAGGCACACGCCACCTCATGTCGAGCTTCCTGCTGAGCGAGACGACCCTCAGTTCCTTGCGGATCAAGGAACATAGCTCGAGCATATTCGTGAGTTGCAGGACAGGCTTGACGAGGAACGGGAAAACCTGGATCTACTCCAACAAACCCTCGAGCATGAGCGTGCGGAACGCGCACTTGGCGGGAGAGCTCGCGAGAGAGCTCGCGACGTCAACCGTCGCTTCAACGAGGACCGGGTGGTCGACCCCCCGGTTTTCGCTCGAGCCAGCCAGAACGTCGCCGCCGTCGCCATGCTCCTCCGCAACATGCCCGAGCCGTCAAACCCCGACGCCCGTCGGGCTCGGGATGAAATCCGAGAACTCCTCGAGACCGCCGCCATGCAGCAGGCCGAGAGCTCTGCCTCGAGGCGACGCGAGGCAGCCTCAGAGCGGATCATCGAGCCCTCCTGACAGGAGAGAGAAGCCTCGGTTCACCCTGATCCTGCTCGGCGAAACCGGGTAGCTCCGGCCCCTGAGCCCACCACCAACGACCACGAGCCTCGAGACACCCGTGGCAACATCGTCGAGCGCTGCACGCGCAAGCACGGTGACGGCGTGCCTTGAGGCTACCACGTCCATAGGGGCAGACGCTACGACAATTCGGAAGATCGTAGCCCTTCACCCGAACCCCGGGTCCTCGGGTCTTCAGTAAGGCTATCCGTGAGACGGTGCTCCCGGTTCGGTTTCGCCCCCCCCACGACTCTCACCAAGTACAACGGCGAAACCAAACCCGAACTTTGGCTCGCCGATTTCCGCTTGGCGTGTCAGCTGGGCGGGGCCACCGAAGACCGGGTCATCATTCGACAACTCCCCCTGTTCCTCTCCGACACCGCCCGAGCCTGGCTCGAGGATCTCCCACCTCGACAGATCGATGACTGGGATGATCTCGTAAGGGTGTTTGAGGGAAATTTCAAGAGGACCTGCATACGCCCTGGCAACTCGTGGGACCTCTGGAGCTGTAAGCAGAAACCAGGTGAATCCCTCCGGGATTTCATCCGGCGCTTCTCCCGGCAGCGTACCGAGCTCCCCAACGTCACCGACTCCGACGTAATTATGGCCTTCCTCTCCGGCACCACCTGTAAGGAGTTGGTCTGAGAATTGGGCCGTAACACTCCACTCACTACCAACGGGTTGATGGACATTGTCACCAACTTCGCCGCCGGCGAGGAGGCGGTTGGTGCAATCTTTGGTGGTGACCCGGAAAGGGGGAAGCAGAAGGTCGATGACCCCGCGAGCTCCACCCGGGGCTCCAAGAGAAACAACCGCAAGAAGAAGAAAGGCCAGCAGGGCGAGCTCGAGGCCCCGACCGATGAGCTCGTCGCTGCTACCGAGCACAAGAAGCCTCGAGCCCCCCTGGCGGGGGCATCTTCGACAAAATGCTCAAAGAGCCGTGTCCCTACCACAGGGGACCCACTAACCATAACCTCGAAGACTGTCATATGCTTCGCAGGTACTTTGGGGGTGCCGGCGTCAAGAAGGACGACAAGAAGGAGGACCCTAAGAGTGACGACAAGGACGGGGGATTCCCCAAGATCTACGACTGCTTCATGATCTACGGAGGGCCCTCGACCCGCCTCTCGGCGCGCCAGCGCAAGCGAGAACGACGTGAGGTTTTCTCTGTACAAACGGTAGTCCCCCGCTTCCTTGATTGGTCTGCGGTGGCCATCACTTTCGACCGTGACGACCACCCAGACTACGTCTCCAACCCGGGAGTCTATCCGCTCGTTGTTGACCCCGTCATCGCCAACACACGCCTCACCAAGGTGCTCGTGGACGGCGAAAGCAGCCTCAACATCATATACTCCCAGACCCTCGACCTTCTGGGGGTCGAGAGAGCGCGTCTCTAACCTAGCGTCGGGGGCTTCCACGGAGTCATGCCAGGGAAACGGGCGGAACCCATCGGACGGGTCGATCTGCCTGTTTGTTTTGGCACACCGGCCAACTTCAGAAAGGAGACTCTCACTTTCGAAGTGGTCAGATTCCGTGAAACGTACCACGCTATCCTAGGGCGCCCATGCTACGCCAGGTTCATGGCAATCCTGAACTACACCTACCTCAAGCTTAAGATGCTAGGCCCAAACGGTGTCATCACTGTAGGGCCCTCATATGAACATGCCTACGAGTGCGACGTCGAGTGCGTCGAGCATGGCAAGGCTATTTTGGAGTCGGCGATCTTGACTGCAGACCTCGACGGCCTCGCCAATGCGATTCCTGACCCAAAACGCCATGCCGGCAGCTTCGAGCCCGCGGAAGATGTCAAACTCGTACCCCTCGACCCCGCTGATCCCAAGGGAAAGGCGCTGAACGTCAGCACCACCCTCGATCCTAAATAGGAAGTAGTGCTCGTCAACTTTCTCCGCGCAAACGTCGACATCTTTGCGTGGAGTCCCTCGGATATGCCGGGCATACCCAGGGAAGTCGCAGAGCACGCCTTGGAGATCCGAGCCGGATCCAAACCGGTGAAGCATATCCTCGGTCCTATGGAGCCTAAGAACAACGCCGAGTCGAGCCATGGGGTTCACTCCGTTCTTCTTAGTCTACGGGTCTGAGGCTATGCTCCCAACTGATATAGAATACGGATCCCCAAGGTTGAAGGCCTACAACGAAAGAAATAACGACGCCACAAGACAGGACACCCTCGACCAGCTCGAGGAAGCCTGAGATGTGGCTCTGTTGCATTCTGCCAGGTACTAGCAGGGTCTCCGACGCTACCACGACAGACACGTCCGCAAGCGTGACCTCAACGTCGTCGACTTGGTGCTACGGCGGAACCAGAACACCAAGGGACGGCACAAGCTCACGCCACCATGGGAAGGGTCGTACATCATCGCAGAAGTACTAAAGCCGGGCACCTACAAGCTATCCAACGAGAAGGGCGAAATCCTCACCAACGCTTGGAACATTGAACAGCTACGTCGCTTCTTTCCTTAAAAAGCCTTGAGGCTCTGTATTTTCTTTTTCGTCAATAAAGAATACAGCGATGTTCAAACTTTCGTTTCATAATGAGGAAGGATCGACTCTGCACTCCCAGAATCGACCCTCTCTCGGGGGCTACAAGGGGGGAACCCTCCAGTCCCTGAAAAAACTTATGCTCTTTTTTAAAATTAAGAACCGCTTCTTAGATCGACTTCGTTGCAAGAGCACCCTAAGGTTCGAAAGGGCTCTCGAGTCAGGAGTATCACCTACGCCTCCGAGGCTACGATACCTCCACTCACCCCTCACACCTTTTAGAGGTGCGACTTCACGCTAGGGAGATCTAAATAACGGTTCCTAACTTTGAAAAAGAACATACCCCCTATCGCTTAGATCAGGCTCTCACACGATTTACAAGGCCGCAACATCACTCTGAAGCTCGAGGGCAGTTGAGCCATGAGATCACTTATGCCCCCGAGGCTACGGTACCTCCACTCGCTCACTTATGCCAAAGGACGTAACTGCATGCTAAGTAAATCACGCGAGAACACGACCCAAGCGATAAAGGGAAGAAAAGCTCGAATAAAACTAAATTAACCACGAACCGGTTTATGTTTCGAGTTCTTAGGGCCTTCGAGGCCACCGCGACCAAAATTCAAAATACTAACTTATTACATGGGCCTTCATGCCCAGATTTGGCTCACAGGCCCTCATCGTCAGCAGGCGGAACCACCTCGGCTTCAAAAAGCGAGGCCAGACAGCTTCCAGGCTCTTCCACGGCTTCAATCAGCTCCAAGCAGGCATCCTCGTTCTCCTCGTCCGTCCGATCCGGGTTTGTGATGAAGCCCTCAGCGACGAGCTTCATGTCGAACACAAACCCTAAACGGACAATGGCTAGCGCCCTCTTCACACTGTGATGGAGGCCGTCCCGTATCTTCTCCCGGGCAAGGCGGCCCAGCGCCACCATCCGACGGATGAAGGAGTTCCCCGGAACATCTTCCCCAGTGTCGGCATCGGGTTCGACCCCCAGGCCGTCACACATGGTGGTGATCGCGCCCTGGAGCAGCTGGGTCCTCCGGATCTCGGCTTTGAGGAGGCTCTGGAAGGAGTTGGCAGAAGATTGGGCCTCTTGATTCTCCCTCTCCAGCTCTGAAACACGATAAACAAATTAATACCCAACACGAGGCCCTCAATGTCGTGGCCGTAACAATTACACTTACCCTCGATATGGGTCTGTAGGCCCACGACCTCGTTGTGAAGCCCCCCGCACGTCCGCTCGAGCCCTAGGAGGGCGCTATCCTTGTCACTGATGGTCACCTTTAGCGTCTCGATCTCTTGCCGAGCAGACTCGAGAGCTGCGTCCTTCTCTTGGATGGCTCCCTTCAGCGTCGTGACCTCGTCCTTCAGAGCATCAGAGCGAGCGGTGGCCTGCTCGACCTCGACGTTGAGGGCGTCGCGCTAACGGCTAACCCGGGAGACATCCTCCTCAAGCTCCTTCACCCGTCCCGACAGGGGCTCGAGATCCCCGCGGGCCTGGGCAGCCTCCTCCTGAGCCTTGTCCATGTCAGTGCGCATCACGGCTTCGGCCGCCCAAGCCTGCATCGCCTCCTCCTTCACCACCGTGTACGCGACGCGCAGCTCAGCCATTTCGGCGTTCTGATCGGAAAGCCGTTTTTGGGCCTCCTCGACCAGGACCTGTTGCTGAGACAGCGTGGCCCACATGCCACTCTCATCTCGGATGAAGAGTGACTTGCGGCGGGAGTGCTCCTTCAGCTCCTGGACACAATCCGAAAAAACCGAAAAGGTTAAAAAGACGAGGGAAAAAGACACCAAGAAAACCATGGAGAAAGACGATGGGTCGATCATACCTCGGTGGCATCCTGCATACTCTGCACGGCCTCGGACGCCACTCCGAGCAACCGATCAAGGTGCCGGCGGACCCCCTCGAGGTACTCCCATCGGTGCACTTCATCTTTGTCGTTCAGGATGAAGATGGGCTCGACGTCGAGGTTCGCGGCATCCCTAAACTGGAGGGACGGCCCTCCACCTCGGTATCTCCGCCTCTGCCCGCGCTATCGCCAGCTCGGCGATGTCGGGCCATGATGACGATGACCCGGTCGGGGCGTCTCCTGGTCCCGCAGAAGGACCGGCCTCGCCCGCAGTTTCCGCCTCTCCAACGATCGTCGAGGC
Organism: Saccharum hybrid cultivar R570; assembly: GCA_038087645.1. Classification (NCBI taxonomy): domain Eukaryota; kingdom Viridiplantae; phylum Streptophyta; class Magnoliopsida; order Poales; family Poaceae; genus Saccharum; species Saccharum hybrid cultivar. The sequence goes on along the minus strand of JAQSUU010000553.1, from coordinate 16,161,251 downwards.
ACCGGCCTGATCCGCGGCCTCGCCCCCCTCGACCCCCATCACTTGTTTCCCTTTGTACAGGGGGGTGTCGTCGAGGGTAAGGTGTAACATCCTAGATGTTAGGAAACAATTAAAACTTGATCATGAACCATCATCAAGCATAAACATCAAATGACATGCCATAAATGCATTCCTGTTGCACATGTTATTTTAGTCATGTGGCATATGTTGCGTGTGTTACATGTGTTGTATAAGCAATGTTTCCCATGTATGGTTTATATGTTGCACATGTTCTGAATACCCTGTTTATGTTGCAAGGAAATGTTTCAAGTATAGTTTTAGAATGTTTCATGTTTCATATACGTGTTTTACATGTTTCAATAGTGATGTGATATGTTATTTTTATTAGTATGCTTAATACATTAATAATGCCATGTTTCTTATCACATGAAATAATGTTTTATTAGTGTTAAATAATTAATCGTGTTTAGTTAAAAAGAATAATCAATTGAATTCAAAACCCTCAATTTCAAAACCCTGTTTTACCCCTTTTGAAATAATTCAAAATCTAAGCAAAATTTGGGAAAAAGTTCAAAACCAAGTTTGTAGAACTTTTCAAGGGCTACAACTTTGGTGTTTTGAGTTTTCAAAGTTTTAGTGTAAAATGTGAAGCAATTTTGAAAATAAACAAATTTCAGATTTAATTCATTTTTGTCCCCAAACTAAGATTTCAAAATGGAGGCAGAATTTGAAAATGTTTTGAACAGCAAAGTTGTAGGTCTTGTCAAGATGTACAACTTTGGTGTTTGGAGATTTTGAAGTCCCAATATAAAATCCAAAGTAATTTCTAAATTACCAAATCCCCAAAATGTGTCCCCTTTTGATTTTAAACTCAAATTTCAAAATCTAGTGAGAAATTACAAAGTGTTCAATACAAAACTTGTAGAGATTGAAATTCTGAAGATTTCATAGATTGGAAGTTTTTCAAGTTGTTACATGAATTTGAGAGTAATTTTAGAAAACAGTTTGAAAATTCAAAATTTGGGGGGGGGTGCTACAGTGCCGCGCCAATCACCGACGGCCACCGGCCGGCATGGGCGTCGGCGAGACGCCGGACGGCTTCGGCCAGCTTCCATGGCCTTCGCGCGTGGTCGAGAACGCCAGCGCGACGATGCGAGCAGTGCAGCTCTGTAGCCGCGACCGTCGTCTATAAATACGTTGAGGTCACAGTGACGATTTTCATTTTCCCCGTTTTCACCATCGCCGCCGCCACCGTCCTCATTTCTCCGGCCAAATTCGCCCTCCCTGCTCCAACGCATCCATCTCCATCTCGCCAATCACTCCGCCATCACCTTGCGAACCTGTTGTGCCTCTTGGTGTAGATGCTACCGCTCAGGATCGCCGGGGAACCGTCGTCTTCCACCTCGGGTCGCCGCCGTCCCGGTTGAGCCCCACCACCGTGGCCAGCCGCCTCCAGTGCCTCTCTGCTTCAACCGATCATGCCTCTGTGATCGTGGTACGCCCCTGATGCTCCCTGGCTAGTTAGTTTAAGTTTTGCACTTTGTGTCGTCGAGTCGTCGGTCACCGTAGTTGCCGAGCCGCCACCGTCGTCGGTGAACTGTCACCGAAGCTCGAACCGCGGGGCAAATTAGTAAAACGGAGTCATGGGAAGGTGTAGTTGGTTTTGGTCAGGTCAGTTGGTCGACCGAAGCTCTGGTCACTGGCCGGCCACTGCGGGAGAGCGAGCGAGCACGCGGGAGTGAGCGAGAGGGCGGGAGGAGGAAGATGACAGGCGGGGCCGGCTTGTCAGCGAGCGCAGAGAGAGAGAGAGCGCGCGGGGGTGAGCGAGCAGGCTGGGCCGCTTGCTGGGCCACGTTGCCGAGCACGCGCGGGGGCGCGGGCGCGCGTGAGCGGGCTGCTCGGTTGGGCCGGACCGGAGGGAGAGAAGGATCGGCCCGAGTTCGGTTTTTGTTTTTCTTTTTCAAAATTTTGAATAGCGATACTATTTATTTATTTCATTAAAAATTGTGTAGAGTTCCAAAATTTCTGAAAATTTTTGGGTAAGCTTCTCAATGTGCAAACTATCTAGGAAAAATGTTAAACCCCAAATTTGATTATTTGTGTAGTAGATTTAATTAGTTCTAATAAAGATTAAATGCAACTTCCATGAATTTTAATAATTAATTTATTAATCCAAAAATGATGAAATTTATTGTGACATTGTTTTAAGTCATTCTTAATATATAGAAAAAGTTTGAGCTTGTTTAGGTAAAGTTTGATCAACTATTAATTATGCCCTAATTAATTAAATAGTAATTAAATGTTAAATCAATAACTTTAAGTGTTGTGTGCTCTTTTGGGATTGAGTGATGACCTTGGGTCATTAACATGTAATGACCCTTGACACTTTAATTAATTGCTTAAGTTATGATTGACTTGTTAACTAGGATTTGTTAATGATAGTTAGTGTCATTAACTTATGTCATTAGTAGTTAATGACTTACTTATGTTACTATTTAGTGGTCTTGTGGTAAGATTACTTATTATTAGATGCAACCTCTTGGGTAAAAACAAAGTTATGGTTAGTTAACCTTTAAATTAACCTTGTTAGCTTGCAACTGTACCGTGAAGGAAAGTTGTACTCAAGTAGATAACTGATGTTTATCCTTTCTAAATGTATCTTGTATGATATGTCTTATTCATCATCATGCGTCATGCATCATGGCATGCATTCCATCATATTAAATCTCGCATCATTTGTATACGTGTAGTGCATACGAGAGTGTTTTGGATCATGTCGATCAAGCTTCGGAGAAGGTGATACACTCGAGGTGTTGGTGTCAAACTTGACTTCTACGAGAACTAACCACCGCTGCAACGCAGGCAAGCCCCGGTGCATTTAAACCCTACCTTGAATTTTACAAATGTTTTATTATTTATATTATGGTTTACTGCATTAAGTAATTAGGAGTTGAGTGATAACCTAATTGCTGCATTATCATCCTTGATTATTGTGATATCAACCTTGATACCTGTTTTACGGAAAATGTGTAGTATGCTTCGCTATGCTTAGAAGTTAAGCTTTAAAATGCAATGTTTATATAGCCATGACGGCATATTGAATGAATATTGAAATATGAGAATGAACTTGAAAGATCGGGCGGGTGGTTTGGCCACTGCTAACATGCATTGGGAAAGGAGTCTCAATGTAGTGTTTCCGCCTTGTTAGTTAAGGTCCGTTCATTGTAAGCCCGTTGTGTTCGAGACTTTGCAACTAGCCTCATGCCTTGGGTAAGCCCAAAATGTTGGTGATTCCATTACGAGAACGTCTAACCTCGCACTGGGAGTGGAGAGATGGCGAGAGTAGCATGTACCCTCGGGGCTAGAATCGGGCTAGGTTCGAGGAGTACTGTACTCTCGGGTGGCGATGGACACGTTCTGGTTTTGGGAGATCTAAATGAGGGTTGATATATGCAAGATTCGGTTCTACATATGTCGTGAGGTTAGGGATCCCCAGCTGGGTATAATCGGTTTGAATCGTCGTTGCTCCTCGGTTATGGAGACTTGATCACCTGACTTGCATCGTAGTTAAGAACTGGAATTGAAAGAAAGAATGAGAAAGGTTTTGATGATAATTACTTTGATCTAGATTAGGATCACTTAGAATTGGTTAATGAACCATCAATGGTAAAAGTAAAACTTTGAAGGTAAGGACTCACTTTAGTAAGCTTTTCTACAAAAGAAAATTTTGATTCTTGAATACCCGTACCTTGATTTCCTAAAGCTAGCATGCCCTTGGTATCTTTTCTTTAGTCAGGTAAGTCTTGTTGAGTACCCTCAAGTACTCAGGGTTTGTTAACCCCTGTTGCAGGTGCTAACTGGTGCTGCTAATTAGGTCATGTCAGTGGGCTTGACATGATTTGATTGTCCTCTCCTAACTTAGGTGTTCTACCTAAGTTGTCTTCTGTAGTTCTACTCGACTTCCGCAATACAAGTTAAGTTTGTAAAAAGTTAACTTAATCATAATTTGTAAATTTATTGTTATTATTCTTCCGCACTCTGATGTAACATTTTATACAAATGTTGTAATGTTGTAGTTACTCCTTTGTTGATCTTGGTATGAGTTGTCAAATGTAGTTGAATCGGGGTCCTGTGAGGGCACCCGACAGATCTTCTTAGGTTATCTGGTGTACATGCATAGCCGTCAGAGGTCTTAGGGACAATGACAGGTGCATGTGGGCCATATAATTTAGGAGGTTCTGCTACAGGTGGTATTAGAGCTCATACAATGGATCAACTACAATATTACATTTGAAAACTTCAAAATGAATTTACAATATAAATTTTTTTGAAGATAACAAGCTAAAAATGGACTTCTATCTATTTTCTTGCTTGCTGGAAGACTTCATGAAGAATTTCTGATGACTCAAGTAAAAAGGCTTCAAGAAGTTCGTCAACTCGACTTTGGAAGGTCAAGAGAAGAGTCAACTTCACCGATAAAGCTCTACTGAAGTACCTGTTGAAAATCCATTTTGTGCAATGAAGATAGTGTATAAGTAAAGTCCTACAATCTACTAACATGATGAAGATGAAGTACTCCTGACGTTGAGAAGACATATAGGACGAGCATATCTCATATCATGCATAAAATGAGAATAAAATAATGATTAAAATTTCCCTCCTTATATTCGAGGAGCAGTTATTATTCGTTATAACTGTTCTATTGATGAATCTCGTCCTGTACCAGGTTCTATTAGTCCTTTGATGATCCATGTTCCACAAGTTCCTAATCTTTGGGGAACTTCTGGATGCACTTTATTTACCATGTCGACTCCATGTAAAACCTGGGACTACTCCTTACATTGACTTCTCAATGTATGCATGTGTCACGTCTTGATTTCTTCTATCCTGACACATGCTATTACTTTGATATTGATCACTTACATGTGTTTGACGAGAGTTACTTTAGTTGTGCTTTATAGTGGTGCCTTGACCCGTGACTATGGTGCTGTGTTAAACCTGGATACTCTGTGATTCATGACAACATGAGTTCCACCAGAATATGCACTGGTACCGTAGTCGGTGCTCCTGAACCATTATAGCTCACAATTAATGTGTTTTCACTCATTGGACATTCATCGGAGAATTCTAACCTCTCCAGATCCTTTGTTATTATAACCAATCTCTGATCTTGGTTATAATACTGACATTGTCAAATGAGTTACTGCAGTTGTGCCCTATGCTAGTACCATGATCAGTGACAATGGAACAACGTTGTATCCTGGAGTTTCTTGTGACTTGCTACCATAAGGAAATACCGGACACTTGCTGTTATCAGGGTCTATGATCATGATTCCTTATAGTCCACAATTAGGATGTTTTCATTCTCTGGACGCTCCTTAGGGATTCAAAGTTGTCTTTTTGAGTCCCTAGATGCCTTGTGATTGTGACCGACTTCTGATCTCGGTTATATTCTCAATATTGTGAGACGAGGGTTATCGCTGTTGTGCCCTATAGTGGTGCCACGTTCCGTGACCACGGTGCCGCGTCGGAACCTAGGGTCTCTTGTGTGTCCGGATCACACAGGTTTCTGCTAGGTGCGCGCAAGTATCAAAGTCTGTGGTCGTGATCCATTATAGTCTCATGACTAATATGCCCTCACTATTTGCAATATGTCTTGGAAATTCATGCCCCCTACTTCTTTTGAATTATCTTACTCCTTGATGTTGGAACCATTATCAAATCGCGATTGTAATCTTGATTTCTTCTGTGAATATTTTTGTTTCAACAGAAGACCCTACTTTCTTGAAAGTTGCTCCAATTGTGCACTATAGTGGTACCATGATCAGTAACAATGGTATAGCAAGTATCGTGGAAATCCCTATGGCTGATCACTGTATGGGAATACGGGGTATTTGCTATAGCAAGGTATATGACCATGATTCATTATAGTCCGCAATTGACGTACTTACGAGTCTCTTGGACTTTCTTTTTGAAATAATCCATGTCTTCGAGATTTCTCTAAATACCTTGTTAATTACAACCATCATTATGAAATCGGTTGTAATTCTCAAACTAATCCTTGTTACTTTGTGAACTTTCTCAAGGTTAATGTGTTTGACACATTTCCTTTTCCATTACTTACCCCACGGGTTATGTCGTTCCCTAAATCTCGGGACGAGATTTCTTTAAGGGGGGGTAGGCTGTAACATCCCAGATGTTAGGAAACAATTAAAACTTGATCATGAACCATCATCAAGCATAAACATCAAATGACATGCCATAAATGCATTCCTGTTGCACATGTTATTTTAGTCATGTGGCATATGTTGCGTGTGTTACATGTGTTGTATAAGCAATGTTTCCCATGTAAGGTTTATATGTTGCACATGTTCTGAATACCCTGTTTATGTTGCAAGGAAATGTTTCAAGTATAGTTTTAGAATGTTTCATGTTTCATATACGTGTTTTACATGTTTCAATAGTGATGTGATATGTTATTTTTATTAGTATGCTTAATACATTAATAATGCCATGTTTCTTATCACATGAAATAATGTTTTATTAGTGTTAAATAATTAATCATGTTTAGTTAAAAAGAATAATCAATTGAATTCAAAACCCTCAATTTTAAAACCCTATTTTACCCTTTTTGAAATAATTCAAAATCTTAGCAAAATTTGGGAAAAAGTTCAAAACCAAGTTTGTAGAACTTTTCAAGGGCTACAACTTTGGTGTTTTGAGTTTTCAAAGTTTTAGTGTAAAATGTGGAGCAATTTTGAAAATAAACAAATTTCAGATTTAATTCATTTTTGTCCCCAAACTAAGATTTCAAAATGGAGGTAGAATTTGAAAATGTTTTGAATATCAAAGTTGTAGGTCTTGTCAAGATGTACAACTTTGGTGTTTGGAGATTTTGAAGTCCCAATATAAAATCCAAAGTAATTTCTAAATTACAAAATCCCCAAAATGTGTCCCCTTTTGAATTTAAACTCAAATTTCAAAATCCAGTGAGAATTTGAAAAAGTGTTCAATACAAAACTTGTAGAGCTTGAAATTCTGAAGATTTCATAGATTGGAAGTTTTTCAAGTTGTTACATGAATTTGAGAGTAATTTTAGAAAATAGTTTGAAAATTCAAAATTTGGGGGGTGCTACAGTGCCGCGCCAATCACCGACGGCCACCGGCCGGCATGGGCGCCGGCGAGACGCCGGACGGCTTCGGCCAGCTTCCACGGCCTTCACGCGCGGTCAAGAACGCCAGCGCGACGATGCGAGCAGTGCAACTCTGTAGCCGCGACTGTCGTCTATAAATACGTCGAGGTCACAGTGACGATTTTCGTTTTTCCCGTTTTCACCATCGCCGCCGCCACCGTCCTCATTTCTCCGGCCAAATTCGCCCTCCCTGCTCCACCGTATCCATCTCCATCTCGCCAATCACTCCGCCATCACCTTGTGAACCTGTTGCGCCTCTTGGTGTAGATGCTACCGCTCAGGATCGCTGGGGAACCGTCGTCTTCCACCTCGGGTCGCCGCCGTCCCGGTTGAGCCCCGCCACCGTGGCCAGCCGCCTCCAGTGCCTCTCTGCTTCAACCGATCACGCCTCTGTGATCGTGGTACGCCCCTGATGCTCCCTGGCTAGTTAGTTTAAGCTTTGCACCTTTGTGTCGTCGAGTCGTCGGTCACCGTAGTTGCCGAGCCGCCACCGTCGTCGGTGAACTGTCACCGAAGCTCGAACTGTGGGGCAAATTAGTAAAACAGAGTCGTGGGAAGGTGTAATTGGTGTTGGTCGGGTCAGTTGGTCGACCGAAGCTCCGGTCACCGGCCGGCCACCGCGGGAGAGCGAGCGAGTACGCGGGAGCGAGCGAGAGGGCGGGAGGAGGAAGATGATAGGCGGGGCCGGCTTGTTAGTGAGCGCAGAGAGAGAGAGCGCGCGCGGGTGAGCGAGCGGGCTGGGCCGCTTGCTGGGCCGCGTTGCCGAGCACGCGCGGTGGCGCGGGCGCGCGCGAGCGGGCTGCTCGGTTGGGCCGGACCGAAGGGAGAGAAGGATCGGCCCAAGTTCGGTTTTTGTTTTTCTTTTTCAAAATTTTGAATAGTGATACTATTTATTTATTTCATTAAAAATTGTGTAGAGTTCCAAAATTTCTGAAAATTTTTGGGTTAGCTTCTCCATGTGCAAACTATCTAGGAAAAATGTTAAACCCCAAATTTGATTACTTTGTGCAGTAGATTTAATTAGTTCCAATAAAGATTAAATGCAACTTCCATGAATTTTAATAATTAATTTATTAATCCAAAAATGATGAAATTTATTGTGACATTGTTTTAAGTCATTCTTAATATATAGAAAATTTTTTAGCTTGGTTAGGTAAAGTTTGATCAACTATTAATTATGCCCTAATTAATTAAATAGTAATTAAATGTTAAATCAATAACTTTAAGTGTTGTGTGCTCTTTTGTGATTGAGTGATGACCTTGGGTCATTAACATGTAATGACCCTTGGCACTTTAATTAATTGCTTAAGTTATGATTGACTTGTTAACTAGGATTTGTTAATGATAGTTAGTGTCATTAACTTATGTCATTAGTAGTTAATGACTTACTTATGTTACTATTTAGTGGTCTTGTGGTAAGATTACTTATTATTAGATGCAACCTCTTGGGTAAAAACAAAGTTATGGTTAGTTAACCTTTAAATTAACCTTGTTAGCTTGCAACTGTACCGCGAAGGAAAGTTGTACTCAAGTAGATAACTGATGTTTATCCTTTCTAAATGTCTCTTATATGATATGCCTTATTCATCATCATGCGTCATGCATCATGGCATGCATTCCATCATATTAAATCTCGCATCATTTGTATACGTGTAGTGCATACGAGAGTGTTTTGGATCATGTCGATCAAGCTTCGGAGAAGGTGATACACTCGAGGTGTTGGTGTCAAACTTGACTTCTACGAGAACTAACCACCGCTGCAACGCAGGCAAGCCCCGGTGCATTTAAACCCTACCTTGAATTTTACAAATGTTTTATTATTTATATTATGGTTTACTGCATTAAGTAATTAGGAGTTGAGTGATAACCTAATTGCTGCATTATCATCCTTGATTATTGTGATATCAATCTTGATACCTGTTTTACGGAAAATGCGTAGTATGCTTCGCTATGCTTAGAAGTTAAGCTTTAAAATGCAATGTTTATATAGCCATGACGGCATATTGAATGAATATTGAAATATGAGAATGAACTTGAAAGATCGGGCGGGTGGTTTGGCCACTGCTAACATGCATTGGGAAAGGAGTCTCAATGTAGTGTTTCCGCCTTGTCAGTTAAGGTCCGTTCGTTGTAAGCCTGTTGTGTTCGAGACTTTGCAACTAGCCTCATGCCTCGGGTAAGCCCAAAATGTTGGTGATTCCATTACGAGAACGTCTAACCTCGCACTAGGAGTGAAGAGATGGCGAGAGTAGCGTGTACCCTCGGGGCTAGAATCAGGCCGGGTTCGAGGAGTACTGTACTCTAGGGTGGCGATGGACACGTTCTGGTTTTGGGAGATCTAAATGAGGGTTGATATATGTAAGATTCGGTTCTACATATGTCATGAGGTTAGGGATCCCCAGCTGGGTATAATCGGTTCGAATCGTCGTTGCTCCTCGGTTATGGAGACTTGATCACCTGACTTGCATCGTAGTTAAGAACTGGAATTGAAAGAAAGAATGAGAAAGGTTTTGATGATAATTACTTTGATTTAGATTAGGATCACTTAGAATTGGTTAATGAACCATCAAAGATAAAAGTAAAACTTTGAAGGTAAGGACTCACTTTAGTAAGCTTTTCTGCAAAAGAAAATTTTGATTTTTGAATACCCGTACCTTGATTTCCTAAAGCTAGCATGCCCTTGGCATCTTTTCTTTAGTCGGGTAAGTCTTGTTGAGTACCCTCAAATACTCAGGGTTTGTTAACCCCTGTTGCAGGTGCTAACTGGTGCTGCTAATTAGGTCATGTCAGTGGGCTTGACATGATTTGATTGTCCTCTCCTAACTTAGGTGTTCTACCTAAGTTGTCTTCTGTAGTTCTACTCGACTTCTGCAATACAAGTTAAGTTTGTAAAAAGTTAAATTAATCATGATTTGTAAATTTATTATTATTATTCTTCCGCACTCTAATGTAACGTTTTATACAAATGTTGTAATGTTGTAGTTACTCCTTTGTTGATCCTGGTATGAGTTATCAAATATAGTTGAATCGGGGTCCTGTGAGGGCACCCGACAGATCTTCTTAGGTTATCTGGTGTACATGCATAGCCGTCATTGGTCTTAGGGACAACGACAGGTGCATGTGGGCCATATAATTTAGGAGGTTCTGCTACATAAGGTCCACGGTCATGGGTGCCCGCCCTCCTAAGGGAACTGGCCTCTCAACCGCCGGCGCCTCCGGAGCCGGCGCCTCGACCAACGATGGCTCCGGTACCCGCGCCTCGACCGTTGACGCCCCCGGAGCCGGCGCCTCTTCTTCCGGTGCTCCGGTCAGGGGCTCGACCGCCCCGCCCTCCACCGTACCCGCTGGCTTCGCCGACGGGTCTTGTTGCGGCCACGACCCCCTCGCCACGGCCGCCTCCTGCCCTGACACCGATGCGACCTCCTTCATGGTCACGTCAGCACCCGCCCGCTCCGCGTCGCGGACGGGTGCCTCGCCCGTTGTGACCTCGATGGCAGCCTCGGCCGTTGTCAACGACCTGGGCCCCGCCTCGACCGCACCGGGCGCCACTATCTCCGCCGGTTCGGACCCCTCAACGATAGGATCAGGGCTAGCAACCACCGTGGCATCCGCTGCCCCCTGCCGTTGTCGTAGGCGCCCCTTCGTGGCCTCGACCTGCCGGACCCAGGCCGCATCCTGCTCCGTCGTCCGGTTAAGGACAACGGCACTGGCCCGCAGCGACTTCATGGGGGTAAACCCCATCGGCTCCGCCTTCCGCTTTAACCTGCAAAGTGAGAAGAAATGTCAGCCAACGGACCTAGAGAAAGGCAGAACAACCGAGCAGAGACGCTTACCCGGAAATCAGCACCAAGGGCCTCGATCCCGTGCGATCCGAGCCTCCCGGGGCGGCCGATTGTGGCCTCGCAGCGGCCCCACCCACAGGCCGGGCACTCCTAGTCCTTGGGGCCCTGACCGACCACCGCCCTACGCCTTCTGTGCCTCCGAGGCCAGCTGGCCTCGGGTTCTCACGCCTGCCGGCACCGCCGCCGATGACGACGCCGGTACCGCCGTCCTAGCCCCCACCTGAGCTTGCCGGGCTTGGGCTGGTGCGGGCGTCCCCGTTGACCCCTCTTGCTGGGTCCGGGGTAAAGCGGCCCCTCCCGTCGAGGGGCCCGTCTCCTTCTCCGTCTTCTCCTCCTCCTCGGACGCCATGACCACGACGACTGAGGAGGACACCCCCCTGATGGGCTCCAGCAGGGGGCAAATGTCAGGAAGGTCCCCCAGTCCGGTCGCGGTCTCATACCGCGACAGGGCGTTGTCATCTTCGCCGCTGCTGTTGTCGTCCTCCCCCGAGATCGTCTCGGAAGGCGACGACGCCAAGGGGACCCCGTCGATGGTCTGCTGGCGCCGGAGTTTCTTCAACGCCTCCGCCTCTTTGGCCTTGCGGATTGCCCGCTTCTTGGCCGTCTCCTTGGTTTGCTTCTTCTTGGAGGCATGCTGGCATCGAGCCTCCCGGGCGGGCCGGTCCTCTAGGACTGGCGGACGCCTTTCCTGCAGCGCCAACAAATCCTACGCGCCGGCCTCGACCAAATCAGCGAAATCCAAAAATAAATGAAATTTGCAAACATACTAGCCCTAAGGTACGTACCACGGGCTCGAACCCTTCGGTAGGTCTCATAGGGACCCGGTTGGCCTCCTCCACCTTGAAGTTCCCAACCATCCAGCGCGCTCGCCGGAGGACCTCCTCGAGGGTAAGGGATTCGTGGGACATCCGGGTCCCCTCCAGAGATGCCTCTGGAGTCATCTGGTCGAGGCGGAGACGACGCCGGCACAGTGGCATCACTCTGCGGCGATGGAAGGCCGTGGCCACCGCCGCAGCCGTCAAGCCCTGAAGGCGAAGCTGCTACAGCGCCGCCAGCGGCGGGTCCAGGCGTGGCTTCTCGGCTTCCGGCACTCCGTACGACCAGCGATCCTCTCGAGCGGTCAGCACGTGGTCGGTGTACCTCGGCAACTGATTTTCATCGTTGCGGAGGTAGAACCAACCCTCGTGCCACCCGCTGTTCGAAGAGATGAGGCGAGCCGAGATGTACAGATCCGCCCGGCTCGACCTCACCTGCAGGATGCAGCTCCCTACTTGAGCCGCGCACAGGACGCCCTTCTCCCCCGCCTTCTTGGCGAAGAGCTTGGCCTTGAAAAGGTGAAGCCACAGGTTCCACTACGGCTCCACCCTAAGGTAGCCCTCGCAGACCGCCGCGAAGATGGCAGCCTGCGCGACAGTGTTGGGGGCAAGGTGGTGAAGCTCCACCCGGTAGTAGTGGAGGAGCGCACGCATGAAGACGGACGCCGGCACGCCAAACCCCCGCTCGTGGAAGCAGACGAAGCTCACCACGTACCCTTCAGGAGGCGCCGGCTCCCGGTCGGCAGGAGGCGGCGCGATCCACTCCGGTTGCGACCGGCTCGTCCTTGGCCGCAGCAGCCCACCCTCGACCAACTCTTCCAACCTCCTCTCTGTCACCGAGAAGGCGGCCCAGTCGTCGGCGGGGAGGATCTGGCTCTTTCCTGCCATCGGTGCTGTTGGAAGGGGGGTGGACGGAGAAGATGCGGTGGCGGCAGCGACGCGGGCGGAGAGCGCAATAAGGAAAGGGTTGTCTGAGGCAGAAGATTGCAGGAGCGCAAGGGACCGGTGGGGAACGCAGACCCCTAGGCCTTGACTTTATATGCCCAGGTGGAAGCCCAACGGCCACGCGAAAAGGTAGGAACAGTTTCCCGCATTAAATGCGCCCACCTAACCGTTTCCTTACATCTCGCAGGAATTGGGCACGTGGTCGTCCCCCACGTCGTAACCGTATGCCACGTTGCCCACCACCGCGCCGATCTCGCCTCCCCTCCTAAAAAGACGTGCCCGGCTAACGAGCGGAGGAGGGATCCACAGACGGATATTCCCAGATACCTGGGAAACGGGCCCCGAGCCCGGTATGAGCCTCGAGGGAGCGAAAGCTAGCCCTCGACCAGGGTTCGATAGCTGCCCTCGAGCAACAGAGTTAGGGACGACCAAGGGTGCGCCCGTACATGGCCAGGGCTCGAGCCACGCTCTCGAGGCACCCCAGGACGTATTCGAGGCCGAAGGAGGAGGTCCACGTAGGAATCCCCTCGGGGGAGGCACCGAGCCCTCGAATCCTGTCGCAGGGAATCGAGATCCACACGACCACTTCTTGGCATCTTTGAGAGCGCCTCCGGGCCACTAGCCGACCCCTAACGACTGGGGCACGGGCTCTCACTCGAATTCCCCCGTTAGCAGCTCACCGGAGGCCGTCGGAACTCGCCCAAACGAGGGTAGTACGACGTTCTCCACCCCTCCTCCTTTTTCGGAAAAGGAGCGTGAGGGACGAATAGTAAAAGATGGTTCGGACTCTGATCGACCTCGTGCGCGCGAGGCTCGGGGGCTCGACCGCATAAAGCTAAACCTTGAGGGATCGAAAGCTGGTCCTCGACCATGGTTCGACAGCTGCCCTCGAGTAACAGAGTTAGGGATGACCCAAGGTGCGCCCGTACATGGCCAGGGCTCGAGCCACGCTCTCGAGGCACCCCAGGACGTATTCGAGGCCAAAGGAGGAGGTCCACGTAGGAATCCCCTCGGGGGAGGCACCGAGCCCTCGAATCCTGTCGCAGGGAATTGAGATCCATATGACCACTTCTTGGCATCTTTGAGAGTGCCTCCGGGCCACTAGCCGACCCCTAACGACTGGGGCACGGGCTCTCACTCGAATTCCCCCGTTAGCAGCTCATCGGAGGCCATCGGAACTCGCCCAAACGAGGGTAGTATGACGTTCTCCACCCCTCCTCCTTTTTTTGAAAAAGGAGCGTGAGGGACGAATAGTAAAAGACGGTCCGGACTCTGATCGACCTCGTGCGCGCGAGGCTTGGGGGCTCGACCGCATAAACCTAAACCTTGAGGGATCGAAAGCTGGCCCTCGACCAGGGTTCGACAGCTGCCCTCGAGTAACAGAGTTAGGGATGACCCAGGGTGCACCCGTACATGGCCAGGGCTCGAGCCACGCTCTCGAGGCACCCCAGGATGTATTCGAGGCCAAAGAAGGAGGTCCACGTAGGAATCCCCTCGGGGGAGGCACCGAGCCCTCGAATCTTGTCGCAGGGAATCGAGATCCACACGACCACTTCTTGGCATCTTTGAGAGCGCCTCCGGGCCACTAGCCGACCCCTAACGACTGGGGCAGGGCTCTCACTCGAATTCCCCCGCTAGCAGCCCACCGGAGATCGTTGGAACTCGCCCAAATAGGGGTAGTACGGCGTTCCCCACCCCTCCTCCTCCTTCCCGAAGGAGGAGCGTGAGGGTCGCACAGCAAAAGACGGCCGGGACCCTGATCGACCTCGTGTGCACGAGGCTCGGGGGCTTAGCCGCAACGAATCATTCCCCAATAAAACAAATACAAGACCTCAGAGGAGTCTCAATACTCCACCGAGGCCTCGGGGGCTACACCCGGCGGGTGCGCTCGCGCGCCCCCACCAGAAAAAATCACGACGCTATGACTCCAGTTCAAACAAACCTCTGGGAGAGTGATCACACACTCACCCAAAGGCTCGGGGGCTACTGTCGGTACCAAAAGTACGGGGGTACCCACATCCATCGCTAATAAAAAACTAAAATGACTAAAACCGCAATAAAAGGCAGCCCGCCTCGACCGTGTATCCAGTCCGCCTCGTACAAGGCCCGCCTCGACCGCGCTCCGGTTCCGACTCGTACGAGGCCCGCTCGACGGGGCGCCTCGACCGCGCTCCATCTCCGACTCGTACGAGGCCCGCTCGACGGGGCGCCTCGACCGCGCCCCATCCCGTACAGCAAAATACCTCGACGGCGCTCCGACTCGCGCGAGGCTCGTCCGCCCACTGGGAAAAACTCCGACTCGCGTGAGCCCGGGTCGAGCGCCTCGACTTCTCTTTACCTACCCCAGGACAAAAGCCATAGCATTTAATGCGGTTACCTACTACCACCTACTGGCATGGCAGCGACCAGGATCGACGTGGGAACAATGCCCGTGTCAGATCTCACTGTTTTACCGCCCATCCCGTGATGGGAGGTGAAAACCGTCATTGTACCCACCTTACCGCGTACTGTTTACCATCGATCACCCTCGAAGGAGGATAAGACAAGGCCCGTTCTCCGCAATCTCGGGGATTCGGCCTTATCCATCCGGTCTTGACCCGGCCTCGACCCAACCCCGACGCTCGGCATAGTTCAACGGCAAGGGAAGGACGGTATGGCACGACGCTCCGGGTCATTTTGCCGTCTCGTCTCCCACGACGCCATGGTGTCCAGGGATGGCCGGCCATTCACAGAGCACGTTGCTACGGTCAGCTCAACAGGAATCGACAAAACATCACCTCAAGGCTCCCCATCGTATTGGCCTCCTCTCGCCCTATAAAAGGGCAGGCCAGGGTTCTATAACAGGGAGGAGAGAGACGGACAAGGAAGAAAAACAAGAGACAACATGCAAGACACAAGATAGAGATCGATATCTCAAGCAATCATCCTTGTCCTCTTTTTCCTCTCTTTGAGACTTGGGCTCGACGCCCTCTCTCGCATGCTTGTAACCCCTACACGAGCACTTCGGTGCAAGGAAATACAAACTTCTCCCTCCCCGCTGGACGTAGGGCCTTCTTTTGCCCGAACCAGGATAAACCCCCGTGTGTTATCCTTGCATCACCATCCAGGAAAGAGACACGCAGCATTTACTCGTTGGTTTAGGACCCCCTCGGGTCCGAACACCGACAAAACCAGGCCCTCGATGCACCCAAAATTAGAATTTTTTCACTCTCTCCATCACATCAATCTTTAGACTCATGCATGAAGTAGTAAATATAGGTTAAAAAAATAACTAATTATACAGTTTAGTTGGAAATCATGAGATGAATCTTTTGAACCTAATTGATCCAAGATTGGACAATATTTGCCAAATAAGACGAAAATAATACTATTTATCGAATTCAAAATATTTACGATCTCAACGTGGCCAAGGCCAGAGGCGCCAGCCGCCGGCCAGTGCACCTGGCAGATGGGCAAACTGTGTCGTACTGTAGGATCAGTATGGTTGTGTTCACTTCACGAAAAATATGTGAAAAGTTACTGTAGTATCTTTCGTTGTTATTTGGCAAAATTTGTCTAATCATGGACTAACTAGGCTCAAAAGATTCGTCCCGACATTTACAGACAAACTATGCAATTAGTTATCTTTTTTACCTATATTTAATGCTCCATGCATACGTTAAAAGATTTGATGTGATAGGTGGAAGAAGAAATATTTTGGGTTGGGATGGGAAAGTGAACAAGGCCTATGCAATCTGATGACCAGAGCCGGCTCGCATCCGTCGGATCCTTATCACACGTCCCACGCCGGGCACGTGACCCCACGTCCGGGCGGTCACGCTCGCGGCTCGCTCTCGCACGCTCGGTCACACGCAAAGTCCACCACGGCACCTACACTGCTACAGCGACACCCGTCGAATTCTGGACCTGCACCTGCCGACCCGAACAACTCACGCTGCCGCTCCCTTTCTGGTTTGACTCCGCTGTGTCCCCTCCGCGCAGAAACAAACAAGGAGACGGCCGACCGCCGAGCCGCGCGGCGGGCGACTGGAAAGGAAGGACGGGCCCAAAGCCGGGGCCGGAGCCGGACGCGGCGGATACGCAGCAGCAGGCCGCGGAAGCCCAGAGCACGAAGCCGCCGGGGCGGGGACGGGATCGCGTCCGCCGCGCGTAGCCCGTGCCTGCCGGGCCAGTGGCCAACCACCCAGCCTGACCACATGCCAAGCGCGAGTGCCATGCAAGCGCAAGCGAACAAAACCCTCCCGCCCCTTTGACCGGCACGGCGGCACGTCCCCTGTCCGTGCGTGTGCGTCCACACACGTTCACACACACCGCCCCCCCCCCCCCCCCCCCCCCCCCCCCCCCCCCTCTTCTCCTGGACTGGACTGCACACTGCTCTTGCCTCTTGGCTGTTTGCTTTCACGTCGACTCCCCTTCTACACCTGGCAAAAATTTACTTTACCCTTACCTGGTGTTTAACCTGCCCGTCGGTGACCACATCCTCGTCTCGTCTCTTTGACGCTTTTTCTACACGGTGCTGTTTAGTTTTTTTTTGCTAAAAGTTACTTCCTCAGTCCCTCGGTCTAAAAAGAATAGAATTCTAGATTTAAACCAATTTAAATTATCTTAAATTTAACTAAATTTATATAAGTAGAAATAACATTTATATTTTAAAATAGATTTCCTGTGAAAACTAATAATGATAAATATTAGGTATCATAAATGTTAATATTTTATATAAGATATAGTTCAGCCTAATTAATTTTGTTGACTTCTTGACAAACAAAAAGAGTATTTTGCACTCACAGCTCACAAGTCACCAGTGCTCGCATGCTCCAGTACTTGGCTAGAGGAGAGAGAACCAGCTACTCCTGTCACGTGAACCTTTTCGGCAGTAGAAAAGGGGAGAGAAAATTGCTCTGAAAATTATAACAATTCTTTCATTGCCATTGGAAAAATGATCTTCCCTTCATTGCCATTGATTTATGTTTTCCTTTCCTTGGCTGTCATTCCGTCAATTTCATGCCTAACGCCCTAACGGCGTCTGGAGGAGCTCTGCTGTTGTGTCCAGCACCATCATAGTGTTTCACGTGCAAGGCCGCCGTTCGCTCGACATTACGGCGTTCCTCATGGAGGGCCGCTTGCATGCACTGGAGTAGTGTCCGCTTGTCCACCAACGCCGAGGCCGGCGCGGCGGCGCCCGCGAGAGTGGCGTGTGGGGGCCGTGTGCAGACGTGTCATCGGAGTCGTCTTCCTTGACGAGCACAGCCAATGCCCAGGAGTCACGGTCCTGGAGCTAGCTGATGAGCATGGCGCAGCAGTCTGCGGCGCACCGCCGCCCGCGTCGAAGCATCGTGCTGCTTCCCTCACTCGTCTCTTTCTCCCGAGGGGTGCACAGAGCAAGCTCGGGCCCTGGCGGCGACTAATCCTCATTCACCAACGGCCAATGCACATGCGCAGCTCCCCTGCGACTTCCGGGGCGCTTGGCCTCGCGCACGTCCAGCCAGTGCCAGCTGCCAATTCGGCTCCGCCAACGGGTGCAGCAGTGGTCAGGTGACGGACGGCGCGACGCTCACCCAGGCGCGTGAGCGGGACTCCCCTGCGTCCTTCACGTTCCCTCTCCTTGGTGCGGCCACGCGCATGTCTCGTGAGTCGTGACTCCGTTTCGCCTTGCAGAAATGGAAATGAGAGGGAGAGAGCCAAGCCAAGGCCTCGTTTAGATGAGAGAATCGGAAAGAAAAACACTGTATCAGAATTTCTGTAGCATTTCGTTTGTATTTGGTAAAAATTATCCAAATTTTAACTAACTAGGCTTAAAATGTTCGTCTCGTAAAGTACAACAAAACTGTGCAATTAGTTTTTGATTTTATTAACATTTAATACTCCATGCATTTGCCGACATTTTGATGTGACGGGGAATCTTCTTTTTGCATAGGCCTCGTTTAGTTCAGTGAATTGGGGAGAAAAACACTGTATCAGAATTTCTGTAGCATTTCGTTTGTATTTGGTAAAAATTATTCAAATTTTGACTAACTAGGCTTAAAATGTTCGTCTCACAAAGTACAACAAAACTGTGCAATTAGTTTTTGATTTCATCAATATTTAGTACTCCATGTATTTGCCGACATTTTGATGTGACGGGGAATCTTCTTTTTGCATAGTGAAATTTGGGGAGAATTAGGGGTAGTAAAATTTAGGGAGAATTAGGGGACTAAGCAAGTGCCGAGCAGAAAGTACGAAAGTAGTACTACCTAGGAAGAAGCTAGCCACGGCCACGCCTACACACGACTCTGCAGTACGGGCTCGGAGTCATGTCTTCATCCGTAACACAAGCTGGGTCTCGCCCACCTCGGAGGTGGTCGTCGTGTCGTTGCTGGCTTGCTGCCTCGACGTGTGTACCCTGCTGCCGAGTGCGCCGCCCTGTTTTTAGTTCAAAAAAATTTTGTAAAATTTTTCAGATTTCTCGTCAATCGAATCTTTACACACATGCATAAAGCATTAAATATATATAAAAAATAAAACTAATTACACAGTTTAGACGATAGGGACGAAACGAATCTTTTAAGCCTAATTAGACTATGATTGGACACTAATTGTTAAATAACAACGAAACATGCTACAGGGTCATTTTGCAAAAAAAAAATTTGCAACCGAACAAGGCCTTGGTGAAATTTTTTGAAAAATGCTAAGTAGCATTTTTCGTTGTTATTTAATAATTAGTATCCAATCATAAATTAATTAGGCTTAAAAGATTCGTCTCGTGAATTTCGGCTAAACTGTGTAATTTGTTTTATTTTTTATCTACATTTAATGTTTCATGCATGCGTCTAAAGATTCGATGTAACAGAAAATCTTGAAAAATTTTGCAAATTTTTTTTGCAACTAAACAGTGCCTAGCTCAGACGTGGCCATGCGATCGCCGATCGGCCCTCCATGCCTGTGCTGCCAAATTGGAAGTGTCCGGTGTGCACGTGCGGCCTGAGGAATGGTAACGGAGGGAGCTGTTGCAGGCCTA
Organism: Saccharum hybrid cultivar R570; assembly: GCA_038087645.1. Taxonomy (NCBI): domain Eukaryota; kingdom Viridiplantae; phylum Streptophyta; class Magnoliopsida; order Poales; family Poaceae; genus Saccharum; species Saccharum hybrid cultivar. The sequence continues at coordinate 16,141,462 of JAQSUU010000553.1, read as the reverse complement.
AGACTACCCGTACTCGTCGTACTCTAAATTCATCATCTAAAAGGATTATTCTGTCCTGGTCATCGAGATTCCATCCTCTATATCAATTTATCCCGCACCCATCCATACTCTATATCATCCTCTATCCACTGTAGGACCCACTTGTTAAATATTTTTTCTCTTTTCTTTTCTTTTTCCCCTCTCCTCCTTTATCCATTCCACCGCATCGCCCTCCCTCCCCATTCTCTCTCTCTCGGGCGTGACGGAGGCGGAGGCCCGCGCGGCGGTGCCCCCCTTCTCTCTCCCCCTCCCGGCTCCCTCCACCACTGGCTCCCTCCACCGCCCCCCTTCTCCTTCTCCCTCCCCCATCCCGGCTCCCTCCACCGGCGGCCGACCGCGCCGCCCTCTCCCTACACCGCGCCCCCTCCACGCACGGCCACCGGAGCTGCGGAGGTCCCAGCGGTGGCTCTAGCTCGCGGATCCCGCGTGGAGGGCCTCGAGCTCGCGGATCTGGTGTGGAGGGCCTCGAGCTCGCGGATCTGGCGGCGGCGGCGGCTCGAGCTCGGGCCATGGAGCTCCGGCGGCGGCTCGACCTCCTCCTTTGCTCCTCCCCTTTTCCCTCTCCAGGCGTGAGCAGAGGGGGCCATGGAGCTCCGGCGGCGGCTCGACCTCCTCCTTTGCTCCTCCTCTTTTCCCTCTCCAAGCGCGAGCAGAGGGGGCCACAGACGCCGCCGTGGGCATGGGAGAGGCGGGCGGCGGCTCCGGGCGAGCTTGGCGGGGACCGGCGGTGGGAGGCGCCTCGCGGTGGTGAGCGGCGGGCCCCACGCGCGGATAGCGCACGCCCGCTACCACGCCAAGTTTGGCGGACGCCGCGCTCGTCCTCTTGTTTACAGCATGGGGTAGCTTACCCGCTGCAGCTCTCCATCCGCTATCTGCGTCCTGGAGGATCGTTTACAGGTCCCCAGTGCGGATGGTCTAAGGTGTCAGCGAGTGAAACTTAACCGATCTTAGGGCCGGTTTAGTTCCCAGAAATTTTTGCAAAATTTTTCAGATTCCCCGTCACATCGAATCTTCAGACACATGTATGAAACATTAAATATAGATAAAAAATAAAACTAATTACACAGTTTAGACGAAATGGACGAGACGAATCTTTTAAGCCTAGTTAAACTATGATTGGACACTAATTATCAAATAATAACGAAACGTGCTACATGGTCATTTTGCAAAAATTTTTACGACTGAACACGCCCTTAACCGGAATGGCAACCCAGAGAATGCAAACTTAGAATAGTGATAGTTAAGGAAATTTGAAAATTTTAATGGCAACGAGAGAATCCATATAAGGGGGTGTTTGGCTTGAGGAGTTAAAATTTAACAAACATTGTAGTACTTTCGTCTTATTTGACAAAAAGTTTTTAATCTTGGACTAATTAGGCTTAATAGATTTGTCTTGTAAATTACTCCTAATCTGTGCCGACATGCATGCAATTAGTCTATATTTAATACTCCATGTATTTGAGAAAATACTAATACGATGAGAGTTAAACTTTAACAAGTTGAAACCAACGGGCCCTAAATTTCAATGGCAACGAGGGAATTCCCTCAAAAGGGGAAGCCTGTCACTACCAGCAGCCTAGGCGCTCCTCCTACTGCGGCTGCTGCTTCTTGCCTGTCTCCCGCTTGTTCTCCCTAGTTCCGACCCGAGGGGAGGAAGAAGAGGACGGGCGAGGAGGAGGAGGAGCCGCCGAGCAGGGCATGAGCTTCGGCGATCTCCTCGACGGCGGCGCGTCCGCGGCCGGCATGCACTACCCGTACGGCGTCTTCGCGTCATCGCCGGCCCTCTCCCTCGCCGTGGTACGAACTACGTACGCGCCCGACGTTTTCTTTGGTTGCGGCGTTGCGCTGTGCGGGATGAATTTCGTGCGGTGCGGTTGAGTGATTCGAGAATGTGCGCGTGTTCTGTGGTTGATTACAGGTGGACGCCGGGCGCCGCCGCGACGGCAGCGCTGCGCGGGCGGGCTCGTCGGCCCGCCGCGGCGGCGGCGGGAACGCGAAGGACGCGTCAGAGGCGGAGAACGGGAGCCAGTCGATGATGAGCGGACACCTCGACGTCGTCTTGTCTGGCGGTGGCGATGGCGAGGACGAGGAGGACGGCGAGGCCGCGAACCCGCGCAAGCGCAAGAGGCGGTACAACCGCCACACTCCTCATCAGATCGCACAGCTCGAAGCGTGAGCGCCCCCCGCGTCGATCGATTCGTCGTGTTTTCTTGAAACTTGCGTAAAGGCCCGCGCTCATGCGTGGATCGTTGTTTGTGCCACAGGATGTTCAAGGAATTCCCCCACCCGGACGAGAAGCAGCGCGCGCAGCTGAGCAGGCAGCTAGGCCTGAAGCCGCAGCAGGTCAAGTTCTGGTTCCAGAACCGGCGCACGAATGCGAAGGTAAGCGACCGGGCTAACCCAGCTCTCTCTGGTACTCTACGTCGTTTGTTCGTGCGGTTTGGTACAGTGCTTGACATGGCTTTCGCTTTTGCATGGTCCTGAACTTGGCAAGAACCAACTGGAGCGGCAGGAGAATGCGCGGCTGAAGCAGGAGAACGACAAGCTGCGCGTCGAGAACCTGTCCATCCGGGAGGCCATGAGGGACCTGGTGTGCAGCGGCTGTGGCGGTCCAGCGGTGCTCGGGGAGCTGTCGCTCGAAGAGCACCACCTGCGCCTCGAGAACGCGAGGCTCAGGGACAAGCTCGCTCGAGTCTGCACCCTCGCTGCCAAGTTCATTGGAAAGCCCATGTCTCACATGGAACTGCTGCTGGCGGAGGAGCCGCATTCTATGCCAGGCTCGTCACTGGAACTTGCAGTTGCTGGTGGTGTTGGTTCCTGCGTGCCATCGAGCAAAATGCCCGTCTCCACGATCTCCGAGTTGGCTGGCAGCACATCCAGCCCAATGGGAACAGTGATCAGCCCCATGGTGATTGCATCCTTGCCGATGGTTAGCATTGACAAGTCCAAGTTTGCCCAGCTTGCAGTGAGTGCGATGAATGAGCTTGTCAAGATGGCGCAGATGAATGAACCGCTGTGGATTCCAAGCGCTTCCTCTCCTGGCTTGTCAACCATGGAGACTCTAAACTTTAAAGAGTACTTGAAGGCATTCTCACCATGTGTTGGAGTGAAGCCTATTGGCTTTGTGTCTGAGGCCTCTAGGGAGTCCGGCATTGTCACCATTGACAGTAGTGCTGCTCTTGTGGAGGCCTTCATGGATGAGGTTCTTCTTGTGCCACCATGCCCGTTCCTCTTGCCATTGCCTGCATGTTTGAACTCACATGGTTGTTTGAATTGTTGCCACAGAGACGATGGTTGGACATGTTCTCCTGCATTGTTGCCAAGGCAGCAACCATTGAGGAGATCTCACCTGGTGTTGCAGGGAGCAGAAATGGTGCATTGCTGCTTGTGAGTGTTGAATATCCCTAGTGTTCAGTTGTTCAGAATATCTGTATCCTGTTCCTGTGGTTAAGCATGGTATCTGCATATTTTCTATGGCTTTGCTACAGATGCAGGCAGAACTACAAGTGCTTTCACCTCTTGTCCCTATAAGGGAGGTTACATTTCTTAGGTTCTGCAAACAACTTGCTGAGAGTGCATGGGCTGTAGTGGATGTTTCCATTGATGGACTGCAGATGGATCAATGCCTAGCTACAAACACGAAATGCCGGAGGCTGCCTTCAGGCTGTGTGTTGCAAGATACCCCCAATGGATGCAAGGTACACCATAGCAATTCTTCTACCTCTTGTTCTTGGAAGATTTCAAGTAGGTTTTATGTTTAGTTGTCTAGCAAATCTTTGCAGTGTTCCCATGCCTACCATTGATTCTGAAAGTCTTTAATTTCGTGTGTCATGGCCCATGTATACCAGTATGCATGACTTTGGCACCTTTTCAGAAACGCCCATATTAATTCCTGGCAATTGTACTGTACTCATGATAATAATAGGATCATCATTGTTTCCAATCCTCCGCACCATGATAATATTGAACAGAATACTCAGTGTTGTTTGGTAGTGTTTCTAGCTTTTTTTTGTTAGTTTATTTATTTTTATTATAGGGAGCAGAAGAAGGACTTGCACATGGTCTTTATTGACCTCGAGAAGGCATATGACAAAGTACCGAGAAATGTCATGTGGTGGGCCTTGGAAAAGCACAAAGTCCCAACTAAGTACGTTACCCTCATCAAGGATATGTACAGGGATGTGGTGACGTTTGTCCGAACATGTGATGGCGACACCAGTGACTTTCCAATTAAAATAGGACTGCATCAGGGGTCAGCTTTGAGCCCTTATTTATTTGCTTTGGTGATGGATGAGGTCACAAGGGACATACAAGGTGATATCCCTTGGTGTATGCTCTTTGCTGATGATGTGGTGCTAGTTGACGACAGTAGGGCGGGGGTTAATAGGAAGTTAGAACTATGGAAGGACACGTTAGAGTCGAAAGGGTTCAGACTTAGTAGGACTAAGACCGAGTATATGAGGTGCGTTTTCAGCGCGACTAGGCACGAGGAGGGAGACGTTAGCCTCGATGGGCAAGTGGTGGCCAAGAAGGATACTTTTCGGTATTTAGGGTCGATACTACAAAAGGATGGAGACATTGATGAAGATGTTAGGCATAGAATTTCAGCCGGCTGGTTGAAATGGCGTCAAGCTTCTGGCGTTCTCTGTGACAAAAGGGTGCCTCAGAAGCTGAAAGGTAAGTTCTATAGGACGGCGATTCGTCCGGCGATGTTATATGGTGCTGAGTGTTGGCCTACAAAAAGGCGACATGTCCAGCAATTGAGTGTAGCGGAGATGCGTATGTTGCGTTGGTGTTGTGGGCACACAAGGAGGGATAGAGTACGGAACGACGATATTCGGGATAGGGTTGGGGTGGCACCAATTGAGGAGAAATTGATTCAACATCGGTTGAGATGGTTTGGACATGTCCAACGGAGGCCTCCTGAGGCGCCGGTGCGTAGTGGAGTTCTAAAGCGGGCCGATAATGTAAAGAGCGGTAGAGGTCGACCTAAACTAACTTGGGACGAGTCCGTTAAGAGAGATCTTAAGGAGTGGAATATCCCCAAGGATTTAGCTATGGACAGGAGCGCTTGGAGATTAGCAATCAACGTGCCTGAACCGTGACATCTTTTGTCTTGTGCCCTTTATGTCCCTTTATGTGTCTCCCTGTTTCTCGTCTCTTTTGGGTTTCATCTCTAGCCTACCCCAACTTGCTTGGGACAAAAGGCTATGTTGTTGTTGTTGTTGTTATTTATTTTTATTATGCACTGATAGTCATGCGATGTAGTGTTCGCAAGTCATGGTTAGGCTCATGTCCCCGATAAATTAATTGTTGTTACGAGCGCACCACCCAAAATTATTGGTCAGCGGGGATGGTTTAAACAATTGCTTCAGAATAATTAACTGATTTTCTAGATCTAACACTTCTACCAAGCATACTCCCTTGCTTTTGTTTAGTCATAAGCTCCATCCAAGGGGATCAGATACTTCTATGCCTGGGATTGAGCCCCCTGGGTATCTCCTTGTCTGTTGTTTAATCGATGTGCCTCGTAGAAATTTTGGTGCTTCTTTTCTTGCTCACCACAATGAAGAAAAGTAATTTCCTCCTTGGGTTTTGCGCCTGAGCTTTGTATAATCTTTAATGGTAATGCACATCCATCCACACGAGTGGTTGTTTTCCAATTCTTTTAACTTGGACTAAGTAGAAGTAAACCTAATTCATTTCTGATACATATGCCATTTTAGACAAGCTCTTGATTTACGTGAGAGCTTCTAGGGAAAAAAACACCAGCTCTTTTTACTCATCATTTTCACATGATATCAAATCACATCATATCAATTAACTTATCATGAGCTCACAAACCCGTAACAGGTGGTAGCTACTAATCTAAAGTGTTTGAGAAGAATATACTTTGCATTACTTTTATGCCATTGTTTCAGCATATCTTTAGGATTGATAATTAAAATACCCTGATCAGAATGATGTCAGAGCTTGTGACCAGATCCACATGCAGAAGATCTGCTGTTCCTATATCAGTTTTGAGACACTGTCACCCCACACAAGAAATATCAAGTTTCCTTATGTTAGTTTTATTTCATTTATGTTGTTTTGGTTCATCCCGCCTTCATTTAATATTTATGCTCCTGTTGAAATGTGGGTAAATGTGTCTCCTTGAGAACAGTGTCAAGGTATACTCCTAACTCAGTAACTCTTCTGATTTATTGCAATGCAAGCACAAGGTAGAATTTACAATGTGGGTGGCGAAGATAGATTATAGCATTTCAAGGCAGCCTTCACTGTCAAACACATCCCTTGTGTCCCTTCATGTTGTAAACCCTAGCCAAATGGCATGTTAGAGCATGGTTTATTTGGCGCTGTTAAACTAGTACCTGCAGTACTTACTATGTAGTAGAATTGTGTAGCAAACCTCCCTCCTGGTGCATTACACCTCAAGACGTTTGCATGTGGGCATGCTTTGATGTGCTAACAGATGTAGCTGCATGTACACTGTAGGTCACATGGGTTGAGCATGCAGAATATCCTGAGGCATCCGTGCACCAGCTCTACCAGCCTCTTCTGTGCTCTGGCCTCGCCCTTGGTGCAGGGCGGTGGCTTGCAACACTGCAACGCCAGTGTGAGTGCTTGGCCATCCTCATGTCATCGCTTGCAGTGCCAGAGCATGACTCAGAAGGTATAGGAAATTTGAAAACACTTTAGATTTGTGTAACATTCCTTGCCTGTGTTGCATGCTAGAGACAAATTGTAAATGTTTCACTCTTTACACAGCGGTTTCTCTGGAAGGAAAACGGAGCTTGTTGAAGGAAAACGGAGAAGGGCAGGCCTGGTGCAGTTGGTGAGTGCTAGCTCGCCGAGTCACCAGGTCCTGGGTTCGAAGCCGTCTCTCTGCAGAATTTCTGCGGGGGTAAGACTTTGCTTCGGTTATTCCCTTCCTCAGACCCCACTCGTGTGGGAGCCTCTGGCACTGGGTCTGTTGAAGTTGGCACGGAGGATGATGGAGAACTTCTGCGCAGGGATGAGTGCGTCATCTTCCTGTGAATGGAGTATACTGGATGGCTTAACAGGTAGCATGGGGAAAGATGTACGTGTCATGGTGCAGAACAGTGTGCATGAACCTGGGGTGCCGCCAGGTGTGGTGCTTAGTGTCGCCACAGCAGTATGGTTGCCTGTGACACCTGAGCGGGTGCTGAATGGGACATCCTCAGCAATGGTGGCCCTATGCAGCAGATGTTACGCATTACCAAGGGGCAACTGGATGGCAACTCTGTAACTCTACTGAGAGCTGATGTGAGTATTTCCTGCCACATATACTTCCTGATCCCACCTATGTTCTTCATGCTTGTGCTTGTCCGTAAGTTTTTCAATGACTATGTATGTCATCGGTCAAATGTAGAAGTGCCAAGTGCTGAGGATGTTGAAACTTAAGGCTCTGGAGCAATGCTCATAACTAGCCATCTTGTAACACCAATGGAAGATAAATTAAATAAATAGTGGAGCCTTTCTCCTGCACTAATACTAAGAAAATCTGGCAAATGTTAATACTACGCCAAGAAAAAAAAAGTACAAGCCTACTCAAGAAGGTATAATTAGTAGGCCAGTAACTGACTACTCTGTTTCTTAGAAAGTGTTAGCACCCAAGCAGACCCATCCCACATTACAAAGGTCTAAAAGCTTCAGTGATTTTCTCAGTTTTCATGTTTTGAGCTGTCGAAATCCTTAAAGTACAGTAGAATGTGATCTGCTCTTCCTGTTTCCATTGGTTGTATAATCCTTAACCTTAATGGTTTGCATTATGTTTACAGCATACAAACTCCCACCTGAACAGCATCTTGATTCTACAAGAGACGTGCACTGACAGATCTGGTGCAATGGTCGTGTATGCCCCAGTGGACTTCCCGGCAATGCAGCTTGTGATTGGTGGAGGGGACTCGACGAATGTGGCACTCTTGCCATCTGGTTTCGTCATTCTGCCTGATGGGTCTAGCTCTAGCGCCGGTGGGGTTGGGCACAAGACATGTGGATCGCTGCTCACTGTTGCATTCCAGATCCTTGTGAACAGCCAGCCCATGGCAAAGCTCACGGTGGAGTCAGTGGACACCGTGTACAACCTCATCTCTTGTACCATCGAGAAGATCAGGGCGGCACTTCACTGCGACGTCTGAACTTGGGAACAGGAAACTTAAGGCATGGAGGTAACAGCTGGTAATGAGCCTGAGTCAAGAACGAACCGCGCGTAACATTAGTGACCTTTGCTAGGTGGTATGGGTCGATGGGGCTGGCCCGTAGCACACAGCAATGGTGGTGGTTCGGGTATTGACTCAGCCTCGCCCTGCCGCTGTTCTCAACGGTTGTGGTTGTAGTTTTGCATTTTGGACAATGCCATGGTTTTGGTTGTTTTAGGGAGTCTGGAGTCATCTATGTTTTTGTTGGCTGGCTCATGGTTTTTGGTATCAGGTCTCTTTTTGTAACGGTAGATGTAGGAGCCCCCGTGATGGTACCGTCAATATCTGACAAATGCAGCATTGTATCGTGAGATTCAGAGTCTCAGGTCACTATTGATTTACCTTTGTAATTTGTATGGAACAGTAGTAAGAGTCGCAGCAGTTTATGATAGACGTGTCGTCCGAAACAAGCTTCCTGTTTTGATAGAGGAAATCGATACAATTAATGACTGGGTGTCTCAGTTTTTCAGGTTTCGGTGACTTGCCAATGAAATGATCATTCTGGGAGAACACCGTATGATCCCAAGTCACCTGCGACTTTCTTCCAGTCCTAATTCACTCGGCTTAGTTTTACTGAATGCCTAGGTGGTGGACATGAAAGAAGCCAATGTGATATGATATGGTTAGCACTTAGCACTATGCAGATAAGAGTTAGAACACTCACAAATAGATGTAGGAACAAGCACACAGCACTAGGGACGGAAAAACCCTATTTCTGCTTCTATTTCTATATGTTTTTTGGCGGAAACGGGAGCGGGTTCGGAAAATACGGGTTCGAAAACGGAATCGGAATATGCGGACATACGGAAACGAACAAATACGGATGGAGAGTCGGAAAATTAAATTAAGATCATAAAATTAAATTAAGATCACATAATCTAATATTCTCAAAGTATACATATATAAAGTCATGTAATAATATATACAAAGTTTAATATTCATTTGCATGCTATCTACGTGAACATAACATGCATATTTAGTGATTCGTAGTTATATTAACGTAACATAAGGACATGTAATTGTTGAACATGTTGAGCATAGATTGAAAATGGGATAAAAACGGGATAAATACGGGTCTATTCCGTATTAAAACATGATTACTCGGAAACGAACGGAAAACACCATTTTCTACTTCCACAAATATGAAAACGGGATCTCGCAAATACGGAAACGGACGGAAAAATGTAGAAAACAGAACGGGACGGTACGGGAAAAAATCCGTCCGTTTTCATCCCTTCACGGCACCATCGCTGGGCACACGGGCTTCACAATCAGCTTGCCATCTAGACACCGGGCGCGCTCAAAATCGATGGTCTGATGAGCTACCTAGCTAGGCAACCAGGCATTGCCTACATGTTGAACCAAACATGCTCTCAAACAACTCCTAATAACATTTAAAGCATGCAATTCTGCACATTCTTCTGTGAAGAAGCTAGGCTTCAAGCTCATAGGTTCAATGTTGTAAAGCATCTAGATTTCCTTTCTTGTATAGTCCCTCTAGCCTAGTTCTTCTGCCTCCCCAGGACCTGCTTTTTGTGTAGCTCCTTCTTCCCTTGCTGTGTCGCCTTTGTACAGTGCTGTTCCTCTTTTTAGTTTTAATAAAAATCACAGTGGAGGCCTCCCCTGCTGTATATTTCTCTCAAAAAAAAAATTCTGCACATCCCAATATGTGATCCTGCACAGTGGTTTTCAGGAATCAGATAGGGACCAACCTAAGGTTTTACGAGTCAAGGACTGATTTCATGGGCTAACAACTAGTATAGCAACCAAAAATTAACTCTAGTTCATCCAAACAAGAAAGCTAATAGGTGGATTGATTTTTAGCCAAATCCTTAACTAGTTGTTACTAGTTAGCAAATTAACTACAACTACCTAACAAGGACTAACAGTTTATTGCTAGGGGGATGTATGGACCTGTCACCTGTTAGCCTGGAATCCAAACATCCATTGTCTAATAGTTAGCTGATTTAAACATCCATTGGATAATTGTTAGCAGATTTATTTTTAGCTAGCTAATTTTTAGCCCCAGCTAACAATTATTAACCTTAGCCTATATGAGCCCTATTTAGGTGCAAAATATGTTTGGAATATTAGAGAAATACTACAGTTTTATAAAAGGAGTACTTCTGTTTTCAAAACTTATTAAGTGTTTTGATACAACAAATCTTTTAGTTTTTAAAACCATGGTTTTGTTTAAACTATAGTCTTTTTATAGTTTAAAAACTCCACTTGTGACTTTTCTTCTAAACCACAATTTTGCATGTCTTATAAAACCATAGTTCTGTTCTGTGATACCATAGCTTTTGAAAACTACAGTCATCCAAACGGGTCCTTAATGGGATACAAGCTACCAGTAAATCCAAAATGCATACTTTTGTCTCGTATGCTAAGGGGATGGTGAAAAGATATATATTTTACATCCCAAAGGAACTATAATTATAATTGGCCTACATACTTAGTACCAGAAACACCAAGACAGGGCAATCCATTTTCAAACGTAGCTGGCATTCAGGGCAACAGAAAACAATCTATAAGAGGATGGGTGCCTCACAACAGCTAGATCTGCCACACTGGATAAACATGATAGTTGTTTCTTCAGAAAGCACTATCTTACAGAGATACATTACGTCTGTAGCCATTAAGCCACCGCATGACACCACTGTTAACTGAAATAACTAGGTTACCAAGTTAGCACAGCTTGACACAAGCTATTATCATTTGCAACACAACAGTTCATGGTGCTTTTGCAGTTTCCCTCACAAGTGCAAACTTAGCAAGGAAACCAGAAAGCTGAAGAAAAGAAATGATCCGACACCATCACAGATTCTCATGTGCGCAAATCCTGTTTCCTGTGCAAATAAACAGAATATGCTTGTTCAGCGGAGGAGAAATCAACTGCATCTCTGTAAGTCCGAAGGCTGTAGCATAGCAGTATCCAGATACATTTTTACTAATTTCCTTCAAGAAAAGTTACAAAGTTACGAAGTTACCTTATGTCACACGCCTGATGGCACCTCCCCAGCCCATGGCCAATGGGCCAGCAGCCGGCCCAGGAGGGGGGTGCGCCCATGCCCAGCGCCGACGGCAACAGCGGCAGCGGCTCGGTGCCTCCTTCCCTTGGAAGGAATTCGGAAAATAGAAATAGAAATAAATTAGGAGATTAGAGTCGGTTTGTTTAGAAAAGGGGAATCCAATCTATAAGGATATCTCCCGTAGTTGTTTGGGACACAAGTCCATTAGGGACTATAAATATAGGGGTATTGTACTCATTGGAGATCAAGAAAGAAATAGCCTAAGGGCTTTCCTATCCCTCTCCCCTCTCCTCTTCCTCCAGCGCCTCTCTCTCTCTTCCTGCCGCCGCTACTCTTCCCTCTTCCCTGCGCCAACAGCACCTCCACCAAACCCAAGCCGCCACCCTCATCCTCCATAGCCACCCACAGCCAGCCCCCTCCACCATAAGCCGCACCACCCCCCAACCAGCCCTAGCCAACAGACGTGCTACACCTGGTATCCGGAGACCAGATAATCCGATGGCCACCACCACCAAGATCATCGACATTGACGCAGTCTGCAACGACGTCCACAAGGCCCTCGATAATTGGAAGAAGAAGTTTGAGGAGTTCTTCGCTAGCCGCGAAAATTCCCCTCCAATAGCAGACCCACCTCAACCGGAACTCACCACTCCATAGATCGCGTACAAAGGAGGAGAACCATCAACAACAACGCCCTCCTCACAACTCCCTCAACCGATAGCAGATCCCAAACTGCCTTTGAGAGAAATCTGCGCAGCGCCCACATCTACATCAGCAATGCTCGCACCAAGGACGCCCACAACATCAACATCAACCATGGCTACAGCCACCTCAGGCTACATCAACAACCTCTGGTATGCATCTTATCATCTAACAGGCGGCGCCCAGCAGTGGTACATGCACCCCACGCAGGACAAGGTGATGACTGATTGGGAGCTCTTCGCCTACTGCGTCAACGAGTGCTTCGCCCCCCCACCCGGCACAACCCATTGGGTGAGCTCATGTCCCTTCACAAGACCGGCACTGTCGACAACTAAACGGAGCGCTTCCTGGCGCACGTGTGTAAGGTCCTAGATGGCTAGAGGGGGGGATGAATAGCCTATAAAAATTCTACAAGCACCACTAAGCAAACTTATTAGAATAACAAACGGCGTAAAACGAGTTTTGCTTAGCCAAAGGTTGTGATGCAAGCCTCCTATCCACAAGTCTAGTAGATTATGATCTCTAGTTCACACAAGAGCTATGTCACTAATTTTACACTAGAGAACAAGCTAACAACACTACTAGCCAAGCTACTACTAGAGCAACACAAGATAATCTAGTAAAGATAAGTGCAAGAGATAGGATTGTGAATCTTATACCGACGGTGGAGTGAAGATGTTGCCAATCACCAAGATGATATACAATCAATTAATATTGACAACAACTCAAAATGTAGACCAATCACCGGGAGACAAGAGACACAATATTTTTGTTCACCCGGTGTTCACTTGTGCACCGACAAGCTACGTCACCGGTTGTGTCGACCAACACTTAGATGGTTCCTCGGTGTGACCCTCAAGTCACTTGCCCCTCAAGGCACGCCCCGCAAGGCACCGCAAGACTCCACTCTCAAGTGAGGTAACTCAATGACACGCGCAATCCAATAGAGTTGCTTTTGGCGTCCCGCCGAGGAAAGCACAAGAACCTCTTACAAACAACCGGAGGTGGCCAAGAACAATCACCTTCTCTTGCCAACGCCTCCAACAATCTCCAAGCCGGCTAGGAGCGGTACTCTCCAAGAGTAACAAGAAATCCACCGGCTAAACCACCCACAAGTGCCACTAGATGCCCTCAAGCTATGCAATGCACTTTGGGATCACTCAATCTCACTTATGATTTGCAATCACTCAAGAGAGATGAGTGGGAGGAGATGCTCTAGCTCAAAGGATGTACAAGAATGTTAGAAATCACTAGTTGCCTCCCCAAGGGCCGGCCAACGAGTATTTATAAGTCTCCCATCCAAATAAAGCCGTTGCAACTCCACTGACCGTTTTTTCGGGACGACCGGACGCGCCGGTCGAAACTGACCGGACGCGCTCAACCGCGTCCGGTCCTCCAACGGTCACTGCGTCAACGGTCAAATCCCATGACCGGACGCGCCTCTCAACAGACCGGACGCGCCGGTCGCTCAGCACCGCGCGCGCGAAGCAACGACCGGACGCGCTGGTCGCAACGACCGGACGCGCCGGTCCCGATGACCGGACGCGCCTGTCGAACGACCGGACGCGCCGATCCGCACAGCACCCGCGCCCGCGAAACAACGACCGGTCGCGCTCCTCGCAACGACCGGACGCGACAGTGCCCGCGTCCGGTGTGAGTCCAGTAAGCTCCTTCAACGATCGGACGCGTCCGATCATGTGTGACCGGACGCGCCTCGCGTCCGATCATCCTCGTGAACCGCAGTTCCCTCTGGGCGACTGACCGGACGCGCCGGTCCCGCGAGTGACCGGACGCGCCGGTTGCAAACCCTAGCCCGCGCGCCCGAAACCGCGCTGTACTGACCGGACGCGTCCGGTCATACCGAGACCGCGTCCGGTGCAGCGTCCGGTCACCTCAGTGACCCCGTTCGCCTCCGTTTCTTTTCCGACTTTCGGCGTAGTGGAAAATAGGCATTTCATTTCCCCGAAATCGCCTGAATCCCGCGCTCGCACGCTCGGCGGGAGGGAGAGAGGAACCCAAACCCCTCTCTACCCGCAAACCACAGCGCGACCAACGCCACCTTTGCAAATGTGCCAACACCAACAAGTGTACATCTCCATGTGCTTGTGTGTTAGCTTTTTCTCAATCATTTTCAAAGGTTTTCCAATTAGCTCACTAGGCCCTACATGCAATGCACTTCATGAATTCACCTAGTGGCACCAGTGCATCGAATAACCGATAAGACTTCCCCTCTTAATAGTTCGGCTATCGATCCTAAACCACTCACACCCTCTATGGTGTCTTGAGTGTAAAACAAAATGGCCCTATTGTTATACCTTTGCCTTGAGCCCATTTTGTTTCTTCAAATGATATGATCCACTTCATATCATCACATGACCGTCTCGATCCATCGACCTTGACTTCACTTGCTCTTCACCGTTGCATTGGTCCGTCGGCGCCAAGTCTTGCTCAAGCTTCACCATCGCATGGTCCCTCGCTTCGAAGCCTCGACTTGCCCTTCACCCTCACAACCGGTCCATCGAGCCAAGCCTCATCTTGGTCTTCACCATCTTGGTCATATGAGTCAATGTCATGTCTCATATTCAATGACCACCTTTATCTAAAACATCCACTTAGATACAAAGGTTAGTCCTAGGTTTCATCAATTAGCCAAAACCAAACTAGGGACTTTCAATCTCCCCCTTTTTGGTAATTGATGACAACCCTCACAAAGATGATTTTGATAATAAAAGTTTTGAACTTGTCATACTTGTCCAATCATTTTGCTCATAAGTAAAGTTTGGACAATTATCACAAGCTCGGTTTTGGTAGCATTAGCTCCCCCTACATATGTGCATAGAGTTTGGATTGAAAGCTTTGCACATATGCATGGATAGAAATGTTGGGAGAGTAATTCTACCAAAATGATGCTAAGGTGTAAGAAATGGACCTTTGAAGCGTGATACCAATCGGAGTTGCCTTTTACACCATCCTTAGCATCATGAAGTAACTAGACAACCATCAAAACTCAAGAACCCCGTGAGATCAACATTATATGTAAAGGTTCTTGGACCACTTGTAAAGCTAACCACTTGTAAAGCTTTAGGCAAGTCTAGATACCACTTGTAAACTATTCTTTTGCATGCTAGTAGATCATTTCATCATCCAATTTCTATACTAGCATTGCACCACACAAGCATGTATATTGAATTTAAATACATGTGCAATGAGCAAGTCATATGAGAATGCACAAACAAATGCAACAACTTTGTTTATGAGCTTGCTCCTCCTACTTGTGTGCATTAACAAATTTTATTTACCCCTTTATCAAGTTGAATCATCTTTTTCCCATCATAAATTTTATTTACCCCTTTATCAAGTTGAATCATCTTTTTCTCTCCCCCTTTGTCAATAACTTACCCAAAAAGGGATCAAATTGTGGAGAGAAGGAAAAGTGTTTGATGGAGTAGATTGAAATTAATTCGATACCATATTTAAAGTTAAAAAATTTATCAAATTTGGTTTAACCTAGAATACTTGCCAAAGATATTTAATTTGATTTGAACCAAAAACAAGCTTCTTCACTCCTCAAAATAAGGGTTATCTTGCCTATGTTGAATTAAACACTTATAGCAAATCTTCTAGATTCAACACTAGGTTTACAAGCTCACAAACATGTCATATGCCACCACTAGATCAAAATAAGCATAGAAGCAATAGTGGTAACATATATCCATCAAATTCATTTGATTTATCATGAATGCTTATGCATACCACTTATTATGTCTACATGCTCTATCAAGTCCTTAGCATAGGATGAAAGACATGTCAATCAATTTTACCTTACACTGTCGAAGGAGAGGCATGTCAATAAGTGGGTGGGGTGCATTCAACTCATGTTTGAGAAATCAAGAATGTTCAATTCATTCCTTAGCTTGCAAAACCTCTTTTCATCAAGTGGCTTAGTGAGAATATCGGCAAGTTGATCATCGGTGCCAACACTTTCAATGGCAATATCTCCCTTTTGTTGATGATCTCTAATGAAATGATGTCTTATGTCAATATGCTTTGTTCTTCCATGTTGAACCGGGTTTTGTATCATCTTGATTGCACTCTCATTATCACATAGCAACGGCACATTCTTGAAGTTGAGGCCATAATCCTTCAAAGTTGATTTCATCCATAGCAATTGTGCACAACAACTCCCCGCACTCACATATTCGGCTTCGGCGGTAGAGATTGCCACACTATTTTGTTTCTTTGAGGACCATGACACAAGTGATCTTCCAAGTAATTGACATGTGCCACTTGTGCTCTTTCTATTGATCTTGCAACCCCCATAGTCGGAGTCCGAATATCCAATCAATTCAAACTTTGACCCCTTGGGATACCATAGTCCAACATCTCTTGTTTGCTTCAAGTACCTCAATATTCTCTTTGCGGCCGTGAGATGACTCTCTCTAGGTGAGGCTTGATATCTAGCACACATGCAAACACTAAACATGACGTCCGGCCTTGATGCGGTGACATAGAGTAGACTTCCAATCAAGGACCGATATTCCTTTTGATTCACCATATTTCCATCAAGATCACTATCCAAATTGCCATTTGTACCCATTGGAGTTGAAATTGGTTTTGCATCTTGCATTCCAAATTTCTTCAACATGTCCCTTATGTATTTCCCTTGACTCACAAATGTCCCATTCTTCAATTGCTTGACTTGGAGACCAAGGAAGTAGCTAAGTTCACCAATCATGGACATTTCAAACTCTTTGGCCATCATAGCACCAAATTCTTCACAATAAGCTTGATCGGTTGATCCAAAGATGATGTCATCAACATATATTTGCACTATGAATAGATCATTTCCAATCTTCTTGGTGAATAGAGTTGTATCAACCTTGCCCATCTTGAATCCCTTAGAGAGAAGGAAATCCCTTAGCCTCTCATACCATGCTCTAGGTGCTTGCTTTAAGCCATATAAAGCCTTCTTCAACTTGTACACATGGTTGGGTTTCTTGTCATCTTCAAATCCGAGCGGTTGCTCAACGAAGACTAACTCATTGATAATCCCATTGAGAAATGCACTTTTGACATCCATTTGATATAGTTTGATATTGTGTGCACAAGCATAAGCCAATAGAATCCTTATTGCCTCCAATCTTGCCACGGGAGCATATGTCTCGTCATAGTCAAGACCTTCAACTTGAGTGTAACCTTGAGCAACTAGTCTTGCTTTGTTTCTCACTACAATGCCATCTTGATCTTGCTTGTTTTTAAACACCCACTTGGTTCCAATCACATTGTAGTCATTTGGCCTTTCTACCAATTCCCAAACATTATTTCTTATGAAATTGTTAAGCTCTTCTTGCATAGCCATGATCCAATCGGCATCCCTCAAAGCTTCTTCTATCTTCTTTGGTTCTATGGTTGACACAAATGATGCATGCTCACAAAACATAGTTAATCTTGATCTTGTTTGCACACCACTTCTAATATCACCAATAACACTATCAATGGGGTGATCTCTTGCAACATGTTGTGGTTGGAGTACTTGCACTTGATTGCTTGAGCTTGATTGATCACTTGATGTATCTTGATGAGATGAACTAGCACCTTGATCTTGCACTTGAGAGTCACTAGCTAGCTTGAATGGAGAATTGAGCACTTGATCTTTATCATCATCTTGAATATCAATAACTTGCTTTGCTCTAATGTCCCCAATGTCCATGTTCTTCATTGCTTCCACCAATAGAGTTCCACTAACATCATCTAGATTCTCTTCTTCATCTTGTGACCCATTGGTTTCATCAAATTGCACATCATGGACTTCTTCTAGAATGCCACTTGAGTTGTTCCAAACTCTATAAGCTTTGCTTGTAGTTGAATATCCAAGTAGGAACCCCTCATCACATCTCTTGTCAAACTTCCTCAATCTAGTGCCCTTCTTCAAGATATAGTATTTGCAACCAAACACCCTAAAGTAAGAAATATTGGGCTTTCTTCCATGAAGTAACTCATATGGGGTCTTCTCTAGCAATGGATGACAATATAATCTATTGATGTAGTAGCAAGCGGTATTGATTGCTTCATCCCAAAAAGATTGACTCACATTGTACTCATGAAGCATTGATCTAGCCATATCAAGCAATGTTCTATTCTTCCTCTCAACTAGGCCATTTGATTGTGGAGTGTACTTGGCCGAGAATTGATGTCCAATACCATAATGATCACAAAGTTCTTCAATTCTTGTATTCTTGAACTCACTTCCATTGTCACTTCTCACTTTCTTGATTCTAATCTCAAACTCATTGTGAACTCTAGTGAGAAATGTCTTGAAGGTGTCAAACACTTCACTTTTGTCACTAAGAAAGAATACCCATGTGAATCTTGTGAAGTCATCCACTATGACAAAGCCATACTTGTTGCCGCCTATGCTTGTATATGTTGTTGGTCCAAATAGATCCATGTGCATCAACTCAAATGCTTTGCATGTGCTCATTGTACTCTTCTTTGGATGTGAGCTTCCAACTTGCTTCCCGGCTTGACATGCACTACAAAGCTTATTCTTCTCAAATTCAACATCTTTCAAACCATTGACAAGATTGTGAGTTGTAAGCTTCTTCAATTGTTTCATGCCAACATGACCAAGCCTTCTATGCCAAAGCTAACCCATACTTGATTTGGAGACTAAGCAAGTTGTCAAAGAAGTTTCTCTAGCATTGAAGTCAACTAGGTAGAGATTCTCATATCTAAAGCCCTTGAATGCCACATTTGAACCATCCACACTAATAACTTCCACATCATCAACCCCAAAGATGCATTTGTAGCCTAGATCACATATTTGTGCCACGGATAGAAGATTGAAATCCAAACTTTCAACTAGCAACACATTTGAGATACTCATGTCATTTGATATTGCAATCTTGCCCAAGCCAATAACCTTGCCTTTCTTGTTATTGCCAAATGTGATAGAATCAACACCACTATTATTGTCATTGATTGAGTCAAACATTCTTGATGTACCGGTCATGTGTTGAGTGCACCCACTATCAATAATCCAATGCCTTCCTCCGGCTTTGTAATTGACCTACAAGCAAATCAATGAAGCTTAGGTACCCATTTTTGCTTGGGTCCTTGTAGGTTAGTAACTAAGCTCTTTGGTACCCAAATAGCCTTCTTCTTTGGGCCAACAATGGGTGTACCAATAAACTTAGCTTGCACACCCTTCACACCTTTGGTAAGCACATAGCAAGAATCAAAAGGTATAGCATTAACAAATTTCTTGCTTTGGTTCTTTTTATTGCAATTATGCTCTAGGTGCCCAACTTGCTTACATCTATTGCAAAACCGACCATTGCCCTTCACAAAGCTAGACTTTGGAGTTGCAAAGGCCGACTTGCCCTTCTTGGGGGTGTAGCCCAATCCCTCTTTGTTAAGAGAGAACCTTTGGCTACCCAAGCACTTAAGCAAGCGGGCCTCACCACCATAGGCCTTGCCTAGGGCGTGAGTGAGCTCATCCACCTCTCTCTTGAGAGTCTTATTCTCAACCATTAGTGAGGCATCACAAGTGCAACCATCACTAGTAGTAGAGGTAGAGTTGGTGGTGGTGGATGAAGAGCTACAAGAAGGGTTAGTATTTAACATGATGATAGGTTCATTAAAGGATTCATCAATTATATCACATGTAACACCTATATCACATGATACAACAACCTTCTTCTTTTCTTGTTGCTCAAGTAGCAATGAGTGAGCCTTTTCAAGCTTGGAATGAGCCTTACCAAGATCCTCATGGTCTTCCACTAGACTCTCATGAGTGGTCTTAAGCTCACCAAGAACTTTCTCAAGTATTGCTACTTTCATTGAAAGCTTCTTGCACTCCTTGTTCTTGGCAATAGCTATGTCTCTAGTTTGTTGCAACAAGTCATATAGTTGTTCTTTAGTTGGTTCATCATCATCATCATTTTCATTATCATATTTATCATTATCACTACCATGAACATATTCCATTTCACTTTCATCATCACTCTCATCATATAATACCTTAGCTTCTTTGGCCATGAAGCACGAAGAGGATGAATCAAATAGTGAAGGCTTCTTGTTGATAGCAATGGAAGCAAAAGCCTTGTTGGATGATTCTTCTTCTTCATCATCATCATCACTTTCCCAAGTGGCCATATAGACTCCATTCTTGCCTTTCTTGAATGTTATCTTGGCTTCTTTCTTTTTCTTCTTAAACTTGCCCCTCTTGTTATTTTTCTTCTTGTCATAGGGACAATCGACTTGAAGATGTTCGGTGCTATCACAATTGAAGCACTTCCTTTGTTGCCCATTGCTCTTGAAATTGTCATTTCTCTTTTTGAAGCCTCTTCTCTTAATGAACATGTGACCCATTTTCTTGACTACAAAAGCAAATGCCTCATCATCAATTTTATAATCTTCATCTTCATCATTGTCTTCTTCTTCTTCAATGATGGTAGCTTTGCCTTTGGAGGAGATGGCCTTGAATGCCACGGTCTTCTTCTTCTTCTCATCTTCCACCTTCTCCTTGTCATCAACATCTTGATCATATTTATCATAGGTTAATACTTCACCAAGCAAATCATTAGGCTTCATTGCTTCAAGCCCATCTCTTTGCAACATCATGATCAACATCTTGAATCTTCTAGGTAAGCTCAATAAGAACTTGTGACAAAAATCTTGATCTTGAGTCTTGTGCCCTAAGCTCTTGAGATCATTGACTATCACTTGCAATCTATGAAACATTTCAATGATTGTTTCATCATCCTTTTTCTTGAAGTTCTCAAACTCACTCTTGAGCCCATATAGCTTGGCACTCTTCACAACCTTAGTGCCTTCATATGTCTCACTCAACCTTGTCCATACTTCACTAGCCAATTCCAAATCTTTGATGCCCTCAAACACTTTTGTGTCAATACCATTATAGAGTGTATTGAGAGCCATTCTATTGCATGTTCTATTTGCTCTATCTTCATCGGTGAGATGATTAGGATCAATGATAGCAAAATCATTCTCGGTGACTTGCAATACTCTCTCATGAATAGAACCAAGGTACATTGTCATCTTTCTCTTCCAATGAGCAAAAGAACTAACACCATCAAAGAACGGTGGCTTGCCCCCAACATGATTGAACACAATTTGAGCCATTTTTCACACCGAAGGATGTTAAGCCTTGATTAAAACGGTGACCACGGCTCCGATACCACTTGTAAGGTCCTAGATGGCTAGAGGGGGGGTGAATAGCCTATAAAAATTCTACAAGCACCACTAAGCAAACTTGTTAGAATAACAAACGGCGTAAAGCGAGTTTTGCTTAGCCAAAGGTTGTGATGCAAGCCTCCTATCCACAAGTCTAGTAGATTATGATCTCTAGTTCACACAAGAGCTATGTCACTAATTTTACACTAGAGAACAAGCTAACAACACTACTAGCCAAGCTACTACTAGAGCAACACAAGATAATCTAGTAAAGATAAGTGCAAGAGATAGGATTGTGAATCTTATACCGACGGTGGAGTGAAGATGTTGCCAATCACCAAGATGATATACAATCAATTAATATTGACAACAACTCAAAATGTAGACCAATCACCGGGAGACAAGAGACACAATATTTTTGTTCACCCGGTGTTCACTTGTGCACCGACAAGCTACGTCACCGGTTGTGTCGACCAACACTTAGATGGTTCCTCGGTGTGACCCTCAAGTCACTTGCCCCTCAAGGCACGCCCCGCAAGGCACCGCAAGACTCCACTCTCAAGTGAGGTAACTCAATGACACGCGCAATCCAATAGAGTTGCTTTTGGCGTCCCGCCGAGGAAAGCACAAGAACCTCTTACAAACAACCGGAGGTGGCCAAGAACAATCACCTTCTCTTGCCAACGCCTCCAACAATCTCCAAGCTGGCTAGGAGCGGTACTCTCCAAGAGTAACAAGAAATCCACCGGCTAAACCACCCACAAGTGCCACTAGATGCCCTCAAGCTATGCAATGCACTTTGGGATCACTCAATCTCACTTATGATTTGCAATCACTCAAGAGAGATGAGTGGGAGGAGATGCTCTAGCTCAAAGGATGTACAAGAATGTTAGAAATCACTAGTTGCCTCCCCAAGGGCCGGCCAACGAGTATTTATAAGTCTCCCATCCAAATAGAGCCGTTGCAACTCCACTGACCGTTTTTTCGGGACGACCGGACGCGCCGGTCGAAACTGACCGGACGCGCTCAACCGCGTCCGGTCCTCCAACGGTCACTGCGTCAACGGTCAAATCCCATGACCGGACGCGCCTCTCAACAGACCGGACGCGCCGGTCGCTCAGCACCGCGCGCGCGAAGCAACGACCGGACGCGCTGGTCGCAACGACCGGACGCGCCGGTCCCGATGACCGGACGCGCCTGTCGAACGACCGGACGCGCCGATCCGCACAGCACCCGCGCCCGCGAAACAACGACCGGTCGCGCTCCTCGCAACGACCGGACGCGACAGTGCCCGCGTCCGGTGTGAGTCCAGTAAGCTCCTTCAACGATCGGACGCGTCCGATCATGTGTGACCGGACGCGCCTCGCGTCCGATCATCCTCGTGAACCGCAGTTCCCTCTGGGCGACTGACCGGACGCGCCGGTCCCGCGAGTGACCGGACGCGCCGGTTGCAAACCCTAGCCCGCGCGCCCGAAACCGCGCTGTACTGACCGGACGCGTCCGGTCATACCGAGACCGCGTCCGGTGCAGCGTCCGGTCACCTCAGTGACCCCGTTCGCCTCCGTTTCTTTTCCGACTTTCGGCGTAGTGGAAAATAGGCATTTCATTTCCCCGAAATCGCCTGAATCCCGCGCTCGCACGCTCGGCGGGAGGGAGAGAGGAACCCAAACCCCTCTCTACCCGCAAACCACAGCGCGACCAACGCCACCTTTGCAAATGTGCCAACACCAACAAGTGTACATCTCCATGTGCTTGTGTGTTAGCTTTTTCTCAATCATTTTCAAAGGTTTTCCAATTAGCTCACTAGGCCCTACATGCAATGCACTTCATGAATTCACCTAGTGGCACTAGTGCATCGAATAACCGATAAGACTTCCCCTCTTAATAGTTCGGCTATCGATCCTAAACCACTCACACCCTCTATGGTGTCTTGAGTGTAAAACAAAATGGCCCTATTGTTATACCTTTGCCTTGAGCCCATTTTGTTTCTTCAAATGATATGATCCACTTCATATCATCACATGACCGTCTCGATCCATCGACCTTGACTTCACTTGCTCTTCACCGTTGCATTGGTCCGTCGGTGCCAAGTCTTGCTCAAGCTTCACCATCGCATGGTCCCTCGCTTCGAAGCCTCGACTTGCCCTTCACCCTCACAACCGGTCCATCGAGCCAAGCCTCATCTTGGTCTTCACCATCTTGGTCATATGAGTCAATGTCATGTCTCATATTCAATGACCACCTTTATCTAAAACATCCACTTAGATACAAAGGTTAGTCCTAGGTTTCATCAATTAGCCAAAACCAAACTAGGGACTTTCAACGTGGCTCGGGCCGGAGTACTAGACGAACAGCAGCAGGTGAACATCTACACCGCCAGATTACTCGAGCGCCTGCAGACCGACGTCGAGCTCCAGAACCTGCAGGACATGAAGATGACCATGTCCCTCGCCAGGGCGTACGAACAACGCCTAGCAGTCATCTCCGACGCCAACAAGTCACCGGTCTCCAAGTCGGCTAACCGACCGTGGGCCCTAAAGGCGCCCTCATCAACAACCTCGGCACCGGCATCTACAACAATGACACCGTTAGTTCCACCACGGCACCTCACCGCCGAGGAGATGGCGGAACGCCGCCTATCGGGGCTATACTTCAACTATGATGAGCCCTTCACCCACGGCCACAAGTGCACGCATCTCTTCAACTACGACTCCAACGACATTGACGATAGCCTCCTCACGATGATAGGTACGACACAGCCCACTGTTCGCGGCTGCCGCCTGAGCAGTGTTGGGCACCGGCACCCACATACTGATCAACACGGCCGCCACGCACAATGACATCAACATCATCCTAGGAACGTCGTGGTTGGCGAACTGTGGCCGTCTCATGTGGGACTTCTCTGCCATGGAGCTGCAATACTACTGTGACGGGCGCCCCATCTCCTTCACCATCGTCCTTCCTCAACGTGCTCCACAACCCGTCCTCACCCTACCAGTGCCAGCACCATGGGAGCAGCCAGCACCACCACAGGCACCATCATTGCCACCTCGCTGCATCACGAATCGGGCGAGCCGGCCCCGTCTCCATAACGCCCTCAACTACGTCAACACCATCGGCGCAGTCTTCAGCTGTCGTCGCCGCGCCATACTCCAATAGCAGGAACTATGCCACATCGCCCTCGTCGTCGGCAATGGCACTGCCGCGCGGCCTGACACGCCAATCCTTCGCTGCTGCCATGGCCAACAGCAGGCGAACGGACTCCATGCGTGCCACCGGAGCAAAGACCTCTTCGAAGTCAATGCCCTCACGCTGCACGAAGCCGCGGGCAACGAGCCGAGCCTTGTACTTGACAATGGCGCCGCGCTCGTCCCGCTTCACCTTGTAGACCCATTTGAGCCCGATCGGCCGGTAGCCCACCAGCGGATCAACCAACTCCCAAGTCCCATTGTCCTCGATTGCCTTCATCTCCTCCAACATCGCCCGGTGCCAATTGGCGTCGCGCTCAGCCACTGCGAACGTCGGTGGCTCCTCTGTGCTGACAAGGAGTAGCTCCGGGTCGTCGAGAAGCCGACTGGCCAACCTAGGAGCTCCTCCTTCGCCGACGATGTCCACTCATCCACCTCCTCGCCGTCGTGGAAAGCGTCCACGTACTCGTCGATGTCGGTGGGTGGAGAAGCGAACTCCAGTGGCGGTGCCCCCTGTCCTGCCATCGCAGGGGACTGTGGTGGAGGTGAATGCGCCACTGCTGGTGGAGACTACTCGCCTGAGCCCACCATGGCCGAACTTGGCAGCTCCTCCTCGGCCACCACAGCTGCTAGTCCGTCCACAGCTTGCTCTCCAGCAACAGCCTGCTGTCCAGCGCTATCATCTCCTCCTTGGATCACCAGGTGCTTGACGGCAAATGTGCCGCTGACACCAGCAGCTTCCCCCAAGCCTGAGTCCTCCCAGTCCCAAGCCGCCATCTCATCGAACACCAAATCCCTAGAGATCACCACCTTGCTTCTCTTGGGATCGTAAAGCCGATAGGCCTTGCTGCCTTCCTCGTAGCCTAGGAGCACCATGGGTGTGCTGTCCTCCAGCTTGCCGAGGTGAGGCTTGGTGTTCTTCACATGGCCGACGCAGCCAAATGTCCTGAGGAAGGACACGTTCGGCTTGCGTCCATGCCAAGCCTCGAACGGCGTCTTGCCCTTCAGGGCCTTGGTGGGCACGCGGTTGAGGATGAACACCGCCGTGGTCACCGCCTCGCCCTAGAACTCCGCCGGCTAGCTTCCATCATTGACCTTGCCATGCCGACCACCGTCTGGTTCCGCCGCTCCACCACGCCATTCTGCTGCGACGAGTATGGCGCGGTGTGGTGTCGCACCACACCCTGATCCGCGCAATATGCAGTGAACTCCACCGAGGTGAACTCGCCGCCACGGTCAGTCCTCAGCACGTGTAGCTTCTTCCCGCTCTCAGCCTTCGCGCGCACCTTGAACACCTTGACCGCCTCGCTGCCTCGCTCTTGGTCGTCAAGAGCTGCAGCCACATGAACCGGTTGCAGTCATCCACCAGCAAGATGAAGTACTTGCGCCCGCCGTGCGTCGCCAGCGTGATCGGCCCGCAGAGATCACCATGGACCAGCTCGAGGGCCTCCGCCGCGCGGTACTTCGCCGTCTTCAGGAACGGCAGCCTCCTTTGCTTCCCGACCAAGCAGCTGTCACACAGCTCGCCTGCGTGCTCGATGTGAGGCAGCCCCCGAACCATCTTCTCCAGCTTGCCGAGAGCGTCGAAGCTGAGATGGCCATAGCGTGCGTGCCACAACCACAACTCCTCTATGCGCTGTGCTGCCAAGCAGATGGGCTTCTCCACCTTCAAGTCGAGCAGGTACAGCCGGTTCCAGGACCTCTTCACCTTGGCAAGAAGCCGCTACTCCCTGTCCCTGATCCTGAGGATGAGGACGCCGTCCTTGATCAGCACCTCACTGTCGCGCTCATCCAATTGGCCAATGCTGATGATGCTTGAACGCAGCTGCGAGATGTAATATACATCCGTCAGCGTGTGGTGCTCGCCGTTTTGGCACCTGAAGATGATGGTGCCACGCCCTCGGATCGCCACCCTTGAGCCGTCACCGAACTTCACCATGCCGATCACGTTGTCGTCGAGCTCGGAGAAGGCTGTCTTGGAGCCCGTCATGTGGTTGCTGGCGCCGGAGTCTAGGTACCACCGCTGCTTTTGCTTGCCGCCCACACGTTCGAGGTGGACTTGGCCGCGCGGTTCGTCGAGGTTGACAGCCTTCAGAGCCTTCCTGTGCTCCTCCACCGCCATCACCTCTCCCTTCTCCTTGGCCTCAACGTCGTGCAGTGCACAGAACGTCGTCATCAGGAGAGTGGCTTCATCATCATCATCAGCCTACGCCAAATGAGCCTCGGCCTTCTTCTCCTGCTTGTGGTTTGGGCACTCCTTTGCCCAATGGCCTGTCTTCCTGCAGCGCTGGCAGACGTTGGGGTCGATCTTCTTTTTCTTCTCCGAAGAAGCCTTGCCGTGACGCTTGCCGTCGCCACCGCGGCTGGAGGAGGCTTCCCCAGACTTCTTCTCCTCATCCGAGCAGCCCACTCCTCCTCTGTTAACAGCAACTTGCAGCTGTCCGTCGTTGACGTGGCCTGCTTCATGCGCTCGTCCACCGCCCGCAGACAGCCAGTCACATCCTCAATGGCGAGGGTGGACATGTCCAGCATCGTCTCTATGGAGAGAGCGATCCGGATGTACTTCGCCGGCACGGAGTGGAGGTACTTGGAGACCACTTCCTCTTCGTCAATGGTGATGCCGTGGCTACCCAACTTGCTGATGAGAGACTGCATGCGGAGGGAGAAGTCCTCCACCGACTCACCATCTCAGAACTTGAGGTTGGTGTACTCCTGGTTCAGCAACTGGGCCGTCGCCTTCTTTGCACGATCGGAGCCGACGCGCATCGCTGCAATGACCTCCCACACCTCCTTAGCAGACTTCTTCGCCCCCAACGGCTCCCAGTACTCCGCAGGCACAGCAGCGAGGATGGCCTCCAGCGCTGACATGTCGTCTTCTTCGTTGTCGGTGCCCTTGTCAATGGCATTCCAGAGCCGTCGGGCTCTGAGCTTGACCTTCATGGTCACCGCCCACTCGCCATAGTTGGCGCGAGTCAGCGTCGGCCAACTGGTGTCGCTGACCTCCCGCATCGTGCGCACAACGACCTCCTGTCATGGCTGGGCAGCCCCAGCAGCACTGCCGCCTCCCACAGCTCCGCCGCTGTCGCCCGTCTCCGAGCCATGTGCCATCGTCGGCGATTAGTACAACGAAGCAGGCGAACCTGTACGGCTCTGATACCACGGTTGGTCCCTTGCTGCCCTGCATAGGTAAGCAACTAGCTTACCAGCACACACACTCACTCACTATGGCTAGAGGTAGAAGAAGGGGTGAGCACAACACACACACACACACACTGCAAAAGCTCCAACGCTGGCCAAGGCTCTGCTTCTGGTTGTGGCAACTGAACTGCCTTTTTCATTGCATAGAGGTAGAGTATATACAACTCATGTACCAACTATAACCAACTATAAGGTACACATGAGCATGGCTGAGTACAGCCCCAACTACTCCTAGTACTAGCAGTACAATTCCTACCTCAGCCCACTACCAAGACATGGCTGATGTATTAGCTACCAACTAATGTACTAGTGGTGGCCTATTGCCTTACTGCTACAGCAACTAGGACAGTAGAGAATGACCTATTGCCAAATCTGCTGTGCAGCAAACAAAGAGAGAGAGATCAGCAGCAGATTATGTCTTACACTGAGAATAAGTGTTTGATTAGATATATATGCCTTACCTTCAAACTTTCACAGTTTTCAGGGTGCACCTCCAAAACTTTCCCAAAGCTACCTACTGAACTTTTAACGTCTCCAAATTTTAATTGAATTTGACCAAGTCCTGGTTCAAATCATATTGTGTTATAAACATCAACTGAATATACAGTGGAGTGCTCCAAATGACCAAACATGCTAATCTAGGCTGCATGCATCATGTGTAGACCTAAGGAAGAAGATTGAAAAAGAAAATTAGAACTGTTAAATGTTAATTTTGGATGTCATATAGGTAGTTTATGATCAAGCTGGTGTGGGAGCCATTCAATTTTTACTTGATGACACACAAAAGACGTGCACCATAACAATATGGCACTCATATTAACTAATTGACTGATATTACACTGTGCTTAATGTTTCGTTGGCTCAGTAGGCACAGCATAGATAGACACAATATGCATGTCCTCCAGTTTAATGTTGATTGTGGACTTCTACTATGAACATAAACCAACCTGACTCGCACCTCGAGGACATATGTAAATATTACGATCCTACCGATTAACTATAAGTAATCATCTAACATATACTTTTTGAATGAAAAAATTTCATCTTGTTTCCTTCTATAACCAGAAGAATTTATACAAAGAACGAATTATCTTTCATTGAGCTGTGGTTCAAATATAAAGCCATGGAAACTAGCTACTGAGAGCCTACTACTGAACAACGACCAGTACTACAGTGCATTAGATTCTGTAGTTAGCAACAATATTTCAGTGTTGACTACTAGGTGTAGAATTTTTCTGCATCAATTGTATGCTTAAACCTAGTGGACAAAGGTCAGCTTATGATGATCATATGTTCGTACAGAAGAATCAGGCAAGGTTCTTAAGGCGCTAAGGCGGGACGTGGCAAGCCACCCCCTTTCCAATCGCCTAGGCAGTCATAAGGCGAGGCAAGGCAACGACATTTGATTATAAGAATCTTCAAAGTAGCAGCATGAAAGAAAAAAAAAAGAAAAAGAAAAAACAAAAGAAGAAGGATAAGACACTAAGAAAGGCCCAGCCCACGACCTATCTGTTATTCTATTACCCGCAGACCTCCCCAAACCATCGACAAGCATTCCAGTGCTGCTGCCACTGCCCCTCTCTGCGCAACTCTTGTCTCCGTCCCTCCCTATCCCGTTCTCCATATGCGCGTCCTCTTTCCCTCCCCTTCCTCACTGCTGGTGCTGCCCCCTTCCAGATCCCCTCCAGTCATCTGCAGATAGCAGATCAAGAGTTGTTGACTGCTGCTGCCCCTCCCAGATGTCCGATGTTGCAAAAGTCTGTGATGGCCATAGCGTCTGGAGCCGATGGGGATGGGAGCAAAGACAAGTGCTTGGCCTTCCCAGTCCTCAGTACTTCCTCTCTCTTCTGCCTCCCCTCCTCTCTCATTTTGTCGATTTTTGGTCATGGCGATGGGGACGCCCAGATTTTTTAGTGCCTGGACACCTAGGCTATGCCTTAAAAACCTTGAATCAAGGTGATGGATATTATGGAATTTAAAGAATAGAACAATTTAATCAAGTTAGTTAGCACAAAGGTCTCATGATTACTCCTGCTAAAAAAGGATCCAATGCATGTAAATAAGAACATTACAAGTAGTAGGGATAAGTACAATCAGAGAAGCTTAGATAATAAATTATATCGTGGTATCTGATTCTGATGAAAAACGTGAGCATGCATAAATGCTGAGAAATTATTAAGTAAAACAATGCTAAACAAATTGAAAACATGAAGCATGTGCACACGAAACTCTACCGATATATGGTAACACAAAGTCTTGTGGTCTACTGATTTCATTAACAGATGCCATGTAATATCGCCCGACAGTATCAGTGCTGTGACAGAACCGCCTAATTTATATAAGATCAAGTACGAATGTCCCTGTTAAACACGTTAACACGCACATACCGTCACTTATATAAATCCGGTAGTCTGTTGAGTACCACAAAGGGTTTCAATAAATCAACATCACAACCGTATGTTGCGTATGTTGCGTTGGTGTTGTGGGCACACAAGGAGGGATAGAGTCCGGAACGACGATATTCGGGATAGAGTTGGGGTGGCACCAATTGAGGCGAAATTGATTCAACATCGGTTGAGATGGTTTGGACATGTCCAATGGAGGCCTCCTGAGGCGCCGGTGCGTAGTGGGGTTCTAAAGCGGCCCAATAATGTAAAGAGCGGTAGAGGTCGACCTAAACTGACTTGGGACGAGTCCGTTAAGAGAGACCTTAAGGAATGAAATATCTCCAAGGATTTAGCTATGGACAGGAGCGCTTGGAGACTAGCAATCAACGTGCCTGAACCGTGACCCCTTTCTGTCTTGTGCCCTTTATGTCCCTTTATGTGTCTCCCTGTTTCTCGTCTCTTTTGGGTTTCATCTCTAACCTACCCCAACTTGCTTGGGACAAAAGGCTATGTTGTTGTAACTTCACAACCAAGATCGTACTTGATTAAGTAAATACCTATCACATACACAGAGTTTGCAGCGAAATTACTATTACAATATTAAGCTCAAAACTTGATTAGGTAAAAAAAGAAATCTTTGCATTGCTTACGTTAACATAAGTTTGAAATTATATTGTTGGCTCAGATGACACCCTCCAACAAAAGCATAGATGAGATGAATATATAGAGTAGCCGAGCCCACCGGCACTTAATCACCACCTTCAGCAGACATAGCACTTCACCTGCAATAAGGTGGGATAAAACCCTGAGTACTCAATTGTACTCAGCAAGACTTACCCGACAGGAGAAAAATAAAATGACTCCAAGGATATGAATGGTTTATTTGGTGGAGCTAGTTGGATAGCAATACTTTGCAAAAGAGCTTACTAAAGTAACCCTTACTTTCAAATTTTAGCATCAAGTTCAGTGAAGCCAATTATAGCTAAGTTTGCATCTATCCTATAACAACCATTTGATTAATAAGCATCACAGTAGTAACCATATTCAATTAGAACCATCGTGTTTCATCAGTTACTACGTCTGCCGGAGCAAGGTATGAGTTTCTCACTATTCGGGAGAGACAACGATTCGAATCGATTACATCCAGCTGGACAATCCCCAAACACACACCCGCACGAGCGCACATTAGCTCACATGGATCACCGTTCACTCCATTCGGCGGTGAGTATGGACCGGTTCGCAAAACTCATGGTCCTGCATCCTCACAAGACATGCCCGTTCAGCCCATAGCCCGTAGCAAGCAGGGTCTTAGATCAGTCCCCTTCCTTCAGGCTCCCCTCCCAGCAATGCTAACGGTCCAATCCTCAGCCCGAATGAGCTAATCGGCTTCACGGTCAACTATAACTCAGGCCCCTGTTATGTGTTTGGTACCTTCAATCTCAACCAAGGTCTGACAACGAAGCGGTCCTTAAATGACACAGACGGGATTCAAGAATACATGCCTAGCCAGCATCAACAACAATATAATAGCATCGGATCCCGCCCGGTCTTCAGTTATCCATTATCACATGGTTCTTTTCCACAATACCAAATATAGCCAAATGTGTCAGAGTAACCACCTATGTCTAGCGGATGACAGGAATCACCCGACTTCTACCGGTATAAGCATAACTAAACATAGAGCAACTTATACATACTAGTAAGGTTGCAGGTATATATTGTGGACAAGGTAGGTCATGCAGCAACGGGTTTCAAATCAACTCTTATAACTTAATGCACAATACAAAAGATAAACTCGAATGTAATTTTCAAAAAGATAGGTAGGAGGCTTGTAATGCTCCGGGGCTTGCCTGGGTAACTTAACATCACATTGAGTTAGTAGGTTCCATCTTCAGCGAATGATCAACCATCATCTTCAGGAAAGATCACCATAACACCATCTTTTGGTTCGGCTTCAACATCCTTTCGTCGATCCATCAACGACCATCGTTCCTAGATAATATGCATGGATGCAATGCATGCTTGAGTGAAACAAACATAACAATGACATTACAAACATGAAAGACAAGCAACACGCCGAAGGGTGAACTAGGGTAACTAGTCGTTCGAGGTTCGACTCTTATCCCTTCCTAGCGACTTACTTATGAGTTAACGATCTATTTTTAAACAATTCATATAAAAATAACAAACTCGAGTACAACTTTCCTTCGCTAGGAACTAGGGTTACACTTCACAAAGCGTTTCAATTATTTAATTAACAAGTGGTTATATCATAAAAGGCTATACTAGTCATGGATTAGCAGGACTTCGACATGAAAACACATATATAGCTAATCATGAGATCTATGAACACATATGGTTTACATACAAGGCAAAACTAAGCAAAACTAGAGAACTAGTATCATCACATGCTTATTAATTATTAAATTAACATAAGACTGTACTCTAAGTCATTACAAGATTCCACGGAACATCTACATAACTTAAACATGAGAGCAAGTGAAGGATCATGGCTTAACTACATGTATTCACTCACAGAAAGTATCACTCAAACATTAGTTTAAACCACTTTTATTACTAAACATCAAATTAAAAGTTGTTATCACAAAAGACTAGGTTGGCATAGATGATCATGATCTTGACATGGGGAAACGTACATAACCTAATCTTTTTACCCAAGAGGTTGCATCCACTAGGCAATCAAGTTCACATACATGCATCCACTAAGAAAGTGCTTAATTACCATTTAGATTTATTAACTAAAGATTGATCATGAGCATAACAACAAACAATCAGGTGCCAGGGAACAGCAGAGGTACATGTGTTCCAAGGTCCATAATCAACTCCAAAATTCACCCAAGTCGTGTTTATGATTTATGTTAATCCTTTTGATAATTATAAACTAATAATTAAAGCATATAATTAAATATATAATCAAACAGTATCAAATTAATCCCAAACTTTTTGTGAAGGTTGATACTAGCATAAAACAGTTACACAAAAAGTTTCATGATCATTGGATGATTATTTTAACCTATAAAAATCATGGAAGGTCCATTTATTAATTAAATAGGGTAATTTTGAAGCATAGCAAAACTACTGCAAATGCTTATTTCATATTTTTCCTACATAGAGCACATCATGAAGAGGCTACAAAAAAATTCATCATTTTAGCATGCTTCCCTAATTAGTTATGAAAATAACAAATATCAGCACTTTTATAGAAATTAATAAAACACTGAAAAATGAAAAAGGAGGCTCGGGCCCAAAGTGGCCCGGCTTGGCCCAGTGGCGCGAGCAGCGTGATGGCAGGACAGCCCAGCGCGGCCTGCCCAGGCGCGGCCTGGCGGTTTTTGCATAAAGGCCCACTTCTTTTGCATAATTAAAATTTCATCCAAGTAGTTGTGTAGCACTATTTACCTGAGTCGTTGAGTTTGCAAAAAGAACACTGACTTTGCTTCTATTTTTGTGCATGGTCCCTCTCGTTGAATTAGAGAAGAGGAGCGTCGGGGAGGAGGCCGATTCCAGCCGGTTGGGGTGGTCACCGGCGGCGAGCTTCGGCGTCGGAGCATCAGAGGGTCTACGCGGACTTGTTGGCGGCCGTGACTTGTCGTGCGGTGGTCTAAGGAGGCGTGGCCGCGCGGACAGCGGCACCGACGACACAGACACGGCGGCGCGGCGGCAGACACGACGCTCCGGCGGTCGGCTGACCAAGCTTGGGTTCGTGAGGGCACGATGGAGCCCACCATGACTTGCTCAGTGACCCAGAGAAAGCGGAGGCGAGCCCGAGTGGTTCGGCCGCGGGCACCGGCGGCTGCAGCAGTAGCTGCCCTAGCGGCCAGGGGCAGTAGGCGGCGGTGCGACCGGAAAAATGGCGTGAGTGAGGCGGCGCTAGCGGAGAAAGGCGGCAGCAGCGCCGGTGGAACGCGAGAGCGCGTGGAAGAGCAGCAGCGGCTGTGCGAGCTCGGCTGCTCGGCCATGGCGGCGAGCAGAGAAAGAAAAAGAGAGCACAGTGGCGGCGGTGATGCGCTTAAGAAGGCGAGGGCGACTTCTCCAGCTGCGCCAGAACCTACTCGAGCGAGCCTCGCAGCCTGGAACGTGGCCACGCGCAAGGAAACAGCGAGAAGGCCACTGCGACGCCGGTGAACAGAGAGGAGAAATCAGGGGTGGCTTTGTTACTGTAGCAGTGGCAGGCTTGATCTTCTGCCTTTTTCTCTCAATTCCATATGGCAACTTGAAAATCTCCAAGAATGAAAGTTGCTCAACTTTCCAAGATCTCCAACTTTGCTTTTCGAACCATCTTCAAATTCGGCTTGGATTTTAAAATTGAGGTTGGGGATGAAAAAGGGTATTTGAATTTTAAGATTTTGAAATTCAAATTCCTTAACAACTCTGGTGAATTAATTGGAGATTAACCCATGATCAAACAAATCAATCAACACCACAGTTTCAAGGCTCAAACATCATACCAAACCATGGAACAATAGTTAGACAAGTTTTATTTATGAAAATTCTTTTATTAATTCTCAAAATTTGAATTCAAAAGTTGTTTCTCATAATTTAACTAAAAAGCATTACATAAAGGAAACTATTTTCAATTTCAATTCTTGAAGCTCAAACTTAACATGTTTGACTTAGAAACACCATCAATTCTTGATTCCATAATCTAAAACACACTTTGAACTATAAAGTTTATATTTACCAAATTTTATTCGTTTAAGCAATTTCTCATATATAACATCACAAAAATCCCTAATTGCTAACATTGACATTATTTCATGCAACATGGGAAACATATTATAAGAAACATATGAAACATCACATACGCAACATATGAAAGCTATTATTGCAACATGAAATGTATTTATGCCACAATGCTTGATGATTATGCTTGATGGTGATCATGGTCAAAATTTTTCTAACTCAGATGAAAGAGACATGATTAACACTACTCATGCCTACTTTGAAAAGAATAAACATACAAACAAAGTTTACTTTAGGGCCCATGTTAGAAGAGTTAAACTCAACACCTTGCCACCACTTGACATATCTTGTTTAAGTCTAATCTCACAGCTTAGCCTGTAACTAACACCTGGGGTGTTACAAATGCCCCCCTGCATTTTATTAAAATACCAAACATATGCATAAATAAATGTCGTTGGCTATTTTTAACAAAGGAATCCAAAATGCCAACAAAGAAACAAGGAAAAGTCTAGTTTTATATGTACATGGAAAGAGTATATTACCTTACTGTGGTACGATCTGGCTAAGTTATAGTAAGCATGTGATTTCAGTAGTCCATGATTGCTTGAAAGAGAGGTCTCAGTCAATTGTTCAACCACAAAATGTTGGCCAGTAAAGAAATAATGATTCGCAAGGTGGTTGAGTGCCAATGTATAATAAGGATATATTTCAAATGCTTTTTTTCATTTTCTCCATTCCCCTCCGAATCCCACCAGCTATAGGCAAGTTGAAACGCTCGAATTAGAAAGAGGGGGAACATGCAACTTTAAGATTTTAACCTCACACCTGTGCAGAGAATTTACCTTCATTTGTTTGCGAGTCCATGATTGCCAGTGCTACTAGAGCATCAACATTCTGAGGGTCCAACTGCAAAGTTTAAGTTGCATTGGTTAAGGAAATGTATTTACCTTAGATACACATTTTCTACCCAGTGAAATAAATAATGCTGACCTCTAAAACTCTCTGAAAAGCTTGACGAGCTTTTTCTACTTGTCCAAGTTTGTATCGGCAAAAGGCTATACCAAGCCTTACAGCAGCAAGACAATTACAATAGACCCGAAGAGCTCTAAGAAGTGTTCAAAGTCAACGGGGCAATTTGTCAGGATGTCACAAACAAGTATCATTGTAAGTTAATCATTTATTATTATTTATTGAAAATGAGTTCCTATAATGCTCCAATGATTTTTTGTGCTGCTGCTCCGCTTCGCCATCAAAAAGTAAACAGAGGCCTGTGACAGCAAATTTGAAAATTAAATTAGGATTTTACAAATAAATATCAAATATATCAATCAATAATGGTATATTTATTATGTTGCCCAGAAAATTTAAAATAAATGAAAGCTTGTCTATCTGGATCTATGTTGTGCCCAGAACACAAGTTGGTATGTCACTGAATCAGCAGCAAACATTAGTCTGCAGCAGCACACAACGCACAGTCAAAATAAAGTGTAAGTTTTTTTTTTATCACGACAGGTATTTGGTTAGAAACCCTGCTTAATTAAGAAGAACCCATACGAATCTAATTTTCTGTTAATTGGTTCCAATAATGCAGATTCTACTGTTTGGAGCTCTGCACAATTAAGGAGAAACGCAGTTCCCTGGGATCAAACAAGAAATAAGAAAAAAAAAACATTCCCCTCTTATTTTTCTTCTCCAGAACTGGCCCAGAGCATTGCATAAATTAAATCCTGCCCTTGAACCCATCATCCAAGCAAGTTATGCCATCATCTTACACATGTTAAAGAGTCAATTAAAGGATACAGAACAAGACACAACTAGTTGTAGTGAAACAGCAAGCATTTAACAAACAATGCGAAGGCATGGAACTAAAATGTTCAACAGCTCTTAAATGTTAAGATATGATTAAACTATTGTAGAAACACATAGCATGGTGACACTTCCACTGGCTTAAATCATAACCAAGCAAGCCAAAACTATATGCATCAGCATTTACAATAGACTCCACATGAGAAACAATTTGAAAATATCCATATTTCATTACTTATGGCCTTATGGGACCATCTATAAACAACCTAAAAATCACCTGACCAAGTAGAGCTGGAAAATTGTTCCCATCTTCATCCAACACAATCTTGAACGAGTCAGACGCCATTTGCAATTCACCCTTGGCAACACAGAGTTGACCTGCAGGAACATTGACATATGATATGAGCATACTGAAAGCTCAAATCCTGGTAAAGGACAATATGGACTAATCATCCAAAATGTAGTATATATATGATGAAAAAAGGCATTGAATTGGGTACTTCTTACCAATGCAGCAGGGCATACATGCTCAAAGGAAGATACTAGACAAAATGAGTAACCTAAATAAATAAACCCTCCAGTAAAAAGGACTCCCTCCATTCCAAATTGTAAGTCATTTTAGCTTTGTCCTAAGTCAAAATTCTCTAGCCTTGACACAGTTTATAGAAAAAAAATGCACCATGGAGTACATTTTGATAGTGCATTTAATTCATATTATAGATGCTGATGTATTTTTCCAATATACTTAGTCAAACCTGGCAAGTTTGACTTAGTACAAAGCTAAAATGACTTACAATTTGGAACGAAGGGAGTGTGTTATGCAGAAGGCTTAAGAATGTGACTCAAATGACCTCGTTGGCCAGTGGTGTGCCATTCATCTATTTGTGTCAGTGATAGAATTTATTGAGCAAGGGCAAGAAAGGAAGTCAAAGTGCCTTGAAATTCTGGGATGGCATGTAGTTTGAGAGAAGTTGAGAAGGCTAAAATGACATCAATTCTGAATCAGAAAAAGTAACATTACTACATTAGTTTCTCTTAAAATCAACAATGATATCATACAATAACATCAGAATAATAATAGCTGCCCAATCACATTAAGAAAGCATTGTGGTGTGGCAACTACTTGTTGCAGCGAATTGGAACTACAAAAGGACCCTTCCTATTTTTCCCATGTGCATCCAATGTAATGGTCATTCATCCTACAACCACATGACGATTTGGAGGAAAGCTATAATACAGCAATACATATGCAAGAGGTTTAAAATGTTAAAAGACAGTGGAACCTTTTCCGATCCATGTAGAAGGTTCAGTTTCATCTATCCTTGATGCTCTATTGTAGTACTGAGTTGCATCTTTAAAATGTGTTTCCTTCTGTGGCGCTCTATGGAAAGCACCCAAAGCATTAAGGATTGCTATCCGTTCATACTTCACATCAGCATAATACTCGTCAATTTCTGCAGAGACAAGATTCAGATAAAAAGATTCGAGTCTTTCAGGAATATAACTAGAAAGGAAAATCAAATATGCTTTGGTTTAATAATGAAAACTACTTCCAGTGTCAAAGAAAAACTAACCAGGGCCAGATCCCTCCTCCAGAATCTAACGGAACTGCTCATCTTTCCTTGCTTGAAGTATTCTCTCTGTGCACAAGTAAGATTAACAAGAAATAAAAATTTCTACTGAATAAGTATATACATTTATTAAAAAAATGATTTCTTGAGAGAACGACCAAAACAATTTGAAAAAAAGCACATCTGTAGGTGCAAGATTCAGATCATGACCAGCCATGAGATTATCTGAGGCAGGATATATAAGAATCAACAACCAAGAGAAACCACAACAATGCTGTTACAGAGTACATCATTAGATGCAATTGCTTTGTCTGGTCATTTCTGTAGTGGCTCTTGCTCCTTTTTTATGTTTGTACTAGGCTAATGAAAAATTGGAGCACAAGTATCTCAACCCCCCCCCCCCCCCCCCCCCCCCCCCCCCCACCACCACCACCACCACACACACACCCAAAAAATTGCATTTCTCCATGTTACTAAATTATTTGTCCAAACAAGATCAGAGGTTCTATGAGCTATGATTTC
Organism: Saccharum hybrid cultivar R570; assembly: GCA_038087645.1. NCBI lineage: Eukaryota > Viridiplantae > Streptophyta > Magnoliopsida > Poales > Poaceae > Saccharum > Saccharum hybrid cultivar. The sequence continues at coordinate 16,102,893 of JAQSUU010000553.1, read as the reverse complement.
TGGAACATTACTGGCTATAATACCCTCTGCCCTCAATGAGAATGTTCACCTTGCAGAACCAGAACAAAGGTAATCTCACCAACTGCTTCAACATACATTAACAATTCAACAACGATCATCAAGATCACCTGAATCCTCCCAAGGCCATACGGAAGCGAGACCCTAGCCCTAGAAGTTCCAGTTAAATTTGTGGCGAGAAGCAAGGATGGACGACCACACAAAGACGCATAGAAGTGCACCCAAAGAAAAAAAAATGCAAGCAGCATTGGGGATTCCTTGGTGTAGCGTTATAACTAGATAGACGGAAAAGGGAGACGTACAGCAATGATGAGCCAGAGATGAAGTGGGGCCTGCTCGGCCTTGAGGATGTCGAGGATATCGGATGCGTCGTGGGGAAGCTGGTCCAGTGCCACCCGCACCTCCTCCTCTGTCCCCTGCACCAGGACGTACACGCTCGTCATCTTCCCGGTGCTTCTCACTCCCCCTAGGCCGCTGAAGGGGGAGAAACAAAAGCCCTTGGCAGTTGGGTGCTCGGCCTTTTGCGCCCCGATATGTTACAGGCGGCGGCTAGCGGTCGACAGGGCAGGTGGAGTTGCAGAGAACCACTGAGGCACGGGTAGGGGTAGACGACTAGATGAGCCTACGAAGAAGGGGAGAGAGCCATTATTATAAGAGACCAGTAGACGCCAACAAGAGTCGTCCTAGCACCGGAGGATTTTTTTCATAAACCGGTGATCATAGTGCCCGGACGTCCTGCGCGCGAGTGCATCGGAACGCTGATTCCCTTCCCAATCTTACCTGCCCCCGCGTCAAATAGAACGGAACCCCCACCAGCCCCCCGCATAACGGAACCTGTCCTGTCCTCCGCTCCCCACCGCACCCCTGTCCCTAATTCCCCAACACAACCCCATTCCCCCCACCGCGCCCCTGTCCCAAAAAAGTATAAAACACTTCAAGTGCAACATTACAAACATATGAAAAAGCTATGGTGCAACATCGGGATATACATACTGCAACATCGCAAAAATATGTAGTGCAACATTGAAAAACATGCACTGCAATATTGAAAAAAATGTACTACAACAAAAAAAATATGTACTACAACATCGAAAAAATATATACTGCAACATTGAAAAACATGTACTACAACATCGAAAAAAATATACTACATCATCGAAAATTGTGTGATGCAACATCGAAAATTATGTATTGCAACATCTCAAGCAATAGTACTGCAACATTGCAAAAACATCTGTTGCAACGACTTAAAAATCCCATTTCAACATTCGAAAAATATCTGTTGCAACAACCTAAAAATCACATTGCAACATTCAAAAATCATCTGGTGCAAGATCCCAAAAAACCTATTGCAACAAAACAGCCCCTAACCCATCACCTCGAGCTCGCCGGAGGGAGGAGGGAATAGGACCCTCAGAGCTCGCCGAAACCCTACGCGTCTCTCAGATTCAGATTCAGAGGAGGAGGAGGAGGGCTCAGATATGGAGGAGCGCTCAGATCCAGGGGAGAAGGAGGAGGTCTCAGATCCAAAGAAGGACCGACCTAGCTCGTCGGAGCCGCCGTTGTCGTCCTCGTCTCTGGTGGGGGAGCGAGAGCCAGGTCGCTGAGAGCATGGGGTTGCATGGAGATCGCAAAGGGCAAGGGACGGAGGAAGGAAGGGAGCATGGGCGGCCGGGGTGCGCAGCGAGCTCGCGTGCGAAGGCGCGGGGTCCTCGTCCTGGGCGCAGAGCGGGGAGAGAGCGAGTGCAGGGGAGGCGGAACGAGGGCGAGAGCGAGTGCGGGGGAGCGAGATGTGGAACGGTGCGTCCGGCCGCCCAGACGCCCGGTCTATATTATTACCGTTTCTAAAAATAAGCCTTACATAAGAGCATCTCCAAAAGTACCTAATATTTTCTTTCAAAAAACATGAAGTTTGATAACTTCTAAAAAAATATCGGAAGGAATAAAGAAGGCAATTTCCAAGAGTTTCTAATAATCCACTCCTAAAATATAGAAAATAATTTTACATCAGGAATCCTATACTATTTTCAAGCTATCCTAACCACTTTTATATATTATTTTTCTCTTCTACATTTGCATCAGAAACCATTTTCTACCTTTTATTCTTTCCATGTCCTTTCAGCTTTAGATTGACCAATAACACGCGTGGGGAGAGAATATACGCGTGACTCGGAAGCGCATAACTTTACGTGGAACAGGATGACTTGGGATTTAGTGAATTCTTGAAGATGCTCTAATAGAATTAGAGATAACGAAGATGAAGATGCCATTACCTACCCGCACCTCGAACGTGCTCGCCGCCGCGGTGTCCTGCGTCGCTGCGTGACTCACCTTGCGCAGAGCCCCTCCGGACAGGATAGCTCCTCACCGTCTCGCATGTGATCGCTGCCGCTTGACTCACTGGCGGATCTAGAAACCGGACAAAGTGGGGAGCTGGGGGCCGACCTTGAAGGATGTTGCTGGATTTGCATCAGCCCAGGGCTGCTGGGGGCGCCGCCGCGCAAGGCGCAGGCTGCCGGAACCTTCATGGAGCCGTAGCCGTTGGGCGCAAAGATTGAGGAGAACCGGACGGGTGGAGGGTGCCGCGGATGAAACACGAGTTCTACCGGAGAGGAACGAGCAATACGGGGAGGAGAAATTTCAATATTTAACCCTAAATTAGCAAGCCTCTCACTATTTGACATCGAATTCACAAACCTTTCAATATTCAACCCTGTAAACGTGAATTGTTTCAATATAAGGGATTCTTCTCTTTTCCTCTCCTTTCTTAATTCGGACGAGCTGACGCTCGGACGTCCTATATTTCTACGATCCGTCGGACGGTGACCTGGAAGCAAAGCCCATCAAACAGACGAGCCCATGTAGCGAATGACTCAGACAAAACTCTCTTCCCCATGTCGTGTTGCTCCGATTCGGCTCGACCGCGGCTTCCCTTCCCCGCCGTGAGAGTGGCTTCTTCCTCGCCGTGCCCGCGAGAGCACGGTCTTCCCCGCGCGCGCGCACCGCTGGAGCGTGACTCCTTCCCCCTCCCCCTCCCCACCACGCCGCTCGACAATCCTGGCAACAATCGATCCCCAAATGTCTCACCTACTGCAACAAATCGAGTTTCCACCAGAGAGGCATCCCTATGCCCATCGCCAACCCCCAATCGTTGCAAACGATTCGGTGGATTTATTCAAGCCGGCTCATGCAGGAAGTGCTTCGAGCAGCAGATTACCAGTTCGTCGATTAGATGGAGATCTCGTAGCTGCCAATTCCAGGAGCGTTCCCATCTCTGTTGATGGCGTGGCTGAGGTATGATATGTGATTCCAACTTCTTCTGACCTATGCTTGACAGTATGCTGTTGATATGTTTGAGAATACCAGGAGCGTTTCTTGTTCTTGTTTGTAGCATACTGAATGCAGATTAGTAATTGCAACAGAGCATTATAGAACATGAAACATCTATGTATGCAGTTTGTAACATGGTGCATAAGCAAGATGATGTTGAATTTATCATGTATTTACTATGTCCATTTGATCTAGTCCATGTTTGTACCAAGGAAACATATAATTGTAGCATGTGAAACATCTACTTATGCAGTTTGCAACGTGACTATATGCAAGATGTAAATAGTGGTAGCTGCAACCGCAAGCATTTGTTGGACTGCCACAAAATGCCACAAGCTCGAGCAATAACAATTGCAATCGCACTATTGTTCATTCTTCACGTGCAATTGTTGCTGAAGTGAGTCTTTGTGCTAACATCATCAAGCATTGTTCATTTAATTTCCTTTAAAAGGAGGGTGCATATGTGTGTCATGCTTAAAGCTTTTGCAACGTTGTTACGCAGGGCCAAGGTGAAATTGATATCAATCAGAGCTTCTCCAACTATGCCACTGATGATAAAGGCTATATTGATGTGGAGGTGTCGACTGAAGAAGAAGTTTACCATGAAGAACAAGATGTTGTTTGTTCACAACCTGTAGTGCCATTTGTGGGTATGGAATTTGACAGTGTTGAAGAAGTTAGAAGAGTTTACAATGCTTATGCTTTTAAGATGGGATTCAGTATCCGGGCTACATCATCAAGGAAGTCTACTGTTACTGGGGAGCTTATTAGGCAGGAATTTGAGTGCAACCATGCTGGAAGGCCATATAGTGAGCAGGATGACAAAGGCGTCCTCGGCTTAGAGGGCGCTGACCATGTACTAAGGAGCATGGCAACATCATAAGGAAGTACTTTCAACAATACAATCATTCTAGTTCAACAAGGTCCAGAAGACACTCAAGATATAAGGAGCATGGCAACATATTGTATTGGAAGCATAGCAAAAATAGGATGGAATTAATACATTTGAAACCAATGAAACAACTGAAGGAAGCAACTGATAAACCATGGATTTTCAGCAGTGCAACATATGATTCAGGTACTTCCAACAGAAGGCTACTACCAATTCAACATGGTCGATTACAGACTTAGAAAATGACATATTTTGCCATACTTCAAACGCATGTGTGCAGCTGTCAAGTACCCAGAACAGGTTACAGAGATGACAAACCCTGCTATAATGATCTCTACTTTCACTAGATTAACTACACAACTAGTTATCCTTGGCTAACAGCAATTGTCCTTGATGAATGCTTCAGCTGAGATTTCGTTCATTGGTGATAGAAGGAGGAAGGCAACGACAATCTTCCTATAGGCGGCAATCTGGTTCTAAAAAAATAGCAACCATGAAATAAAATGATGGCAAATGTGAATGAGTGAAATGAAAAAGAGAAATGGGCATTAAAAAACACAAACCGTCGCAAATTTGATATACATCTTCTTCCCATTCCAGAATTCCATATAGAGCATAACATAAATGCCACAATCATGCCTTGAAAGAAAGCAAAGGAGAAATGAATTATAATGAGGTAAGAATAACAGTGGGGGTCAATGATTTAGGAAAAAAATAGATTCACACATTGCAAAGGAGGCGTGCATCGAATACTTACAATGACTTTTGCTACGGGTACTCTTTAGTGTACTCCCACTCAAACTTTGCTACATCATGTTTGAGAAGACCACTTGCAAGAGCAACAGTTGCAAAGTTTTCAACCTGAATAGGAAACAAATGGTTTATATTTCAGTTCTTGACAGTATCTTTCAGACTATGTTCAACTAGTATTATTTTACTGTTGAAAGTACTACATTTTCATGTTGAAATTACCAAGTTTGTGGCACATTTGAAACAAGAAGTGTCACTCGAAGCATTGATGGAGTTGAAGAAGAATATTTTATGAAGGAACATATTAATGCGCACAAGCACCCAATGCTCCTCCTGAACAATCGAAAAGAAGAACTACATGCAGAAGAAACATATAGTCATGAGCACTTGAAGCATATTAGAACAAAGCAAAATGCAACATAAATGTCAAAACTACGGGACTGTACAAGTGCATCTCTGACAATCTCCAAGTTTTCTCAAGCCTCAACAAGGCTGATGTCAAACTATCTTGTTTGAACTCAGTTGGATGTATGATTAGCTTGTCCTGAGGGGAAAAGAGTGATGTTTTACAAACCATGGTTAAAAACCAACATATGTTGTGCAATGGAAGATACACAAATGCTAGAAATAGATGTTTCAAGCTTACTGTGGTCATGACACTGAACGCAAATTTCTTGACAAGGTTGTTGTCGAGTTTCCAAGCATCTTTACAGTTATGGTTAAACTGGTAGGTTCACACTGTCATGACTGTGTTAGCAATATGGCCCCTTGGCTTGAAGGACTCGTAGAAGTATTCATAGGATATGTGGAATCCAGTAATTTGAATAAAAGGTGGCCTAAACAACAGTGCAACATGGTAAAGTAATCTAAAACAACATATTGGTAGGGCTTGTGCAACGTGGTAAACATAATGTTTCTGAAATGCATAAATTGCAGAGAATAATAGTGCAACAGTGGAAAAGAACTAACTGAACCAAATGTTAATAAGTCTGAAACAAACAAATTTATATGATGTTGTCATAGAAGCATCATTTAGAAAGTAGTAGTGTACAACCCCAAACAAAAGAAAGCATCTACATTCATGTCAGACTGTAGATTACAGTTTGAACTACACCATTTGAATAAAATGTGGCATAAACAACAGTGCAACATGGTAAAGTAATCTAAAACAACATATTGGTAGGCCTTGTGCAACGTGGTAAGCAAAATGTTTTGAAATGCATAAATTAGAGAGAATAATAGTGCAACAGTGGAAAAAGAACTAACTGAACCAAATATTAATAAGTCTAAAACAAGTAAATTTATAAGATGTTGTCATAAAAGCATCATTTGGAAAGTAGTAGTGTACAGCCCCAAACAAAAGAAACTATCTACATTCATGTCAGACTGTAGATTACAGTTTAAACTACACCATTTGAATAAATATGGCCTAAACAACAGTGCAACATGGTAAAGTAATCTAAAACAACATATTCGTAGGGCTTGTGCAATGCATTACTATAGAATCGAACAGGAGCAATGGAAACTGCCATTGCAACATAACAAGAAATATATTGGAGAACTCACAGTTCACAACTTTCCCCTCTTGGTTGCTTTTTAATCGCCAATTTTATAGCTACATATGTCTCATAAGCCACTTTTGCATCTTCTTCTGGCTTTATCCTTTTGGGTTTCTTGCTATGGTTGAGGTCAAATGCAGCCCTCTTCCTCCTATTCTTCTTTTTAAATGAACCTGAGCTCATTTTGCTGCCAGCAACATCCATCTTGCTGGCAGCACCTACCAAAAATAATTAGAAAAAGAAACATGAGTGAACATGTGTAAGAAAATAATGATAGAAGTAGAATAAAAATAAGCAAATGTGAATAAGATAGAAAAGTAGAACCACGAATTGGTGCCGTGGTAGTGGGCTGCCTCACTCGCTTTTCTGTTTTGGTTCCCACATTGTCATCACCATACATGAAATTAAATTCTAGATCTTCCTCTTTAAATAGATCGAAAGATGGAATATCGTCATGATAGGATCAATGTCTAGGAGATGAAGGGCTGGGATTAGCATTAGAGGACTGCAAACCTGATCCGTGCTTGACATTATCACTGAACATAGAAGAGATCTTCTTTGTGATGTCTATATCAGCAACATCTTTCCCAGTCTGAGCCATTTTGTTGTCACCTTGACCCGCAGTCCCATCAGAAACCTTATAAGGGGCCACACCACCAGATGTAGAGGCCTTGGAGGTTACATTGCAACTACTGTTGGGCTCTGATGAGGTAGGTTGACCATCTTAGCTATCGTCTCCACCATACGTTGCTGACATATGGCCTTGCATTTCACCTTGTACTCTGCAGCCATAGCCTTGTTGAGCTCGTCAATGTCACGCTCAATTAGAGAATTCATCTCTGTGATCATGGGCTGGTAGTAAGCAGGCACCTGTTTGGATAGGAAAGAAAAGCTAGGTCAAAAAAGGGTACAACAGCACTACAAAATAGTTATGCAACATGGATGGGAACCTAAGGCAACATGCACAGATATCTATTGCAACAAACAAAGAAAAAAACAGGAGATGAACTAGCTGCAACAGTATTGCACTAGTCTCAAAATGCTCTTACATGCTGTGCACTTTGACCGCTGGAACCCGATGGTTGCAGCCAATCATCTAAGGATGTTGCGGAGCTTTGAACATGCACTTCATCAGCTATATGTTGCTCAGTTGTACTTGGAGGAATTGAATACAGTGTCACAGCCTGAAACTGTCATTTCAAATAGAGAGAGTTAGAGTTAGTACATGAAATGCATTTATGAATGACCAAAAAGACAAGAACAAGGAACAAAAGTACAAACTGGGAGCCTCCCATACGAATGCAACCGCAGCCTATGCATGTCGACTCTCATCACAAACTCAAAGTCCCCATTCCAGACATTGCAAATACGAGGTAGATCATAACAAATTTGATGCATACCACGATCTTTTGGGATATCAATGTGATCCATGTATGCAATCTGCACACAACCAAATCATAAGGTATAATTTAAAAAATTATAATGATTTGAAGACAGCATAGTACATGCATCAAAAGCAATGGAAAAGAAGGAAAGTCGACATACTGCGAAAATTACAAGACAACCATGAATGTTATTATCATGCTCAAGTTTATCGGGAGATAATTTCTAGTACTTATCCACCTCTTCCATCAACACATCTAGGATATGGCCAGCCCAATCGAATTCTTTGATCTTGGATACATCATGTAAGTTATGAAGGTACTTCAAGGAAACTGCATTTGTTGTACCTAGACAGTAAACTGACCCAAGAGCAAGAAGCATAAAAGCCCTCATGAAAGAATCATGATCTTTACTTCAATTCAGCACCTCTAAGCACCTCTGCATCGTAGCCCTTTTGCCAACCTTGTACTGATCTCAAATTTTCTGGAACTACTCAAACCTATCAAAATCAACAGATAACACCAAAGGTCTTGTACCATTTTCAAGCCCTACTATCTTGCAAACCAGAGGGCGATCAAATACAATCACCTTGCCCTCAAACCTAAACTCGTGCAGCAAAGGATCTGTGTGTCGCATGATCCACTTCACTAGCTTTACTAGAATAATGAATTGAGACATGGACAATAGACAGCCATGACCAGAATCCTTAATCCAACCCACTTGATCTTCAGTAAGTTTTGGAACAAGCTCAGTAATCCTAAACACTGAAAATCTATGTTTAAATTTCTCCGTTGCTCCTGCCTTATTACCTATAAACAAACAAATAACACAAATCACCTCAGCATATACCAATCTAATTTGTTGCAATGATGGTATAGAATGAATTGTAAAATTGGCCTCCTATGCTATTATACAGATATTGTGGCACTCCTAAAGAAGCATCAACTACAATTTCATGGCTAGGGTGGAGAATGAAACCAACATTTTCTGATTTTACTGATACGTATCTAGCAAGCACAAATTAAACCGAACCATTGAGTAACTAGGTAGGGACTTGCAAATAGATAGAATATAGTATGAATGAAGAATCAAATCGATGCAATCACATCCAAGTCATATATTCAATGGCAACAATCATCACAAAAGGTACTACACATTTGCTGCTAGTAGAGCAAAATTTATGATTCTGTAAGCCAAACATTTTTAGACAGACATATGCTTTTCAGAATTTGCTCATTTGCATCCACTCCAATCCATAAAACGTGCAATGCCAAAGGCTCATTGGCAAAATGGAGAAACTGGTGACTAATGGATTTCTGACAGAGCATAGTGATGCCTACACACTAGCATAACAGTACTATAATCACCAACTACATATCAATCAAAATTAAAACTAGGAAGCACCCCAGCATATTGCTACAATAATCAACATAATCAGCATCACATCTGGAACTAAAAATCAGTCACATCAAAAACTACTACGAATCAGTCTCATACCTTGCATCTCGCAGAAAATCCTCCACTGGAGATTGCTTCACACCACATTGCAACATGTGGAACTTCTTCACTGGAGACCAATTCAAACCGCTAGGGTTTGCTGTGGTAGAAGATGGTTGGCCTCCCCTCCTCATAGGCACCTTCCTGATAGCCATACGATGAGGATTTGGGCTAGCAACATCATCCTCTCCCCCCGCATCGTCGCCACTGCTGGATGAGTGGCTACTGCTGGGCGAGTCACCCCTCCTTGGCGGGATCACCTTCCTCGATCTGGTCTGCATCGCTTGATGCCATGGCCGTCTCCTCGATAGCGTGCGGCCGGCGTGGAGAAGAAGACGTGAAGGGCAACGTGAACGGGGAACACCGCCGCTCCCGAGCTCGACCAAGGCGGGCCGATGGGCGCACGTGAATGCGGGGGCACAGGAGAATGCGGGTAGGGGCGACAGGCGTTGCGGTGGCGCACTAACGCTGCGGTGGCGCTGTGCGAATGTGGGTGTACGCGAAATGCCGATGCTCGAATCCGTGCGGGGAACAAGAGGAAGAGCGGAAGCGGAGCGAGTTCTAGATATTGGGCCGTGTCGTGGCCCAGCAAGGCCGGCATCTGATGTATCGAATGTCTTACCACCAGTATTTCCGTTCTTAATTCCAATAAATCGTGGGCACTGTATGAGGCACAGGAAAATACCTTTCTGCCCCTCTCTATACAAAAGAAACTTGGCCATCCAGCTCTTTCCCTGTGCGTGCTCCTTCTCCGTCCATACAAGCCCTTCTCCAAATCCTTCTCTGTTCATACAGGCCCTTCCCCAACAGCTGAATCAAATTATTGAAACCAAACATATATTTGATAAAAATTAATGTAAAGAAAGTACAAATTATAATCAAATTTTAAGATAGAGAAAATAACCATTAAGATAATTTAAGAGTACAGGTTCACGGACAATAGCCTTCCATATATTTTAGTAAATAGGTTCAAGTCAATACAACCATACAGGCAATTTAAAGAGTACGGTTCACTACAATCATCCAGTCAATTTAAAATTACAAGTTCATAAAGACAAAAAAAACTTATCCAGCCAATTTAAGATTACATGTTCAAATAGATAAAAGAAACATCCTGATGGCTGGACATTATAAAAGTATCGATGGCTGGGCATTACAAAAGTATCATCTTGATGGCTGGATATTGTCACACCCGGTTTTCTAAAGAACAAAACCAGGCTAATCATATGTGTGCCCAGGAAGTCCACACATATGCCAGAATAAAAAAAATATCAGAAACAATGTTATTATATAACGTATACATAGCTATATTAACACTTACATCAGAGTATCGCGGAACGGTGACTAAACTTCGGGCTCCATTCTTCTCAGGGACGGCTGACTGGGGGTAACATATGCCTAGCACTTCTACTAGTCTTCTGGAAACTCCACTACACCTTTGTCCTTTTTCCGAGTAGCATCTTACTACACACTGGAGTGTTGGGGAAATAGCAAGAGTGAGTCCATGTCGAACTCAACAAGTATAACATAGGGTTCATGAGGCTCAAAAAAGGCTAGACACTGTTTGACTGCGTTTAGCTTTTATTTATCATATAATTAGCAATTGAGTAGCATCAAGGTATTCCAATTCCCATTAATGAATCAATGATCAATTGTAATAAGGATAATGAATAACATTAATATGAGCATAATAATAACAACAATAATTAAGCATGATACAACAATGATGATCATCTATTCTGTAAGAATCCTCAAGGCCGCTCGTATCCGTGAGCACGGCTAGTATACCAGTTTTTAACTCTGCGCAGAGGTGTACACTTTCACTGTGAGTCATGATTTCCAAATGCATGGGTTAATTACTCCCAAAACACTGAAAACCATATAAAGCCACTCAAAAGTTCGTCTAACAAGTTAGGGCCATTAGATTCACTCGGCAGGCAGATGTAGAACCCCCCTTCCCTGTGGCACAACAACCGCAGCCTATACACACTAGGCCAGGGGCTCGCACTACACCCAACGTGGCAAGCCATTCTTACGCCATTTAAGGTAACCTCTAACAAGCTAGAAAAGGTCTCTTGAACAACTAGAGCCAGAGCCATATAGCCCTCACAGCTGTACTGTCAATCCCGGTTATCACTTACAGGTAAGTTCTTACGGAGAGTAACTAGAGCATCAAAATAACCCACATGCTCTAGCCCCCTTTCAACAGTAATAAAATCATCTTAATTGGTTGATTGCATAATCCATTAGTCAAATTACAAGATCATTGTTCATAATTAAGCGCTAGCAGTAGCTACCCAAATGCATAACCCATAGGTGACAAGGAAACAAGATATCAATAGCTAAGTTATAATCTCTATGGTTGTCAAGGAAGACACATGCATATGTATGATAATTTCAGTGAATAGGTAACAAGGATGGTCCCATGTTATACTTGCCTTAATCAAAGCTTTCCTGATGATACTGCTGGTCTGGCTCAAAATAATACTCCTGATCGTCCAGATACTGCTCACCGTCTATACTCGATCATCAATCAACAACACACATGCATCCAATCAAACATACACGAAGCAAATAAAGAGATACAATTAGAACAGTACACCAACAGTAGCAAAACAGTAATAAAAGTTTATAAAACTCTTCTACACGTTTCTACGATCACACAGACGCAAAGATCACCAAATTCGGAGTTAAAACGTGAAAGTTATGAATTTTCTAAGATTTCCTATAGATAAATAAATACTCAATTATAAACTCGAAAAATAAATTATCAAAACCAACTGTACAACTACACTAACATGTAGAGCTCGCAAATACGAACCTAACGCAACTTGAACGGATCAAAGCGGAGTTAAAACGAAGATTTTATGACCAAAACAATTCTAATGGCAAAACTGTAAATACCTGAAAACGTATTTTTGACTTATCCGGGAGAAAATACGCTTTCAAAACACGAAAACGGATTTAGGATATTGCGCTAAGGACCGCGGGTTCTATTATGAAGAAGTCCAGGGGCTCTTTAATAAATCTACCCCGCGAAGGGGTATCTTCTAATCCTAACCGCTGATCAGCGAATGGACGGCTGAAAACGCTTCCAGCAAAGGAAAGAGAGGGCGCGGTCACCTTCCCCAGCGCCGGCCGGTGGCCGCCATGGCCGACACCAACGGCTCGCCGGAGCTATGCGGTTCTAGCGTTTTTTACCATCGTTCGGCTCGCGACCGGTACCAATCGAACGAGGAGAGCAACGCGAACTCATCTACGCGATTTAGGAAGACTACAACGAATCGAGGATGGATTGCGGCTCGGGAAGGCGGCGGCGCCATTACCGGCCACGGGGAAACTCCAAACCTCACGGTAAAATGCACAAGAATTCAAAAGAAACACATGGGAAGGGAGAGGAGGAGCTAACGAACTCACCTAAGCGAAGAAGAAAGGCACCAGACTAACCGCAACCGACGGCGACGTTCAACCGAAACCCGCCTAGGTTTTCCAACTCGCCAACTCGATTTCACGTGGATGAACTCGTGTTTTAGATGAAAAACGGAAATAGGAAACATGCGGCTACCAATTTTATAGCTTCACCTCGTCGATTTCGGGTAGGATACAAAGATACGCGATTTGATTCGGTTGAGGCATAGCTCGTGTCCGTCCCGCTTACGACCGGAGGAAGAGGACGCGGCTGCCACCTGGGGTCCACCCGTCAGCGACTGAAGAAAGGGAGAGGCGCGCGGCTGGCTCGGCTGGCTTGGCTGCTAGGCTCGGCTGCTGGGCCGGGACGCGACGGCGCTGGACGGCCCACGCGGGCAGGCGCGGGAGAGCAGGCCGTCCGACGGCCTTCGGGCCAATCAGGTAAGAAGGTAAGTTGTGTTTTTTTTTTCTTTCTTTTCTTCATTTGTTTATTTTCCAAAGCTTTTCAAATAGAGTTTCAAATTCAAATCAAAATAAAATAAACCCACACCACAAAATAAAATAAATGCAACAGCATGAATGCAACACCAAATATTTCTTTTAAAATTTTAATTCCCTTTCTCTAAATTATTTAAAATTTATTACTCCTAAAATTTGGGTGTTACAAATTCTACCCCCCTTAAAAGAATCTCGTCCTCGAGATTGGACTGCTTACTCAAATAACTGCGGATATGATTTTCTCAATTCATCTTCTCTTTCCCAAGTTGCCTCTGCCTCTGAATATCGATTCCACTGCACTTTGCACATCTTAATAACCCGACTTCGAGTAACTCTCTCAGCAGTCTCCAAAATCTTAATCGGAAACTCTTCATATGTAAGATCTTCCTTAACAATCAATTCTTCTAAAGGTATCTGCTCCTCAGGTACACGCAAACACTTCTTAAGTTGTGAAACATGGAACACATCATGTACTCCAGATAAATTCTCAGGCAACTCTAATTGATAAGCAACTTCCCCACGTCTAGTAATAACTTTAAATGGTCCAACATACCTTGGTGCTAGTTTACCTTTCATGTTAAACCTCTTCACACTTCTCATAGGTGACACCTTCAAACAGACATAATCACCTACCTAAAAACTAAATCTCTTCTCCTATTATCAGCATAACTCTTCTGACGAGACTGTGCTACTCGCAAATTCTCATGAATCACTCGCACTTGATCTTCTGCGTTTCTAAGAACATCTGTACCAAACACTTGAGATTCACCTGTCTGATCCCAAAACAATGGAGTTCTACACTTACGTCCATACAAAGCTTCAAACGGTGCCATCTTAAGACTCTGTTGATAACTGTTATTGTAAGAGAATTCTGCATAAGGCAAACTCTTATCCCAACTAGTTCCATATTGCAATGCACAAGCTCTCAACATATCCTCTAATACCTGGTTGGTCCTTTCAGTCTGTCCATCTGTCTGTGGATGATATGCTGTACTAAAATTCAATTTGGTTCCCAAAGATTCATGTACAGCTTTCCAAAAGTGTGACGTAAACTGCGAACCTCGATCAGACACAATCTTCTTTGGTACTCCATGCAAACAGACTATTCTTTCCATATACAAGGTAGCTAATTGTACTCCCGTGTAATTAGTCTTGACTGGTATAAAATGAGCAACTTTAGTCAAACGATCTACTATCACCCAAATAGAGTCATAACCTTTCTGAGTACGAGGTAACTCTACTATAAAGTCCATACCAACTTCCTCCCACTTCCATTCAGGAATCTTCATTGGTTGCAACAATCCAGCAGGTCTCTGATGCTCTGCTTTCACCCTCTGACAAGTGTCACACAATGCCACATACTCAGCCACATCTCGCTTTAATCCAATCCACCAATATTTCTGTTTAAGATCCAAATACATCTTAGTACTACCAGGATGAATAGAATAAGCTGACTCATGAGCTTCGCTAAGAATTGCCTGTCGAACAGCTTGATTCTCAGATACACACAGCCTCTTTCCAAACCACAAAATCCCATTATCATCCATTCGAAAACCTTGGTGACTTACCAATCACTATATCTTCTGCTATCTTCTTCAGTTTCTTATCCTTCAACTGACCCTTGTAAATTTCTTACTCTAAAGTAGGCTCTATCACTAATTCCATTGTATTAGCAACAATTCCTAAATTTAAATATTCAAATTCAGCACATAACTCACTAGTCATAGACAACGACCGTATCTCATTGGCATAACTTTTCCTACTAAGAGCATCAGCTACTTTATTAGCCTTACCAGGATGATAGTGTATCTCAATATCATAATCCTTAATCAACTCTAACCATCTGCGTTGCCTCAAATTCAGATCTGACTGAGTGAAAATATACTTCAAACTCTTATGATCAGTGTATATATCACTCTTATGTCCAATCAAATAATGTCTCCAAATCTTTAAAGCATGCACTACAGCTGCTAACTCCAAATCATGTGTAGGATAATTAAACTCATGCTTTCTCAACTGCCTAGATGCATAAGCCATAACTCTGCCTTCTTGAATAAGAACACATCCCAAACCTTGACGAGAAGCATCACAATAAATAGAAAACTTCTTACTCAAATCTGGCAAAACCAAAATAGGCGCTGTAGTCAACCTCTTCTTCAATTCCTCAAAACTAGCTTGACATTTATCCGACCACACAAACTTGGCATTCTTCTCTAATAGAGATGTCATAGGTTTAGCAAGTTTAGAAAACCATTCAATGAACCGTCTGTAATATCCAGCTAATCCCAAGAAACTACGAATCTCGCTAACATCAATAGGTGGTTTCCAATTCAATAGATAAGCAAAATCTGATTTCTTTGGGCAAATTCCAATTTCAGTAACTCAGTAAAACTATCATATCTTGAACTACAGACGTCCAATTCAGATGATCTTTACATGGTTGGAAAGCTTACAAAATTATCTACAACTTTTATTCACAACACTTTTTCTGATTCTGTCAAATAATTGGCCAAAAACTAAACTTAACCGAAACTGTTTCAGAATTCCAGACTGTGCAGTAACCCCAACTTGGAACAGATATATCTCTTAGCTCTTAATAGATATTAGAGTGATTCTTGCGGGATTGGAAAGATATAGAAGTCTAATTATTCCCAGTAAAATTTCTTAAATTTCCCATGAACGGATTTTAAATTATTTCTAAAACATCCCAGACTGATCTAAAAATCAGCAAAGGACAGAACTAAGTTAACCTCATATTCAACTAATATATTTTGATCAAACTTAATTATTCTTAACCATGGAACTTGTAGGCCTGTCTACAAAACTCCAGCACACATTACAAAGATCCAAATCACACATTATCACATTAACAATCCATCAATCACACAATTGTTCACACCACAAACTGACTCTCAAAACAATCCAACTTAAAATTGACTCGCAACTACTATCGTTCTTATTACATAGGGATTTTTCCTACTTCCTAGTTAAGCTTCTAATAAATCTTGGGACGACCTAACTCCGCCCTTAATTGGTCAATCTCCTTATAAGCTTGCTCCTTAAGTTCTTTTTCCTTCAGCAACTCTTATGCAATGATGATACCACAAACTCATAACCAACTTTATAAATGTCTCCTTTAGACCCTTATGATTCTTATAGATGTTC
This sequence comes from Saccharum hybrid cultivar R570, assembly GCA_038087645.1. Taxonomy (NCBI): domain Eukaryota; kingdom Viridiplantae; phylum Streptophyta; class Magnoliopsida; order Poales; family Poaceae; genus Saccharum; species Saccharum hybrid cultivar. The sequence goes on along the minus strand of JAQSUU010000553.1, from coordinate 16,086,393 downwards.
TAACAGGTTACCAACCCTAAGAAAAGATTCTTGCGCTCGATAGTGACTTTACAACCATGTAGCTAGCTGATGCTTCCAGGTGACGAAATAGAACATATAAACCTCCATCTTGTATCATCTTTTAGTTCGACAACTCCCCTTAAGAAGAGATCAACTAGAGTACACCAAAGGATAGCTTGCATTTGTTTCTGAGTGTTAACTACTATCGTGTCCTTCTATCATCTCAAAGAGACTCATGAGCATATCCAAGAACAAGTAACTTGTACTTCCTCGCGAGCAGAAAAATGGCAGTGCAGAAATACAGTTATAATTCGAGTTCTATGAATCCAATGATGTCGTAGCTTATACCGTTGGAAAGCTTATCAAATTTACTACAACTTCCTTATAGAACACTTCTCCAAATTCTGTAGTTAAGATAGTCTAAAACTGTGCACAACAGAAACTATTCTAGATTGCTGACAGCATAGATACGTCGCCTTGTGATTTTCATAAATCCCAAACCATAATAGATATCAGGGTGGTTCTTACGGTCAGAGAAAGATATTGAAGTCTACTATTGTCCAGAATTTATCCATGATTTTTGGGCATCCAAAAATATAGGTATAAACTAAGAAAGACAGACTGTTCTAAAAAAACAGGATAAGGTAGAAACGAGATTCAAGGACACTAGAGAGATAGATAACACTAATCTTCAAGTCTTCACGCTTCTTTGATTTATGTTGATGAGATATAAGACATGAATCGAGGATAGCCAAAAGATGACAAGAAAGATAAAGTTTGATCTTTAGTTCTTCATGCCTCCTCATGCCTCGTCGCTTGAGATATTCAGGACTTGCTGTTGTTGAGAGCAGATGCTACCCCACTAAACAAAGATCTTATTCCACCTGACGATGTCATTGAAGGCAACACTTTCTCTAAAGCTTGCTGCTAATGATAAGTCCTTCATGTGTTGATCATCCATTAAGATGAGATTAATAAGGTAGCATGACAACCAAGGGTAGACAAGAACGGTGTAAGAGAAAATGGCATGAATTAGGATCGATTGAAAGATAAGTAAGATACAAGATGTCACTACCTCACTTAACATAGATCGAGCTACTTCTCAAGACTTATACCTTCCGGGCCTACCTTTGAAACACGAGAACAAGAACAACACACAAGCAACACATCAAGCAAAACAAGCACACATCACATCATCGGTACTACACGTGCTTCTTCAATAATAGTGGTCATCCTAAGAGAAAAGTATGGATGATGAAAGGCCATCGAATCTTTGAACCAGGTAAGATCAGAAAACTTTTAGTAAAAACAATATAAAAAAAATCCAAGGGAGTAAGAAATATTAGCTCAAAAGAAAGCTATCAAGGAGAGGATACAACAGGACAAGGAAGAGAAAATAGTCAAAATCAATGAGTCAAGGGATGACAAAATAGTTTTATCGTAAAATGAGTTTTAGAATACGTCCAGTGCTACTTGGCATATGTCCTACAGTCAACACCGCTCTGATACCACTCTGTCACACCCGGTTTTCTAAAGAACAAAACCAGGCTAATCATATGTGTGCCCAGGAAGTCCACACATATGCCAGAATAAAAAAAATATCAGAAACAATGTTATTATATAACGTATACATAGCTATATTAACACTTACATCAGAGTATCGCGGAACGGTGACTAAACTTCGGGCTCCATTCTTCTCAGGGACGGCTGACTGGGGGTAACATATGCCTAGCACTTCTACTAGTCTTCTGGAAACTCCACTACACCTTTGTCCTTTTTCCGAGTAGCATCTTACTACACACTGGAGTGTTGGGGAAATAGCAAGAGTGAGTCCATGTCGAACTCAACAAGTATAACATAGGGTTCATGAGGCTCAAAAAAGGCTAGACACTGTTTGACTGCGTTTAGCTTTTATTTATCATATAATTAGCAATTGAGTAGCATCAAGGTATTCCAATTCCCATTAATGAATCAATGATCAATTGTAATAAGGATAATGAATAACATTAATATGAGCATAATAATAACAACAATAATTAAGCATGATACAACAATGGTGATCATCTATTCTGTAAGAATCCCCAAGGCCGCTCGTATCCGTGAGCATGGCTAGTATACCAGTTTTTAACTCTGCGCAGAGGTGTACACTTTCACTGTGAGTCATGATTTCCAAATGCATGGGTTAATTACTCCTAAAACACTGAAAACCATATAAAGCCACTCAAAAGTTCGTCTAACAAGTTAGGGCCATTAGATTCACTCGGCAGGCAGATGTAGAACCCCCCTTCCCTGTGGCACAACAACCGCAGCCTATACACACTAGGCCAGGGGCTCGCACTACACCCAACGTGGCAAGCCATTCTTACGCCATTTAAGGTAACCTCTAACAAGCTAGAAAAGGTCTCTTGAACAACTAGAGCCAGAGCCAGAGCCATATAGCCCTCACAGCTGTACTGTCAATCCCGGTTATCACTTACAGGTAAGTCCTTACGGAGAGTAACTAGAGCATCAAAATAACCCACATGCTCTAGCCCCCTTTCAACAGTAATAAAATCATCTTAATTGGTTGATTGCATAATCCATTAGTCAAATTACAAGATTATTGTTCATAATTAAGCGCTAGCAGTAGCTACCCAAATGCATAACCCATAGGTGACAAGGAAACAAGATATCAATAGCTAAGTTATAATCTCTATGGTTGTCAAGGAAGACACATGCATATGTATGATAATTTCAGTGAATAGGTAACAAGGATGGTCCCATGTTATACTTGCCTTAATCAAAGCTTTCCTGATGATACTGCTGGTCTGGCTCAAAATAATACTCCTGATCGTCCAGATACTGCTCACCGTCTATACTCGATCATCAATCAACAACACACATGCATCCAATCAAACATACACGAAGCAAATAAAGAGATACAATTAGAACAGTACACCAACAGTAGCAAAACAGTAATAAAAGTTTATAAAACTCTTCTACACGTTTCTACGATCACACAGACGCAAAGATCACCAAATTCGGAGTTAAAACGTGAAAGTTATGAATTTTCTAAGATTTCCTATAGATAAATAAATACTCAATTATAAACTCGAAAAATAAATTATCAAAACCAACTGTACAACTACACTAACATGTAGAGCTCGCAAATACGAACCTAACGCAACTTGAACGGATCAAATCGGAGTTAAAACGAAGATTTTATGACCAAAACAATTCTAATGGCAAAACTGTAAATACCTGAAAACGTATTTTTGACTTATTCGGGAGAAAATACGCTTTCAAAACACGAAAACGGATTTAGGATATTGCGCTAAGGACCGCGGGTTCTATTATGAAGAAGTCCAGGGGCTCTTTAATAAATCTACCCCGCGAAGGGGTATCTTCTAATCCTAACCGCTGATCAGCGAATGGACGGCTGAAAACGCTTCCAGCAAAGGAAAGAGAGGGCGCGGTCACCTTCCCCAGCGCCGGCCGGTGGCCGCCATGGCCGACACCAACGGCTCGCCGGAGCTATGCGGTTCTAGCGTTTTTTACCATCGTTCGGCTCGCGACCGGTACCAATCGAACGAGGAGAGCAACGCGAACTCATCTACGCGATTTAGGAAGACTACAACGAATTGAGGATGGATTGCGGCTCGGGAAGGCGGCGGCGCCATTACCGGCCACGGGGAAACTCCAAACCTCACGGTAAAATGCACAAGAATTCAAAAGAAACACATGGGAAGGGAGAGGAGGAGCTAACGAACTCACCTAAGCGAAGAAGAAAGGCACCAGACTAACCGCAACCGACGGCGACGTTCAACCGAAACCCGCCTAGGTTTTCCAACTCGCCAACTCGATTTCACGTGGATGAACTCGTGTTTTAGATGAAAAACGGAAATAGGAAACATGCGGCTACCAATTTTATAGCTTCACCTCGTCGATTTCGGGTAGGATACAAAGATACGCGATTTGATTCGGTTGAGGCATAGCTCGTGTCCGTCCCGGTTACGACCGGAGGAAGAGGACGCGGCTGCCACCTGGGGTCCACCCGTCAACGACTGAAGAAAGGGAGAGGCGCGCGGCTGGCTCGGCTGGCTTGGCTGCTGGGCTCGGCTGCTGGGCCGGGACGCGACGGCACTGGACGGCCCACGCGGGCAGGCGCGGGAGAGCAGGCCGTCCGACGGCCTTCGGGCCAATCAGGTAAGAAGGTAAGTTGTGTTTTTTTTTTCTTTCTTTTCTTCATTTGTTTATTTTCCAAAGCTTTTCAAATAGAGTTTCAAATTCAAATCAAAATAAAATAAACCCACACCACAAAATAAAATAAATGCAACAGCATGAATGCAACACCAAATATTTCTTTTAAAATTTTAATTCCCTTTCTCTAAATTATTTAAAATTTATTACTCCTAAAATTTGGGTGTTACAGATATTACAAAAGCCATTCAAACATCGATCTTCTTCGTCTTCTTTGAAGTGAGTTTTTTCTTCAGACATAGCCTCTTTCTAGGAGTGGTCATAGTATTACTTGCTCCTTCTCCAGCTTGACTGAATACAATAGAAAAATGGAGTGGTTCAGTACAGGAACTAATATAACTACATACATGTTTAATAAAGTGAATCATTTAATCTTCTTATCACTGCTCTAGGGCTTGTATTGATCTGATTTGCCCCTCCAAATCCAGCCATTGTTAATTGCATTTGGCTAAAAATGATACAAATGTTTAGAGTAAAAAATAGAAGTGTCCTAAGTTCTAAGTCAATGTTCAGTACATAGAAATTTACCTTCTTGTAACAGCCCCGGGACTAGTGCTAATTTGACTTGTGCCTTCTAGTACTTCCACAGGTCCAGGACTATTATTCCCTGAATTTTCTTGCACTTGAACGTTCTATCTTTTGGATGAACTAGGAGTTGCATCACCTTTGCTACAACCAGCAGGCCTACCTGCCTTTCCTTTCTTGGCCCGACTCTTCATGTAAATGTAAAATGGTTAGTTCAAAGTATGAAGACAAATTAGTTCAAAAATTACAAGGAGAGTTAGAGGACACATTTACCTCTTCTTTATTCCATTGAGAGGACATTTTGGGGATGTTGTTCTATGGCCATGACCTAAGCAATTTTTGCACTGCACTTGCCACATGCCTTTGCCCCTGGGCTTGTTTCCCTTGTTCTCAATGAAGCTAGGTATTCTGAGTTTCCTTTGTCTTCCAACCTCTCTCTTGTCAAGTGGCGGCAGCACTTTAAAACCAGGATCCACATGTGCCCATTGAGACTTATCAAGCAGTGGTTTGATCACACCACCATAGGCTAGTCTAAAATGGTACACTGAGTAATATGGATCAAGGTAATTTTCCATCTTAGGATTTCTATGTGTGGTGATTAGAAGCAAAACATGTGCACATGGTTCACCTGAGACCTACCACTCCCTACAGGTACATGTGTGATTCTGAATATTAACCACATGCCTTATGATCTTTTGGGAATCTGTGACCTCTGTCACCTCTGCTTTATCTCGTCCACCTTCTTTTATTTTCAGGTGACCCAACTGCCGACTCATTGCATATAGTTGACGAACAACTATTGACAGCATTACATGTCCTTCAAATTTCTCACCTATTCTCCTCCTTCTTGCATAAAGCTCCATAAACTTTGACCTAAGAGTGTTAGTAAGGTCAACTATGAGAAGGTCTTTAATGTCTTTTACCCAATTGTTCCAAACCTCAGCCACATTATTAGTGATATGATCACACTTTATTGTCTCTGAAAATTTGCTCCTCATCCACTTCAACTTGTGATTGGCTTGCAACCATGGCTCAAACTGTTTATTTACTGCATACATGTTGTTCATTAAGTACTCATGGTATTCTGGTTGGAAAGTCCTTGCTGCAGGATACATTCTCCCAAATGCAGGTCCTTGAAACCTCTTGCTGAAATTCTTCATGAGATGGACAAAACATTCTCTATGCTCCGCCCAAGGATATACCTTCTTCACTGCATTCTCTAGACCCTTGCAAGCATATGAACTTATAGCTAGGTGCGGTGGATTCCCAATTGCCTTTTGTAGCTGTTGCATAAACCAAGTCCAATTATCGATAGTCTCACCATCAAAAAATCCAAATGCAACGGGAAACATCTAGTTGTGTCCATCCAGTGTTGTAGCTGAAGGTAAGTGGCCACTCCATCTACCATTTAGAGCTGTAGAGTCAATACTCAAAAATGGCCGATAACCATTTAGGAAACCATCAATGCTTGGTTTCAAACAACAAAAGAATCTATGGAAAAATACACATTCCTCCTTATTCACGACGTCTATCTCTACAACACTTCCTGACATTCTAAGCTCAATCTCTGCCTTGAAATTGAACAAATGTCCAAAACTTTCTTCCCATGTCCCATGAATTTGTTCTTTCGCAAGAACAAAACCCTTATGCACAGTACCATACCCAATTTGGACTTGATACTTGCCCTCTAGCTCTTCTTGTATTTTCTTTGCACCCATGTTTGGATCCTTCATTAGTAAGGGGATTGCCATATCTTTTACCCAATGGTATGTTGCCATCTTGGTCCTCACTCTCCCAATAGATGGGCAAAAATGCTCTTCTTTATTCAATGTAATCTGTTAAATGGAAACAAACATGTTAGTAAAGCAACATACATGTATGACAACTAATACTGCATAATACATTAAGTTAGCATACTGCATATATGAAAAGTGTTAGTACCCTGACTTGGACTTTATCAGCCATCAACCTTGCTATAATAGACCATGGACAACCCTCATGTCTGCAGTGCCCTCTGAACAAATCTTTGCAAGATTTCTCTATTGCAAGTTCAAATTGTCCCTTTATAGCATGATGCCTCACTGCAGCCCTGAATTCATTCATATTAGCATATATGGTTCCAACTTTCATCGGAGGGTCTTCTCTGTCATATAAAACAGAATCCTCACCACGATCATCAACTAACATCTCTGCATCTTGTAGTTCCACATCATCAATATTAATTTCAGTCGCCATCCTAGCTTGCTCAGCCCTCTAATCCTCAGCCCTCAGGCCAACAAACTCATACATTGCATCTTCATCCATCACAGGAAGTGCAACACCAATTTGATCTTGTCCAAGAGGAATAATCTCCAGACTGTCCCAGTCGATTGCATGAGAAACAAATGCCTCCTTGCTTGAATCTATTGGTTCTGTGACAATATCATGCCCCACATTGCTTGTTGCTGCCTCTGTTACATAGCTACATAACACTTCTGTGGGTTTGTCCTCAACATCAACAAACAAGAACATCTTCTTGTCACCCATCCTTTCAGAAAATGCAAGGGACAGTTCTGTATCATTTAGTAATTTTCTTTCTCCACCATCACTCATGTCAAACTCATGTATTATAGGCTGTTGCCCGCTTCCCCAATTGAGCCTAGCTTTCAAGTCATTTTCTAGCATCTCCAAATTATAAAATCGACAATCCACAACCCATTCATCACATTTTTGTGGCACATCAACAGAGCGACCATCATCGAACTTAGCAGTGAACTGAGAAAACTGAACACACAACCTAAATACGCCATCCGGATTGACTATCATGTGTACCAACAAAAAATAAGAGACACAAAAATCAATTTTGTGCCTCTCCCCAAAATCAACGGGTACCGTAAAACTGAGAACAGAGAGATTTGAGATCGAGGGCTTACTCTGGAGAAGCCATCAAAACGGAGGAGGACGGCTTGCTGGCGTCAGGCCAGCAAGGTCGTTGACGGCAGGGAACAGTCCCACCCCAAACCCTAGGCCGTCGGGCCCGAGGCCTGGGCGGCAGGCGGAGGGGGCCTGCGCGGGCGGAGGGGGGCTGGCTGGGTGGAGGAGCACTGGGCGGGCACCCAGCAGCGGGGGATGGCCAGCGATGAGGGGAGGTGGCTGGCCACCGGCGACGCACGGCTCGCCAGCGGAGTCGCTCAGCGACTCGCGACCTCCACGGAGAAGAGCGACTCGAGAAGATGCCTTACAATGGGCTTCAGTAATGAATAAGGAGGCAGGGGTGCTTTCATCATTTTTCATGTCTTAAACAGTGCTAGGGAATATTTGAAAATAGAAAAAGATATAAAATCTCAGAAATCCCTTAAATTAAAACAATTTATGTTCACAGGGTTAAATATTGAAAGGCTTGCGAATTGGATGTCAAATTTTGAGAGGCTCGCGAACTGAGGGTTAAATATTGAAATTTCTTGTAGGGAGTGTCGGAAAAAAAAAGATACGGGAAGATGCGAATACGCTGCTGATGGCCGTGTGGGCTAGGCCTTTTCGGCTTCACACATGGGCTGCTGATGGACTCATATTCCATAGCGTACTAGGTTAAGGATCTCAGGTGATCTGAATCCAGCCCATGACCTGAGCCAGCCAAACAAACACGCGCCTAGTAACCCTAATATCCACTCGCCGTTCATCTCAGAAAGTCAGGAACACTCGCCCCTCTTCTTCCGGCCGCCGCCCAATGCCCCGCCTCTCCTCTTCCTCGCGACCTCTCTTATCTTTGATGGCATCTGCAACGCCATGGTGGCCACCAGCGCTTGTGCAACAACTTTTCCCACTCATGGTGTCCAATCCGCCTCGTGTTTGCCGGTGCGTTTTCTTTTCCTGATGCTAAGTTTGCGCCTTTATTTGTTGCTCTACCTTTGGATGTTTGGTCATCTTTGGATTTTCATTTACTCTTATCATGTCTTTTGAAGGCTTTTTTTTTGGCGTGGGTGGGTGGTGGGGGTTTGATTTGTGGTTTTTCCCCCTCTGATTTAAAGTTTGGACCTTTAGTTGGTTGCTATAGTTTTGGGATATGTACTGTGACCAACTTTGGGTTTTGATTTACCCTTGCTATATGTTGGTTCGTGGGCAGATGATAAAAGTTTCTTTTAGCTAATTCCATATGACTCCCAGAACTGAGGAAAAAGAGAAAATAAATAGAAATAGATTTCAGGCTTAGTAATATATTACGATTTCAATCTTACTGACGATAATATCTTATTTATGTTGGATGCTGATATTGGTTTTGTATGTTGTTTGGTGATAGATTTCATCGTGAACTTCGGAACATGTCTACCATCAGTCGAGTAAAAGGCATGTCTACCAACGGTGGAGTAAAAGACGATGATTCTGGTAAACCATACAGGCGCCTGCCCATAACCTCTGCCAACGTTACTATTATTTCCCAGAACAACAAACATTCTGCGATCGCCGAGAGCATTAGAAACATTGAGAAGAGGGGCATAATCACAATCTCGGAGGTTGTAGCTGGAGATGAGAGAGCAAATAAAGATGCTTGCAGGACTACATTGGAGGTTGCAGATACAGGAGGGCAAATTGTGAAGCATCTTGGCTGTGAGGAAGACCAAAGGAGGGCACCAGCGGATCAGAGGGCAGAATTTGTTGTCAGTGATGATGAAGTCAGTGATGTTGAAGGATATACTGTGAATATACTTGCAAAAAGCACACACCGTGATGGTTCTATATACAGGGGCATGGATACATGGTGGAAAGAAGAGTATTGTATTGCGGACCGGAATGAGAGTAAGTGATCAATATCTCTTAATATTTTTGTTTGTTATTACTAAAGGTATGGTTTGTCTCCTTAACATAGTAGTATCTCTGCCATATTATATTATTGTGATCCTTGAGATGATTGTTTAGAGCAACTCCAACCGGACTCCTAACTAAAGCCCTATCCTATTTCGAGATGCCAAAACACAAAATTTGTTCCAACCGAACTCTTATCTGTCCCTCGACGGATGAGGGGCTCTCATTTCTCTCCTGAAACCCCAGATGTAGTAGACCCTCCCCTTCCCCCTATTCCTCCTTTCTCTCTTCCAACAAAGCTGACAAGTGGGGCCGAGTAAGGAAAATTTAGGAGATCAGTTGGAGTGCGCTGAGAAGTAGGGGCTGAAACATGGATGAGGGGCTCATTTGAGGGAACAGAGGGGCAAATTTTGAGGGCTCGGTTGAGTTGCTCTCCTGCATCACTGCGAGTGATGCGACATTCGCCCAAACCTTTTGGTAATAGTAGGTTGATTATAGAGATACAAGGGACATGTATGTATAGGTAGGGATAACGGCGGCTTATAAGAGCATCTCCAACAGAGTACCTAAATGGACTACCTATCTCAAATCTAGGTAGTGGAGGCAAAAAACGAGGTCCAACAGACTACCTACTCAACCCAACAAATCCGTGGGCTACCTAAATCTTCCCTCTCCCTACCTATTCCCGTTGGGCCAACAGGCTCTACCTAAATCTTCTCTCTCCTGCCGCACGAGCTCCAACCACGCGAGGCCGCCCGACTCCGCTTCATCCCCGCCTCCATCGCCGGACCCCGGCACCCGGTGGAGCTCCTCCCGGCACGACGGCTCCTCCCTGGCACGGGCAAGCGGCCTCTGGCCCTCGCGATGGCCCTCCCCAGCAGTGGCGCCCTCCCCACCTCGTGACGAGCGGCCCCCGGAGCGCGGGCTCTGCCGCTCCCTTCCCCTGCTGACGGCGCGCGGGCTCCGACACGTTACTCCGGCTCCCCTTCCCTCCCCTCCCCTCCCGACGGCGCGGCCTCCGAGATCGGGCGGCACCGGCAACTCCCATGGCCCCATGGCCGAGTTCGTCTATGGCCAAGTTCGTCTATGGCTACAGGAAGGGATGACAAGTGGGTCCCATGTGTCATAGACTCCTAAAATAAATTTAGGAGCCATGTTTTAGGTAGGACTGTTGGAGTTGGAGACAAAATATAGGTAGTATAAAAGTAGATGGCTACCTAAACAGACATTTAAGTAGTCTGATTTAGGTAGTAGTGTTGGAGATGCTCTAAGGACCTAGGAAGATGTACAGTGCCACAGGAATTAAAGAACCATTATCGACAATGATTGACGATGGGATTGGAGAGCGAAGATGGGTGTTGTGAGAAAGAGTACCAGGATCGGTGGTCATGTGAGAGGTGGCGCCTGAATAAAAAATGCATTGATTTTGTTGAGGCTGTTGCAACTACATGGTGCTGAAGTTGGACGCCTGCGACCGCTGATCCCATCCCGTCATGTTGTAGGCGTTGGGGGTGCAGAATCCAGGCAGTGGTGGAACCCACTGGAGCTGACGCTTGGGGACGTGGTGTAGGTAGGGGCGCAACCGCGCGAGTGGTGGCTGGATGCCGGGCCACATCTGGATGGCGTCTGCCCAGGGGTGATGGAAGAAGGCCCACTGTCCACCAGGAGGAGATGCATATTGGGAGGTGGAGCCAGAGCCACCACCTAGAGGCTACTGTTTACCTTGACCGGTTTCCTTGGGCTGGCCTTTGCCACGCTTGCCGTCATTGCGTGGGCCTCGGCCAGAACCTGGGCCATTGGCGCCCACAGAGTTGTGAGGGGGACTGCTGCTGCTAGTACTATGGGGTAGAGGAACCACCAGTGCTGGAAGGAGGCGGTGGAGTAAAACTGGTGCTAGCAATGACAAGAGCTGTAGAAGGTGCTGAAGGCTGATGAGACATAGTGAGATCCTCCAATGGCAGATCATTGCAAGCCTCAAGGAAGGTGGGAAACAGGCGTCCGCACTTGAGATGGGTGCCTAAGGAAGCGAACACCTCGTTGATGCCGCGGATGACATTGAGGACGAGGGTGCGATCGCTGCATGCTCGTCCAAGTTACTGAGAGCATCAGCCATGCTCTTGAGCTTCCTGCTATAGTTGGTGGATCGAGAGGTCACTTTGGATGAAGTTTTGGAAGGCCCCATCGAGGTAAGAGGGCGCGTGTCTCGTGATTGCCGAGGAACTGGGATTCTAGGGCAAGCCAAATCGTGCAAGCAGTGACGCAGGACTCGCGATTGATCTCCTCAAGGTCGCTAGAGAGTGTCCCGTAGAGCTAGGTAGGACAGGACTACACAGTCCATGCGCGCTCAATCTGGATGACTAGGAGCAGCGGCATCGGTGAGGACAAGGCTCTAGAGGGAGTACTTGTCAAGGACGAGAACGAGTTGGCCGTGCCATTGGGAGTAGTTGTCAGAGTCTACATTGGGGATGGTGGGGACGAGGGTGCGGATGTTCTTCACGCCAACAACCTGGGCGTGTAGATTGAGTATCGCAGCAGCTTCGTGCAGAGAGCATGTTGAATAGGAGCATTGGAGTGGGTGTCGTTCTTGTCAACTTCAGGCAGAGGCGGATTGGCAGCTTCGCGTTCACGACGTGCACACTCAAGGGCAGCGTGGGCGTGAGCGTACATCGGCTTCTCGCTCAGCATCAGCGGCGCGGGCGAGGGCGGTTTCCCTTGACCTTCTCCGTCGCCAAGACATGGCTGGCTACTCTTGGACGTTTAATTATTGATTGTTGATTGACTAATCAGTTAGCTAGCCAATATAATCAAACTAATGCACTTGATCGGTGTCCAAGGATCAATTTCTTGATTTGATTAGTTGTGACTGATTGGGAGATCCGAAAACAATGGGCTCATTAGTCTTATTCACTTGAATCTCTTAAATGGAATAATCCTTTTGCCATATACTTGTAGGTGATACTAAGAGTCTTATCCCATTAGCAAGGTTACAAAATGCGTTAACCACTAAACGAGCGGTGGACCATCTAGAGCTTATGCGTGCTTAAGCGTACCTAAGCGTCGCTTAAGTGTTTTGTACTGTAGTAAATTAGATTCATGCTGTCAACTTGAGAAGTATAAATAAAAACATACCTCATTTGATCTTGTTCCTGGACTTGTACAGCTGAGGAATTGTTGGTTTCATGTTGTAATGCTGTTCCTAAGTCCTAACAGATATGGGAAACATCAAACATCGATTTGGTTAATAAAACATACCTCATGATTGATAAACAGATAAGTGAATAGTAATGGCAAGAACAATGGAGTAACAGTACTACTTAGTTCATAAGAACATAACACTGCATATGAAGTTCATAAACTATAAGGTCCTAATTAGTTCCGAATTAAAAGATACATCATTACAGCCCACTCATGAGCTCATGGCGGTACAACACAAATGATAAATTAATCTATACAAGGTCAAGAAGCAAAGGAACTAGGCATAGACTAATCACTAATCTGTACAACACAAGTAATCTAGTGCAGGAGCAGAATATAATATGCAGCTGCAGGGAATGAATTAGGCATAAACTAATCTAGCAACCCAAGACTGCACATGAGCACACCTATATGGCACCTAGCAATAGCAGTGTAGCACACATTAGGACTCACAGGAGGGAGGAAGGAGAAGGGAAGGGAGAACCAAAGTGGAGAAGCAGAGGAGAGAGGAGCAGACAGTGAAGAAGTCTAGCGGAGGAGCTCACCTTGCTAGACATGGGGAAGAGAATCGAGAGGACGGACACCGTAGATGGGGGCAGGCACCACGAGGTGCAGATGGAGTAGCTCAGGCCAAGGGGATGGATGCAGGTGCACAACAAGAAGACGAGGACGCGGGTGCCGGACTTGGGGAAGAGACCGACGAGCTCGACCTCCTCCGGCGGCGGCATAGGTCACCTCCTCTTTCTTTTGCTTTTGTCCCCTCTCCCGCGTGTCCAAATCGAGCTATCACGCGGTCTTTCACAGGGTCATTCACACGCGCAACCCATCTCCCGCCCTGCCTCCCGCCCGGTCGCTAGCTCGCAGAGCGGTGCTTCCCGCGCCCGCCGAAGCGCTGACGCCATTTACGGAGCGCTTATGGCCCAAAGCGATGCGCCCCCGCGTAGCGCTTCAGCACTTTTTGGAAGCCTGCCCATTAAGATGATAGAGGTTCTCCTCCCTCACTTTTCTGCAGAGATACTAGAAGTTATTGAGTTGGAACTCCTATGGAAACCATACCAGTCAACTAGCACACCATTCTCAACTAAATGGATGACACATGTTGTATGCTTTGGAACGAAAGAGATTATGCAATGTCCCCTTCAATCCTTCTTATCCGTGCTCAGTTCTTGGACTAGAAGCAATTGATATGTATTTTTGAGGCAATGCTTTCTTTGGGTGTTTCTAAATATAAGAACTTTTCAAGGTAGCATAATTACTAGTAAAAATAACAAATATTATTTCTACGTAGTAGATTGAAAGGAAAAAATTATTCCATAGGGCCATGTAATCCTCAAATAGCATATCTACTTTTCAATTGGCAATTATTATTTTTTCACAGCATTAGTTTCCAGATACAAAGCTATAATATGAACTTTGTTTTTTATGAAGCTCGGTTGGAAGCAATGACGTTATCAGAATCCACAGATTGTATCTTTTACGATGGAACCTGCGTGGAACATTATCCTGGTCGCATGCTGCAAATTTTCTCAATTAAGGTGGCTAATATTTCTCTGGCTGGTGGCTCAGTAGAGTTGTACGGATACATTGCCACACGGGATGACATAGATCCATTGCTTAATTATGTCTTCAGTTTTAGCAGGGAGGATCCCATCATTGTTAGGCAGGTACACATTCATATTTATCTGCAATTATTTCAATGAATAAGTCTACCTAAGGCCCCCCTTAGTATCGTGTTCTGTCTGCTTAACCTCCTCAAGTATACAACTATTTAGGATAATTGCATAGCCACCCCATATATATAGTTATGTACAGTAATAGTACAACTTGTGATACAAGTTAGTGTGGTACAACAACAGGCTATACAATTATCCTAATAAAAACAACCTTGGAGCTGTTTTGGAGACGGTTTCGCCCACATGGCTTGTTGGTGGAGACTGCAACGTGGGCAAAACAACCACCAAAGCCACCCCTGAGAATCATTTAGATTGTTGGAGTATGTGTTTAGGCCCATGAGGCTAAGGCCCATGTGGCCCATGTATGGAACCTATATAGCTACCCATCTAGGGTTAGCCCTATTATGAGAGAACCACTTTCAACATGGTATCAAGCATGTTCTTTCCTCTTTCCCCACCCTGAGCCGCCGCCGTTCAGTCTCCTCCCGCCGGCGCTGCCCCTGCCACCGGCGCCGGCATGGCTGACCGGCCTCCCTCTTCTCCCTCCCTCTTCTCCCTCTTCCCTTCCCCCCCACCCTTTCCTGGGCGCAGGTTGCAGCCGCTGCTCCTGGGGCACCGCCCGCTACTGCGCCGCCTGGGGCCGCGCCCGCTACTCCGCCCGTCGGGGTCGCGCCCCTGGCTGCCGTGCTCCAGGCCGCGCGCGGGGCCCCCACCTCCCTGCCACGACCCTCCCCCTCCCTACCCACACGGCAGCAGCCCTCACTGCCGGGGCGGACGCTGCAGGCACGGGCGGCGGGGAAGACCCTGCTCCGGCGGCCGTCGGCGTTGAGCATCCCCTTCTCCCGACGGCCCGCTCTCCTCTGGTCCATGCGGGGCTCGGCGCTGACACCCTCCAGACCACCCTCACCACCCTTCTGGATGCGGCTGCCGGGGCAGGGGGCGCCGACCAACTTCCAGCCGCCCTGGCCGCCCTCCTGCGCGCCGTCGGCACCGATGCCGCCGTCCTCCATCGGGCGGCCATGCCTCCTGGTGACGGCACGCCTACGCTTCAGGGCCCGCGTTCCGACTCCGCCCTCGCCGCCGCCCTTGTCACTGCCCGCGCGGCCGCCGCGGAGGGGCAGGCTCGTGTGCGGGCGGCCGTCGCCGTCTAGGAGCGTGAGCGCGACGCGGCTGACGCCCTGGCTCGCCAGATCGCCGAGGCCGAGCATCTCCTCAACTCTCCCGTGGGCCAGGACGCCGGAGCTACCTCCTCTGCCTCGCCGGGACGCCGCGTGTCCCACACTGCCGTCCTCTGGCACGACCCGGTCGACCCGCTCGTGGCTCAGCTTTACTACCAGGCCGGGGGGGGGGGGTCCAGAACATCCGCCTCCTCGTCCCGGTCGTCCTCGAGCCGGAGTCGCCCTCCTACGCCCGTTGGCGGGATCTGGTGCTTCTCACTCTTCGCCGCTACGCCCTCGACGATCACGTCCTCGTTGACGCTTCGGTCGCCGTCCAGACCCCGTCGTGGCTTCGCCTGGACAGCATCGTCCTCTCCTGGATCCTGGGGACGATCTCTCTGGACCTCCACGACCTCGTCCGCACCTCTCCTGACGCGCGCCGGGCTTGGCTCGCCCTTGAGGGCCAGTTCCTGGGCAACGCGGAGGCCCGGGCTCTGCGCCTCGACGCGAGTTTCAGGACCTTCGTCCAGGGTGACCTCTCCGTCGGCGAGTTCTGCCGTCGGATGAAGGGCATGGCGGACTCCCTGGGAGACCTTGGGTGGCCCGTGGAGGATCGCATCTTGGTCCTCAACGTCCTCCGGGGGCTCAGCGACCGCTACGCCCACCTCCGGACGTGGATCACCCGCCAGAGGCCCTTCCCCACCTTCCTGGAGGTCCGTGACGATCTCGTCATGGAGGAGCTCACTCAGGGCCTCCAGCCGGGATCCACCACCTCCACGGGCTCCTCGTCTCCCTCGACGGCCCTGGCTGCTACTTCGCCGCGCTCGACTGCTCCACCACGGTCCGCTGCTCCACCGCCGCCGTCTCTTCTGGGTCCCCCTCCCTCCGGGCCGAGCGGAGGTGGGGGGGAGCCGTGGCGGTCGCCGTCGACGTGGAGGGGGTCGCGGGGGTGGCCGGGGCGGACACACCCAGCCTCCGGCTCCTGGTGGGCCGCAGGGGGGGCACCATGGCCCTCCTTCCAGCACCCGTGGTCAGGGCGCATCTCCATGTGGCCCTACCACGCCATCGGGGCCGACTCGCGCCCACCGGTGGCCATGCTCGCCGAAGCTCCTCCTGCTGGCCCTACACCCGGCGCCTTCCCTGCTACGGCGTGGACTCCACCCTCTGGGACTCTTCCGGGGGTCGTCGGATGGGACCCGGAGGCCCTGGCCCGCTCGTTCAGCACCATGGGCCTGACACCTCCGGTCGGACCTGAGTGGATTGCTGATTCGGGAGCCACCTACCAGACCACTCCTGACCCCGGTATACTTTCGTCGCTCCACTCTCCTTCTTCCTCTCTTCCTTCGTCCATTATGGTCGCCAATGGTTCTTGCCTTCCTGTCACGTCTGTGGGTACCGCCGGTGCTCATGGCTCCTTTCGTCTTCCTGATGTTCTTGTTGCTCCTTCTATGGTTCATAACCTTCTTTCTATTCGTCGTTTTACAGCTGACAATTCTTGTTCTGTGGAATTTGACTTTTCTGGTCTTACTGTAAAGGATTTGGCTTCCCGGCGTTCTCTGCTCCGATGTGACAGCACCAGGCCCCTTTACACCCTTCGCTTCCCGGCGGCGCCTTCGTCTTCTTCGCCGTCCTTTTTGTCAGCTGCCTTCGCCGCTTCTACTTCCTCTACTACCTGGCACCGGCGCCTCGGCCATCCTGGACGTGATGCCCTGATACAACTCAGTCATAGCTCTGGTCTTCCATGTACTCGAGCTCATGATGAGCAACTGTGTCATGCGTGCCAATTGGGCCGACATGTTCGTCTTCCTTTTTCTAGTTCTTCTCATGCGGCCCGCATTTTTGATCTTGTACATTGCGACCTATGGACATCTCCTGTTCTAAGTATTTCTGGTTATAAGTACTATCTTGTGGTTGTTGATGATTTTTCGCATTATTCGTGGACATTTCCTCTCCGTGCGAAGTCAGACACGTTTACCACGCTCCTTCACTTCTTCACGTGGGTGTCTACACAGTTCGGCCTCACCATCAAGGCTGTCCAGTGTGACAATGGTCGCGAGTTTGATAACTCCACCTCCCGCGCTTTCTTCCTCTCTCACGGTGTTCAGTTGCGCATGTCTTGCCCATACACCTCTTCGTAAAATGGCAAGGCAGAGCGGATGATTCGCACTACCAACGACACCGTGCGTACTTTTCTGTTTCAGGCCTCTCTTCCTGCTCGCTTCTGGGCCGAGGGCCTGCACACCTCCACCTATCTTCTTAACCGCCTTCCTTCCGCGGCTTGCCCCGCTCCCACTCCTCACCACGCCCTCTTCGGTACCCCGCCGCGGTACGATCACCTCCGCGTGTTTGGGTGTGCGTGTTATCCCAACACCGCTGCCACTTCCTCCCACAAGCTGGACCCTCGCTCTACGCTCTGTGTCTTCCTCGGGTACTCTCCGGATCACAAGGGGTACCGGTCCTTTGACCTTACCTCCCGACGGGTTCTCATATCTCGCCATGTGGTATTCGATGAGTCTGTCTTTCCCTTTTCCAGCACTACCACCCCTCCGGTACCTGAACCACCCTCCCTGTTTTCCACTGACCCGGTGGTTCAGCCACCTTTTTCGTGGTCTCCTGCAGGTACCGCTTCGCCGCACGCCGGGCTGGCCCCCGGTCCTGGATCCCCAGCGGGGCCGGGCCCGTCATCTCCGGTTTGTGCAGACCCGGGGCCTTCGTCCCCCGCTTCTGCCCCGGGGGGGGGGGGGGGGGGGGCGTGTCGGTTGCCAACGCCGGATCCCGTCCCGGCACCTGCCCCGGCACCTCCGTCGAGGTTCGCCGCGCCGGTACGGGTGTACCAGCGCAGGCTGCGGCCGCCGCCGCTCGCGCTTCCTTCTCCACCGGGGACACCGACACCACCACCGCAGTCCCCGCCGGCTCGTGGTGCCCCGCCGGTCTACCACCCGCCGCTGCTTCACCGACACCCGCGGCATGTTCACCCGATGGTGACCAGACACGCGGCTGGCACACTGCCGCCTCGTGTCCTCGAGGCTTCGACCGGCGACGCGGTGGTCTCTCCGGTACCCTCTTCCGTCCGCGATGCCCTGTTGGACCCTCACTGGCGCCGCGCGATGGAAGAGGAGTACGCCGCGCTACTCGCCAACCAGACGTGGGAGTTGGTGCCCCGGCCACCGGGCGCCAATGTCGTCACCGGCAAGTGGATTTGGACCCACAAGCGCCGGGCTGACGGCTCTCTCGAGCGCTACAAGGCTCGATGGGTCCTCCGGGGTTTCACTCAGCGCCTTGGCGTCGACTACGATGAGACCTTCAGCCCGGTGGTCAAGCCGGCCACCGTCCGTACCGTGCTATCGCTGGCACTTGCTCGGTCTTGGCCCGTCCACCAGCTGGACGTCAAGAACGCCTTCCTCCACGGCCTTCTTACCGAGACGGTGTACTGCAGTCAGCCGGCGGGGTTCGTCGACACCACCCGTCCTGACATGGTCTGCCGGCTCAACAGGTCCCTCTACGGCCTCAAGCAGGCACCTCGGGCGTGGAACCACCGGTTCGCTGCTTTCTTGCTGACCCTGGGGTTCGTGGAGGCCAAGTCTGATACGTCCCTGTTCGTCTACCACCATGGGGCCGACACTGCATACTTGTTGCTTTATGTTGATGACATTGTCCTCACAGCCTCCAGCGAGCCACTTCTCCGCCGGATCATTGCAGCTCTCCAGCAGGAGTTCGCGATGAAGGATCTGGGTGAGCTCCACCACTTCCTCGGTGTCACTGTTGAGCACCGTCCTGCTGGGCTCCTTCACCAGAGACAGTACACTCGGGATATCCTGGAGCGGGCTGGGATGACTGACTGCAAGCCCTACTCCACTCCGGTCGACACTCAGGGCAAGCTGTCTGAGGATGAGGGACCACCGGTGGCCGATCCCACTGCGTACAGGAGTCTCGCCGGGGCCCTTCAGTACCTCACCTTCACCCGACCGGACATCACCTATGCAGTTCAGCAGGTCTGTCTTCATATGCATGACCCCCGGGAGCCTCACCTCACGGCTCTCAAGCGCCTCCTCCGCTACCTCCGGGGCACGCTCGACTACGGCCTCCTCCTACACCGGGCCTCCTCCACCGACCTCGTCGTCTACACCGACGCTGACTGGGCCGGGTGCTCGGATACTCGCCGCTCTACCTCCGGCTACGCCGTCTTCCTGGGCGGCAACCTGGTGTCTTGGTCATCCAAGCGCCAGCCGGTGGTCTCTCGGTCCAGCGCCGAGGCGGAGTACCGCGCCGTTGCTAACGGCGTGGCGGAGGCCGCCTGGCTCAGGCAGCTGCTTGCTGAGTTGCACACTCCGCCCTCCCGGAGCACACTGATCTACTGCGACAACGTCAGTGCGGTCTACCTCTCCACCAACCCCATCCAGCACCAGCGGACGAAGCATGTGGAGATCGACCTCCACTTTGTCCGTGATCGGGTGGCCTTGGGCGAGGTGCGGGTCCTTCATGTTCCGACGACCTCCCAGTTCGCGGACATCTTCACCAAAGGCCTCCCGTCCTCGACCTTCGCCGAGTTTCGCTCCAGCCTCAAAATCACCGGTGGCTAGTTGCGTCTGTGGGGGGGGGGGGGGGGGGGGGGTTGTGTGTGTTCTTTCTTGTTCAGCCTCGAACTCCGCTGCACCGGTAGTTCAGACTGCGGGGGGGGGTGTTGGAGTATGTGTTTAGGACCATGAGGCTAAGGCCCATGTGGCCCATGTATGGAACCTATATAGTTACCCATCTAGGGTTAGCCCTATTATGAGAGAACCACTTTCAACATAGATGATAGATTTTGATGGTATGGAACATTTTCTAGAGCCACACCCAGTTTTATACTTAAGTGCATTAAGTAGATGAACCTAGAAACTTGAGTTAAGTAGACTTACTCCTTACAGTAACTTTATTCATTAACAAAATGCAGCTAAACTTATCACATTCATAGAACATTTGAGATTTGATTGCATACTCTTGATGGTATACAATAACTACTAATCTCTTTTACTTTTACATCATTAAAGCTGGGATAGGCTGTGAATGTTGTATTAACTGCTGTCACGGCGGCAGTGGACCAAGGCTACGTAAGTGGTAGCTGTGGTCGATGGCCAGCCGAGGCTTGGAGTCTCGCTGTCCGGAAGCTATGATGGAGAGGAAGCACGAGGGAGAGAGAGGTGGGAAGGGAAATTACTTCTTGCTTTGCCTAAAGAGTTCTGCCATTTGGCTTACATACTGAAACCCAACCTACTTCCTAACTTAGCTCACAAGTTCACAAAGGAATAACAAACTCAAATCTCAAACGAACAGACTCCAAACAAATGATAAAAGTGAAGATAACTTGAAGTTGCTGCCTGATGCTTAGCCACTTTGTGCGCTATCCTTTTTATTCCTGCGCGTGTAGGTCCTGCCCCACATAACTGCACTCTTGAATTATTTAATAGACATAAAGCTCTGCTTCTACTCCTTGTTTCCTCGATAACTGCAAATTGGATTACTTTACTGTGTTCTTCTATAGATATATTGTCTTCCTACTCCCATGTAATATTTTGTCTTAGCTGCAATAAAAAAGAATGTTTTCATGTGATCTATCTGTCCAGATATACCAGAATAATAGTATAATTTGATTGCATAAGCCACTACTTGTTCCATCTATCAATGTCATATTTTTTGATTTGAAAAGCTGTATATGTTTTGGCCAACAATAATTAAATTGTATTCATATTTGATGTGCAAGTCTCCTGGAGGTCATGGGTTCAAACCAGCCTCCTTGGCAAAATTATGCAATCGTAAGGCTGTCTTGTAGTTCTGTTACATAAACCCGCCTTCTTGGCATGCCTTTTTTTTATGTTTAGTGTAATTTTTTTTTTGCATCAATAGATTGTTTCTTGAATTACTTTCAAAATAGATATGTTGATTTTGTAGCAGTTCGCAATGTATTGTAAGAGAGGTTGAAGGTCAAACTCTACTTTGGAGGACTGTTTCAAAACAGGGAATAATATATTATGAAATGATGATTTATTATGAGGAGATTTAAATTATGGAACTAAGGGAGCACATATTCCAAACTTTTTCTCTCTTTGGTTTGTAGCCACATGAAGATGCATAGTATTAATGATCCCATCACTGCTGTAGCGTTTTTCGTTTCTCTTTTCATTTGATACATGCCATGTGAATTCTGGAGTTTGCAACAAAAGTAAATAATAACAGAGGCCAGTTCCCATCTCTATAACCAATATGCGCTTTGAAACTATTTTGTTTGACTTGTGACTAAGGTCTTATGTATCAGTTATAAGATATTCTTCAAGTAAATACTGTTACAAATGAAACATATAAGGGAAGCTTTTAGTTTTATATATTTCTTACTTTGATGTGAAGAGCTATTAAATATTATGGTTTTGTAGGGTTCTTTCATCAACATGACTGGCCCAAAGCGAGGAATCGACATTTGTGACCGTGCTTTACTCGAATATGACATTAGGATCAAGACAGGTGAACATGAAAAAGATGACCTACAACTGATCGATGGTATATCAATCATAGGCCATGTAGGAACATGGAATCGTCCATTCTCGATTCGCATCCCTGGAGATTGTGGTGCAGTTGGAATAACTTTATCACGTCTTGAGCCTGCAGTTGAGGCGACTATAGATGTTCTCGTATCAGAAGTGCAAAGCAGTTTCAATTTGTTCCTTGGTTGTTTCACCAGTGGGTTGATTAAGGAAATCCAACTCTTCGATGGTGCCATCTTTGAGCCCTGTGGCTTAAAGAGGTCTGTAGTAGTTGTAGTTATTGATGATTTCATAGATTTAAAATTCAAAGTAGGTGTGCTGCCATCCAATTCCGACCAACTGCGCTGTACCTTTGAGGCAAAAACCCATGGACATGATACACAGGAAATAAGGACAGATTTTGCCTTACTCTCAGTGAAGGTGACTTGGTCAACTTTGCCTCGCGGGACACTGGGCTTATAACTTTTCTTTGTAACGTGTGGGCAGACTCAACTAGTCTAGAGTTACGAACCTGTTGCAGCAATCAAATGCTTTTACATATTCCTGAACTTAGGTGTTGCAGACTTGAACTATAAATAAACAATTGTAATGAGTCTTTGTGCTTTGTACTGCGTGTTCGGTTCAGTGGCCATGGATGCTCAACAGCCGTGCTATTTTTATACATCATGTTTCATCTCTTTTTTTTAGCACAAGAAGTGGAAGTCACTTGAGCAAGTTTATGAAGAGACTTTCACTGTCAAGTATGCAAAGCTCTACATCTTAAAAGAGTGTAAATTTCTAAGGTGGTTGAGAACGAGAGTGTTGGAGATGTTCTGTAGGCTCAATTCATTGTGAATGAATGGAGGAGCCTAGAACACAAGATTGATGAAGGCGAGATGTCTTCCCAAGAAGCTTAAGATCATTGTCACCATATAATCTTGAGGGGAGGTTTGAAGGATCATTGTCACCATATAATCTTGAGGCGCTAATTGACTAACGGGGGCTAAAAAAATTAGTTCTCCCCTTTTAGCTCACCTGTTTGGTTCTTCGAAGGCTAAAAGTAGACTAAAAATGAAGGGCTAATTTTTAGCCCAGTGGAACCAGACAGACCCAAGTCAGTCTAGTAAGAGCAATAAGTTGAAATTTCGGCAACCAAGTACTCACAAAAGCATGCATTTAAAGAAGACTAAAAGTTAAAACACCGTTCAACTACCGAGGCTGCCAAGTTAAATAAATACTTTTTGCCGCTTCCTGTGTTTCAGTAAACCACAATCAGTATCCGGCAGTACTACATTGCCAATCTACACATTTACTGCAACGGATTGTCCATAGACAGAGTGAGCTCCCGGGCTTCTGCAAATATTTCGGGCCTCTTTGGAACAGGTTTTCACTTTTTTGGTACTGTAGCAACAGCTTCCACGAGCCGATAAAGCTCAATAAACCACAATCAGTATCCACCTACATTGCCAGCCTAAACATTTAACTGCAACGGATTGTCCATAGGCAGAGTGCTCCAGAGCTTCTGCAAATATTTCGGGCCTCTTTGGCACAGCTTGCGTTGGCTTCAGCTTCTTCAGTTTTTGGTACTGTAGCAACGGCTTCCACGAGCCGGTAAAGCTCGGCTCTTTTTGCTACAGTAGCACGGCTTCCATGAACCGATAAAAGCTCAGTAAACCACAATCAGTATCCGGCAGTTACTACATTGCAAACCTAAACATTTATTCGCAACGGATTGTGCATAGACAGAGTGAACTCCCAGAGCTTCTGCAAATATTTCAGGCCTCTTTGGCACAGCTTGTGTTAGCTTCAGCATCTTCACTTTTTGGTATTGTAGCAACAATTTCCACGAGTCGATACTGCTCGGCTTCTAGTTGTTTTGGGAGAAGACTGCTTGTTCTGGGAGAAGAGAGAGAAAAATAACTTATTAA
Organism: Saccharum hybrid cultivar R570; assembly: GCA_038087645.1. Lineage (NCBI taxonomy): Eukaryota > Viridiplantae > Streptophyta > Magnoliopsida > Poales > Poaceae > Saccharum > Saccharum hybrid cultivar. Next base: position 16,062,403 of record JAQSUU010000553.1, on the reverse strand, counting down.
TAAACAGTCATGCTACTTCCGGATTTTCGAATAGTGAAGTCTACCGGATTTCCAAATATGTAGCACACACTAGCGCCCATTGTACCAGAACCTCTAGAACTGCAAACCTGTACATCAGAGAGAATCTGATCAAACTAGGGGCAAGGACCTGGTAAAATAAAGAGGAAATTACTTCCTTTGCCCTAAAAACAGTGCTGCTTAGTTTCTTGGCCTTTTTTCTCTTGAACTTACTTATCTGACCCTAAAATGTATTTTCTTTGGTTTCTTAGCCCTTCCGTTAGTTTCATGCGCTAACGGTGTTAAGTTGTATGCAAAATTACTCTTTTATCCCTGACGTTGAAAGCAACAGTTCAGCAACCTACAGTTGCGCTATATATGTCTTTCAGGCTACCTACTGTCAATAATTTTCTCAAAATAAGGTACAATATTTTTTGCATGCATGAAATCATTATTTTATATATCGTCTAGGCTCGTTAAAGGCCCGCAAGTATATATATATATATAAAGTGCTTCTAACTGCAACCCTAATTCCCAATTTCCCACATTAGGCGGTTGCCCGCACCCACAACTCGTGCTGTCGCGCGACCCTCCCCTTCCCTCGCGGATACCCCCTCCCTTCCCTCACGTCGCGTGAGGCGCAGCGCGACGGCCGCCCCTCCCCTTCCCTCACGGCCGCCCCTCCCTTCCCTCGCGTCGCACGAGGCACAGTGCCGTCGCTGTTCGTCTTCCCCGAGCCGCCGTGAGGTTTTCCCCGAGCCGGCGCCATCGCGTCTTGCCGCTCGCCCGCTCCTCGTCTCCTTGCGCGAAGAGGAGTCCGGCAGCCGCGTCTGCCCCGAGCTGGCGCCGTCGCCATTCGTCTTCCTCGCGCCGCTGCTCCTCTTGTTCGAGCGTGCCGATGGCTGGCCTCGAGCGTGCCGCTTCCCCTCTCTCTGTCTCTCCGTTGGGCGCTGGCATCCTGTGGGCCGCGGGCCGTCACAGCCTGCTATTTTCGCCGTGCTTTGCGGGTCGGGCCGGCACGAAAAACAGCCCAGCAAGTCTTGCCTGAGCCGTAAGTCAGGCACGATGCCCGCCTTGGCACGGCCCGGGAGGCACGACGTGCCGTGCCCGCCCGACCCCCATCGAGCCGTGCCTGGCACGGGCCCGTGCCTTGCCGGGCGGGGCCAACCTGCTGGACATCTATAACGCGACTGGAGAAAAAAATCGAAGATCTAGTGATCTACGATGGCTGCCCCCAGGAGCAGGGATTGATCCTCCCGGGGGAAGCGTAGCGAGGACGAAAGATGGTGGCTGGATCTAACCTAGAGTTTTAGTACCATGTTACGAATAAAGGGAGACACAACTGGATTGATCTATTGAGGCCTAAAAGGGGACAATATATAGAGTACACGGGACATAGGAGGGAAACCTTAGACTAGAGGATTACACTAATGCCCTTTGGCTATTATACATAACAGTATTTTTGAAACTAAAACCCTGCAAAATAGAAAAGGCACATGATTGTTATTACCCTTTTGCTTTGGCAAACCTCATATTTTTGCCAAAAACAAAATTTTAGCTCTTATGCAGTACGATAGCAGTTTCGGGTACAACTCCATTGCTGCAAACACTTCAAGTTGCCAATTGAAGGTTTTTTTTGTTGCTAATTACACATCTGTTGGTATGTCAAATGTTGCCAAGTTAAGGGCCGTGTAATGCTTGGATTGCAATCATGCGAAGGGATGTTTTGTAGCACATAATACCTCCATATGAAGCTTTGCCGTCATACTTCATTAATTCTACCAGGACCACTGTTAGAATGAGCACCATTGTGGCCCTTTGGAAAATTATACTGAATAATATGCAGCCTTCAAAACTTTTACAAGAGGAATCATCAATAACATTGGAAGTAACAACTGGTATTTCAAAAAAGGCAAAATAACGAATGAGTGGTCTTACTTCCTGTTGCAGTTAATGAATATCTTTTAAAACTATGCCTTATTTTGAACGTGTAGAGTTCCTTTGATAGTACAACTCACTGGTGAAAGGATTCATAGCCTAGTGATTGTGACTCCTGAGTAGCACCTCTAACGACTAGGTTTGACTTCCTATGAGAGCAAATTTCAGTGCTGATTTAAAAAAACCTCCCTTGCTGACAACCCAGAAGATAGCGGCAAAGCGCCAGCCTATCCGTGGTTATGGTGCCAGTCAACCTATGCGAGTAGTGATAAGGATCCTCCTTGAGTGGCTCGATTTTCACGATAGTAGGGCGAAGAATCAAAGATAACTTGCTACGAACACGAGATAACTAGCTTTACAGGGTTGGCTGCGACCAAGCGACGGGGAGAGAGACACCAAAACTGTAAAGACTTCGAGTCGATCTCCAAACGACCGCAGAACCACAATCCGGAACTAATCCACACAACACAGTGCAGCCGCACTGAAAACTATAGAGCACGAACTAGGGGAACCAAGAGGGGTCTCTTCACACGTCCAAGTAGAACAAGAAAGAACAAAGGTGTAAGGCACTAGACAGCTCGGCTGCAATACTATACGGTTTATCAAATCATCAAAAGGTTTCTAACAGCTTAAAGGCAAGGGATATTTATACTTAGAAACAACCCTCCTAGTTGGGTATGAAATAGACTTGGAGTTTCTAAAGTTAGATGAGGTGAAAGTGTCGATGTTTTACCACCGATAGCCTATCATGGGGGTACCCGGGACAGTTGTTTGGGTTTCGGCGGGTGCGGAACTCGACGGTGAACGCAGAGACAGTCGATTTATACTGGTTCGGACCCTCGACTGTGATCGAGTAATAGCCTTTACGTCCAGTCGGCATTAGCCTTTTACGTTGGATTAATTGTGTTGTATTGTTCGTTTTTACAAGGGTGCCCACAACCTCTCTTTATATCGATAGAGATGGTTGTGGTGCGGTTACAATCCTAGTCGGATCCAAAGAAGGTGTCCTGAATTAGATACAGAAGGTACTTTACTATAGGAGTCCAGCTAGTCTGACCTATTTTACTCAGATTCGGTGTAGCAGTTGCTGCTCCCCTTCCTGCTTCGGTCCGTGGGCCAGGCCAAAGCTCACGACTTGTTGTCATATCGCTGGAGAACCCTATGGGTCCCGCATCGACAAGCTCCCAAGCGTTTCATGGTTGAACACGAAAGCCTTCTTGTTTCTCTGACCTCGCTTGGTGAAACAAGCTTGGTCCGGGTTCTTTCGAAGAGAAGCCTTGGAGTTGTCTTTTCTTGAAGAAGTCTCCTAAGTGATGTGCGTTTTTTCAAAGAAAAAGAGCACTCACTGAGTGTAGCCCCTGAGCCTCTTGCTATTTGAAACAAAAAGTTGGATGGTCTTGGATCTTTATCGTTGAAAAAACTAAAAATCTCTTTTGAGGATACGTACCCTGCAGCCCCCAAGCATATATCCGGGTTCTTTTATTCAAGAAGAACTCGGATAGAGGTTCTTTTGTCATGTTCTTAGGTAGCCTGCTTTCTATCAGAGGTAGGTGGTAGGTGGTAGTTGAGTTGGTTGAATGCTGCGTAGTCACGGATTGCACAGTGTTGGCATATTCTTTCGGATATACTTGTCCTCGAGTACTGTGTCTTCACGCGCGGTTGCTTTTCCTTTACTGCTTTCTGCCACTTCTCTGAATCTTTTGTCGTTGGTGCACTTGTTCCATGTACACCGCTCCTTTAGCCTATAAATACCCCCCTGGCGAGCTGCTACAAATCGGCAAAGTCTTGGTGTAGGGCTTGTAGTCTTATGGTCATGAATGTGATAGTTTATGAAGTAGAGCAGCCTTCGGACGCGAGTTGTGAATCTTGTAAATCTTGTAGCAGGTGGAATCAGTCTTGTGATAGAGATTAGAGGTAGACTAATCTCGCAGCGGTATTGCGCTGGGTAGTCTGTCCTAGCAGGTGAAAGAAGTCTTGTGATGTGGGACGCGTTCTCTCATCCAGCAGCTCTAGGTTGATCCTTACACTCTGCCTTACGACTGTCCGATGTAGATCAACACCTAATCCAGCATCACATTGGACTTAGGTAGACTAATGCCCCTGAGCCTCACCTGGTCCATGTTACCTCGCTGTGCCGCTGGCACCAATCTTAGATGCACTGCGCCCTTCCTTTGAAGAAAACAGTGTAGCCGAGTAGAGTGTGTTCTACCGTGTAGCAACTAGGGATATGTAGTCATTTCTAGAGTTGTGTTCTTTCTGTGCTCCTAGTTGCTACCTTGTTCATCGTAGTACCGAGTTCATTAGATCTTGTAATCTTGTATCACTTGTATTTGTAATGGAAAGAACTTTGTCTTCTGAGTTGTTGTCGCTTTTTTGCTTATCTGAGTGGCTTTGAGTATCATCCGGGTTGTTTCTAGAAAATCTAGGTTCTTTGGCAGCCTTCTGTTTTCTCTTCTGCGTGTTTTCTAATTGTCGAGTTCTTTCTAAGTAGTATGAGCTATAACAATTCAACAATGGCGCAGTGTGGACGGATAAATATAAAATCTGCCCGTTGTACTGTTTTCATTGTGAAAAGGTGCTCCGTCTATCGCTTCAGTCATGTCCTGTATTTAATGCGCAAAAGGTGGAAATGATCCGTTGGCTTAACGGGCCGTTTGGGGCGCGTTTTTACCATTATAAAATGATTTTCCCTTCTCTTCTTCACTTGCTTTTTGCCTTCCACCACCGATCTCTAAAACCCTAGCCCTCTCTTAGAGCTCAGCCACTGCTATTGCCGCTGTTCGAGCGCTGCCACTGTCCACACGCCGTCGTCGCCCGTTTTCTAAGAGGAGAGCGCCAGCAATGTATGGACAAGAAGGGTTCATCTAGCAAGTCGAAGGAGGTCTTGGTGGATGAGGAAGAGGTGCTCAAGGTGATTGAGAACCAGGAGTTTGTCGCCATGAGGGCTGCGAAGAAGGTCTGGCCTACTCCAAGCACCACGGAGGATCAGCTGTGGGAGTTAGTCAGTGGCAACTTGATCTAGGATTAAGGCTTTGCTGATTGGAAGACCCCTAGCGAGCACCGGGTTCCTTCCCCTGGCTCTGGTGAGATCGTTCTCTTCGTCTCCTTCATCCGTGCTAGACTCTGTCTCTCAGCACCTCCTTTTCTTCACTGATTCCTTCGATATTTTGATATTTCTTTGAACCATCTGACTCTAAACGCAATCCTTCATCTTTCTATGTTCGTTCACTTTTGTAAGGCTTTTCTTGGAATCCTCCCCTCCATCTCCTTATTTTGCTACTTCTTTCGCCTGAAACCACACCCCCGTAGTGACAGTACTTCTATCCTAGGTGGTTGTGGAATCCAGTTTTGCCAAGGTAGGAAAAGGGAGTTCTTTGACTATGACTTGGTTGATTCGGTTAAGGAATGGCGTTTCGAGTGGTTTTATGCTGGGAATATGAATCCCCCTCTTGCTATCCACTTGAACGCTGGCCCTGTAGTTAATGATCGGTGGGAGAAGCTTCCTTTGACAAGTGAGGAGCTCAAGAAGATCAAGCCGCTATTCGAGAGGATCAAGACTCTGAAGCAGCAGGGTTTGATTGGTTTTGGAATTGTCACCAGTTATCTTCGTCGCCGAGTTCAACCTCTTAAAGCAAGAGAGAACTATGGCTTCGAGTACTCTGGTGCTGAAGACCCATCTTGAATGGTGCCGGCACTGGAGTTGACTGAAGAAGAAGTGCTGGAGTGCCTCAAGAAGATCCTTAAGGGAGTAACTATCGTCCCACATAGGGTCGTCGAGTACCGTGCTGATATTCTCCTCTTTTGTAGAGTTCTTTCCCTTTCTTCTGTTCCGTCTTCCTTGTTTGAATTCTTGGTGTTGTACTTCTTCTTTGATCTGTACAGGAGTAGGGGCATAATTTTGATGACCTGCCCCCGCTTCCTACTGAGAACGACCCTGTCGGGGCGGGGGTTGATGAGAGCCAGACTGGTATCATAGGAGCTAGTAAGTCTTATACTGTCACTGTACTTCCTAGTGTTTCTTTTTGGGAATTCAATCATTATGTTGAATATGTGCCTCGCCTAGTTCCTCGAGCTCCTCGTACCACCAGCAAGAGGGCGCGGGTGGATGATACTTCCGTCAGCGCGTCCACTACCAAGAAGCCCTGTCCTTCGAGTACTCGTCCATGTACTCAAGTCATAGGTATCATGCTCCTAGGTGAGCATATCAATGTTCCTTATTTTCCCTTGATTTTCTTGTACGCATCTTTACTCGAGTACTTCTTCCTCTTCAGATGGCAGTGCTATGGAGATTCTCGAGGATGAGGATGAAGACGATAGCATGACCCTTGTCACTCATCGGTGAGTAGTTAGAGTGCTTATCCATTCTTATCTTGCATTGTCCTGAGTTCTCTTGATGATTCATCTTCTTTTTGTCTTTTGGCAGTAAGCGAGGGCCGAGTCAGAGTTCTATAGGAACTCAAGTGCCAGTCTTGCTGGTTCTAGGGTAGGTTGGTACTGATATTTTTCAGCCCTCATGCCCCCGCCCAAGTCTTCTGGTTGACTTGAGAACATTGGCATGAAGAGGAGGAGTGCCAAGTAAGCTTTTTCTGACTTGTTTGCCATTCTTTTGCCTTTTGACCTTGATCCTTCTTTGATGACTTCTTTTATGCTTTGTAGATCATCATCGACTACCTCCCCCAATCCCTAATCGACTTCTTCTCAGTCGATTGGGCCCGTTCTGCTTACCATGTCACAAGACTCGGAGCGGACGGTTAGTGAGGCGGAGGCGAGAGAAATGGCAATCCCGGTTGAGCAACCTGCCATTGAGTCTGCGCATCCAATGGAGGTCGTGATCGTGGTGGGGCGCCTGGCCGAGGATATAGCTGGGGCTTTTGCTGTGTTGGACACGGCTTTGGTCCTGACGTCGACTTCCTCGCCCTCCCAGCGTTTAGCTGAGGATGTGGTGCTGGAGTTTGATGCCACCCACCGCCTCTCGAAGCTAATCGCGGTATGGGAGGGCCTTTTGGCCGGGGTGGCTTCTTTTGGAGAACAACTTCAGGTGGTCATCTTTTTCTTCTTCTTTTTGGTGGTCTGGCTTGTTTTGCTTCTCTTTCTCATTTCTTTCCTTTTTTCTGTGGTAGAAGTCTTTCTCTCGGGATCACTCTAGCTTCTTTGGCTCGAGTGAGACCAAGAAGAAGCTAGCCTTTGAAGTGATCCAGCTGAAGGCAGAGCTGGCCAGTAAGGAGGTGGACCTAGATGCTAGGCGCCAAGGGCACCAAACTTCTGAGATGGCTCTTCGCGCGCAAGTCATCGAGGTGGAGTAGAGGAGGGATGATGCCATGGCCGCCTTGCAAGAGTCATCTAGGAAATCTGACAGGCTCAAGGAGTGTGAAGGTATCCTGAGTTCTTATATGCCTTGTTTCATCTTATCTCTTGTTTCTCTGTTCTTTATTTGTCTGACTTTCTCTTATTGCCTTGATCAACCCTCCATAGAGATAAGCAGAAGCTCTCAAAGAATATTGAAGAGATGAAGATATCGGTTTGCTCTAATCACAATAGGGCTAAGGAGGTAAAAGCTCATGCTAAAGAAGAATTTGCTCATGCCCGGCTGATTAGACTTGGTGCTGATTGGGATCTTGTGCAGAGAATGAAAACCATTGATGATTTGTCTAAGAAGCTAGCGGTATCTGATCAACGGTTTGTCACCTTATGGAAATCTTTCAAGACTGTTGCCAAGCTTCTTTGGACCCCTGAAGATGATGGAAGGACCTGGGGTGATTTTATCCCGCTGATCCCTGTGCGCCTCCAGAGTTTTGTTAAGAAGGGAGTCTAGATGTGCGTCAAGAATGTCTTGGCACATGTCATTGTTCTTGCTCTGACGGTCCCTTTAGAAAAACTTAGGGAGGAAGTCGATGATGACAACTACTTTGAGTCCATCGAGAAGGCTAAGCTTGAAGTTGAAGATCTGGCCATCTTTATCGCCGAGAAGCTTGATATTCAGCTCCCTTCTTCTAAAGATGAAGCTGACAGCTAGGCTTTGTAGTGCCTAGACACCTGCTTCCTCCTTTGTAAAGATATACTTTTAAATGCTGTCTTGTAAAGAACTCTGGTTCTTTGAATGCGTCTACTCTTGATTTGTTTGAATTATTTGAGTAGCCACTTCTTGTATAATTGTTCCTAAGTTGTTTCCTCTCGACATTCCGTGCTTTTTCTTTAGTACTTCTACTTCCTGCTGGATGAACACCTTAGTCATTATAGGCGTACCCGAGTACTTATAGTCACGTTCTCTCTTCATTTGGCCATCCTCTTGTCTCACGCCTTTGAGATCTTTGGCAAATATCAGTGCTAGATTGGCTGGGTTCTCCTTTTGTAGACTTAGGATAGGGTGAGCGGTATCTGGCTCTCATCTGCTTTGTGAGAACAACTCAGGATAGGTCGAGTGTTGGCTTAGCAGCTTTCTTACTCTCATCCAAGTCTGAAAAGACTTGGGATAGGGCGAGCTCAAGCCTAGTTAGCTCTTTTGCTCTCATCTAGGTTGAACAACTCCGGGGTAAGGTGAGCGCTATCTGGCTCTCATTCGCGCTGTGAGAATAACTCGGGATAGGTCGAGTGTTGGCTTAGCAGCCTTCTTACTCTCATCCAAGTCTGAAAAGACTTGGGATAGGGCGAGCTCAAGCCTGGTTAGCTCTTTTGCTCTCATCCGGGTTGAACGATTCTGGGATAGGTTTTGTAGATCTTAGCAAGATAAATGTTGATGAGGAACATTATCTTTATTACTTTGATCATGAATCTTGATTACATAGTGTTTTCTTGCTATAGAAGAATCAGTCCTGTGCTTTTTAGGCGTAGAATCTTCATAGCTGGCTGATGTGCCATGAATTTCTAACTTGTATCCCGTCCTCGGTCATCAACTCATATGTTCCTAGTCTAGTGACCTTAGTGACGATGAAAGGGCCTTCCCATGGGTTGAGTAGTTTGTGACGTCTATTTGCCTTTTGTATTCTTTGAAGTACCAGATCCCTGACTTGGACAGAACAAGGTTGGGTACTTTTGTTGTAGTGGTGTTTTAAACCTTAAAGATAACGAGCGGATTGTAGAGTAGCATTGACTTTGAATTCTTCTGTGCAATCTAGCTCTAGTCTTCGGGTATGTTTGGCTTCTCCTTCAACATGCTGCTCTATCTTTGGTGAGGTCCAGATCAAGTCTGCTGATAGTACCACTTCTGATCTATATACTAGGAAGAAAGATGAGTACCCGGTAGCTCTGCTTACTTGAATTTGTAGTCCCCACACTACTTTGGGCAATTCTTTGTATAACCATAGTCTTCTAATTCTTCGTATAACCTGGGCTTTAATCCGGCTAGTATAAGTCTGTTTGCTCTTTCCACCTGTCCGTTAGCCTCAGGGTGGGCAACTGACACGTAATCTATGCTGATATCGCAGTCCTGTGCCTAACTTCTGATCTCAATGGCTGTGAAAGGAGAGCCTAAATCCGTGATGACTTGGTTGGGCATGCCAAAATGATGCATAATGTCTTGGATAAACTCAACTGTCTTGGATGCGCTGTACTTAACGAGTGGTTTGTATTCAATCCATTTGGTGAACTTGTAAATGGCCACAAAAATATACTCAAAACCACCTTTGGCCTTCTTGAGGGGTCTTACCTGATCTAGCCCCTAGCAGGAGAATGGCTAAGCGGGCAGGATGCAGATAAGATTATGTGCTAGGACGTGAGCCTGTCTTGCAAACATTTGACAGCCCTTGCACTTTCCGACGAGTTCTTCTACGTCCTTTAAAGCAGTCAGCTAGTAGAATCCAGAGCAAAAAACTTTACCAACTAGCGTTCTGGATGTAGCATGATTACCACAACATCCTGAGTGGATTTCTTCTAGAATTTCTTTTCCTTTTTCTAACGAGACGCATTTGAGTAGTACTCCTGATGATGCTGCCCGCCTGTATAGTTTATCTCCCACTAGGACATAGTTCTTACTTCTTCGAACAACTTAGGTAGCTTCTTCTTTATCTGCTGGCAACTTATTTTCTTTGATGTAATCGATGAAAGCTTGAGTCCATGACAGAGTGATTACCAAGAATTAGGTGCTAGGAGCTAGGAGTTGTGGGGTTATCTCATCGGGTTATTTGATAGAGGGAGCTAACAACTCCTCTATGAACACACCAGGTGGGACCTTCACCATGTCCGATCTGAGCTTAGCTAGGACGTCTGCTGCAATATTTGAATCACGCAAGACACATAGAATTTCTAGCCCTTGAAAATGTTTCTCGAGTTTGTGTACTTTAGCATAGTAGGCTCCTATGTTATTTTTGGTGCAACCCCAATCTTTATTGACTTGGTTGATGACCACTGCTGAGTCACCATAGACGAGTAATCGCTTAATTCCAAGAGAGATAGCTACCCAGAGTCCGTGGATGAGTGCTTCGTATTCTGCTTCATTGTTTGTAGCTTGCCAGAGTATTTAAAGAACATATTTGAGTTGTTTTTCATGTGGGGATATGAAGAGGACACCTGCGCCAGCCCCACCTAGTTTTAGTGATCCATCAAAGTACATCTTTCAGTGGTCGAGGATGGTTTCTAGTGTTGGTTGTTGAATTTCTATCCATTCTGCTTTGAAATCTGCGAGTGTCTGAGACTTGATGGCTTTGCGAGGAGTGAAATCTATACTGAGTGCACCAAGTTCAACTGCCCACTTGGATATGCGCCCTATTGCATCTCTGTTGCATAGTATGTCTCCGAGTGGAAAATCAGTTACTACTGTGATTTTGTGACTATCAAAATAGTGTCAAAGCTTGCGCGAGGTGATCAGGAGGGCATAGAGTAGTTTTTGTACATGCGGATACATGGCCTTTGAGTCTAATAGTACCTCGCTAATATAGTAGACGGGTCATTATACTTTGTACACGTGTCCTTCTTCTCTTTCTATGACGATCGCTGTACTGACCACCGTGGAAGTTGCCGCAATGTATAACATCATAGCCTCATGCTTCTTTGGGGTTAGAATGGGCGAGGAGGTGAGGTATGCCTTAAGGCTTTCGAAAGCCTCCTTGGCTTCCTCTGTCCGCTCGAACTTGCCCGTCGTCTTTAGTAACTTGAAGAAATGTAGCCCTTTTTCACCGAGTCATGATATGAAACGATTGAGGGTACCATGCAACCTGTCAGTTTCTGCACATCTTTGACACATCGAGGAGGGCCCATCTCTGTTATAGCTCGAATTTGCTTGGCGTTGGCCTCGATTCCACGATGACTGATCAAAAATCTGAGTAGTTGTCCTGATGGTACTTCGAATACACACTTGTTTGGGTTCAATTTTCACTTCCACTTCTTTAGATTCTCAAAAGTTTGTTTTAAGTCTTCAATTAGTGTGTTTGGGTTCTTTGTCTTTACTACTATGTTGTCCATATATGCTTTCACGTTCTCGCTAATATGCTCACCAAGGCATGTCTGGATAGCTCTCTGGTAAGTAGCACCAGCGTTCTTGAGTCCAAACGACATGATTTTGTAGTAGTAGACGCCAAATGGAGTGATGAAAGATGTCTTGCTCTGGTCTTCTTCCTTTAATGCGATCTGATAATATCCAGAATAGCAATCAAGAAAAGACAATAGGGCAGATCCTGCTGTTGAATCAACTATTTGATCAATGCGTGGTAGTCCAAACGGGTCTTTTAGGCAATGTTTGCTGAGATATGTGTAGTCGACGCACATGCGCCATTCGGCTATGTTCTTTTTCTATACTAAAACTAGGTTGGTCAGCCAATCTAGATGAAGAATTTCTCTTATGAACCCTGCTGCCATCAACTTTGCAATCTCCTTTTTAATTGCTGCCTTTTATTGGGTGAGAATCGTCGTAGCCGTTGCTTCACAGGCTTGGAGCCTTCATTAACATCAATTCTATGCTCAGCCAACTCTCTTGGGACACCTGGCATGTCGGCCGGCTTCCAAGCAAAGATATCTTTCTTGTCCCGAAGAAAGTTGGTGAGCATGAGTTCCTATTTTGCTGAGAGGTGGGCACTGATGGTCGCCGTTTTGGAGGGATCACCATTACCCAGGTCGATTTGCTTCACATCGGCTTCTTTTGGAGGAGTGAGAATGCTAGGCTTCTTGGTTGGGATCTTTAGTTCTTCTGGGTTGATTTCAGCTGCTACGGTTGCTATCTCTTCTCTTCCGCTGGCTGCTTGTGCCTTAACCACGATATGGACTGCTTGTACGTCGCAGTTGAAGGCACGCTTCAGGTCACCTCTGAGGGAGAGGACCCCGTTGGGCACTGGCATTTTGATTAGGTGGTATGAGTAGTGTGGTATCGCCATAAACTTAGCTAATGCTGGTCTTTCAAGGATAGCGTGATATGAAGATTCAAAGTCTGTAACCTCAAATTTGATAAACTATGTACGGTAGTTTGAGGGAGTCCTAAAAGTAACCAGTAGAGTGATCTGTCCAAGCGGCATGTCTGCCTTGCCGGGTACTATCCCGTAGAATGGAACGCCTGTTGGAGTAATCATCCCGGTGAATTCTAGTCCCATCTTCCTGAGTGTTTCTAAAAATATTATGTTGAGTCCAGCTCCCCCATCGATTAGCACCTTTGTGACTGTCATACCAGCGGTTGTTGGATCTAAAACCAGTGGGTAGTGGCCAGCGTTTCCCACGCTAGTCCATTGATCCTCTCTTGAAAACTAGATTGGATACTGCGACCAATTGAGGTACCTAGGAGTAACCGATTCTGCCGCCATGATGGTTCGTAGAGCTAGCTTATCCTAGTGTTTGCTCCTAGAACCTAAAATTCTAGCAAAGATGACTGCTACCGTTTCCTTTGATTGCTAAAATCCCTTGTCTTCAATGTTATCCTCTGCTTTTTTCTGGTCATCTTCTTTCTAGTCCCTCATATTACCTTTTCTTGTGTATCGATCAAGGAAGATACGATAGTCTCCCATTGTGTGATTTCCCTGAGAGTGCCAGATACAATGTGACCCCAACAGTTCTTATGCACACCCACTCGGGGAAAGGCCCAATATCCCTAAAAGACTAGTCCAATAGGAGAAGGGTGGCTCTCTCTTTTAAGGTGGCTTCCTCCTCCCAAGCTAAGCAAGGTGGGATTATTCAGAGGCTCACACGGTCACCGCTCGACTACAACTAGGCCACTTGGCCCTTTTTTTTGTTGCGTCTTTGCCAGCGGGTAATAGCGGAGGATGTCCTCATTATTCCTACCCCCTTAAACAAGGGCCCAGCTCTAATACCAAATGATATATCTAGCCCAGGTAGGGTTGGCCGAGGCCCAATAAATTAAGGTTGCCCGGACCCCAACAGTTCTTATGCACACCCACTCGGGGAAAGGCCCAATATCCCTAAAAGACTAGTCCGATAGGGGAAGGGTGGCTCTCTCTTTTAAGGTGGCTTCCTCCTCCCAAGCTAAACAAGGTGGGATTATTCAGAGGCTCACACGGTCGCCGCCCGACTACAACTAGGCCACTTGGCCCTTTTTTTGGTTGCGTCTTTGCCAGCGGGTAATAGCGGAGGATGTCCTCATCACAATGCATATTTTCAATGTCTTCGAACTTTTTGAATTTGGAAAATTTCTTTGATTTGTTAGCCACCGCTACGGTGTTGTCAGGTCCACGCTTTCTATCTTGATACCCATTGTTTCGATGATTTTTGCTTGTCCGGGTTGTCTCGGTTGTTTCTATCTGGCAACCTTTCTCGTGTTTTCTCCTCTGCGGTGATCATCTTCTCTACTGTGTGTCTGAATTCTTTATTGTTTCTTGGGTTCTCTTTGTAGAAATCCTGAAATTGCCACTTGGCCATGATCCCATGGGAGAAAGCTTCAATTACTTCTCGTTCAGTGATGTCATATACTGGAGCACATAGTTCACCATATTGACGATAATAATCTCTGAGGCTTTCACCTTCTTTATGCTTAAGCCCTTTTAGCTCTGCATGTGTGATAGGATGCATGATGATGCCTATAAAGTTTTCACAGAAGGCTCTTTGCAAATCTTCCCACCTCCTAATGGATCCTAGGCTCAATTTGTCAAACCATTAGAGGCATAGTCTCTAATGCCATAGGAAAGAAGAGTGTTTTGATGTTGTCATCTCCACCGACAAGTTTGATTGACTAAGAGTAGATTCTAAGCCACTGCTTGGGCTCGGTCTTGCCATCATATTTAGAGTGGTTGGACAGCTTGAACTTATGAGGTAGTCGTACCAAAAGTAGTCGGTTTGCAAAACAAGGGAACCTATCGGGTACTTTAGTCCTCTTGAGTTTAGATTCAGCCCCTCCTTCTTGCCAACTGTCGACTTGGTGGGAGTAGTTTTGTGGGGCCGTGTGAGGAGGTAGCCAACTCCTGCTTTCCCTAGGTTGTTCAATCCAAGGAAGCCTGCTCCTGCTTTCCCTGGGTTGTTCGACCCGGTTGCTTCTGTTTTGGTCCTCCTGACTTCCTTGTTGCTGCTTTCGCTTGGACCTAATCTTTTAAAACCAGACCTCCGTTGACTTTGGTTATCTACTTTGTGAGAGGTCGACCTGATGGGTTGTCTTGAGTTGGCTCTCCCACCTTGTACTCAGAGAGCTGTTGACCGAAGGATTTCTCAGAGACGTTCTTGTTCTTCATTGAGGTGAGAAATAGCTTTGAGTTCTTCGGCTAGTTCTCTGATCTTGTCATATGGAGAATTGTTTGTCCTCCCAGCTGTGTATCTTACTTCTGCTTCTTGTTCTGACTTCTTTCTATCATATTCAGTTAGGTCAGACTCGTATCTTGTCCATGCTTCTTTGCGTTGCCTTGCGCGGCATCTACAACCTTCTTTCAACTTATTCTTCCTTTCCTTGGAATGATTCTAGCTTTCAGTCTCGCCATCGTATTCTAGAGCATTATGTGATATGTTGGACTCTAACTCGTCTAAAGATCTAACATCGGGTGCTCTTGGTGGGATCAATGGTGGTCGCCGAATCGTGAATACTTCTCGGACGCGAACGGTGCATGCATTATCAGGGTTGCTGAGGATCTTGGTAGAAGCTTTGGTATCATAGATTGTACTCTCCTCTGGGTAAGGTAGGACAGTTGCTGTGCCAATAGGAAGGGTGTCGTTATTCTTAGAATTAAGACCCGACCTGTGGAAGTATAATCTCGAGGTGTTATGGTCAACACGAGGCCTTCTTGGGCTCCTGTGAGTGGTACCCTTTGTACTGGTTTGACTTCTTCTTGAAGTAGTGCTTGGTTATACTTAGCCATGTTGTCGAGCCCAAACAGGAAGGGACCTGACTTCATGGAAGAACCCCAAAGAAAACTTGAGTTGATCTCTTGATGGATTGATACCGCGTTCCAGAGTCCCATCTGAAAAGAACCTGGTTTGCCATGAAAAGAACCCAGATCAGAATCCAAGATGGATTCCAACCTAGAGTCTGGGTTGAATTCAACTCCTGGCGAAGCCTGAGTCTATTTAGACATCGCAAGACATGAGAGCTTTCTGGTGAGTTCTTCTATCAATCTTGCCGAAAGAGCAAAGTCTTCCTGGTTTTCTTGATCCTCGAGGAGACGTCCTTGGAGCTTGCCTTTGCATCCACCTCGTAGATCCATGATTTAAAGATGAAGGTTGATCCCGTTTAAAAGATCATTTTGTTGAGGTCCATCGAGCTCTTGGATGCAAATCCGTCAAATGCCCCTACCTAGCGCGCCAGCTGTCGATGTTTTTACCACCGATAGCCTATCACGGGGGTACTCGGGACAGTTGTTCGGGTTTCGGCGGGTGCAGAACTCGACAGTGAACGTAGAGACAGTCAATTTATACTAGTTTAGGCCCTCGACCATGATCGAGTAATAGCTTTTACGTCCAGTCGGCGTTAGCCTTTTGCGCTGGATTGACTATGTTGTATTGTTCGTTTTTACAAGGGTGCCCACAACCTCTCTTTATATCGGTAGAGAAGGCTGTGGTGTGGTTACAATCCTAGTCAGATCTAAAGAAGGTGTCCTAAACTAGATACAGAAGGTACTTTCCTATAAGAGTCCGGCTAGTCTTGCCTATTCTACTCGAATTCGGTGTAGCAGTTGCTGCTCCCCTTCCTACTTTGGTCCCTAGGCCAGGCCAGAGCTCATGACTTGTAGTCATATTGCTGGGGAACCCTGTGGGTCCCACATCGATAGAAAGGCCTCCACGAGATGGAAATTGTGGAGTCTCATGCGGCTGTTTCCCTTCTATTCAGTCTTTAGTATTCTAGTAATAACTCCATCATGGGAACTCAAAATGGCGAGCCGCTTGTTGCGTTGGAAAGTTAACTTGATTATCTTTCCAACTATGTATAGTATGCATCATGAAATGTTGCATAATGATATAGTTTTGTACGAGAAGTTGTACCAAGATAATGTCCCGAGTAGACTTTTGGCCTTCCGAGCAGTCCATGCTAATATAGTCATAACTCCTTGTTGCAAGGTCCAAATGATGTGCTATTTGTTGCATTAGAAAGCTAAGGTGATTAACCAGGTGTTCAATTTATTGAACTAGAAATGCTAGTAGATCCAAGTATCAATTGATGGGTCAGATTGAAATCTATCACTTTTATACAACTATTGTTAAACTAAATGCAAGGTGATTAACCAGGTGTTCAATTTATTGAACTATAAATGCTAGTACATCCAAGTATCTATTGATGTGTTGGAGGCATCCTAGTTCCCTAGACACTGAGCCCTAGTACAAGGGTAACGACCAATTTATTAAATTGTATATACACTCCTATGGTCCTACCACACCTCCCTCACATCCATTCCCTACTCTGCTCCCTTGCTCTGCTTCACCCTGCTAGGGTCGAATGAAAGGCAGCCTCTCTTGTGCTCACTGCTTCTTCACCTCTAACCTCACCGGCGCACAAATCTTCAGCGCACCATCCCTACTTTTTTGCTCCATCTAGATCTAAGGTAACTGCACTAGATTTGCTCCTTCACCGCATTCTATATTCCTTTGTATTCATCTCTCATGCTCTCTGCTCCTTCACCTCCAACCTAGCTACATTAATTTTCTTGGATCTGCAGATGAAAATGCATCTTCTCATTTTGAAGTTTGTGTCCTTTTATCTCTGTGGAGTGCAGCTTGTGAGCCTTATTATCCTCAGTATTGGTTCACCGAATCAGTGCTTTGTGAACAAAGTCGATGAGCTAAATGAAAATATACTAATGGATGTGAACAGGGTTGTAATGGTCAAGGCTCGGGATGACATGGAGATTAACAACGATCCCGTGGAGGTCAACAATGATATGCAAGATCTTATGGAGATTGACAAATTATCCCATGGAGGTCGACAATGATCGCGGGATCTTATGGAGATTTACAATGATCCCATGGAGGCCCACTAGGATCTGCATGGAGAATGATTAATTATGCTTCCAATGATGTACATATGAAGGCCTTTTACCTTTTTCATAGTGTCGATGTTGATGGTAATTTCACCATATTTTTACACATCCAAAACTGTCAACGAAACACTCTTTTAGGAAGCTAACAAGCAAGGACATAGAGATTTTTGTATAAATTCACTTGGTTCCATATTGAAAGGTCCAAATGACTAGAGAGGGTGTGAATAGCCTATTTAAAAATTCTACAACAACACTAAGCCAAGAGGTTAGATAATTATGAGGTGAAGCAAGTGTTGCGCTAGCCTACTAAAAATGCAAGCCACCTACCAACAATTCTGGTTGCTATGATCACTGTGTCACTCAAGGGCTAGGTTGCTATTCTCTACACTAGTTGAGCTAGCTACAAACTAATTAGAACTAAGATGCTAAGCTACACAACTAGCTACAACTACCATAAGCTCTACACAAGGTAAATACACAAAGTAAAGCAAGAGAGTGGTAGAGGAGATATACCACAGTGGCAAGTGATCAATCAATGAATACCAAAGAATACCAAGGAGACAATGTTGACACAATGATTTTTCCTCTGAGGTTCACTTGCTTGCCAGCAAGCTAGTACCTATTGTGGTGATACACTCACTTGGAGGTTCACACGCTAATAGGCATCACACGCCTAACCTGCAACCGGGTGCCACACATCCAACACAAGATGAGGATCCACAAGCCATGTGCAATCCACTAGAGTTTCCTTTGGCGCTTTGCCGGGGAAGGGACAAGAACCCCTCACAATCACAATGATTGGAGTCAGAGACAATCACCTTCTTCCACTTGATGATCCACCAATCATCGGGTTGTCTAGGTGTCAGCAAACACCAAGAATAACAAGATCTCCACCAGCCCAAATCACCCAACTAGTGCCATAAGATGCCAGAACACTAAGCACTGCACTAGAGGCTCTCCAATCTCAGTCAAGATGATGAAATCAAGTGTGCAAGTGAGTGGAGTGGTTTGCTCAGCTCCCAAAGGGTGTACACAGGTGTGGGAAGTGCCAAGAGAGTGGCCAAGGACGGCCACCACCTCTATTTATAAGCCCACCAACAAAAAGAACCATTACCCCTTGGAGCTCAATTCTGCGAGGGCACCGAACACAGCGGTGCGTTCACCGCCCTAGGGGTGGCAGTGCCCCTCTAATGGTCACCAACGGTTGGGGCACTAGACACAGTGGCGGTGGCACCTCCCTAGGGAGGGTGGTGACCAAGCCACTCAAGACCTCCTCTCTGAAAAATGGAGCGGTGGCACCGGACATAGGGTGGCGGTGCCCTGTCTGATGACCACCCTCGGTTCCCTCGCTCTCTGGATAAAAATGGCGATGGTGCTGCCCTACCGTGTGGCAGTGATTAGGCGGGGCTCCGCCCTCGCCAAGGTAGTGTACACCAGACGCAGCGGTGACCGCGCCCATGCTGCTTCTCGGGACACTGCCAGGTGGGCACCACCCTAGGGGCGGTGCTGCCACCGAACAGAGGGTGGCGGTGCCCCCAGGGCACCACTTTAAGCTCAGTTTCGTCTCCTTTTCTTTGCCTTTTTCATCACCTTTGCAAATGTGCTAACACTCCAAGTGTTTCACCATCACATGTGAGTATGCTAGCATTTTCATAATCATTTTCCAAAGGTTAATCACTTCTCACCGAATGTGCACTAGGCCTAAAATGCATATGCAAGTTTTCTAGCACCTAGTGGCACTAGATGATCGAGTTGTTCGATAAGAGCTCCCCTCTTAATAGTATGACCATCTATCCTAAATGTGATCACACACTCTATAGTGCCTTGATCATCGAAAACAAAATGGCCCTATAAATATCACCTTTGCCTTGCGCCCATTTTGTTTTCTCTTTCTTCTTTTCCAAGCATGAGTCCTTGATCATCACCATGGCCATCACCATTATCATGATCATCATTTCATGTGGCTATCTCCATCCATGAGTGCCACCTAGCTCCATCACTTGGATTTGGACCAACCTATCTCAAATCCACACTTAGAGCATAGGGTTAGTCCAAATAGGTTTCATCAATTAACCAAAACCAAACTAGGGCTTTCACACATGTACATGTCTTTATTTGCTTGTATGTACAAAATAGATGAAAAACCAAAGCTTGGGGGCCCAACTTGACACATTGGCTAACCCCCAAGTATGGCCATTTGACAATCCAAATACATCATCATGATTGGCAAAGCTTGTAGAAGCAACCTAAAAGAGATATTCCTAATTGGCCAAAATTGACATGTTGACCGATGTGCTTACTATGGCCATATCAGCTCAACTCTGGTGTGAAGTGAGGTGACACTGTTCCCTCTAAGGAGGTGTGGCCCACTTGTCAATCGGCTACAATTGATGGGTCAGCCGACTCCACCCTTGGTCGCCTGACTTGACAACTAGGCCCCACAAGCTTCAAAAGCTTCCATGATCCTCCCAACACCACTCCATGCAAGATCAACCGTTGGATCACAAGTGTGCTTCCATTCAAGGGCTCATATTCACTTCACTTGGATTCATGGGCCCACAACTCACAATCCAACATGACAAACAGATATCTAGAGACATACACCCATCACGGAAGGAGAGGAGAGGCCCCACATGTAAGAGAGAGGTGGCCCACCTATCATAGGGGGTCGATCGACCACCCCCTTGGTTGGCCGACCACCTTGGATTCTCCACTAGCCTCCTACCGCCTCTTGCACAACATCTCAAGCATAGGAAAATCTACACCTTCCAATCTAAGGCGGTTTGATCCAAGGGTTCTCAAGCATCATCACATGGATCACTGATGTGGCACCTTGGATGGCTCACATTCCTCCTCCTCACCTATATAAACCCTTCTACCCCCTCACTCTCATTCGTGCTTACATATGAGTAGTCACTCTAAATATAGCTTCCAAGCTCTAGTAGTAGTGCTATGCAAATAGGGAGAGAGTGAGGGAAGTCTTCTGGAGAAAGTCCCTAGTCTGTCGAGAATCTTCTCCAAGGTGTACCTCAGTGGATGTGCTCTTCTTTGTAAGTAAACATCCAAGTTTCTTTTATAGCATTTGATATTCTAGTTCTAGTATAATAGTTATACAACTTGTATTCATTGGTACATCGCTTTACTTTAGTAAAGTGCTTTAATCTTACTAAGGGAACTTCGTATGCGGAGGTTAGAGTAGTAAGATATAGCGTAAATGTGGTGTTTAGGCTATAACTTACCTGTGTAGACCGCTTGTTGCATAGATTGTTTGGGGTAGTTAGTAGGTTGTGATAGGATCTATCTAGCCTTTGTATTTCCCCATGTGTTTGAGATAAGTTCTTAAAAGGTAGGGTTAGCATCAACTATGTAGTCACTTTGGGTAGGGGTTTTGCCTCCTACTGTCTCGGCTGCCGCCTCCGTGAGCAAGGGCGAGGTAATCACCAGTATACCTATCTTAGCAGACTAGATATCATAGCTATAGGAATCCTCTCTACCCAACTATCATAAACCCTTTGTAGCATCCTAGGACGATCTTGATCCTTTGTTAGTTCAGTTTGTTCCCCTTGGAAATCACGATACCTAGAATACTCCCGGTGAAGACTACATTGACAACCATATGCTTGTGGTTTACCCATTTGCCACTTCAGGTGTCAACAAGCTTTCTAGTGTCGTTGTCGAGGAACGGTAGCTGTCCTGGCTTAGAACCGAGTCATCCAAGTTATCTTTTGTTTTCTCTTCTTTTCTTCTTTTCTTGTCTTTTTATCCTTTCTATACCATGGACACAACTCCTATCTTTGAATACGCTGCTCCAAAGGGCGCTAGTTTGGAGCCACCCAAATCAGCCAAAGCCATTTTGGATGTTCATTATGAGATTCGCCCTAGTCTCATGGCGATGGTTTAGAAAAAAACCCTTTTCTAGGGACGAAGACAAGAATCCCTATACACATCTACGTGATTTTGAGCAATTTGCTCATGCCTTCATATTCAAGGTATGACACGAGGCACCTTAAAGTGGAAGTTATTCCCGTTCTCTTTAGCGGGAGTAGCTAAACGCTGGTGCACTCAAAACGCAGAGCATGTGGAAGGTGACTGGGGTAAGCTTCAATCCAATTTTTGTTTGACCTTGTTTCCCATTCCCTATGTTGCTCGTCTTCGAATCGAAATTCTAACCTTCACACAAAAAGCAAAGGAACGTCTAGGTGTAGTTTGGGCCCGTTTTAAACTAACATCCACTAGGCCTAACCTTGGCATGACCGAGCCAACATTAATGCAACATTTCTATCTCGGTCTTAGCAAGGATTCTGCACAATTCCTTGATTTAGCTTCAAGGATTCTGCACAATTCCTTGATTTAGCTTCTAGAGGAGCATTCCTGTATCGTTCCGTTAGTGAAGGGAATGGAGTCCTTGTGAAGGTCCTTAACAACACCCCTACACTAATGTGTACGATGAAGCCCCCGAGGAGGAAGTGGAACCTATACCCAAAGAAGAAGGAAACTTGATAGCCAAAACTCCAAATTCCACACCCCAAGAACCAGCCATCGAGCCTGAACCACCAACCCCTGACCCTCGAGGGGAAGAAGAAATTTGACCCTTGGAATTTCCTTTTGATATCAAGGATGATCTATTTTTCGATTTTGGAAATGCCTCAAATCAACCTGTGCAAAAGAAGTCTTCTACTCCAAGAGCTCCCAACCATCATATCCCAACTCGCCTTGAGGATCACTAACTCAAGGAGACAATTCAAGAGCTCACATCTATTATGAGCGAGGAATGGCTAAAAGAGGCTAAAACTTAATCTGAGGTAATTCATATTCTTTTGTCCTCCATAGCCATTCCTTGCCTCATAAATAACGCAGCCTTAGACTCTCTTTATGATCCTACTATGGGAGTAAGCATTATGTCTAAATCTTTAGCAAATGCCCTCTTAGGAGAGGAATCTTTGACTCCAACCACCAAATTCCTTAAGCTCCCATCAGGGCAAGTAGTTGAGAGTTGTGGGATTACACAAACCATTCCAACCATAATTAACAAGATCAATGTCCTCCTGAATTTCTATATCTTTGATATAGAGGAATTTGACTTGTTGATTGTGCATCCACTCATGAAACTCTTGGATAGGTATCATGAGGGGAGCCTTAATGGTAATCTTAGGAAAAACTTCAATCTTTCTATTTCATTGAGCAATTCTACAAATTCTAAGCCGGAATCAAACCTCAAGCTTGATCCAATGGAGGAGGTGATGACCACATCTCTTTTAGAAAATTCTCATCCCAATCTAGAAGAAAATGCTAAGCATTTCATCCAAGAAGAGTCTGATCTATAAGAAACCATAGATCTAGAGAAATCTGAGCTCCCTTCTGAACTCAAGTATGCTTTTCATAATGGTGATTGTGAGGCCCCCATAATCATTAGTGACAAACTCTCTAAGGAGGAAACTTTCAAACTCCTTGCCATTCTAGAAAAGCATTAGTCTCTCTTAGGTTATTCTTTTCAAGATCTCAAAGGGATTAGTCCCGCTCCCTACACACATCGCATCCCTATTGAGCCAAGTGCCACACCTTCTAGGGAGCCTCAAAGGAGGCTTAACAATGCAATGAGAGAGGTTGTGAAGAAGGAGGTCTTGAAACTCTTGCACGCGGGTATAATCTACCTTGTTCCCAATAGCGAGTAGGTTAGTCCTATGCAAGTTATTCATAAGAAGGGAGGCATGATAGTCGTTAGAAATGATAAGAATGAGCAAATTCCTCAACGAACCATCACAGGTTGGAGAATATGCATAGATTACCAAAAACTTAATAAGGCCACAAAGAAAGATCACTTCCCATTACCCTTCATTGATGAAATGTTGGAACGGTTGCAAAGCACTCTTTCTTTTGTTTCCTTGATGGTTATTCAGGTTATCATCAAATTCCCATCCACCCTGATGATCAGAGCAAAACCACCTTCACGTGCCCTTATGGGACGTATGCATATCGACGCATGTCTTTTGGTCTATGCAACGCCCCTGCCTCTTTCCAAACGTGCACGATGTCCATTTTCTCTGATATGATCGAAGAAATCATGGAAGTCTTAATGAATGATTTCTCCGTCTATGGTAAGACTTTCGATGATGGCCTTAGAAATTAGGACAGGGTCTTAGAAAGGTGCGTAGAAAAGCACTTAGTCCTAAACTAGGAAAATGTAACTTCAATGCTCAGGAATGTATAGTGCTAGGACATAGGGTGTTCGAGCGTGGGATAGAAGTGGATAGAGCTAAGATAGAGGTTATAGAACAACTTCCACCTCCCACGAATGTCAAGGGTATTTGTAGCTTCCTTGGGCATGTGGGTTTTTTATAGGCGGTTCATAAAAGATTTTTCTCAAATTGCCAGACCTTTGATAAATCTGCTTGCTAAAGATGCACCCTTTGACTTTAATGATGAATGCTTAGATGCTTTTCACTATCTTAAGAAAGCACTCATCTCCGCTCCAATCATTCAACCCCCTGATTGGACGGTTCCTTTTGACATGATGTGTGTTGAATATATGGGCCAAGGGTACCCACACCGCCCATATATGTGACTACGTCTGAGCTGTCAGCCCAGGAGCCATTAAGGAGGCATACCACAAGGGCTGAGGTAGTCGATCATCATGACTACCGAGGCACACCACCAGGATCCAAGATAGGTGAATCTAGACGATGGTTAGGATCAATCTATTGCATACTCCGCGTAACAGACTAGGAAACTAATTTGGAGACCCGATTGCCCTCATTGTAACCCTACCTCCTTCGCCTGTATAAAGGGGGGTAGGGACCATGGGCTTGGGATCCAACTCATTCATCCCAATCTACTATGTAGCTAGGAGCAACATCCCATGTAACCAAGCACATAAATACAAGAGTAGCAGTAGCACCACTGGAGTAGGGTTTAGCACGCACCATGCCCTAAACCAGTATAAATCCTTATGTCTCGTGTGCTACCATATAATTCCATCTTCAGGATTATGTTGCCATAATATTGCTAGAGCAAAATCTTCTGACAGTTGGCGTGTCAGGTAGGGGCCTTTCATGTATAAATTTGTTTTTGTGTTTCAGATGGGAATCATCTTCAACTTCAATGACTAGTCAGAGAAGATGCAGCCAAATGAGAAGATCACCTTTAGCAAGCTTGACCTCAGTGTCGACCAGTTCGGGGATCTACACCTCTAGGAACCTGAACCATCCGATTAGGAGGAGCAGTCTCTCTAAATCTATGCTTTCACCGCCAGGTTGGAGGAGGCTGTGGATGGAGGACCGCTCACCATCGCTCATCATCTCACTAGGTATGGCCAACTTCTCGCTAAGCCAGGCTAAAAGCATGATCTCAACGTCTCCCTTCACCTTCGCACGATCAGGGATCTTGTCCCCACGATAGGTTTGACTCTCGATCTAGCTCCTTCCCGATCCATCGGGAAACCTTCAAACACGGTGACAACTCACCAGGTTTAACCTTCTCAGGCCATGGACCAACCTGCTAGTTCTCCCATAGAGGAGTAGCTCAACCCAGATCAAACTGACTAGAACTATAGCGATGACGACTTCGACCAAAACTTTGTTGGAGTCACCATTTGCAATCTTTCTCAGAGCGGCACCATTCTGGATGAGTCAGATGATCCCGAGCGCAACTCTAAATGGGGTGAAGTGGATACCTCGGGACTCATCAATCTAATAGCACTTCACCAACTTCTTGACAGTAGCGACCTGCTATCCGAGAGCTCTGGTCACGGTGATGATGGTGATGACATCACCTCATACATGCGTGACTGCTATGTCAGCGAGTCAGAAGGCCATGGGATCAATGGGTATCATGCCGAAGGGTCAAGAGGGTGGACTAGAGGGGGGGTGAATAGTCCTTTGTAAAACTTAATCGCATCGGCTAACCGAAACAAATGCGAAATTAAACTATCAGTTTAACTAAGACTACACCCCTCTATCTAAGTTCTATAGCACCTTACAAAGATCCTAATTAAGCAACTAAGGTGTCAAGCCTACCAAGAGCTCACCTAAATAATTCTATACCAAAGTCACACAAACCTATGCACTAGTACTTCACCAACCGAAGGAGCTCCTACACAACTAGTAAACAAAAGCACAAAGCCCCTAAGCTCACTAGCAATGCTCAATAACAAGGCAACCAATGCTAAATTAGGGAGCGCAAAATACTTAGCTACACAAACTAAGCCTTGTGACTAACAAGGTTATACAAACCAAATTAGCCACGCAAGGGGAGCTTACTTCTATGCTACACAAGCAAGAAGGTAATTACCAAGCTACATAAGCTAACTAATTACAAGAGCAACTACACAAGCATAATGTATAAGAAAGTAAATACAAGCTTGTGTTGCACGAAGGCAAACCACCGAGAAGATGAACAATGTTGACACGGTGATTTTTCTCCCGAGGTTCACTTGGTTGCCACCAAGCTAGTCCTCATTGAGACAAACTCCAAGGTTGCCACCGGTCCTCTTGCTAGTGGTGACCCACAAGTCACACTCTCCCACGTGGAGTGCTTACCACAAGCTCTAGCACTTGACCCGGCCGGACCACTTGTCGCCCTTTGCGTCTCGCTTTACTAGAGTTGCTCTTTGCAGCTCTCGCAGGGCGAGCATAATGCCCCTCACAAAGCTCTTCTTCGAAGCATCGCATAATCTCCTTGTGGGCTTCGACGGAGACCACCACCAAGCCGTCTAGGAGGTGGCAACCTCCAAGAGTAACAAGCACCACCGGCTTGCAACTCGAACACCTAGTGCCACTCGATGCAACCTCATAATGCAATTGTGCTAGAATCACTCACTCGCAATTGATTCACCCTATTGCAAGCTCAAGTGAGTTAGAGGCTCTCCTAGCACTCCCCAAGCATGGACACTAAGTACCAAAGGTGCTAAGCTCCAGCCAAGGCCAGCCACCACTTCTATTTATATCCCTAAGGTCAAATAGAGTCGTTGCCCCTTCACTGGGCCAAATTTGACACCACCGGACACATGCAGCCAATGTCCGGTGCACCATCTCCGTCCACGTGTCCTCATGTGTTCAACCTCGGCCATAGATCTCCAATGGTCACTGCATGCACCAACGGTCAAGGGAATGATTAGACGTAGCACAATGTCACACCGGACGCACCTCACCTTTGCATCCGGTCGACTCTAGAGAGGGTCCAGACCGCGAAAATGTCGACCGAACATGTCCGGTGCACCATGATCGGACGTAGGCCAGCGTCCGGTCCTCCCTATCCTCTCTGCGCATTGCCACGTCAATGTGACCGGACGATCAATAGTGATCGCCCGGCGTCCGGTGCAAGCCAAAAAGCGACCGGACACGCCGGTGCACTTCAGGCAGCCTCGTGTGCCACCGCTCAACTAACAGGACACATAGGTAGGGATGAAAACGGATCGGATACGGACGGATATCACTGATATCATATTTGTTTTCATATTTATGTCCAGATTCGGATTAGAATATGGATAGTATAAAAAATGCCGGATATGATACGATTGGATATCGACATCATAAATATGTGATTTAAATATTCGGATACGAATACGGTATTGGATGTTAAATATCTGGACTCGGATACAGATGGATTAAAACCCCTCTAAACGGATTCGGTCTCGAATACGGTCAGAAAATATCCATACCGTTTTCATCCCTACACGTAGGTGCCCTCGAGGCCAGCGTCCGGGCACTTCTAATGACCTATTTCGCCTCTATTTCTTCATCGAATCCTGCCTCGCAAGCTCGACAGGAGGGAGAGGGAGTCTCCACTTTTCTCTTCCACTCAAAATCCTTATAAATATGCCAACACCACCAAGTGTACACCACCATGTGCCTATGTGTTAGCATTTTCATAATCATTTTGATGGAGTTAACCACTCAACTTGCCATGCCACTTGATCCTAGCAACAGTGCAAAGTTAGATCACTCGAGTGGCACTAAATGACCGATATGCAAACAAGTTTGCCCCTCTTGATAGTACGACCATCTATGCTAAACTCGATCATGCACTTCTCTACACAACCCTTGACTGGTGAAATGGAAATGCCCTAGGTTATACCTTTGCCTCGCATATTCTATTCCATCTCTTTCGATGTTGATGCAACACATGCACCAATGTTGGTATAATTAATGCACACTCTAGTTATCCGCAAGCGCACAAATAATCTACCGATGTAGCACTTCACCAGAATGACCCAGTTTTAATATCGAACCCAAAGGAATGGAATGATGTACTTTAGTCTTAAACCTAATCCCTGAGTAGCAAACAAGGATAGAGAAAATAGAAGATAAAGGTGATCACTAAGGTTGTCTAGTTCTATTATTGCAGTAAGTTATGTTAATTACGATTCAACTAGGGATTACTATAGAAGAGCACAATCAGAGTATAGTCTCCTAAGTAACTAATCTTGCTCGGTCTATAAACGGGAGATGGACTATAGAAGATTCAACAAGGCTATAAAAGTCACCCATGCGAGCTACCACCGATCCAGAATATAGGGTACATCATACGAGCAATCAAGTCCAAGCACCAAGCTTACACTACGATGGCTACTCTACCCCTAGAGCTACCAGGAATAAAGTACTCAAAAAGAGTCATAGACTAGAAGAATAATAATAACATTAAGACTTACTGACAAATAGAAGTTGATCACCGAAGAAATCTCAGACACAAGCCCTTGAAGAACTTGAATCCACATGTACAAGGCGTAGAAGTAGCACCGATAGGCCGATACTCCCTTGAAATCTCTTCCCTCTCTCTCTCTCTTCTAATTCTAATTCAAGACTAGATTCTAAACCTAAACTAGAGGAGAACTAGTCTTCTTCTTGAAAGCTGGCTCTACAGAGGTTTTTCTTTCGAGGGACACTTCTCTCTGATCCTATCTGAAGATAATGAACTAGGGTTTCAGGATGCTCTGCCTCAGGGGGTTTGGGGTCTGGTTATATAGTCTGGTGGGATGAACCGCAGCACAACTTGAACATGACTCACCCACTCATTGTGTGGTACAGGATAGATAATTATGGCATGCAACAGTTTCAAAACATCTTTCTTTACTACCTCTCTCATTGCATTGTTAAGCCTACATTGAGGCTCCCTAGATGGTATGGAATCAGGATTTGTAGGGATGCGATGAGTGCAGAGAGCAGAGCTAATACCCTTGAGGTCATGGAGTGAATAGCCAAAAGCTAATCTATGCTTCTCTAAGACAGTTATCAGACAGAAAGTTTCTTCTTGAGAAAGTTTATCACTTATGATCATAGGAGTTTCCAGATCATTATTGAGAAAAGCATAACGAAGACTAGAAGGCAGGGGATTTAACTCAATGGGAGGTTTGGGAATTTTCTCAAATGGGTCTAGAGGTTTGGGAAGAACAAAATGATCTTCTTCTTCCTCTATGAAGAACTGAGCATCTTCTTCAAGATTGAGTTCAATTAAAGCTTCAAGAGATGCTACATTAACCTCTTCTATTAGGTCTGGCTCGGGACAGGGTTCACTCTCAGTATTTAGAGAATAAAAGATGGATATAGGCCATTTAAGATTTTTCCCAAGACAAATGTTTAATTTCCCTATTTGTCCTTCTTAAATAAGCCTTTCAGTTGGTTAGCCTATCAATAGGTCAAACTCAATGATGTCAAAGATATAAAAGCTCATATGCACTAGAGTTTCTTTTACCTGGATAGGTAGGACATACAATATTCCTAAACTAGGAAGAATGTGTCCTGAGGGGCTTTTTAGAAGTTTTGTTGTTGGGGTTAATGGCATGTATTCTAATAAATCATGAGCAAAAGATGTAGACATGAAATTAATACCCACAACTGGATTGTAAAGAGCTGAAAAAGGTTCTCTATGAATTTGGCAACGAATAGAAGTAGAAGGGGAATCTAGACGAATTATGTCAGTGGAAAGTTCTGATTCTTCTAACCATTCATGGCTTATCACAGACACTAGCTCTTTTGTAGTCTTTTTAAGGAAAACTCTATCAGTAAAATCTAAAAAAATTTAGGAGTTGATGATTTCGAACTCTGAGGCTTCCTTACGGTGTGATAATTTGAGGTATTACCAAATTCGGTAAAATACTCATCCTCAAATTCAAAGATGAAGTCTAAAACTGGTGTTTCCTCCTCATCAGGAATTAAGACAGCTAAAGGTTGTGATGGATTGGGTATGATTTCATGTTTAGCTATCTGGAATTCTTTCTCTTCTAAAAACTTTGATTTAGCTTCATATGTGGGAGTGTCTTGTGAAATATAAAGGAGAAGCTCTCTCCCTTTTGCAGCAGAAAATATGCAGGAATAATCCTTGTGAAGCTAAATTAAGATATTCAGAAGTTTTTCTATCCAGACCCATATAAAAATGTTGAAGAAGAACAGGGTCTGGTATGGATAGGGCTAGACTAGAATGGACAAGATTGTCAAAATGTTCCTAGGCAGCAATTAGAGACTCATCTTCTTCTTGCGTAAAAGATAAAATCTCTAAGCGAAGACAAATGATCTTGGAAATAGAAAAGAAGTCTAGACAAAAGCTAGAGCAGAGGGCTTCCCAATTCCCTTCCTTACTTGGGGTGGTTTATTTATACCAGATTTTAGCTTTTCCATCCAAAAAGAAAGGAAAAAGCTTCCATCTTAAGGTTTTATTAGACATGCCTTTAATGTGTAGGCATGCACATGTTTGTTCGAACTCATTTAAGTGAGTGTGAGGATTCTCATCTTCATTGCCTAAAAAGGATTGTTTCTAGACCACCTCTATCAAACATGGGCGTAGCTCATAGTCATCTAAAAGGATAGGCTTAGCAGATTCTAATGGCTGGGAGTCTACTGCCATAGGGTAATGGTATAGATAGATAAGGGTGGAATCTGTAGTGCCTAGAAGAGACTCTACAAAATCCATGAGGTAAGAGAGAATGAATAGAAATAAAAGATAAAAGTATAATACAAGATCGAGCTAGACTAAAGATGAATTCAACCGTTCCCCAACAACAGCGCCAGAAATGCTTGTTGGTATAATTAATGCACACTCTAGTTTTCCGCAAGCGCACATATAATCTATTAATGTAGCACTTCTTCGGAATGACCTAGTTTTAATATCAAACCCAAAGGAATGGAATGATGTACTTTAATCTTAAACCTAATCCCTGAGTACCAAACAAGGACAGAGAAAATAGAAGATAAAAGCGATCACTAAGGTTGTCTAGTTCTATTATTGCAGTAAGTTATGTTAATTATGATTCAACTAGGGATTACTATAGAAGAGCACAATCAGAGTGTAGTCTCCTAAGTAACTAATCTTGCTCGACCTATAAACGGGAGATGGACTATAGAAGATTCAACAAGACTATAAAAGTCACCCTTGCGAGCTACCACCGATCCGGAATATAGGGTACATCATACGAGCAATCAAGTCTAAGCACCATGCTTACACTATGACGGCTACTCAACCCCTACAGCTACTAGGAATAAAGTACTCAAAAAGAGTCGCAGACTAGAAGAATAATAATAACATTAAGACTTACTTACAAATAGAAGTTATCACCGAAGAAATCTCAGACGCAAGCCCTTGAAAAACTTGAATCCATAGGTACAAGGCATAGAAGCAGCACCCACAGGCTGGTACTCCCTCGAAATCTCTTCCCTCTCTCTCTCTCTCTCTTCTAATTCTAATTCAAGACTAGATTCTAAACCTAAACTATAGGAGAACTAGCCTTCTTCTTGAAAGCTAGCTCTAGAGAGGTTTTCCTTTTGAGGGACACCTCTCTCTGATCCTATCTGAAGATAATGAATTAGGGTTTTAGGATGCTCTGCCTCGGGAGGTCTGGGGTTTGGTTATATAGTCCAATGGAATGAACCGTGACCCTCGAATCAAACCGACTTGAAAGGACGGTCAAGATGCGACGTAGAGATGTGTTGTAATGTGTTCCATGAAGGAGAAGGCGGTTGGCCTCTGGGCCAGGCTGGCTAGCCTGAGCGAGGGCTGGGTGGCCTCCTCTGGAGTCCTCTCGGTCCCTATCTTGGTCCCGTGCCTTCTCATGTCTTCTGGAGTCTTCTAGTGTCGGGGTCCGATTCGCTTGACACGATTTAGTCTGGTTCCTTAGGCCCAACTCTTATCCAGAATTTATGTTTTTTTCTTGTTTAATCCCTAAAACAACATAGTTCACCAAAACTTATGGAATTCTGTTAGTTGAGTCCCTATTCTATGGTGGTGATTGCATTTATACCCTTTTTCATGTTTTATTGACGGTTTATAATAGGAGTTAATTACCATCAACAACCAACCAATCACCAAATGATATGATCAACTTCATATCATCATGTGACCGTATTGGTTCATCGATCTTGACCTCACTTGCTCTTCATCGTTGCATCGGTCCATCGGCGCCAAGTCTTGCTCAACCTTCACCGTCACACGTGGTCCCTCGCTTCAAATCCTCCGACTTGCCCTTCACACTTGCAATCGGTCCATCGAGCCAAGTCATGTCTTGATCTTCTCCACCTTGATCACATGACTCAATGTCATGTCTCATGTGCAATAAGCTCCTCCATCATCACATGTGCAAACTTTGCAACATCTCTAAGCCATTTCCACCTCCATGGCATATGTTGCTCACACACATGTACTTATGGATTAATCACCTGTGTATCTCACATAAAACACAATTAGTCCACTTAAGTTGTCACTCAATTACCAAAACCAAACAAGGACCTTTTAATGCCCCCGAACACAACCTACACGGTCATGTCGACTATAACTACGCAGCGCCTTATGAGAATCAGAAACTCTGACGTCAGCTCCAGGTGTAGGACGCGGCTCGCGATCGCCAAGTTCACAATGATGTCCTTCGGGCAGCTTCGTCGTTCTCTAACGCAGAACAAAACTTGGCCGAGGCCATGCAAGAGGCGGCAGCAATGCTGCAGCCTTCTATCGAAGAAGGGAGGCAGGCTATCTGAAGGGTACGAGAGCTAATGGCGGCAGGAACCGAGTGTATGCCAGCACCTAGCGACGCATTTGCCACGAATGGCCAAGTACCTCAAAACTCGAGGGTGCGACAGCCATACCGAGCCAGTAGGATCATATTGGCATTTCTGAGCAACATTACTAGAATTAGTAATGTTACCAGGAAAAGCCTTGATAGTTCCTTAACAATTTTAGATATTTATCTACAAGTGCATGGATCTATCATTGTAGTATTTCACCCAGAAGTATTCAGGGTATTGTTATTTATATTTTTCCGAAGGAAGGCGTAATTGATTAAGAGTCTAGTATGGATATGAATAAGTTAACATGCTAGTAAAGTATACTAAAGTTTATAACAGGGGTAAATATGATAGTTTAAAGATAGTGGACACACACTTGGATTAACCTCAGGGATAAAAGAGAAATAAAGAATAAAAGAATAGTCCTAAGTAGAGCAGGCTTATTCTAAAATATAGCCATGCAAAGAATAGTAAATGATCATAAAAATTACATAACCAGAGTTAGATCTAAGTGCGAGACAGATCAAGAGGCCACTGAGTACTGGTCTGCCAGCAACCTCATGTGACAATTTAGACTCCTACACCCTACCCGAATGTGGGGGATTACAAGGGATGGACAGGGCTGTCACCACCTGCCGCCTACCCCTCAACCGTGGAGTAGGACAATGCATTTACCTATTCCTATGTACCCAAGCACCATGATTGCACACAAAGAAACTACCCACATCCCCTGGGACTCCAACCCTACGGATCGACAACCATAGGACATGGGCACACCCAAAGGCACGATAAACCACCACCTCAACTTAGTTCTAATTCTAATCATATTAGTTATATGAAAGTTTAACATAAAGTCATATATGCCAATTTCATGACATAGAAACTATATACTATTTCATATATCAAGATCATAACATAGAGACTATACTCTAGTTCATAGGTAAGGCTATAATAATAAAGTGAAGGTAAGACTTTGGAGAAATGATTCATCTTATTCATGACAAGATCCTCTCCAAGGAGTCAAGCCCTCCAAGGTAGCTCTAGTAGAAGGGCCTCGCTTGATGGGTAACCCTTGAATTCACGCTAGAGTAGTAGTCGACAGCATAGACGTGGTGTCTAGGTTGGGGCTACCTTTGTTTGCCTCGTACAGTTCAGTTGAGGGGTAGGCGGCAGGTGGTGACAGCCCTATTCGTCCTTTGCACTCCCCCACATGGTTGTTCGACATAGAGCTATATGCTGAAGGTACTTGGCAGACCAAGTATAAGCCAGTGCCTAAATTAAGTCTATAGTGGCAAAGCTATCTTCGCTTAGGATCTTACCCTTAGAAAAACCTCACTACCCGAGCTACTCTTCATCTCATCTTTCTAGGAGAACTAGTTAAGAGACTTCTTACACCTCCATTCCTCGTAGAAATACGATACCCTGAATACCACTGGATGAAGTGCTACAACGGTACTTCCATGCGCTTGCAGACTTTTCTGCTTACGCTAAGAAATACCAACATGCATTTCTAGCGCTGTTGCTGGGGAGCGGTTGTCATAATTATCTTTGAACCTAGTTCGCCCATGTATCCTTTCTTTTACCTTTCTTTTCTTTTTCAGTCTTTTCCAATGGAGCAAAAATCTATTCAACAACTTGCTGCTCCTAAGGGCAATGTAACGGATCAACACGATTATACGAGATTAAGTAAGAAAATCGCCCGCCGGGGCAGACAATTTAACAAAACTTAAGCCCATATAACCCGGTAGTCCGTGAAATCACGAAGGATTTCAAACCAACCAACATACAAACCAAGATCGTACTGGTTTAACAGCCACCATCACATGTTACATAAAGTTCGCAACGATAGTTGAATACATCGGAGTTTAGAACAGACAGTTATTACAAACAAAGTTCAAATTAAAGTAGCGGAAGCAAAATAGTTTCATAAGACACACACACTCATTTAGTTCATATATAGTGCCAGTAAGTAGCTATCCTCCACAAAAGCATCAGATGAGAGACATGGAGTGACCATTGCCCTTGGTCCTAGTTGTCGCCCATCGCTGGATACAAGCAGTTAATGCAGTAGCCATAGTACATTTGACCATCTGCAACAACAATGGGAACAACGTCCTGAGTACGAGAAGGTACTCAGCTAGACTTACCCGTCTTAAACCAAAAATAAGTGACACCAAGGAGCATGCAAGGCTTTCTTTAGTGGGGTTGGCTGACTCAGTTACGAAGAGCATAAGCTACTATGAAGATAGTACTTTAAGTATGTTGCATCAACTTTATTATGACCCATCCAACTAGGTAAGCACCTATACTATAGCAGTCACTTGATTAACCAATACATCCGGTTACCAATTTAGATTTTAGCATCTCCAATACCATCCAATAACCATCAATGTTCCATCACAATTACGACGATGTCGTAACTCGAGTCTAGTGCTCACTATCCAGGAGCGATGACGATTCGAATCGATTCCTAACCAGCTGGTGATTTATTCCTCACACAAACCACGCTTCCCCCGTCAGGGTCGCTTAGATCACCAATGACACTTTCCAAGTAGCCGCGGGATAACAGTCATGGACCGCACTACCCAGGGACCGCCCGACAGCCAGGACGCACCTTGGGCTTACTCTTCGCGTCCCCGTCATACCCCCTTCAGCACCAGTCTGCCAATCCGAGTTTATCTCGGCTCGAATAGTGTCACTAGCTTCATTGTCGAAAGGTACTTTATTCGGCCAGCTAAATATGAGGCATGTGTTCAACATGACAAGAGGGACGAGCAACGATCGGTCCTTAATCGACACAGACGGAAAACTAACAGCACCCCAGAACCCTGTCTGGTTGCCTCCAACTTTTCCATCCAGTCTCCAATTATCCATCAACATATGGTTAATTCTATGATATCATTCTTTTCATGGCTAAATTCTTTTAGTAACCACCTATCAATGTAGGTGACCGGAAATCACCGATCGCTACCGGTCTAAGGAAGGCTAAGCAATTATTCGATCCTGATCTAACAGGGTAACAGATAACCAGGTGGACAAGGATAGTAATAAATGCAACAATGGTTTTACTCAACTCCTATAACTTAATGCATCAATATGTAACTCATATATAAAGAATTGCTTGAATACAATAGGGAATTTAGAATGCTCCGGGGCTTGCCTCTTTCAAATGAACTAGGCTGGTGATCTACGCACTCGGGCAAGTCCTCTCCTTGCTCCTCGTCCTCGGGCACCTCCTGTGCCTGGGGATCTTGCAGATATGTCCTGGTCTATTCTTCCGACACTGCTACTGGCGACTCCTCCTGTGATCCTGTATAATGTAATTGCATAAGTAAACATACAAACGGTGCAATCGGATGCGGTGGAATGCCATGATCATGATGACATGGTATGCAGATGAGTACATTGAAACTTAAAGTAAATATTAGAGACAAAAAGCTTTCTACAAGGTAGTCAACATCATCCAAGAATTATACTACAAAACATGTCCTCTTCTTTATACTATAGCTAGTATATAACCCTAACAAGAGTGCTGTTACACTTTACCAACACCACTACACTAACGTTTCAAGTGACACCAGCAAGGTGATTCGGTGCTTCAAAGATACACCAAACACTCCTTAACACTCTAATTATTCATAAAGAATAACATTTTATTTCCTATCTAAACTAGGGTTACAACAGCGACAAGCATTTTTGGTGCCTAGAAAAATCTACACAAATTACAGTAGCCTAGTGTTACTCCAAATAGCACACCATAAAAATTTCAGGAGATTTGGATGAGTATTACAACCTACACAAAAAGACAAGCTCTAGCATGATATTGAGCATGAAAATACTTAGTACTATGAAAAGTATCAAACAACAGAATTAGCATTTTTCCTATGCTCTTCACAGCAAACAATCACTATACAAAAATTATCATAAACATGATTTATACAACTTTTGCCCTCTAGCAAAAATAACAAAAATCATCAATTAAAGGCACTTGAACTACTCCTCAATATATTTTTCCTAGAAACTACATCACAAAAGAAAACTAATGCAAGTGGAACCATATTTTTCTGAGCTTTCTATGATTTACTATGCATTTCTTAATAAAACAGCAATTATAAGGATTAAATAAAAACTCTACAGAAAAGTATTTCAAACTTGACGTGCAATAATTTTAGACCATAGCTTTGGTCTTAAGAAGTCTACCAAAATTTGTTTCATAATTTTTGGAGCTATAATTCACAAGATATAATTTTCTAAAGCATTTAAATAATTTCTAGAATTTCATTTTTTTTCTTTTCTTTGAAAACCAGCCAGGACCACACCCTGGGTGCACCCGGTCTAGTGCACCCGGGCTCGCTGTCACGTGGGACCCTTAGGTCAACAGGGCCCACCCGTCAGCCGCAGCCGAAGGAGGCGGCGGTTGACCGGCTGCTCACCGCCGACGGCGAGGTCACCGGCGACAATGGTGAGCACCACCACACTCAGCTCGCCCGCGCGCACCCGTGGAGGTAGTCCAAGGAAGAAATGGTGGCCTAGAGCAAGCGTGGCTGTGGGAATGGCAGATGTGGCGGCGTGGCTCGACGCTGGCGACCTAGCCAGGGCTTGGCGTCACGCGAGAAGGGGTGGAGTAGCTTCGTGGGAGCGAGGAGGAGCTGCTGCCCGCGAAAAAGGAGGGGCGGAGCAGGGAGATTGTCGTGGCCGTGAACTCCGATGAACTCCGAAGAACGCCGGCATGCCATGCACGACCAAAATGGCCCTCACCTTGGCATGAAGGGGGTGCCGAAGATGCGCCGCGTCGAGGCGGAGCCCGTGCTCTTGCTTGCGGGGGCTCGGTGCAGGTGGAGGGGTGAAGGCGAGCACGGCGGCGGCAATGGCACGGTGGCCGCGCGGCTGCTGCTGGCGTGAGCGGAGGGGGTGCAGTAGAAGGAAAATGGGGCAAGTGGAGAGGGTGAGCCCGACACGGGCGTTTTGGCGAACGGGGCGCGCGTGCGGGGGCCACCGAGTGCCACTCGGCGGCCGACGCCGGCGCACGGGCGCCACGGGGCGGGCGAGCCCTGCCATGGCCGGGCATGGCGCGAGCACGCGCGGGAGGGGGAAGAAGACGGTGCGGACGCGGGCTAGGATGGCCTGGCCAGCTGGGCCGGAAGTGGGGCGGCGGCCCGCTAAGACGAAGAAAGCTTTTTCTTTTTCAAATTTAATTTCCAGAATTTCTAAACTATCCCAAATTCAAATTTTGAAGAATAAAAAGGCCTTTTCAAGATTTGACCCCAAAATAGAAGTTGTTCAAATTTTAATTCTCTACAACTTTGCTTTAGGGCACATTTTGAAATTCCAAACAGATTTTGATCTAAAGATTCAAAGTCCATTTTCAATTAAAAATCCATTTTCTAGAATATTTTTAAAAGCAAAATTTGGAGAAATTTTGAATACCAAAGTTGCTCCAAAAATCATGCTAATTAATTCTAGGTTATTTAAAATTGTAGCCAAACATGTTTCACTAACCTAGCAAGCAGAATTGGGGCAAAATTAAAACTAACAAGCATATGCAACATGCATGTTTCAAAATGATGTTTCAAATGTTTCAATTCAACTTTTCACTTATATTTCATGCGATGATGAATGCAATTGATGCTAATACTCATGCTTTGGGATGCTAATGCAATGCTTAACACCTAGGGTGTTACTGCCCTCCCCCCTTATAAGAATCTTGTCCTGAGATTTTGAGTTATGAACCATTTGTTATAAAAGTCTTTATAAGTATTTTACAGATATTCTCCCGTTTCCCACGTCGCATCACCCTCATCGTGATGACTCCACTGTATCTTGTAAGTTGTCACCACTTTATTCCGAGTGACTCGATCCTTAGTATCTAGAACCCGAAAGGGTTGCTCACGGTATTCCAAATCTGACTTGATCCGAATGCCCTGAGGTTCTATTCTTTCTTCCGGAACACGCAAACATTTCTTCAACTGTGATACATGGAAGACTAGAAAGATTGAACTCATCGCGTCCGGTAGATGTAACTTATACGCTACTGGACCCTTCTTCTCTATGATTCTATACGGTCCTACAAATATAGCAGCAAGCTTCTTCTTGATTCCAAACCGTTTCTTCTTCATTGGGGTAACTTTCAAGTAGACATAGTCACCAACTTAAAATTCTAGCGATCTTCTTCTCTTATCTGCATAACTCTTCTGGCATGACTGTGTAGCTTTCATGTTTTGTTGAATAATATGGACCTTTTTCTCAGCCTCATCAACAAAATCGATCCCATAAAACCTTCTCTCACCAGGTTCGACCCAATTTAACGGTATCCTACATTTTCTACCATACAAGGCTTCAAACGGAGCCATCTTGATACTCTCTTGATAACTGTTGTTGTAAGCAAACTCGGCCAAAGGTACCCATGACTCCCATGAACCTCTGGACGATAACACACAAGCTCTAAGCATATCTTCAAGAACAGCATTAACTCGCTCAGTCTGCCCATCTGTCTGCGGGTGGTAAGCTATACTACGAATCAAACTAGTACCATAACCTTTATGAAGATGCTCCCAAAAATGAGCGGTAAACTGTGAACCACGGTCAGACATGATAGTCTTCGGTATACCATGTAATCGGACAATCTCAGCAATGTACTTCTCGGCATACTGAGGTGGTCAAAATGTTGTCTTGACTGGTAAGAAGTGAGCCGGTTTGGTAAGGTGATCTACAATCACCCAAATCGAATCATTTCCCTTTGAGGTGGTGGGAAGACCCATGATGAAATCTATACTTATATCATCCCATTTCCAATCCGGTATGGCCAAAGGTTGCAACAAACCTGCGGGTCTCATGTGAAGAGCTTTCACCCTACAACAAGTGTCACATCGATCAACATACGCCATAATTTCCTTCTTCATCTTCGTCCACCAATAATGAGGTCTCAGTTCTTGATACATTTTGCTACTTCCAGGGTGGATAGATAGCTTAGAATGATGAGCTTCATCCATCAATTGGTTCTTGAGCTCTTGATCCTTGGGTACAATCAAGCGGTCCTTGAACCATAACACTCCTTGTTCATCCACTCTAAAGTGCTTAGTTGGTTCTTGCTTCATTTTCTCCTTGATATGGAAGATTCCCTTGTTTGTTTTCTGACCTTCAATGATCTTACTCTCCAAAGTACAACTAATCTAAATGTTGTGTAATACAGCGGGATGCAACAGATTGAACCTATCTTTGAACAAAGGCTGCACTATGAGAGAATGTGACTTCCTACTTAGGGCATCTGCTACTACATTCGCCTTCCCTAGATGATAGTGCACATTCAGGTTATAATCCTTAATCAACTCCAACCATCTTCGTTGTCGCATATTCAACTCGGACTGAGTAAAGATATACTTGAGACTCTTATGATCTGTGAAAATATTGCACACATTTCCAAGCAAGTAATGTCTCCAAATCTTTAGAGCATGCACAATAGCAGTGAGCTCTAGATCATGCGTAGGATAATTAACTTTATGCTTCCTCAATTGACGTGAGGCATAAGCAATGACCCTTCCATCTTGCATCAGAACATATCCTAAACTATTCTTAGATGCATCGCAGAACACATCAAATGGCTTCTCTATGTTCGGTTGTGCCAGAACAGGGGCAGTGGTTAGCAATTCCCGCAAAGTACGGAAAG
Organism: Saccharum hybrid cultivar R570; assembly: GCA_038087645.1. Classification (NCBI taxonomy): domain Eukaryota; kingdom Viridiplantae; phylum Streptophyta; class Magnoliopsida; order Poales; family Poaceae; genus Saccharum; species Saccharum hybrid cultivar. Next base: position 16,022,504 of record JAQSUU010000553.1, on the reverse strand, counting down.
TTGTCCTGCACTCCTCTATCCAGGCGAACTTATGGTCTTTCTGTAACAGACTTGTCATTGGCTTGGCAATCTTTAAGAAATCTGGTATGAAGCGACGATAGTATCCAGCTAATCTAAGAAAACTCCGAACCTCATGAACTATGGTTGGCGCCTTTCAATCCATAACCTCTTGTACTTTGCTAGGATCCACTGATATCCCCTTCTTAGATAACACATGACCGAGAAAAGGAACGGTTCTCAGCCAAAACTCACACTTACTGAACTTAGCATAGAGCTGATGATCTCAGAGTCTGGTTGAGACAATTCTAAGATGCTCTGCATGATCTTCTTCGTTCTCTGAGTATACAAGAATGTCATCAATGAACACAATTACAAACTTATCCAACTCCGACATAAAGACTAAATTCATTAGATACATAAAGTATGCAGGAGCATTTGTCAATCCGAAAGACATGACAAGATACTCGTACAAACCGTATCTGGTAGAAAACATAGTCTTGGGTATATCTTGTGGTCTAATCTTGATCTGATAGTACCCTGATCTCAAATCTATCTTAGAGAACACCTTGGCTTTAGACAATTGGTCAAACAAGATATCAATCCGAGGTAGAGGATACTTGTTTTTAATTGTCACTGCATTCAGTGGCCGGTAGTCCACACACATCCGTAACGAGTTATCCTTCTTTTTTATGAACAGTGCGGGATATCCCCATTTAGACGAACTAGGATGAATTAGGCCCTTGGTTAACAGATCTTGTAGTTGCTTCTTCAACTTGGCTAATTCATTTGGAGGCATCCTGTAAGGCCTTCTTGAGATCGATGGTGTCCCTGGGATCAACTCAATAGCAAACTCAACATCTCGGTCCGGTGGAAGACCAGGTAACTCATCTGGAAACACGTCCGGAAACTCACACACTACTGGAATCTTGGCTAGAAGAGTAGTTTGGACTGCACAAGTTGTACTGGCCAAATCTATTTTCCAAGGTAAGATCACCTGAAAGGTGCCTTCTCCAATAGGTTCCTTGAGAGAAATACTTCTTCCTCCTACATCAATTACTACTCCCATCTTATTCATCCAGTTCATTCCCATAATCACATCCAAAACTAGCCCTGGCATAACTATTAAGTTAAGCTTATACTGTCTGCCCGCTATGTTCAGGGCTGCCCCTGAATTATCTGATTAGTTAACAGATCAGCCCCAGCTGAACTAATCCGATAAGCACATTCCAATTCAACTATCTTTTGCTCATATCTTTTTGCAAATGCTTGACTTACAAATGAATGAGATGGTCTGGAATCAAACAAAACTACTGCAGGATGGTTGTTGATAGAAAACATACCAGCTGTCATAGGTTCTCCCTCTAGGATATCATCAACAGTGGTGTGGTGCACATGAGCTTGATACTGAGTCTGCTGCTTCTTGGGATAGGGGCAAAACTTCGCAAAGTGCCTAGGTTGGTTGCAGTTGAAACACGGCCCCCCTTACTTGAGTGACAGCTCCAGACGAACTGCCTTGTCCTGTCTTAGCTTGTGGCAATGCCATCTTGAATGACTTCTGGTTCCTCTGAGGTTGCTGAGCATTCTGATTTTTCCGCTGTGGTGGACTAAACCATGCACCAGGGGCAGGGGAGCGGTACGTAGAACAATTCGCCATTGGGGCCCTAGGCTGGGATGACCCTGACTCAAAAGCCCTCTTGTGGGTCTTGGATGCAGCATAGACGTTGTTGTTCTTCTCTTGCTTCAAGCAGTCACTAACAAAGTCATTGAAACCAATTCTCGTGTTGGTACCCACGTGTTTTATCATCTTAGGATTCAGACCCCTCTTGAAACTCGTGATCTACTTGGCATCAGTATTCACCATGTCAGAGGCATAGCGGCTTAGATTATTGAATGCATGTAGATATTGGGTCATGGTCTTCGTGCCTTGATTCAGTGCCAGAAATTCTCTAAGCTTCATTTCTGTCAGACCAGGTGGAATGTACACTCCACGAAAAGCTTCGGTAAACTCCCTCCACGTGATGTGAGCATTGGGGGGAAAAGTGGTGCGGTGGTGCTTCCACCACATTCCTGCAGGGCCTTGTAGCTGATGAGCGACGTACTCGGTCTTCAACACTTCTGTCATCCTCAAAACACGAAACTTGTCTTCCATTGTATTTATCCACTCTTCTGCATCCAATGGTTCAGCGGCTTCCTTGAAAATCGGTGGACCGGTGTCCATGAAATCCTTAAAACTGCTATATTGATTGACCTCATGTTCACCCTGGTTTAAACCACGGCGGGTATTATCCGCAATATTGCGCAAGGCGGCCTCCATATTCTGCTGCATGCTCTCCATGTTGCGTTGACGTCCAAGGAACTGTGTGAAGAATTGTTCCGCGGTGTACGGTGGAGGAGGAGGCGGTGGTGGATCACGGTTCTCATTTCCAGCGGCACTGCCACTAGCCTCAGTGACGTCATACACGGTACGGCGAGTGTTCGGCATCTGCATATTTCAGCAACAGTAATTATTAGGCGATGTTGTAGAAATTGCGAGTGAATGAAAAATTATGCCGTACTGAATTCACTAGAGAGAATAAATTCATACAATAAAATAGGGGCACAATAAGTCATTCCAATTAACACAACATCACTAATTAAATTACTTAAGCGCAACACATCGCGTCCAATACAACCAAATTGTCAGCATACATACACTGGACTTTTGACGTTCGGATATCGTCACAAACACATCCAAGTTTTCCTATATTACATCAAGGTCTTAGTCTTTTCTACTCATTATTACATGTCCAACGTGCCAACCAAGCAAAAGATCATCACAGAACAAAACCCTAGTAGCTAGCGCAACAACTACTAGCCTACTCTTTGTGGTCACTGTCCAAGTCGGAGATGTTAGCGTTGTCACCATCCACATCATCGTCGTCGTCATCACCTGGTGCCTCAGGCTCTTCAGGATCCTCGTCCTCATCTAGATCCATCTCTGCTACTCCAGGAGGAACATAGGGGTGGAGCTGATTATTTAGCCGATGGACCTCCTCATGCAGGTTGTCATTGTACTCCTCTGCATTGGCCAACTGCTGCTCTAGCTCAAACTATCGAGCCCTCAGAACATCCTCTGCCGACCAGGCTTCATTCCTCTGATGGAGCACATGGGCCAACGTGTGCTCAGCGTTCCTATTGGCGGTGGTCGGACGTCCAACCTGCTGTCTCAGTGCGCGTACGTCTCCCTCAAAGACTACAGTCCTCTGGGTCGCCTGATCCCTCTGATGAGTCAACTGAGCCATCTCTATAGCGAGTCTCTCAATCTCGGCGTCATGATCCCTCTGAAGCTGACGTCGGTCGTCATGAGCCTAGCCAAGAGCACCAGACACATGTCTCATGCTACCTTCCACTCCATCAAAGGCCTTCATCACCGCGAACATGGCACTCATAGCGGGGTTATCACTATTCTGTGCTTCTACTGCTCCAATCTCCAGAGACCTTCCTCTTGCCTGCTGCCACGAGTCTGTGGAGGGGTTGCCCCTCAGAAAGACTCCAACTATAGCTGCTGCCAACTCTTGAGGAAAACGATCTATGATATCCCTCAGTATCCCAAAGGCTGCCCTCTCAGCGGCTTCTTCAGCGGTCCTACCAGTTGACTCATAACGCCAACCAGTCCACTCAGAACCATCACCACGGGGACAAACAACGGCTTCCACCATAACCAAAAGACCTTCCCCCAACTACTCATTTGCCCAGTAGTAGCAGGGCTCCATTCCATCAGGATAGCCTACATAGTTGAGCACTCTCCACAAGAGCGTAGGCATCCCAAACTCTCCAAGAAACGTGTGGCGCTGACGGGTGCGTGGAGCAAGCTGATGGCAGGGAGCTCTGCCTCCAGTGGACTTGCGAGCTGTCTGCTTGGTGTGTGCCATCTGTAGAAAAATTTTTATTACCCCAGTGAGAACAGATATTAAGTTGTCATTTTTATCAAAATGGAATAATCAACTTATAAGGGGAGGAACAATGCCATGAATGAAATGCACAAACATGATGCATGCACGTTTCATACGTCCTCACAAACTTAGAAAATAAAAATTGCTAGCGGTATAGTTGGTGGCATACCACGATCTCTCATACATGTAATTAATACGTACTACACGATAGCGCTGTTATGTACCAACAGAAAATCACTTCAGCCCAAACCCTGACAGTATGAAAAAATATGCACGAAAGCAGTAAAGTAAGCTATCCGCTCTACACGCATCGCCAGATACGAGTATAACGGTAGAAACTACCGGAATCATCGTCCTATTGATGGCATTGTCACCACATGATGGAATTTCCCACACAAGGATACCTTCATATAAACATGTGTATGGCACGTAAAGAATTCTGCATCACACAAGCACTTCCCTAGATTGGCAGTGTATCCGACCATGCTCTCACAACTCTCACTTACCGAGGCGTAGGGGCAACTGATCCATACATTACCACTCAAGTGAATGGCACTCATACAATAGCACGCCGTATGAGCAACGAATTAGAAATATGATGTAGAAACCCCCAAGTCAGTACTTAAATAAGCCACCTAGAGTCCTTAACTGGGCATAAAGGATATGACCACTGGCACACTAATAAGTTTTAAAACTCAAGTTTAAACACTGTTTTATTTTAAATACACATGTGAACAGTAATCTGCTAAACCTTGCTCCGATGTCAGCTGTAACGGATCAACACGATTATACGAGATTAAGTAAGAAAATCGCCCGTCGAGGCAAACAATTTAACAAAACTTAAGCCCATATAACCCGATAGTTCGTGAAATCACGAAGGATTTCAAACCAACCAACATACAAACTAAGATCGTACTGGTTTAGCAGCCACCATCACATGTTACATAAAGTTCGCAACGACAGTTGAATACATCAGAGTTTAGAGCAGACAGTTATTACAAACCAAGTTCAAATTAAAGTAGCGGAAGCAAAATAGTTTCATAAGACACACACAGTCATTTAGTTCAGATACAGTGCCAGTAAGTAGCCATCCTCCACAAAAGCATCAGATGAGAGATACGGAGTGACCATTGCCCTTGGTCCTAGTTGTCGCCCATCGCTAGATACAGACAGTTAATGCAGTAGTCGTAGTACATTTGACCATCTGCAACAATAATGGGAACAACACCCTGAGTACGAGAAGGTACTCAGCTAGACTTACTCATCTTAAACCAAAAATAAGTGACACCAAGGAGCATGCAAGACTTTCTTTCGTGGGGTTGGCTGACTCAGTTGTGAAGAGCATAAGCTACTATGAAGATACTACTTTAAGTATGTTGCATCATCTTTATTATGACCTATCCAACTAGGTAAGCACCTATACTATAGCAGTCACTTGATTAACCAATACATCCGGTTACAAATTTAGATTTTAGCATCCCCAATACCATCCAATAACCATCAATGTTCCATCATAATTACTACGATGTCGTAACTCGAGTCAAATGCTCACTATCCAGGAGCGATGACGATTCGAATCGATTCCTAACCAGCTGGTGATTTATTCCTCACACAAACCAAGCTTCCCTCGTCAGGGTCGCTTAGATCACCAATGGCACTTTCCAAGTAGCCGCGGGATAACAGTCATAGACCGTACTACCCAGGAACCGCCCGACAGCCAGAACGCACCTTGGGCTTACTCTTCGCGTCCCCGTCATACCCCTTTCAGCACTAGTCTGCCAATCCGAGTTTATCCCGACTCGAATAGTGTCACTAGCTTCGCGGTCGAAAGGTACTTTATTCGGCCAGCTAAATGTGAGGCATGCGTTCAACATGACAAGAGGGACGAGGATAGTAATAAATGCAACAATGGTTTCACTCAACTCCTATAACTTAATGCATCAATATGTAACTCATATATAAAGAATTGCTTGAATAAAATAGGAAATTTAGAATGCTCCGGGGCTTGCCTCTTTCAAACGAACTAGGCTAGTGATCTACGCACTCGGGTAAGTCCTCTCCTTGCTCCTCGTCCTCGGGCACCTCCTATGCCTGGGGATCTTGCGGATATGTCCTGGTCTGTTCTTCCAGCACTGCTACTAGCGACTCCTCCTGAGATCCTGTATGATGCAATTGCATAAGTAAACATGCAAACGGTGCAATCGCATGCGGTAGAATGCCATGATCATGATGAAATGGTATGCAGATGAGTACATTGAAACTTAAAGTAAATATTAGAGACAAAAAGCTTTCTACAAGGTAGTCAACATCATCCAAGAATATATACTACAAAACATGTCCTCTTCTTTATACTATAGCTAGTATATAACCCTAACAAGAGTGCTATTACACTTTACCAATACCACTACACTAACTTTTCAAGTGACACCAACAAGGTGATTGGGTGTTTCAAAGATACACCAAACACTCCTTAATACTCTAATTATTCATAAAGAATGACATTTTATTTCCTATCTAAACTAGGGTTACAACAGCGACAAGCATTTCTGGTGCCTAGAAAAATCTACAAAAATTACAGTAGCTTAGTGTTACACCAAATAGCACACCATAAAAATTTCAGGAGATTTGGATGAGTATTACAACCTACATAAAAAAGACAAGCTCTAGCATGATATTGAGCATGAAAATACTTAGTACTATGAAAAGTATCATACAACAGAATTAGCATTTTTTCTATGCTCTTCACAGCATACAATCACTATACAAAAATTATCATAAGCATGTTTTTATACAACTTTTGCCCTCTAGCAAAAATAACAAAAATCATCAATTAAAGGCACTTGAACTACACCTCAATAATTTTTACACAGAACATGCCTAGCATATATTTTTCCCAGAAACTACATCACAAAAGAAAACTAATGCAAGTGGAACCATATTTTTCTGAGCTTTCTATGATTTACTATACATTTCTTAAGAAAACAACAATTATAAGGATTAAATAAAAACTCTACAGAAAAGTATTTCAAACTTGACATGCAATAATTTTACATCATAGATCTAGTCTTAAGAAGTCTACCAAAATTTGTTTCACAATTTTTAGAGCTATAATTCACAAGATATAATTTTCTAAAGCATTTAAATAATTTCTAGAATTTCATTTTTTTTCTTTTCTTTGAAAACCAGCCAGGACCACACCCTGGGTGCACCCGGTCCAGTGCACCTAGGCTCGCTGTCACGCGGGACCCTCGGGTCAACGGGGCCCACCCGTCAACCGCAGCCGAAGGAGGCGGTGGTTGACCGGCAGCTCACCGCTGACGGCGAGGTCACCGGTGACAATGTGAGCACCACCACACTCAGCTCGCTCGCGCGCACCCGTGGAGGTAGTCCAAGGAAGAAATGGTGGCCTAGAGCAAGTGTGGCTACAGGAATGGCGGATGCGGCGGCGCGGCTCGACGCCGGCGGCCTAGCCAGGGCTTGACGTCGCGTGAGAAGGGGCGGAGTAGCTTCGCGGGAGCGAGGAGGAGCTGCTGCCCGTGAAAAAGAAGAAGGAGGGGCGGAGCAGGGAGATTGTCGTGGCCGCGAACTCCGGTGAACTCCGGAGAACGCCGGCATGCCATGCACGGCCAAAATGGCCCTCACCTTGGCGCGATGGGGGTGCGGAAGATGCGCCGCGTCGAGGCGGAGCCCGTGCTCTTGCTTGTGGGGGCTCGGTGCAGGTGGAGGGGTGAAGGCGAGCACGGCGGCGGCAATGGCACGGTGGCCGTGCGGCTGCTGCTGGCGTGAGCGGAGGGGGTGTAGGAGGAGGAAAATGGGGCGAGTGGAGAGGGTGAGCGCGGCGCGGGTGTTTTGGTGAGCGGGGCGCGCGTGCGGGGGCCACCGAGTGCCACCCGACGGCCGACGCCAGCGCACGGGCGCCACGGGGCGGGCGAGCCCTGCCATGGCCGGGCGCGGCGTGAGCGCGCGCTGGAGGGGGAAGGAGACGGTGCGGACGCGGGCTGGGCTGGGCTGGCCAGCTGGGCCGGAAGTGGGGCGGCGACCCGCTAAGACGAAGAAAGCTTTTTCTTTTTCAAATTTAATTTCCATAATTTCTAAACTATCCCAAATTCAAATTTTGAAGAATAAAAAAGCATTTTCAAGATTTGACCCCAAAATAGAAGTTGTTCAAAATTTAATTCTCTACAACTTTGCTTTAGGGCACATTTTGAAATTCCAAACAAATTTTGAATTGAAGATTCAAAGTCCATTTTTCAATTAAAAATCCATTTTCTAGAATACTTTTAAAAGCAAAATTTGGGGAAATTTTGAATACCAAAGTTGCTCCAAAAATCATGCTAATTAATTCTAGGTTATTTAAAATTGTAGCCAAACATGTTTCACTAACCTAGCAAGCAGAATTGGGGCAAAATGAAAACTTACAAGCATATGCAACATGCATGTTTCAAAATGATGTTTCAAATGTTTCAATTCAACTTTTCACTTATATTTCATGCGATGATGAATGCAATTGATGCTAATGCTCATGCTTTGGGATGCTAATGCAATGCTTAACACCTAGGGTGTTACAGGCGAGTTCTTAGAGCCACCAAAATCATCGAAGCTAATCACAACTTCTAACAATGAACTCCACCCTAGCTTTATAGCCATGGTTCAGGAACAAACCTTCTTTGGGTTAGATGAAGAAAACCTATATCATCACTTAAAGGAGTTTGAGCATCTCTGTGCATGCCTAACCATTTCGGGCATGTCACATGAAACACTGCGGTGGAAGTTGTTTCCCTTCTCTCTTGATGAGAGGGCGAAACAATGGTATGCCCACAACGTAGGGAAGGTAAACAGAGATTGGGAAGAGTTGAGGAACATATTCTATCTCACATTATTTCCTATATCTCGAATCGCTTCCCTGCGACAAGAGATTCTCAACTTCCAACAAAAAGACAAGGAAACGTTAGGTGCAGCCTAGGACAGATTTTCAATCCTATCACGTTCTGGCCTAGACTTGTCTATACCAAACCATGTGCTATTACAACATTTTTGGTTAGGTCTTAGCAAGGAATCTGCCTTACAGCTCGATATCGCTGTCGGAGGTTCTTTCAACCATAAAACCATAGCGGAAGGATAAGCTATTTTAGATCGCATTCTAGAGAACACTCCCCCGTTAGAACCCCTCTGTGTAGAGCCCGAGCTGAGCCATGAGGAAATCTCTTCGGCTAAAGCCGAACCAATACCTCCTATCTAGAGACCCTCACCCGAACCAGAGGCTCCAAAGGAAGGTTTCCAACCTTCGAAATCTCCTTTCTTCGAGGACAAATTCTACGAAGATTTTGGGAACACCTCGAAGTATTCACGCCAAAAGAGACCACCAGTCCCCGTCACTCCTTGTGAACCTCTAGACAAAGAATTCCTTAGGAAATCCATCAAGGAGTTGACTACTATCATGAGCAGAGAATGGATAGAAGAAGTAGAGCTTTCTTCTGAAGAAATTTAGATTCGCGCTCCTTCCTTGACTATTCAATGCAAAATTCGTGACAATTTGGTGGATGTGCTATACAATCCAACTGTTGGAGCAAACATCATGTCCACATCTTTTGTGTCTTCCTATTTTGGCAAAGAACCCCTTGCTCCAACAAACAAATCTCTTAGATTTGGCCCACGTTCTAGCATGAAAGGACATGGAATTCTATATAACACAACAATACATCATCATGATGTCATTATGGCCCTTGATTTCCACATCTTTGATATTCAAGATTTAGACATCATGATAGCGCATCCCCTAGAAAAACTTTTCATTGATCCAACAAAAACAGGGGATTTGGATGTAAAGCTAGGGAGGGAATCTTTTTCCATCCAAGTCACTCGAGCTAAAAACTTAGTGGTAGAACCTCTCCCCTACCATAACTTGCCCTCAGAAGTCATGTCGGTTATGCCCTTTGAATCACCTGAATCATCCTTAGAAATAGATGCCAAACTCTTCATAGAAGAAGAGGATGATTTAGGCGAAACCATAGACCTTCCCAAAGTGGAAGCGCTAGCACGACCTCCAGTTGAACTTAAGCCCTTACCCATTGGCCTTCGTTATGCTTTATTGAATGACAACACACAAACTCCCATAATCATTAGTGATAAGCTTTCATCTGAGGAGACGTCTAAACTCATCGCCATCCTAGAAAAGCATAGGTCAGTTTTTGCGTATTCCCTGCAAGATCATAAGAGGATAAGTCCAACACTTTGTACCCATCGTATTCCAGTTGACCCTTCGAGTAGACCATCTCGAGAACCTCAGCGAAGGCTCAATAATGCGATGCAGTAAATCATGAAGAAGGAAGTCCTCAAACTTCTTCACGCCGGGATTATTTATCTCGTACCACATAGTGACTGGGTTAGTCCCATCCAAGTGGTTCCCAAAAAAGGAGGAATAATAGTCATTGAAAATAGTAAAAAATGAACTTATCCCACCACGAACTGTCACGGGGTGGAGGATGTATATCGATTACCGAAAGCTCAACGCGGCAACAAAGAAAGATCACTTTCTACTGCCCTTCTGATGAAATGTTAGAGCGGTTGGCAAAGCACTCTTTCTTCTATTTTCTCGATGGGTATTCGGGATATCATCAGATTCCCATCCATCCCAACGATCAAAGCAAGACTACGTTCACATGCCCGTATGGAACATACGCATATCAAAGAATGTCGTTCGGGTTGTGTAACGCACCCGCCTCTTTCCAACAGTGCATGATGTCTATCTTCTCAGACATGATAGAAGAGATTATGGAGGTTTTTATGGATGACTTTTCAGTCTATGGAAAGACCTTTGATCACTGTCTTGAGAATTTAGACAAAGTCTTGCAAAGGTGCCAAGAAAAGGACCTGGTACTAAATTGGGAAAAGTATCATTTTATGGTTTGAGAGGGCATCGTTCTTGTACACTTAGTGTCTGAGAGGGGGATCAGGGTAGATAAAGCTAAGATAGAAGTTATCGAGTAGCTACCACCCCTAGTGAATGTCAAAGGGATCCGTAGCTTCTTAGGCCATGCATGTTTCTATATGAGGTTTATCAAAGACTTTTCACAAATCTCTAGACTCCTAACGAACCTACTAGCTAAGGATGCACCCTTTAAGTTCACAGATGAGTGCTTACACGCTTTTCATACCCTCAAGAAAGCACTCATCTCAGCGCCAATCATCTAGCCACCAGATTGGTTGGTGCCCTTTGAGATCTTATGTGATGCTAGTGACTATGCTATTAGGGCGGTCCTTGGCCAAACCAAAGATAAGAAGCAACACGTGATCGCTAATGCTAGCAAAACACTGACTGGAGCATAGCTAAACTACACTTCCATGGAAAAAGAGCTCTTGGCAGTCATTTTTGCTATAGACAAGTTTAGATCTTACTTAGTGGGAGCAAAAGTAATTATTTACTCTAATCATGCTGCACTCAAAAACTTGCTCACTAAGAAAGATACTAAACCAAGATTACTAAGATAGATTCTTCTACTCTAGGAATTTGGCCTTGAAATAAAAGATAGAAAAGGAGTATAAACTCTAGTTACTCGTCATTTGTCGCATATACAAGTCGCTAACCTGCAGGAGTTACCAAAGAAAGACATTCTATGCGACGACATGCTGCTAAGGTGACAGATTCCAACTCGTGGTACGCGAACATTGTGAATTTCATGGTTGCAGGATATGTACCACCAGGGGAGGATAGAAAGAAGATCCAAGTTGAGAGCAGATGTCACCTTTGGGATGACCCATACCTATACAGGGTGTGTTCTGATGGACTGCTGAGGAGATGTGTACCAACGACAGAAGGGAAGCAAATCATAGAAAAATACAATGCAGCACCGTACGGAGGCCACTATGGAATATTTCGCACACAAGCCAAAATCTGGCAGTGCGGGTTCTTCTAGTCGACGATGTATGAAGACACTAAAAAATTCATCCAAAGGTATCGAAAGTGCCAGCTGCAAGGAGGCATTACTGCTCGCCATGCAATGCCCCTCCATTACAACCTGCAAGTGGAGATATTTGATGTCTGGGGCATTGACTTCATGGGACCATTCCCAAAATCCCATGACAGCGAGTACATCCTGGTAGCCGTTGACTATGTATCCAAATGGGTGGAGGCCTTACCATGTAGAGGTGCTGATGCCAAACATGCCAGAAGGATGTTCCATGAAGTGATCTTTCCTCGCTTTGGAACACCTAGAATGGTTATAAGTGACGGAGGGTCTCACTTCATTGATAAGACCTTCTGAAACTTTTTGAAAGAGCTTGGAGCAAAGCACAACATAGCCACACTCTATCATCCTCAAACAAGCGGTCAGGCAGAAACTTCAAATAAACAGATAAAAAACATCCTGTAGAAAGCGATCAATGAGATGGGGAAAGGCTGGAAGGATAAGCTACCTGATGAACTTTGGGTATACAGGACAGCTTACAAAACCCCCATTGGCATGTCACCATACCAGCTCGTTTATGAAAAAAGCTACCATTTACCAGTTGAGCTAGAGCATAGAGCTCACTGGACAATAAAGAGCTGGAATATGGATGAAAAACTAGCCGGTAGAAACCAACAAAAGCAGATCACCAAGCTAGAAGAATGGAGGGAGAAGGCTTATCACAGTGCCAAGCTTTACAAAGAAAGAACCAAAAGATGGCACGATCACCAGATTTAACAAAAAGAGTTCAAGGAAGGAGACAAAGTTCTTCTATTTAACTCTAGGATCAAGCTATTCGGTGAAGGAAAACTTCAGAGTAAATGGAAAGGACCGTACACCGTCATCAACACATCTTCACATGGTGCCATCACGATTCAGGACGATGAAAGTAATACTTTTAACGTAAATGGCCAACGCTTAAAAGTTTTCCTAGAGCCTTCATACAATTTCAATGAAAAAATAAACATAATAAAATTAATTGATTTTAACAAATACCCTAATAAAAGTGCCTCGAAAAAATAAACAAAAATAATAATAAATAAAAATATAATAAAATAAAAATATAATAAAAATATATATACATCTTATTAGTAGGATTGTTGTCTCGACTTGTTTTTGTTCTCTTTTGTCTTCAAATAAAAATAAAGATAGGTACAAAAGCAAGTGTGGGGGAGACGACACTCATCTCCCAACAGATGCACAAAAAGATCAACATCATTCAACATTTGGTTTGTGCATTTTCTCCCACTCCCTATCTAGCTAGTAGAATCAAATAAAATAATCTTGAACTAAAAACTTGATGCTCCAACCCTGTTATACCAATTGATAAACAACATGTATACCTTTTATTCCTTGCCAATATCCTTCAACTTGTGAGCAACCTGTCAATAGGGACCCCATTTTACTCTAGGTAATTAGAATATGTGATATAGTAGGATGATATGAAACTTGTTCTCTCTTGCAATAGACTTGGGATTTATTTTCAAAATCAAAATGCAATAGCATGCTCCTCAATGATAGAATAATTCCTGCCAACGCCATAAAACATTGCTTCTTGATATAAACCTTACACATAGTCGTTTACTTTGTGTTGAGTTTGGTCAAGCTCTGAGATCTATGTTGAGAGAAGTTTCATGCTCCCAAGATTGAAATTCACGTGCACCCACAAAAATAAAATACTGACTCTTACACTAAGAGTTGCGCAATTCATGTTTTCTCCATCCACTAAAAATGCTCCAAATTATTATGATTCTCTCTCCAAAAATATTCACGTGCCAAAAGAGTATGGGCTATGAAAATATATCAATGCCAAAGTGCATGAGAAAAAGAAAGCATGCCAAAGAGCATGATGCATATAAAAAAAGAGAAAACTGGACACTTAGATGCCCGCCCCGAGAGAAAACAATGGGGCACCTTGATACCCGCCAGTGAGAATAAGGTAGCCCATACTCTCAGAAGAACTTTCAACATAAGAGAGAGTCATGATCAAAGGAGTACAAAAGAAATAAATAAAATCAAAATTCCACACATTTGCACAATTTCGATCTAAGAGTATGACTCTTCCCTCCACGGATCCAGGGTTTGACTCAACAACGGTAAGTGTGCCTTTCTCATCATCCATACCCAGAAACTCTAGATATAGCCTATAGAGGTAGGATGAGCAAGAAGGCAAAAGCATCAAAAGAAATGCCTTGGTGAGGAATTAGAAAGAAAATACATGAGTGGCCTAAGAGTATCATTCGAGGAGCAAAGCTATATCTTTTATGCAAAAATCTCAAAACCCTAAGTCCTAGAGCATGAGTAGAATAAGTTGATTTAAATCCAAGCTATTCCATTATCCAATTGCTCAAGATAATCTGGTAGACACTTTGAATGCTCATGAGTACGGGTGAGGCTTAAAACAAACTGTATGCAGGTTGAAAATCTTGGAGTTACAACCACCTTAGTCCTTCATACCTTTACTCGAGGACGAGCAAAGGACTAAGTGTGGGGGAGCTTGTTGGCGGTCCTTAACTCATATCTTACCCCGCCAACATTCGGACAAAATTCACCAAAAACAATATAGATAGGGCTTTATAGCTAACAATTTCCATAGTTTTGGTGGATTCAAATGTTTTGCAGGACATACATGAAAATACATCATACATGGGCCAAAAGAGAGGAAAAGAACAAAGAAATGACAAAACATATATTGGCCCATAGCAAAACAAGAAGAAGCCCAATCCAAAAGAGCACAACTGGGCCAACCCACCATGGAGGAAGACACTAGGCCCAGCAGGGAGCCCACAGGCCAGAACAGGGCGAGAGGGGCAGCACCCAGGGCGCGCCCGTGCCTCCACCACTGCCAGATGGCCCCACCTTCAGCCTGTCGGTTCCATACGTGCAGACGAGGGCGGTGCGGGGGTGTAATCGGGGAATATTCCCCCAAACCGACCAAACCACCTCCTATATAAGGAGGGGTTCACCCCCACTCTCACACACCACTCCATACACAAGAGAGAGAGGGGAGGAAGAGCAAGGTTCATTCCTACCTAGCTTTAGCTAGAATTAGAGTAGGGAGTGAGTGAGCTACAAGTGGGAGAAAGAGTGGATTCGGTCCCTCTACCTCTTGTACCCGGTTCGTCGCGTACACCGGGAGGACAGAGTGCCGGGGTTGTCAGCTCCCTCCATACTTGTACCTCAATGAACCACGTACTACTTGGAGTATAAGGTTCGTGTTTATCTTCGGTGTTGAGTTCTTAAGAAAAGTTATCTTTGTTGCTATTTACTTGTGGGTTCGTCGTCCGTCCCCGTGATGGATGCTCTAGTAGAAGGGCCTTGCTTAACGGGTAACTCTTGAATTCACGCTAGAGTAGTAGTCGACATCATAGACGTGGTGTCTAGGTTGGGGCTACCTTCGTTTGCCTCGTACAGTACGGTTGAGGGATAGGCGGCAGGTGGTGACAGCCCTGTTCGTCCTTTGCACTCCCCCACGTGGCTGTTCAGTGTAGAGCTGTATGCCGGAGGTACTTGGCAGACCAAGTATAAGCCGGTGCCCGAAGTAAGTCTATAGTGGCAAAGCTATCTTGCTTAGGATCTTACCCTTAGAAAAACCTCACTACCCGAGCTACTCTTCATCTCATTCTTCTGGGAGAACTAGTTAAGAGACTTCTTACACCTCCGTTCCTCGTGGAAATACAATACCCTGAATACCATCAGGTGAAGTGCTACAATGGTACTTCTGTGCGCTTGCAGACTTTTTTTGCTTACGCTAAGAAATACCAACAGTCATGCACCTAACTACCCAAGTTCAAGTCCTCTCTTGGACTGAATTTGAGTGCCTATTTCTCTTCTTAATTGAAAAACCACCTAGTTCTTCCTAGGAATTTGGGTGCCTTTTTCTTTCTTTTTTTCTTTTTTGCCAGAACCCATGGCAGGATCGCTGGAGGTTGCTGATACAAGTTGTCACGACCCTAGGGACGTGACCGGATGGGGTAGGTGTGAGACACCGGCTTCCTGCCGTGGTGGCTGAGAAGGGAGATGAGAGCTAGAATTGGCTGTAATTGCTTGCCTTCTTCCTTGATTAAGTGAATATAAAGAGTTTATAGCATAACTCTCTCCTAGCCTCTAGTTGATGAATTGACTACTTCCTGATGCTATTTCAGGCGCCTGCATGATCACCTTGCGCCTGCTCCTGCATGATCTTCTTAGCCTCTCCTTTTCCTACCCGGCCCTATTCCTGCGCCTATACCTCTTGCCGACCATAACATCATCATAATTGATTTCCCTGCTCATGTCTCATATAAACCTTCATCACTATTGCTTTCACATAATACAAAGATATCCCTTTGGATGGATCTGAATGCGGGAAGGAATCGGACTCCATTGCGTTGGACCAATTTTGGGGTTGATCTGGACATAGAAATACAACTGACAATGCTAAGCTTTGCAATTTTGTGGTTGATCACAGAGAAGCACATCTGGCAATGCTATGCTTGCAGCAGTTACTAGAGGCAGGAAGAAAGGATTGACAGTTTCAATCCTTTGTCAAAAATTTAGTTAAAGCTTACTGAATTGGCAAGATGTGTATAACTGACAAGAGATTTGAGATTGATTTTTTATCAGATACCTATTAAGGTCTTTTGAAACTGTTAAAGCTTCGGTTGACAAACAAAGTTAGCCAGGGATTTTATATACAACAAAACAAAGGAGTAGAGAAAGAAAAAAGAGAATTATAAAGGAGTACTAAATCATAGCACGATTTACTGATGTGGTAGAATACAGAATTACCAAAATAAATCATAGACAAATCTCAGACTTCACGTTACGATTTACTAACGTTCACTAACTATAGCATCCATGCAGCCAAAAGCCAAGCTCTCTGAAATCTGAACATGGAGAACGTCTGATTACAAACTTTACCCTGACTACACACATCTTATGAGCTTATTCGTGCCAACAACAGCAGGTTCCTCCTCCATGGGTACCAGCAGTAGCGACACCATAGAAGCAAACATGGATCCGATGAACACCACTACAATGCCACCATTTCAGTCGCTGAAGCC
Organism: Saccharum hybrid cultivar R570; assembly: GCA_038087645.1. Classification (NCBI taxonomy): domain Eukaryota; kingdom Viridiplantae; phylum Streptophyta; class Magnoliopsida; order Poales; family Poaceae; genus Saccharum; species Saccharum hybrid cultivar. The sequence continues at coordinate 16,005,584 of JAQSUU010000553.1, read as the reverse complement.
AAATAGTAATTGCAAGAAGTTGTGGAAGGAAGGCTTGAACCACATTGACAAGATCTGTAAATAGTATCAATTTCAGTCTCATGTAAGGTGAACTTTTTACTCCTGTGGCAGAATTCTGAGCTTAAATAAATAGTATCATGAGAATCAGGCATACTCAGCACCCCTTTGAAGGAACGGGCACAGCACATCTTAAAGTACAGTAAGCACTGGAGATTGCATTCATCTAACAGAAGGTGTTAATGAATTTTCTTTTCCTCTGAAGAAAGGATAACAAAATGATAGCAAGACGACAAGCATCGGCAGCTGAGCGTCGATCATTTCTTCTGTTTTTTTACTAGAATCATTTCTTCTGTTAGATGAATGTTGCTATATCATGTTTCAGTTTAAGACGACAAGCAAGATACTTTGAATTGTGCTGGCACTAACAAGTTTTGTTCAGTGCTCGCGTCACTCCCAAGTGCCAACTTTGCCTTTCCCCAAGATGAGGCAAACAACATTCTAGTGTTCACCACCCAAATAGTAAAAAGAAAGGATCCTAGTTCTCAACTACCCTAACCCCAGTGGGCAGCGACCAAGGTGAACATTCAAAAGTAAAAGAAATAGAAACACACAAAAGTGAAATAAATAAACACTGTTCTGCTGCAATGTCAGTTTTCAGAACAGCAACAGCTCTGCTACAAGTTTCAGCACTGCAACTTGTCAACAGACAAGAAAGATAAACATCAACAGAGTTTTTTTTTAAGAACAGCAAAAGCTTTGCCGCAAGATATATTAGACAATAAACATCAACAGAGCTTGATAATTGGACAGACAGGAAAATTATTGGACTGCATTTCCAGTTGGAGGCACAGAATTTGGTAGCGCCAAGAATAATTAGGTAGTATAACAATAATCGAGTATCCTTATATCCACAAAAGTGCAAGCTTGCAAGGATTGAGTGGAGAGAGGGTCAAAGGGCTTACCTGGCTCCTATCTTATAAACCACCTCAAGAATTTTGCAATCCTCAGCCAGCTTGGGTAGCCGCTAGGGAGAATATTGATCTGCACTCCTGGAGCTCCAGCATTTACAAATGACATACATCTAATGATGGAGCCACCTATACTGTGGTCTTCCATTTTTTGCTGGTCTTCAACTTGTGTCTCTTCCTGCTGTTCCATCTGCTCCTGCTCTTCTTCCTTAATAAGCTGCTCTTCCATTTGCTCCTGCTCTTCTTCCTTAAGAAGCCAGTCCTTTCCATCAGGATAGGGCGGTGACCAGATAGGAGACTTGTATTCCTCTTTCTTAGCCTTCTTAGATGTCTTCTTCAGAGCAGTTCTTAGTGGAATACTGAGTAGGCTTCTTAGTTCATAAATATCTCTTATTTTTCCTCCATATCGATTTGTAATCTCAGGTACCGGTAGTCCATTTGTTATGTGGTGAACATATGTCAAATACTCACACGAGTAATGTGCATATTTTCTAACATAGCAGGAGAGAGTTCTTTTGCTGTCCAATTCTAAATTGCTGTCAAATGCTTCCGAGATGTCTTCTAAAACCCACTCGAAACGAACCGCCTCAGGTCCATTGACTGCGAACACAGCTACAGCTTCCATGACAGCATTAGAGAGACTACTTGATTTGTGTAGCACCTCAAAATTATCAATCAGTGCTTGAAAACCTACTCTCACAAATCCCAGCCCTTTGCATATGTCACAGTAATTGACTCCCATTTCTATAGGAATGCACCTGGGGTCTTGAATGAACTTCTCAGATTTATCATTCTTATCTCTTATCTCAAATATTTTAATTTTATCCACCTCCCAACCTCTGATGTACAGATCTCTCCCAGAAATAAAGAATGTAATCTCACGTCCTTTATACTCAAACGTTAGATGAAATGTACCATTTTCAGGAGTTGTGTATACCTCTTCCCCAGGCCCAAAGTAGCTTGATAAATCAATAGCTGTGCTTTTTGACTTACACCAACTTCGAGCTTTTCTTATTCCATTGCGATAACTGTATTTGCTTCCAATCAAATCATCTGGATTTAAAACAATCCTTGCAGTGTTTCCAGGAATTTTTGACTCCTCAGATTGCTGAAACTTGAAACAAATACATAAATGAGATTAACTGACATCATGAATGTAAAGTAGATTCAAAAAAGTATTCACTTATATCTATCTACCTTTCTCTTTCTTCCAAAAGCCAACTGAGGAGTTCCATGAAACGATCTTTTATGGAATGACCTGTTTGTCTTCTGAATGTAAGAAATTTGTGGTCGCAGAATTCCATATATCATTGGGTTCTGAAACATAAAGGAACACTCAAGTTTATCCATATGATGTATACACAGAGTGGTTTTACCAAAAAAAAAACAAAGTGAAGAGTAAACTAAGACTGCAGTACTTCTATGGAAATATATATTCAGGACCTGAATATATATAGAATGATGGAAGTTTATCCTCTTTTCTAAAGAATGAAAATTCTATACAGTTTTATACATGATTTTATTTACCATTAGTACAAAAACCTCATGAACCAAGCATCTATTGAATTTTTTTGTTACTGACCTTGATAGCAGAATGAATTTGCCTTGTTTCTTCTTTGTCATAAGCCCTTAATGTATTATCTGGTTGAACTCCTGCTTCCTGTAAATCATAACACCAATCCATGGTCATTTTGCTTGAAGTGAGGGGATGAGTATGTGATTCACACAATTATCTATTGTGTATGTGTACCTTGTAATGATACCCTAATTTAGACAACATGTTAACAGAAAAATAAATAAGATTTCTTTTTTACTTCTGGTAAATGTTTAGTGATAGCAATAAGTAGCTAGAATCATCAATTTCAGTTTTGAAAGCACGGTCAACTCAATTCTAAAGCACCCTAAAATAATTAAACTCATGCAGCACCTGCAATGATACAAGTGGCACATCCCCATAATATACAGCTTTGCCATTTTTTAGTTTCTGACAATAATCAAACCAGTAGACAACATTTCAGATAGTAGCACCATGCAGATAGAAACCAAATCTAATCTAACCCACGCAGAAAATAAAATAGGGATAAAACAACCAGGAAAAACTTCAATTCATGCTATTCAAACATACACACTAATTGGTGTAGTAAAATTTTTCACAAGGCAAAAACATAGCAAAGTTTTGAGAAATCATACCACCATTCCTAGATAAGTCTTCACTGAAGCCTGCTCCAAATTATCTGCAACCAAACAAAAATACCAAGGGAAATTAGTAATAGCTCATAAAAATTAAGACAGCTTCTCAAGCCAAACTGGAGGGAAAAATAAAATCAAAACAAGCTGTGATAACTAAATGAAATATCATATGCCATCTTCTCAAACTCCCACTGCAGTTCTGGAAATAAAATAAGTGGGGTTTCAAAAATTATGGACTTGCTCATCACATTTGTATGTTTCTAATGAGTAATGACCTGCCTATTCGAAGCTACTTAAATTGCATTATGACTATGCAAGAACTAATTCTGATTCATAGTTTGGTACAGAAAATATAATACCTTTTACTTTTATCTTAGTATCATTTGAACCCATAGGTACAGAACATATGCACAGTTTATAGCATTAAGTTACTAAGTTGTAGATTCTAAATAGATCTGAATTAACTTGTTCTGGTTGTGTATTGTGCAGAGGCGGACCAACGTTGCACATCGCTCTGTCTAGTAACATATCATATCAATGTACCCAGAAGTACAGAACATATGCACAGTGTAAGCATGAAGTTACTAAGTTGTCGATTCTAAAAATTGCATTAGCTTGTACCGGTTCTAAATTGTGCAGAGACAGACCAACCTGAAACAATCTTTTGTTCTGCATGATCCAGTTCTGTTGATAAATCATTCAACAGGCAGTTGAGTTCGTCTAGACCATTGGAATTCTTCCTAAGCATCTCCTCAAAAAACTTCATACCCTCCTCAGCTGTAAGTGTATTGTTTCACCAGTCAGATCTGAACAACAGACGTGCAAAGTAAATGTTACCATAAATGTTACCTTGTTAAGTGTGACTTGCCAATTGCTGCAGAGCAGTCAATTGATCACACAATCTCCTTGCTGAGGAGACATTTGAACATAATCCCTGCCAGAGTTTCGAATTTTCAGTCTGCTTCACCTTAAGCTTTGCATTTTCATTCACAGCTTGTTGAAGTTTTTCCTCTAAAAGGTCTGACTGTTCTGTGGCTCCTCTGGTATGCTGAATTCATATATAAAACCATATGCATCAGTAATAAGAAATCGTGACGAACACCAAAATAGTAGTTGATGTAGAAACAATGATATAAACTTGTTGTGTAATTGAACAAATTTAACCTATATCCATAATGGCACTGGAATGTTTGTGGCAGGCAACTGCGCTCTATGCCTTGTCGATCTGAGGTTGTAGCTGTGAGAGATCAGTGGCTGGGGCTTGAACGTCGTGCGGCGGCGGGGAGCCGTGGTCGCACGAAGGAGAGAGAGAGAGAGATGGCGGCTAGGGTTTGGAACTCCCGGCTCCCTGAGGGAAGCCGAGTAATATGATTACTCTTTGCTTGAATCTGTCCACGAGTATTACAACTCCTATATATAGCTAATTGCTCTACTAATTATGGAAAGTAAATAATTAAAGATAAATATGGGCTTTAGCCCCTAGCTCCTGCGCCTAACTTAGCCGCGCCTAACTTAGCCACTAATGGGCCTCCTCCTGGCATACTGGATGCCGGTCATAACATCTCTCCCTGTCTGCACAAACAACTCGTCCTCGAGCTGGAAGTCTGGAAACTGCTCGCGGAACTCCGGCAGAGACTCCCAAGTGGCGTCTTCGTCGGGAAGGCCTTGCCATTTGACCAACAGGCGCCACGCATCACGACGCTGCTGAGCCTGCAGGACGCGCTCAGGAGCAGGAAGATGCCGGCCGTCGAGGACTGGGGGCAGCGCACCGGCTGCTGCAGGAGGGTCGCCGCGGTGGGGCTTGAGCAACCCCACATGGAAGACGTCGTGGATCCGAGCGCCCTCTGGAAGCTGCAGGCGGTAGGCGACGGAACCGATGCGTTCCAAAACACGGAACGGACCGGCAAACTTCGGACCGAGCTTGCGCCTTGCCCGAGGGTCAAGGGACTGAGCCGTCCGATGGAGCAGGCGCAGATAGACCCAATCCCCGACCGCAAACTCCACATCGCGGTGCCCGGCATTGTAGTACTTCTTGGATAGCTCCTGCGCTTGGAGAAGGCGCTGACGCACCTCAGCCAAGATCATGTCCCGGTCTCGGAGAAGCGTCGCGGCCGCCTCAGAACGGGCCGACCCCGGCTGGTATGGCAGGAGGGGCGGCGGGGAACGACCGTAGACCACCTCGAAGGGAGAGGCGCGCAGGGCCGTGTGGAATGAAGTGTTGTAGCAGTACTCGGCCCAAGATAGCCAATCCACCCAAGCGCGCGGTCGATCACCTGTGACACAACGAAGATACATGGCAATGACCTTGTTAACCACCTCGGACTGGTCGTCAGTCTGGGGGTGGAAAGTTGTGCTCATGCGCAGCTTGACGCCCGCGCATCGGAAGAGGTCACGCCAAACATTCCCAGTGAACACCGGGTCCCTGTCGCTGACGATGGAGGAGGGGAACCCGTGCAACCTGACGATGCCGTCGAAGAAAGCGCGAGCGACGGACGCGGCAGTGTAGGGGTGGCCGAGTGCGATGAAATGGGGAGCCGCGATGAGCCCAAACTCCCGGATGAACTTCCGGTAGTAGCCCGCCAAGCCCAGGAATCCACGAAGTCCCCAGGCTGAGCGTGGAGGTGGCCATACCGCGACTGCGGCCACCTTATCGGCGTCCATGGCGACGCCGTCAGCGGAGATGACGTGACCCAAGTAGGCCACGGACGTGGCCCCAAACGAGCACTTCGAGCGCTTGAGGTGGAGGTGGTGCGCTCGAAGTTCGTTGAGGACGATGGCGATGTGCTGCAGGTGCTCTGCCCACGACGAGCTGTAAATGAGAATATCGTCGAAGAAAACCAGCACAAACCTCCGCAGGTAGGGGCGAAGCACGTCGTTCATCAATGCCTGGAAAGTCGCCGGCGCGTTGGAGAGTCCGAACGGCATAACCAGGAACTCGTAGTGGCCATGATGCGTGCGGAAGGCAGTCTTGGCGATGTCGTCGGGGTGCATCCGCACCTGGTGGTAGCCTGACCGCAAGTCGAGCTTCATGAAGAAGCGAGCCCCATGGAGCTCGTCGAGGGGCTCATCCACCACCGGAATCGGGAACTTATCCTTGGACGTTTTGGCGTTGAGAGCGCGGTAGTCGATGCAGAAACGCCAAGACGCATCCGCCTTGCGGACCAACAACACTGGTGCAGAGAACGGCGAGGTGCTCGGCCGGATGATGCCCTGGGCGAGCATGGTCTCGCACTGGCGTTCCAGCTCGTCCTTCTGCAGCTGGGGGTAGTGGTATGGTCGGACGGCAACTGGGGCCGTGTCGAGCAGCAGGTGAATGCGGTGGTCATACGGCCGCGCCGGGGGAAGACCACGTGGCTCGGCGAAAATGGCCGCGTGCTGCTCGAGGAGGTGATCCAGCAGGGGTTGCTGACCGGCGGCAGCAGCCACCACAGCGTGCTGGGTAGGCTCGGGTGATTCAGGGCCACCCACGCCCTGCCACTGGATCCGACGTCCCCCTCGCCAGAATGCAATGGTCTTGGCCTCCAAGTCCCATGTGATGGGGCCGAGTGTGCGCAGGTAGTTGTAGCCGAGAATGAAGTCGAAATAGCCCAGATCGATGCCGGCACACGTGATGGTGAAGGTCTCCCCCTCGATGGTGATGGGGACGTTCCGGGCAATCCCGACGCAGCGAAGTTTGTCCCCATTGGCCACCGTGACTTGGAGGTGTTCCCCACATCCGGAGCCAGCCCAAGGCGCCTCATCGTCGGCCCACTGAGAAAATTGTGGGTGGAGCCCGTGTCGAGCAACGCCAGCAGGCGCTCCCCCTTGATCATCACCGGAAGCAGCATGGTGTTTGATGTCCGAATGCCTGCAAAAGCATGGAGGGAGACCGCAAGGACATTAGCAACATCGGTCTCAAGGGCGGCTGCCTCCGGCAGAGGCTGTGCAACCACATCCTCTAGTAGCGGCGCGACTTCCTCGATGATGTCGTCGGCTGCCAGGTAGAGAAGGCGGTGGCACACATGGCCCGGGGTGTAGAGCTCGTCACAATTATAGCAGAGCCCTTGGCGGCGCCGTTCTTGCTGCTCGGCTGGCGTGAGTCGTCGGAAAGCGCGGCCGCCCGGGGCCCCCGCTCCCGCTGTTGTAGGAGGCGCAGCCGGCCCGGCCCCTGGTGCGCGCGCCGCTGGAACGCCTGCACGCTGGACCAGGCGGTTGGCGCGTACAGGAAGCACCGGAGAAGTCGCCGCCGCCCGCCGTTCAAATGCGCGGGCGTAGTACATCACCGTCTGCAGGTCCTGCGGGCGGTGGATCTCGACGTCCACCCTGATGTGTTCCGGTAAGCCGCCGACAAAAAGCTCGGCCCGCTGACGCGTAGAGACGTCCGGTGCGTGACAGGCGAGCGCTTGGAAGCGGTCGGCGAACTCCTGGACGGTCGTGGCGAAGGGCAGCCGCCCTAGCTCAGCCAGCCGACTGCCCTGGAGCGGCGGCCCAAAGCGAAGGCGACATAGGTCGCGGAACCGCTCCCAAGTCGGCATGCCTTCGTCGTGCTCCAAGGCGTAGTACCAGGTCTGCGCGCCCCCGCGAAGATGGTAGGACGCAAGCTAGGTACGGTTGGACGCCGGTGTGTGCTGGCCACGAAAGAACTGGTCGCACTGGTTCAACCAATTGAGCGGGTCGACGGAGCCGTCGTATGTCGGGAACTCGAGCTTGTAGAACTTGGCCTGAGGATCGTAGCCGAACGGCGGCTGGCCACCCTGGTTCCCAAATGTGGAGGCGCCGAATGGCGGCTGGCTGCCATAATGCGATGCGCCACCACTGTAGCTTGGAGCGCCCCCGAAGGCAGGCCCCCCTCCGTATGCGTCCGGGACAACCGACGCGTATGCGCCCCCGAAGGCAGGCCCCCCTCCGATACCAAGTTGGCAGGCAACTGCGCTCTATGCCTTGTCGATCTGAGGTTGTAGCTGTGAGAGATCAGTGGCTGGGGCTTGAACGTCGTGCGGCGGCGGGGAGCCGTGGTCGCACGAAGGAGAGAGAGAGAGAGATGGTGGCTAGGGTTTGGAACTCCCGGCTCCCTGAGGGAAGCCGAGTAATATGATTACTCTTTGCTTGAATCTGTCCACGAGTATTACAACTCCTATATATAGCTAATTGCTCTACTAATTATGGAAAGTAAATAATTAAAGATAAATATGGGCTTTAGCCCCTAGCTCCTGCGCCTAACTTAGCCGCACCTAACTTAGCCACTAATGGGCCTCCTCCTGGCATACTGGATGCCGGTCATAACAGTTTGTAATAAGAAAGGTAACTGCAGCAACGATATATATTGTGGCACTCCAAATTTAACAGCTGCGCCAAGAAGATGATTTTTAATCATAAAAAAGAATAGATGAACATACAGAACAAAACATAGTAACAAATATTTCCCAGATTTTGCAAGTGAGTAGTGTTCAGAGCTCTTTCACTCAAAAGTACGATTTCAAAGGGTACATGCATCCAGAACATAATTGGAGTGGTTCTGAGAAGGTATGAGTTCAAAGCATACATGCATTTGTTCTGCATGATCCAGTTCTGTTGATAAATCATTCAACAAGCAGTTGAGTTCGTCTAGACCATTGGAATTCTTCCCAAGCATCTGCTAAAAAAACTTCTTACCTTCCTCAGCTGTAAGTGTATTGTTTCACCAGTCAGATCTGAACAACAGACGTGCAAAGTAAATGTCACCAGAAATGTTACCTTGTTCAGTGTGATTTGCCAATTGCTGCAGGGCAGTCAATTGATCACACAATCTCCTTGCTGAGGAGACATTTGAACATAATCCCTGCCGGAGTTTCGAATTTTCAGTCTGCTTCACCTTAAGCTTTGCATTTTCATTCACAGCTTGTTGAAGTTTTCCCTCTAAAAGATCTGTCTGTTCTGTGACTCCGCTGGTATGCTGAATTCATATATAAAACCATATGCATCAGTAATAAGAAATCGTGACGAACACCAAAATAGTAGTTGATGTAGAAACAATGATATAAACTTGTTGTGTAATTGAACAAATTTAACCTATATCCATAATGGCACTGGAATGTCTGTAATAAGAAAGGTAACTGCAGCAACGATATATATTGTGGCACTCCAAATTTAACAGCTGCGCCAAGAAGATGATTTTTAATCATAAAAAAGAATAGATGAACATACAGAACAAAACATAGTAACAAATATTTCCCAGATTTTGCAAGTGAGTAGTGTTCAGAGCACTTTCCCTCAAAAGTACTAATTCAAAGGGTACATGCATCCAGAACTTAATTGGAGTGGTTCTGTAAAGGTGTGAGTTCAAAGCATACATGCATCCAGAGCTTAATTCAAAGTTACTCTGTTGATACTGAAAAGGCACAGCATCCAATATTCCAATATACTTGGAGCTGAATTCCATCATCTACAATGAATCATAGAATACGATAACAGCAATAGACCATTAAGACTATGTCTCCTACCAGGCTACCACCAGAAGAATACAACTATTACATGCCAGAATTGGAATTTGGCACTGAACAACAACTAGACAGCTTGCTAGCTAGTAACACCATCCAGACAGACACCAATCTAAACCATGCTAGTGCAGACTGACAGGATAGTTGGGATAAATCCCAGGAATAACTGTAATTTATGCAACTGAATCCTACGAGCTATATTGGTTCAGTAAAGTTCTACCAAAGGGAAAATTGATGCACTGAGAAATCATACCATTATTTCTACATCAGGCCTCACTGGACCTTGCTTCCTGATCAATTTCTCTGCAAGCAAACGAAAATTCCAACACAGATTAGTACTAATTCATAAATTAAGACAGCCACCTCAAACCAAAGTGGATGCAAAACGAAATCAGAACCTGCTGTGATCTTAGGGTTGGCGAAGCTCTCGTATGAGGTGGACCCAATGAGTGATCGGAACCTCCAGAGGCTCCGAAGCCCCGAGATCTTCATCGTCACGTCAATTAAACCCTAAATCACCTGAGGCGATTGATGCGGTGAGGCCAAAGCAGGGGCGGATCCAGGTGTACAAATAGCTTAGTTTAGGTTTTGGGGCGCCCGGTTCCGCACAGCAAGAACGGAAGAAGGGTCGCACGTACCTGGATGTTCTACAATCTACACCGGCGAAGGGCCCGGCGACGAGATGATGTTGCCGCCCGCCGGTCGCCCAGTCGTCGCCGATGAAGGACACAACGACGAGAGCACGGGAAGGGAGGCTATTCGAAATTGGGAAATGACAGGGAGGCGAAGTCTGGATCGTGGAGGGAAAACGAGCGGGAAATCGAGCGGTGCAAGCCTCGTGTCGCGCGCCTGCGTTGCGGCCCAACAAGTCAGACGGCCTAGTATTTTTGTTTCGATTTTTTTTGGTGCTTCTCGTGTGTCCTCTGCCTATGCATCATCTGCTTCATACTCCTCTATCATAAATTAAATTAAATTAATTTCTAAAATTATCCTAAAACAAATTATTAAGTTGACTAAATTTATAAAAAACACTAATATTTATGACATCAAATTATAAATAGATACATTATGAAATATACGTGGCAGAACCCGCCAATTTATATTAACTCACATGTACATGTCATTGTCCCTAAGACCTTTTAAGGTTGTGTGTAGTTTAACTTCGATCACAAGAATATAGTGTGCGGTACGGTCTTTCCTCGTACAAGAATCTATCCTTAATGGCTGATTAATCTGAGCCAAAGTTGTTGCCTCATTTGAATTCTACGTGTGATATGACTTGCGTTATACTCCCTCCGTCTCTAAATATGTCTTTCTCGCATCCCGAGAAATAATTTTATTAATTTTATATAAAAAATATTAATATTTATGATGCATAGTTGATATTATTAGATAGATCTTTGAATCTAGTTTTTTAATAAATTTATTTGGAGATACAAATATTACACGTATTTTCTATAAATCTAGTCAAAATTATGATACGGAAACCCAAAACGACAAATAATAAGGGACTGAGGGAGTACACAGTTATGTCTATATGAGGTATGGTCTTCCGTCTCATCATTGCTTCCTTTCATTCCTACACGAGGGATATGGTTGTCATATGTGTAGACGAGTAATAAATTGTGAAGACGCAAGGGCTTCAAAAAAAAAGGAAAGAAGGTTGATCATAATAGGGAGGAGGATGTTTTATTTTCCGTTCTCATATGGGTCGTAAATGCTAGTACAAGCACATACTATATTACGGTGACGTACTAGTAGAAAACAAGTACTTGTTCAAATGGGGCTTGCTTAAATAAGACACACGGCACCAAGTTGAGTCCCTCATCTTTCATCGAATGAACTCAACTTGATGGGGGTGGGGCCGTGGGGGTGGGGGCATTTGTATGACGCAATTTTAGTATTAGACGAATAAAATATATAAAATAGGCTTTTTTTTTCTTTTGCGAGGAATAAAACAGCTTGACAATGACATGATGCTTATACATATCTTGTGTATGTCGTCACACTTATAAACCATGGGCTATATATATTGAATATTTGGGCTGCAGAGAGGTTATGAGTTGTCTAACTATCAGTTAGCATAAAAGCTTGATTAACAGAAATAGACTCAAGCATACGGATCATGCATACGGCCCATATCCAAATGTGTTTCACTCACGTGTATAGAAATCACACCACACTCCCAACGTGGGGGTGCAGGTTATGTATATAGCCACAGTCAACAATACGAGGCAACTAGGCTATGGTTAATCCTAACGGATACTATCCTAATATACATGATTCTGATGGATCCTTCCATAATATTAGTATTCCTAATTAACCCTTTCCTAATACCCGCCTGTAGTCGAAGCGGTAGGAGGATCACGGACGCAGAGGCTGAACCGAAAGATAGTGACAGCCTGGTATTCGGCCACAACGCTAGAGCAAGAGACCGTGGTCTGGCGTTTGGATGACTAAGACACCAGATTGTTGTTGAGGAAGACGCAAAAGCCGGAGGTGGGGCGGCGGGTGTCCAGGGAGCCTGCCCAGTCAGCATCGGAGTAGGCGGTGATCTGGTCGACGGGGCCGGTGCCCAGGTGGAGGCCGGAGAGTGTGCCCTTCACATAGCATAGGATACGTTTGATCAGCACAATATGCGGCTCACACGGATCATGCATGAACAGGCAGACCTGCTGAGCAACAAAGCCCAAGTCGGGTCGCGTCAGTGTGAGGTACTGAAGGGCGCCAGCGAGGCTCCAGTACTCGGAGGGGTCAGCCACCGGGGCACCGTCAGTGGCAGATAACTTGGTCCGTGCATCGGTCAGCGTGGCAGTGGGGTGGCACTCAGACATGCCAGCCCACTGGAGGAGGTCGACGGTGTACTGGCACTAGGACAGGAATAGACCGGAGCTGTAACAGAACCGATCAAATTATAAGAGCACAAGTACAAAAACAAGCACCGAAGCGCTCAAATTTTCGAACTTGAGCCCATATAATCCCGGTAGTCAATCGAAACCACGAAGAATTTCAAACCAACTCGCTTACAACCAGGATCGCATCATTCAACATACAACATCATACGTTACATTTCACAAGTAGTTCCGAAATAAGTTTACACACACACGGAGTCGCAATTATTACAAACCAAGTTTATAAAGTAGCGGAAGCATAACACACACCAGTTGTTTAACTACTGCCAGTCTTGTTGATCAACAACCCGCAAAAGCATGAGGAAAGTACATAAAAGATGATCACGCCCAAGTGATCTAGTCTTCTTCACCCGCAGGGTGGAGACAAGTTTTGCAGAAGCCTTGATAGAGCATATCATCTGCAACAGGAGGGAATAAACCCTGAGTACTGGAATGTACTCAGCTAGACTTACCCGTCGAAAACCAGAAATAAGATGACACCAAGGATTATGCAAGGCTTACACAAGAGGCTAGCTGACATAACATTTTGCATAAAGGCATAAGTAATTGAAACTCTTATAACCTGTACTAGCAGTTATTTTTAGCATTTACCTGTCATCTATTTTAGCACCTATACTAAACATGCACTTGATTATAATCAAACAATTATCATCATTATATCCAGAGCAGGTATGAATTGTGGCAACATTGTATCATTCCCTTAACCACCAGTTCATTTAATGAGATCTACGTTGCCGCTGCTCAAGTCAAGTGCTCACTAACCGGGAGCGACGGCGATTCGAATCGAATTCCTATCCAGCTGGAGGGGTATTTCTAACACTCACCGAGTCACGCCTGGCGAGGGCTGCTCAGGTCATCTTTTGTACAGTTCAGGAATCGCGGGCCCGAATAATATCGCGTCCCCAAGGGCGACACTCTGCCAGGTGATAGGGACTCTAACCCCCCCTTGGTCTCACGCCAATGTCCCCAAGCATATCCTTTCTCTCCTCCAAGATACAACCTACCATTCGATTCCCGGCCTGAACCATACTACTTGACTTCGCGGTCGGAACGACTTATCTGACCAACTAAGTGTTAGACTGCGTTCAACATGACTCAAGGACGTACAGCGAAGCGGTCCTTAAACGACTCATACGGGCATAGCTCCACACCCAAGACGTGAAGTGTCTTGCGGCTGTACTATCGAACTCCCGCCCGGTCTCAATTTCATTTTAAGGCATGGTTCCATCCACGATAGCCATAAAAGCCACTCGTGACTCCTTCCTACATCTCGCGGATGACCGGAAATCACCCGACTTCTACCGAACTAAGCAGGGCTAAGCATTGACACGTGCCTAAACCTAATATAGGATCAAGTACGATATCTGGACAAGGACAGGTATAATGCAACAAGTGTTTTCATATAACTCCTACAACTTAATGCAGTAAACAATTAAAAGTACTCAAGATTAATTTATAAAACAGTAGGTTCAGCATGCACCGGGGCTTGCCTTTCAGAAAAATTGAAGGCCGGTGGTCAGGGCACTCCGGCAAGTCTTCAGCGGCGTCTCCTTCGCCTGCTGGATCCTCGGGCTCCTGCTGCTCCTGGTCCTCCTCCGGAATCACAGGCTCGAATTCGAGGAGAGTTACCCCCTCCGGTGCATCTATTGCACGAATGCACAATAAATATAATGGATGCATAAATGGGTGCAACATGCTCGGAATGAAATGCATTTCAGAAATAAAATACTCTATTCAAGTTATTTTATTAGTACGTGCAAATCTTTTCTCCAGTAGAGAAGTACTCACCTAATCTACTTAACCTAAGATAAAGCTGCTCATCCTCAGTTAAGGCCCTAACACCTAACAATTACAAAAGTAGCATGTCTTAGGATATTACACCATATCAATCAGCAAAACACCACAGTAAGCATTCTGGACAGCAGCCACTTGTTTTTATCACAACTGGAGATTTACAATTCCAAAAGATATGATCTAAGACAATCTGGAAAGCCTAAGAAATGCACTACAATTCATTTTCAGACCTCAACTCCAAACTCCTAAGTTTTCCATGTCAAACTTCACAAGTTCCAGAATCTGTCCAGAAAACCTAAAATTACAAAGGTTAAATATTTATTGATGTGACCAACATTCTCTAAGACCAAACTAATACTATTACAAGTTCACAAATGTCACAAAACACCAGAAAGTAAGGTGTGCCCACCTAGAATATTTATTTAAACTCATTTCTTAAATTACTTAAGTAATTAAGTGGAATTTCAAACATATATGTAAACTGCTCCTAAAATTCTACAAAAATTACAGGGGACCCTCTGACCCAAAAAAAGACCACAGTAAAAATTTGAACAAGTTTTATTCACAGAAACTCTCTACACAAAATTCACAAGCTAATAAGGCTGATTTTTTGCATAAATAGGAAACCCTATTGAAAAGTGTCAAACAACAGATTTCATATTTTTCTTAGACACTTTAAGGTACCAAGACATTCTCCAAAAATTTATAAGAACATTGCACATGTAGAAAAATTGTTAAAATTCCTTTAAGCATTTCCTAAAATAACAAGATAGCATTATAACTTGAAAAGTACTTAAGCACTGCTGCCCAAATTTTTTTACCAGAGCTAGGGCTAGTATAGAGTAACCTACCCACCAAATTTCATGATTTATGGAACACTACAGCTCAAGTTATAAATTTAACAAATTTGCTTGCATTCCAAAACACATTTAAAGGATCTATTAAATTCTTACAGAATTTAAACATCCCATGCCAGATCCATATTTTTCTAAAATACTACACATTATGTAGACCCTAACAAAATTTATCTCATGATTTTTGGATCATTAAAACCCTAGATCTATATTTTTCCAACTTGTACAAAAATCAGTGACAAAATAATAAAAATGAATTTCATTTCGGATGAACTGGGCCGGCCCGAAAAACTCGGCCCACACTCGCGCGCGCGCGGCCCGCTCAGCGCTCCCGGCCGCACGCGACACTGACGGGCGGGCCCCTGCGGTCAGTGACCGGAGGCAGGGGAGGCGGAGACCCGCGAGCTCCGACGAGCTCGAGCTCGCCGGAGAAGAGCTCGCTCGGCCAATCGAACACCGCCTCGTGTTCTCCGACACCCGGTGGGTCGATTGGTGCTCGTGGAATGGATGGGGATGGGGTGGAAGGGGCTTGTCACCGCGAGCGGCGGCCGGTGATGTCCGGTGGCGGCGTACCTTCGCCGGTGAGGATGTACGGTGCGGTCTAGGCTCGGTACGAGCTTCACCGAAGTTAGGCGAATCCTTTTTGATAGGAAGGGAGGATGGAGAGAGACCCGAAGCACCCCGACCACGGTGAGGTCCCATGGCGGGCTCCGGCGACCTCTCGGAGACGGGGAAGAAAGCAATGCGGCTCACCTTGAGTCAAATCGCGGGCTTCGGTGGGTCAAGGGGATGGAGGGTGGTGAGGCGGAGGGATTGGCGAGGTCAGGCAGTCGGTGATGCGGTGTAGCTCGCGCTTGAGCTCGCCGGAGAAGAACGGCAATGGCGGCTCGGTTTCGGTGTTCTTGGCAACTGGAAGAGAGGGG
Source organism: Saccharum hybrid cultivar R570 (assembly GCA_038087645.1). Taxonomy (NCBI): domain Eukaryota; kingdom Viridiplantae; phylum Streptophyta; class Magnoliopsida; order Poales; family Poaceae; genus Saccharum; species Saccharum hybrid cultivar. Next base: position 15,989,488 of record JAQSUU010000553.1, on the reverse strand, counting down.
GCGGAGGAATGGAGGCCGGCTCGCGCGTCGTGGCGTCTTGAAGGCGTCACGGCCTGACTGGTGGGGCCAGGGCCGGCGTACGGGCGCCACCGCGCCTCCACGTGTCGACGACGGCCTGCGGCCGGTCGGCCACTCTCCCGGCTGACGAAACTGAATCGGTGAATGGTGACAGCGATGACCGACTGACAGAGCGACTTCCACGATGATTATCTCCCAAACCGGTTCGAATTAGTCGAAGATGATTACACCAATTTTGTAGAGCTACATGAGGTCTACAAGTTTGTCAATTGGAGTTTGGGCTGGTTCGGCCTAGATTTGAAACTACAGAGCTCCAAAGTGGTGCCCCTTGAAACTGAAATGCAGTTTCAGAGATCAACGCCGACTGAAACCCTAACTTCTTGACACTATATCTCCTAAACTATTGAGAACCAGGTGATGGTGATATTGACAATGTTGTAGAGCTATGTGTGGACAACAACTTTGTCAATTGGCTCAAAGGCTGGTTTGGCCTGGTTTGTGAGTTACAAGTTGCTAAAGTGAGGTACAGTGAAACTGAAAAGTCCAATTTCCAGACTTAGAATTTTTCTAAGTGTTGATCACCACTCAAGCTGACTTGTGGGCCATTTTTGAGCATGCTTTGGTCATTTTCATGAGATGGCCATATTAGAACTTTTGTTCCTCATGAAATTTTCTACAACTTTACTTAAGGTTGCTTCTCCATGCAAGATTTCTAAGCTGGACTTTTTAACTGGTCAAACTAGAGCCTTCTAGGGTCAAATGGTGGTCAACTTCTCTTGGAGGGCAAATTTGTAATTTTGGTCAACATGAAACTTGTTCCAAATGTTACCCTAAGTATAACTAAGGTGTTGTAGGTCATGATTGGCTACCTTACCTTTTTGTTACACCAACTATCAAATACTTCATGAAATAAATCAAACAAACCCTAGAATAATCACATGTGTTGCATCACATAAAATAACAAACATGAATGATGCATGCTTATGCTTATGCAATGCAAATGCAATGCAATTAAGGACTAAACACTTGAAGTGTTACAGCCCTCCCCCCTTATAAAAATCTCGTCCCGAGATTTGGAAAGCGTACCATTTTTCATAGAATTCTTTATAACCATCCCGCAAATAATCCTCCCGTTCCCACGTAGCATCACTCTCACTTCCCTGATTACTCCACATCACTTTGTACCACTTAACCACTTTACTTCTAGTTACTCGTTCCTGAGTATCGATCACTCGGACTGGCTTTTCTTCATAGGTTAGGTCGGATTCCAGCCTGATATCACCTAAAGGAACTTGTTCCTCAGGAACTCGAAGACACTTTTTAAGCTGAGATACATGGAAAACGTTGAATATGGCTCTCATCTCAGGAGGCAACTGGATTTTGTACGCAACAGCTCCACTCTTGCCTATGATCTGGAAAGGACCCACGTATCTTGGTGCAAGTTTCCGCTTAACACCAAAACGTTGGACACTCTTCATTGGAGAAACTTTCAAATAAACGAAGTCTCCAACTTCAAATTCGAGTGGTTTTCTACGACGATCCGCATAGCTTTTCTGTCTCGCTTGTGCTGTAGCCATGTGTTTCTGGATGGTACGGACTTGTTCCTCGGCTTCCTGGACAAAATCAATGCCATAATACCTTCTTTCCCCAGCTTCTACCCAGTTTAGTGGAGTTTGACACTTTCGACCGTACAAAGCTTCGAATGGGGCCATCTTAATACTCTCTTGATAACTGTTATTGTACGAGAATTCGGCTAAAGGTAACCATTTTTCCCAAGAACCCTTGGATGAAATGACGCATGCTCGCAACAGATCTTCCAAGATTTGGTTAACTCGTTCTGTCTGACCCGATGTCTAGGGGTGATAAGCAGAGCTTCTCACTAACTTGGTTCCCAGAAGGTGATGCAAATGCTCCCAAAAGCGAGCAGTGAACTGGGGACCATGGTCAGAAACGATAGTACGAGGTATCCCATGAAGCCGGACTATCTGATTGAAGTACAACTCAGCATAGTTAGTGGGACGATAGTCCACTCTCACTGGGATGAAGTGAGCTGATTTGGTCAAACGATCAACAATTACCCAAATAGAGTTATGATTTTTGACAGTAGGAGGAAGTCCGACAATGAAATCCATACTTATCTCTTCCCATTTCTAGCCTGGAATGGAAAGTGGCTGAAGTAGCCCAGCTTTCATGTGCACAGCTTTAACTCTACAGCAGGTGTCACACCTAGCCACATATGCAGCTATCTCTTTCCGCATCTTGGTCCACCAATAGTATGGCTTCAAATCATAATACATCTTATTGCTACCAGGATGGATGGACAACTTAGAGGAGTGTGCTTCAGACATAATATCATTTCTAAGCTCTCGGTCCTTAGGCACAACTAACCTATCCTTGAACCATAGCACACCCTCTTCATCTACCCTGAACTGTGTAGTTTCTTTCTCTTTCATCTTACGCTTGATGTGGAATATACCAGTGTCAGTCTTTTGGAGCTCAATAATTCTGCTTTTGAGAGTACAACTGATAGTGATGTTGTACAAGACTGCTGGATGTAGAAGGCGAGATCGGTAAAAATCAGTTTCAATTAAGGAATGGCAATGAAACTTACGGCTTAAAGCGTCCGCAACCACATTTGCCTTGCCTGGGTGATAGTGTACTTGAAGATTATAATCTTTAATCAACTCGAGCCATCTTCTCTGACGCATATTTAGCTCGGGTTGGGTGAAGATGTATTTGAGGCTTTTGTGGTCTGTGTAGATATTGCAAACATTGCCCAACAGATAGTGTCGCCAGGCTTTCAAAGCATGAACAACTGCGACGAGTTCTAAGTCATGCGTTGGATAATTCGCCTCATGCTTCCGAAGTTGTCGAGAGGTATATGCAATTACTCGGCCTTCCTGCATTAACACACCTCCCAAACCTATTCCTGAGGTATCACAATAAACATCAAATGGTTTCTCGATATCCGGTTGTGCCAAAACCGGAGCTGAGGTTAGGAGAGTTCGCAGTTGGTGAAAAGCCGCATCACACTCAGGAGTCTAGACAAACCTAGTGTCCTTTTGCAGCAACCGAGTCATTGGCTTGGCTATTTTGGAGAAATCCGGGATGAAGCGACGATAATAGCCAGCCAAACCAAGAAAACTCCGGACCTCGTGAACCGAGATAGGAGCCTTCCAGTTCAGTACTTCCTGTACCTTGGCGGGGTCCACCATAATTCCTCCATCGGACAACACATGTCCAAGGAAAGGTACTTCACGAAGCCAGAATTCGCACTTACTGAACTTTGCATATAGTTGATGTTCACGCAGTCTTGTGAGGACTATACGCAGATGTTCAGCGTGATCCTCCTCATTCACAGAATATACCAGGATATCATCAATAAATACCACCACAAACTTGTCCAATTCAGGCATAAACACCGAATTCATCAAGTACATGAAGTGTGCGGGGGCATTTGTCAAGCCGAAGGACATAACAAGATACTCATAAAGACTGTATCTGGTAGAAAAGGTTGTCTTTGGAACATCTTCCGGGCGGATTTTAATTTGATGGTAGCCAGATCTTAGATCGATCTTGGAGAAAACTTTAGCTTTAGACAACTGATCGAACAAGATGTTGATGCGCGGTAGAGGGTACTTATTTTTGACAGTGACTGCATTGAGAGGTCTATAATCTACGCACATCCGCAACGACTGATCCTTCTTCTTTACAAAGATAGCAGGACATCCCCACGGCGATGAACTAGGACGAATCAACCCCTTCTTCAAAAGTTTATTCAATTGCACCTTAAGTTCAGCTAGTTCATTCGGAGGCATCCTATAGGGTCTCCTAGAGATGGGAGCCGTGCCAGGCAACAACTCAATTTTAAACTCCACATCCCGATCCGGAGGGAGTCCCGGCAAATCATCGGGAAAAATGTCCGGAAACTCATTTACTACTGGAATTTCAGCCAACGCCTTTGCTTGCACAGCATGAATTTCCCCCGACAATTCAACCTTTCTGGGAAGTTGTACTAGAAAACCCTTTTGATCTGTAGGATCTCTGAGCATAACTACCCGAGCGGATGTGTCAATGAGTACCCCATTCTGACTCATCTAATTCATGCCCAAGATAACATCTATGTCTAAACCAGGTAAAACCAATAGGGCAAGCGAGTAACTTCGCCCTTCTATCTCAAACTCAAGGTTCCCCACTACTTTGTTTGTGGAAATATTCCCACTTGCAGCACTAATACAATAACCCCCACCTTCAACAGTATGCAACTTGTGTGCAAATTTGGATGCAAACTTAGGACTGATAAAGGAATGCGAAGCACCTGAATCGAAAAGTACCACTACGGGGTGTTGGTCAACTAGGAACTTACCAGCAGTGACAACCTCACCAGATGGGATTTCCTCAATACTGTTATAATGAGCGTGCCCCTGATGGCCACCTTGGTTGACATTCTTCTTGGGGTAAGGACAATTCCTGGACCAATGGCCTGGCTTGTTGTAGTTCCAGCAAGGCATATTGCTAGGAGGAACACTAGAGCTGCTCTGTCCAGAAGTCCCCTTTGGCAGAGCGACGGTATAAGCCTTACGGAACCCCGTTTTTGCAGCAGGCTTCTTCTGCGGCGGACGGAACTTTGTATTCTGAGCAGGTGGGCGAGGGGAAGACCTCGGTGCCGCTGAGGCCCTTGACTGAGAAGCACTTGCCTCAAGGGCCCTTTTATGGCTCTTAGAGGCAGAATAAATAGTATTGTTGTTCTCCTGGGTCAAAGCATCGCTGATGAAATCATTGAAAGTAGTACATTTGCTAGTGCCCATAGTTTTCATCAGTTTTGGGCCGAGGCCCCTTTTGAAGCTAGCAATCTTTTTGGCATCGGTATCCACAAACTTTGTGGCATACCTTGCCAGGTTGTTAAAGGATTGCAAGTATTCAGTCAGGCTTTTGTTTCCTTGCGACAGCCTCATAAACTCTGTGTGCTTGATTGCCATAAGACTGGGAGGGATATAATTTCCTCGGAATGCCGCCTTAAACTGATCCCAAGCAATCGGGACATTGGCAGGCAGTGTGGAACGATAGTGGCTCCACCAAATGCCCGCCGGACCATGCAACTAATGGGAAGCATACTCAGTTTTCAGCTCATCAGTCAGGCGTAGCAGACGAAACTTTTGTTCAATGGTATTCAACCACTCGTCAGCCTGCAATGGTTCTTCCGCTTCCTTGAAGAGCGGGGGCTTTGTATCCAGAAAGTCCTTGAAATCGCTGTACTGATTTGGCTCTGGGCCCTGGCGGCCAGGACGAGCTTCCCGGTTAGCCAGCTGGCGCATAGCATCTGCCAACATGCGCTGCCCTTCGACCACAAAGAGACTTCTCAATGAAGAGTTCCATGGTGGATCATGACTAGCCACCTCGATACCTGCGCGTGCCAAGCAGCACAGCCTTATGTCGCGCGCCATAGGAGGCCCTCGGTTTCGTCGCGGCACCGAAGGGTGCTAATCGTGACACCATCATCGAACGCAACAGAATAAGACATCAAGTTGTGATCGAAATTAATAGGTTCAAACTACATTCAGGAAACATACGGTTCAACCTTACATCCCAAAGTTAAGTTATTACAAGGCCTCACTCCTTCGCAGGGAGGGCACAAAAGACGATCCTAACATTATAGGCACGTGATGACTACTCTAAGCATCATCCTCCGAGTCAGTGTCAAGGATCTCCCCGCCGTCCTCATCACTGATAGGCTCTAACTCCTCGTCTTCTTCTTCTTTTGGCTCTTCCTCTGGTGCTTCTGCAGGTGGGGCATCCTATGGTCCATCAACCTCCACTTCATCATCATCCTCAGCCATGAAGATTCCCGAACCCATGTCCTCATCGACGTTGTTGTTTCGAGGCAGCAGGGGATTAAGCTCGTTGTTCAGGCGGTGCACTTCTTCATGAAGATTATCATTGTATTCTTCAGCGTTCTCCAACTGTTGCTCGAGCTCAAACTGACGAACTCTCAGAACATTCTCCTCGTGCCAGGCTTCATCCCTCTGTTCCATCACACGGACCAACATGCGTTGACAGTTGCGATTTGCCACTGTCAACCTCTGGACTGCAAGTGTTTCTTGATCACGATCATGAATCACTTGTTCCAGTTGTTGCCGTGCTGCATCCCTAGCAGCAGTCACCTCTGCCAGCTCTGCCCTCAGCCTTTCCACCTCAGTAGGCTCAGGGTGGGGCTCACGTGGAGCGAGCCGGTGACGCGGTGCCCTGCCCCCAGTGGACTTACGAGCGGTCCTCTTGGTACGTGCCATCTGTAGCAACAAGATAAGATACGACTTAAAGTGAGGATCATTTAGGGGATACGAAATTTACTTTAGTCGGGAGTACAGAAATTTTTAAGGAGGGAGTAAATGATATGTATGATATAATTAAACATGATGCATGCACGTTCCGTACGTTCTCTCACCTTAGTAGAAAACTAAAGGGGTAACGCTAAGCGGTGGCATACATACGTTCTCTCATATAAGCGAAACTATCGGTCTACTCGTTACGCTGTTAGTGTACCTGCAGAAAATTTCATTGCAGCCCAACAATTCCCAATATATGCACACAAGAAAGCAGTAAATTAAATACTTTCCATATACACATCCCCAGATGTATATACTTCAGTATCAAAGCTACCTGATAATAAGGTTCCCACAATTAAGTGCTTACGTAATTGCATGGTTTAAACATGTAAGTATGCAAGTCACCAAAACTACTCTCCCCTAGACCGCCGGTTGGACGATCATGCTCTCACAACTCACACTTACCAGAGCGTCGAGGTAATTGATCCATACATTACCACCCAAGTGGATGGCATCCATACAATATCACGCCGTATGGACGACGAAATAAAAACAAACAAGGCCCCCAAGTTAGTCTTTATAATAAGCCACCTAAGAGTCCTTATTTTGGGCTAAGGGATGTGATCACTGGCATACCTAAAAATAATTTTTAGTGTTTAACCCTTTTCGCAAACAAATACTTTTGTTTTTAATTACTCGTAAGATGTGTTTAATGTTGAATTATGCTCCGGTACCAGCTGTAACAGAACCGACCAAATTATAAGAGCACAAGTACAAAAACAAGCACCGAAGCGCTCAAATTTTTGAACTTGAGCCCATATAATCCCGGTAGTCAATCGAAACCACGAAGGATTTCAAACCAACTTGCTTACAACCAGGATCGCATCATTCAACATACAACATCATACGTTACATTTCACAAGTAGTTCCGAAATAAGTTTACACACACACGGAGTCGCAATTATTACAAACCAAGTTTATAAAGTAGCGGAAGCATAACACACACCAGTTGTTTAACTACTGCCAGTCTTGTTGATCAACAACCCGCAAAAGCATGAGGAAAGTACATAAAAGATGATCACGCCCAAGTGATCTAGTCTTCTTCACCCGCAGGGTGGAGACAAGTTTTACAGAAGCCTTGATAGAGCATATCATCTGCAACAGGAGGGAATAAACCCTGAGTACTGGAATGTACTCAGCTAGACTTACCCGTCGAAAACCAGAAATAAGATGACACCAAGGATTATGCAAGGCTTACACAAGAGGCTAGCTGACATAACATTTTGCATAAAGGCATAAGTAATTGAAACTCTTATAACCTGTACTAGCAGTTATTTTTAGCATTTACCTGTCATCTATTTTAGCACCTGTACTAAACATGCACTTGATTATAATCAAACAATTATCATCATTATATCCAGAGCAGGTATGAATTGTGGCAACATTGTATCATTCCCTTAACCACCAGTTCATTTAATGAGATCTACGTTGCCGCTGCTCAAGTCAAGTGCTCACTAACCGGGAGCGACGGCGATTCGAATCGAATTCCTATCCAGCTGGAGGGGTATTTCTAACACTCACCGAGTCACGCCTGGCGAGGGCTGCTCAGGTCATCTTTTGTACAGTTCAGGAATCGCGGGCCCGAATAATATCGCGTCCCCAAGGGCGACACTCTACCAGGTGATAGGGACTCTAACCCCCCCTTGGTCTCACGCCAATGTCCCCAAGCACATCCTTTCTCTCCTCCAAGATACAACCTACCATTCGATTCCCGGCCTGAACCATACTACTCGACTTCGCGGTCGGAACAACTTATCCGGCCAACTAAGTGTTAGACTGCGTTCAACATGACTCAAGGACGTACAGCGAAGCGGTCCTTAAACGACTCAGACGGGCATAGCTCCACACCCAAGACGTGAAGTGTCTTGCGGCTGTACTATCGAACTCCCGCCCGGTCTCAATTTCATTTTAAGGCATGGTTCCATCCACGATAGCCATAAAGCCACTCGTGACTCCTTCCTACATCTCGCGGATGACCGGAAATCACCCGACTTCTACCGAACTAAGCAGGGCTAAGCATTGACACGTGCCTAAACCTAATATAGGATCAAGTACGATATCTGGACAAGGACAGGTATAATGCAACAAGTGTTTTCATATAACTCCTACAACTTAATGCAGTAAACAATTAAAAGTACTCAAGATTAATTTATAAAACAGTAGGTTCAGCATGCACCGGGGCTTGCCTTTCAGAAAAATTGAAGGCCGGTGGTCAGGGCACTCCGGCAAGTCTTCAGCGGCGTCTCCTTCGCCTGCTGGATCCTCGGGCTCCTGCTGCTCCTGGTCCTCCTCCGGAATCATAGGCTCGAATTCGAGGAGAGTTACCCCCTCCGGTGCACCTATTGCATGAATGCACAATAAATATAATGGATGCATAAATGGGTGCAACATGCTCGGAATGAAATGCATTTCAGAAATAAAATACTCTATTCAAGTTATTTTATTAGTACGTGCAAATCTCTTCTCCAGTAGAGAAGTACTCACGTAATCTACTTAACCTAAGATAAAGCTGCTCATCCTCAGTTAAGGCCCTAACACCTAACAATTACAAAAGTAGCATGTCTTAGGATATTACACCATATCAATCAGCAAAACACCACAGTAAGCATTCTGGACAGCAGCCACTTGTTTTTATCACAACTGGAGATTTACAATTCTAAAAGATATGATCTAAGATAATCTGGAAAGCCTAAGAAATGCACTACAATTCATTTTCAGACCTCAACTCCAAACTCCTAAGTTTTCCATGTCAAACTTCACAAGTTCCAGAATCTGTCCTCTCAAAACAGAGAGTAGCAGATTTTGAACTGCCACTTTAAACAATAGTAACTCTCAAACTACTAAGCCAAATGCTTTCAAATTTTGACACAAGCTAGTTCATCAAGTTTACTCCAACTTTGGTATTTATAAGTTTTCCAGCAACCAATTTTATCAAAGCCAAATTTAGAATTATTACTAGCTGTCCAGAAAACCTAAAATTACAAAGGTTAAATATTTATTGATGTGACCAACATTCTCTAAGACCAAACTAATACTATTACAAGTTCACAAATGTCACAAAACACCAGAAAGTAAGGTGTGCCCACCTAGAATATTTATTTAAACTCATTTCTTAAATTACTTAAGTAATTAAGTGGAATTTCAAACATATATGTAAACTGCTCCTAAAATTCTACAAAAATTACAGGGGACCCTCTGACCCAAAAAAAGACCACAGTAAAAATTTGAACATGTTTTATTCACAGAAACTCCCTACACAAAATTCACAAGCTAATAAGGCTGATTTTTTGCATAAATAGGAAACCCTATTGAAAAGTGTCAAACAACAGATTTCATATTTTTCTTAGACACTTTAAGGTACCAAGACATTCTCCAAAAAATTATAAGAACATTGCACATGTAGAAAAATTACTAAAATTCCTTTAAGCATTTCCTAAAATAACAAGATAGCATTATAACTTGAAAAGTACTTAAGTACTGCTGCCCAAATTTTTTTACCAGAGCTAGGGCTAGTATAGAGTAACCTACCCACCAAATTTCATGATTTATGGAACACTACAGCTCAAGTTATAAATTTAACAAATTTGCTTGCATTCCAAAACACATTTAAAGGATCTATTAAATTCTTACAGAATTTAAACATCCCATGCCAGATCCATATTTTTCTAAAATACTACACATCATGTAGACCCTAACAAAATTTATCTCATGATTTTTGGATCATTAAAACCCTAGATCTATATTTTTCCAACTTGTACAAAAATCAGTGACAAAATAATAAAAATGAATTTCATTTCGGATGAACTGGGCCGGCCCGAAAAACTCGGCCCACACTCGCGCGCGCGCGGCCCGCTCAGCGCTCCCAGCCGCGCGCGACACTGACGGGCGGGCCCCTGCGGTCAGTGACCGGAGGCAGGGGAGGCGGAGACCCGCGAGCTCCGACGAGCTCGAGCTCGCCGGAGAAGAGCTCTCTCGGCCAATCGAACACCGCCTCGTGTTCTCCGTCACCCGGTGGGTCGATTGGTGCTCGTGGAATGGATGGGGATGGGGTGGAAGGGGCTTGTCACCGCGAGCGGCGGCCGGTGATGTCCGGTGGCGGCGCACCGTCGCTGGTGAGGATGTACGGTGCGGTCTAGGCTCGGTACGAGCTTCACCGAAGTTAGGCGAATCCTTTTTGATAGGAAGGGAGGATGGAGAGAGACCCGAAGCACCCCGACCACAGTGAGGTCCCATGGCGGGCTCCGGCGACCTCTCGGAGACGGGAAAGAAAGCAATGCGGCTCACCTTGAGTCAAATCGCGGGCTTCGGTGGGTCAAGGGGATGGAGGGTGGTGAGGCAGAGGGATTGGCGAGGTCAGGCAGTCGGTGATGCGGTGTAGCTCGCGCTTGAGCTCGCCGGAGAAGAACGGCAATGGCAGCTCGGTTTCGGTGTTCTTGGCAACTGGAAGAGAGGGGGCGGAGGAATGGAGGCCGGCTCGCGCGTCGTGGCGTCTTGAAGGCGTCGCGGCCTGACTGGTGGGGCCAGGGCCGGCGTACGGGCGCCACCGCGCCTCCACGCGTCGACGACGGCCTGCGGCCGGTCAGCCACTCTCCCGGCTGACGAAACTGAATCGGTGAATGGTGACAGCGATGACCGACTGACAGAGCGACTTCCACGATGATTATCTCCCAAACCGGTTCGAATTAGTCGAAGATGATTAGACCAATTTTGTAGAGCTACATGAGGTCTACAAGTTTGTCAATTGGAGTTTGGGCTGGTTCGGCCTAGATTTGAAACTACAGAGCTCCAAAGTGGTGCCCCTTGAAACTGAAATGCAGTTTCAGAGATCAACGCCGACTGAAACCCTAACTTCTTGACACTATATCTCCTAAACTATTGAGAACCAGGTGATGGTGATATTGACAATGTTGTAGAGCTATATGTGGACAACAACTTTGTCAATTGTCTCAAAGGCTGGTTTGGCCTGGTTTGTGAGTTACAAGTTGCTAAAGTGAGGTACAGTGAAACTAAAAAGTCCAATTTCCAGACTTAGAATTTTTCTAAGTGTTGATCACCACTCAAGCTGACTTGTGGGCCATTTTTGAGCATGCTTTGGTCATTTTCATGAGATGGCCATATTAGAACTTTTGTTCCTCATGAAATTCTCTACAACTTTACTTAAGGTTGCTTCTCCATGCAAGATTTCTAAGCTAGACTTTTTAACTGGTCAAACTAGAGCCTTCTAGGGTCAAATGGTGGTCAACTTCTCTTGGAGGGCAAATTTGTAATTTTGGTCAACATGAAACTTGTTCCAAATGTTACCCTAAGTATAACTAAGGTGTTGTAGGTCATGATTGGCTACCTTACCTTTTTGTTACACCAACTATCAAATACTTCATGAAATAAATCAAACAAACCCTAGAATAATCACATGTGTTGCATCACATAAAATAACAAACATGAATGATGCATGCTTATGCTTATGCAATGCAAATGCAATGCAATTAAGGACTAAACACTTGAAGTGTTACAGGAGCGATCCTGAGGAAGTGGTGGAGGTCGCCGAGATCCGTCATGGCGAACTCCAAGTGGAGGCGGGCCATGACGTGCTAGAGCAACTCAGGAGATGACGCCGTGAGGATGGTGTCGTCGACATAGAGGAGCAGGTAGGTGATGCGGGCGCCCTCTTTGTACACAAAGAGGGAGGCATCAGACTTGGACGCAGTGAAGCTGATAGTGTGGATGTAGCTAGCGAATCGCTGGTTCCAAGCCCGGGGCGCCTGCTTGAGTCCGTACAGGGACTTCTGCAATAGGTAGATGTAGTCAGGGGTGGCCGAGTCGACAAAGCCAGACGACTGCTGACAGTACACCGTCTCCTTGAGGTGCCCATGGAGGAAGGCGTTCTTCACGTCCAGCTAATGAATGGGCCATGAATGTGAGGCAGCGATGTTGAGGACGGTACGAATCATCGCCGGTTTGACAACAAGGCTGAAGGTCTCATCATAGTCGACACCAGCTTGCTAGGAGAAGTCGCAGATGAACTAGCGCACCTTGTGCCGAGCCAGAGTTCCATCGGACTGGAACTTGTGTTTGAACAGCCACTTACCGGTGACAATATTGGTGTCAGGGGGCCGAGGTACAATGCGCCTAGTGTCGTTGGCAAGGAAAGCATCGTATTCCGTCGACATCACAGCCCTCCAGTTGGGGTCGGCAAGGGCGCTGTGATAGTTGGCCGGAATCCCAAGGAGGCTGTCGTGGCGGAGAAGCCATAGCGGTCGACCGAACGCAAGCTACCGGTCCACAGTCGTGTCATTGGGCGTGAAGGTGGAGGTGGAGGTGCAGTAGGAGGCGCTGGGAACATCGTTAGGGGCACCACAGGTGGCGTCGTGGGCACCGCAGGGGGTGCCGTGGGCGCCGCAGACAGAGTTTGTGGGCGTCGCTGATAGGTGGCGCCAAATTGACCAGTCTCACCCGGACGCGCAGCAGGGTGCACTGGGGCCGGAGACCCGCTTGGAAGCAGCACCGTGCCAGCGTAGATGATCGTTGGGTCCTGGGGATCCAACAACGTAGCCTCGATGTTGGGAAGAGGCGCAGGTAGACGCTCAATGTCAGTAGGCGGAGTATCCAGTTGTGGAGAAAGTCCCTGTATCAAGAAGTCAAGTGATGACGGCACGGAGGCCGCCGACAAAGCTGCAGCAAAAGGGAAACATAGTGATGAGGACATGGCACCTTCGGATACGAACAATGATTATAAGGTGCGCTCGTTCCTACATTTGCATAGTGGCTTTGGTTATAATTCACTTGGTTCCACATGTACATGTCACTATTTAATTATAGGTTCAAATGTGTTTCATAATGGAAGTTCATCAAAGTTGAACTTTCGGTTCGTCGGCAGCCCGACAGTGCCTCATTGGGAAGGCCATAACTCATCCATCCGGAGTGTGATCGAGGTCAATGAGCACTTGATGGAAAGCTTGTTTGATAATCTTTCAAATAGATCTGGTCCCATCTCAATATCATGTCAGCAAGGCCTCGAAATCACCAATATATTCTATCGCTATTTCTGGCGAGAGCTACACTGTTGTCATGGGCTTGTTAGACATCCTTGGGACCCAGACCCAAGTTGGAGCACGCCCCAAGAAGATGGAGAACACCTAAGAGATAGCCTTGGACGTCCACCTCCTTGGCCACCACCTTAGGAGGCCAGCAAGGACGTCCAAGCCAAGCCAGAGGCCCAGTCCAATCCGAGTTCGAGTCTGCCTTAGCCATCAGGACCAGTCTGCAATAAAACGGATGGCCAGGACGCAACTGAACTCTGTTTTTGATGATCCACATATGGATGGAAAGATAATTTGATAAGGAAGCCAATACAAGTGGTTTCACATAAAAATCGCTTCGGAATCAACGGTAATCATCGAAACAAGTCAGTGTCCAGAATCTGTCAGGGTGTTGCGACACCTTCTTTTGGGTCGTTGGGCCTTGTAATGTGTTGGGACACCTTTAGGACGTGAATAGGGATCCTTGAACGTCCCTTAGGCTATATAATCAGTAGCCACCACCTACTTTAGGGTTTGGGTTTTATTTTTGAATAATCTGTCATTGAACAGTTGCCGTTATCGGTTTGTAAGACCCCAACTTCGAGTGCTTAATCATTCATCTGCAATTGTCACTTCAATTGAGTTGTGTTTTATCTTGTTCTTGCTTGTGTTCTTCGATTCGTAGCAGGGATTAGCCTTCTTGGCGAGGTCAACCGGATTGTGATACGGTTGATAACCAGAGGAGACGTGGTGCTAAGGTTGCAGGGTTTGGGTCTTTGTGATCTGAAGCCGGATCGGTGTGTCGCTCTCCGAATAAATCGTTGTTTATCTTGAACCTGACGGAAAATCGGGACCCCCATCCCCATTACATAGTCTCGTCGAACACAACATGATGTGGCACTATGACACGCCTAGTGGCCATGTCTGGGCAGCGGTACCCTTTGTGGGAAGAAGGGTAGCCGAGTAACACGCGTAGGGTCAAGCGAGGGGTGAGTTTGTGGGATGTCGTGGCACTGAGGTTTGGGGAGCAGAGGCCAGAGGCAATCAAACACACGAAGGGAGGAGTAATCCGAGAGCTGCTGGTGGAGGAGTTGGTAGGGAATGGCATGTTGTACAAAGGTGGAGGGGCGCCGGTAAAGCAAATATGTGGCAGCTACCAGGGCTTTAGCCTAGTATGGTGGTGGCATGGAGGCATGGAGCAGTAGGGTGTGGATGGTGTTGTTGATGGTACGAAGTATGCTATTGGCTTTGCCATTTTGTTGGGAAGTGTAGGGGCGAGAGAGGCGCAAGCTGATGCCGTGGCTGGAGAGGAAATCAGTGGTGGCCCGGTTGAGGAACTCGGTGTCATTATCAGCCTGAAACACTTTTGGGGTGACGATGAACTACGTACGAGCAAAAGCGATGAACTCAACAAGATGGCAATGAACCTCATATTTGTGGCGTAACGGAAAAGTCCAACAAAAATGGGAAAAATCATCAAGTAGCACAATATAATATTTGAACCCCGAAGTGCTCAAAATAGGAGATGTCCATACATCACAGTGAAGTAACTCAAAGATGGAACTAGTGATATAAGTAGAACTACTGAATGGGAGCCGGGTGTGTTTACCAAGTTGACATGCATGAATAGAGACCACGGCTGCTTATTACATGAGATGACGGACATGTTCTGTAGGGTAGCGAGGGCAGAAGGATCCAAATGACCAAGATGATGATGCCAGAGAATGGCCAAGGTGGCGAGGCTGCAGGTGGGCGGTGGCGTGTGGGAGATGGTGTAGAGATCCCCACTGTAACACCCCAGATGTTAGCCACTTGCTAAGCAGTGGTTTTGAGCTCAAACATGACATGTTGAAATTCCTATGTTTGGTGTTGGTAATTAGTGACAATACCTAGTACTAACCACATAGCAATGACATGTGTGTAACTATGATGTGGTTGGTGCAATGACATGGTGAAGCAAGGATCAAGCAATGGTGATGTAATCAAGTGTTTGCCATGATGGAGTTGGATGAAGGTGCAAAGCCAAATCATGGAGCTCAAGGCAAAGGTATATGATAGGGTTTTTTTTTATTTTGCATCCAAGACACCATAAAGGATGTGGATGGCTTAGGATCGATAGCCGTACTATAAAGAGGGGAATTTTTGGGGCTATTGATCACTTAAGTGCCACTAGATGAAGATTCATTTGCATATGCATTTAGATCTAGTGGAGAGCTAACTTATCGCCTCAAAAATGATTATGAAAAAGCTAACACATATGCACATGGTGATGTACACTAGGTGATGTCAGCACTTTTTGGGAAGTGAAACGTCTATTTTCCATTGTGTCGGACGTGAAGAAATAGAGGCAAACGGAGGTCACTAGGGTGACCGGACACTAAACCGGACGTGGTCTCGGCATGACCAGACGCGTTCGGTCAGTGGCTGTAACAGAACCGACCAAATTATAAGAGCACAAGTACAAAAACAAGCGTCGAAACGCTCAAATTTTTGAACTTGAGCCCATATAATCCTGGTAGTCAATCGAAATCATGAAGGATTTCAAACCAACTCGTTTACAACCAAGATCGCATCATTCAACATACACATCACATGTTATATTTCACAAGTAGTTCAGAAGTTCACTTACAACACATGGAGTCGCAAATTATTACAAACCGGGTTCATAAAGTAGCGGAAGCATAACACACGCACACTGTTCAAATACTACTGCCAGTCTTACAGATCAACATCCCACAAAAGCATTTAGGAAAGTAAACTAACATATGATCACGTCCGAGTGATCTAGTCCTCATCACCCGCAGGGTGGAGGCAGTTCTTGCAGAAGCCCTAATAAAGCATGTCATCTGCAACAGGAGGGAATAAACCTTGAGTACTGGAATGTACTCAGCTAGACTTACCCATCGAAATGGAAAATAAGAGGCACCAAGGATCATGCAAGGCTTTATTAGGTGGAGCTGGCTGACATCACATTTGTGGAAAAGCATAAGTAATTGAGACTCCTTTAACCTGTACTAGCAGTTATTTTTAACATTAACCTATCATCTATCTTAGCACTTGTACTAAACATTCACTTGATTAAAATCAAATAATAATATTATTATTATATCCATAGCAGGTATAATTTGCGGCAACATTATATCATTTGCTTAACAATCTGTTCAATTTAATGAGATCTACGTTGCCGCTGCTCAAGTCAAGTGCTCACTAACCGGGAGCGACGGCGAATCGAATCGAATTTCTATCCAGCTTGGAGGGGTATTTCTAAGACTCACCGCGCAGGCCCCTGCCAGGGTCGCACAAGCCACCTTTCGTACAATTCAGGAGTCGTAGGTTTGAATGATGCCGCATCTCCAAGGGCAACACTCTGCCAGGTGATAGGGACTCTAACCCCCCTTGGTCTCACGCTAATGTCCCCAAGCACATCCTTACTACCTCCAAGATATGACCTACCATTCGATTCCTGGCCTGAACCGTATTACTCAGCTTCGCGGTCAGAACGACTTATCCGGCCAACTAAGTGTTAGACTGCGTTCAACATGACTCAAGGACATACAACGAATCGGTCCTTAAATGACTCAGACGGGCATAGCTCCGCACCCAAGACGTGAAGTGTCTTACGGCTGTACTATCGAACTCCTGCCCGGTCTCAAATTTATTTTAAGGCATGGTTTCATCCATGATAGCCAACATAACCACTCGTGACCCATTCCTATATCTCACGGATGACCGGAAATCACCCGACTTCTACTGGACTAAGCAGGGCTAAGCATTGACACGTGCCTAAACCTAATTTAGGGTTTAAGTACGATATCTGGACAAGGACAGGTATAATACAACAAGTGTTTTCACACAACTCCTACAACTTAATGCAGTAAACAAGTAAAAGTACTCAAGATTGATATATAAAACAAATGGGTCAGCATGCACCGGGGCTTGCCTTTCAGGAACGAGGACGGGTGATGATCCGGGCACTCAGGTAGATCGTCTACGGGAACTCCTTCGTCGGCTAGGTCCTCGGGCTCCCTCGGCTGCTCCTGATCCTCCTCCGGAATTGCTCCCTCGAACTCGAGGAGTGTCACCCCCTCTGGTACACCTATTGCATGAATGCACAATAAATCTCATAGATGCATAAGAAGAAATACAGCATGCTCGGAATGAAATGCACTACAGCAATTCCTAATGCTCTATTCAAATCACTTCAATAATAAGTGCAAATCTCTTCTCCGGTAGAGAAGTACTTACCTAATCTACACAACCTAATGTATAGATGTTCCTCCTCAGTTAAGGCCCGAACACCTAACAATCACAAGAACAACATTACTTAGGTTACCACCAACCAAGCACAAAATATCACAACACATTCTGGACAGCAGCTAAGTATTTCTTTCACAACTATAGATTCTCAAATCCTAAAGGAATGATACAAGACAATCTGGAAAGCTTATAAAATGCTCTACAATTCACTTTCAGACCTCAACACTTAATTCCAAAGTTTACCTAGTCGAAATTCTAAATTTCCAGAAATATGTCCTATCCCAAACAGAGAGCAGCCATTTCTGGACAGCCACTTTAAATAGCTACAACTCCTAGACTACTAGGCCAAATGCCACCAAATTTTGACACAAGCTATTTTAACAAGTTTCCTACCACTTTGGTATTCACAAGTTTCCCAGCAAACACTTTTATCAAGGTTCAAACCAAAAAATGCTACCAGCTGTCCAGAGAACCTAGAAATATGCAAATTAAATATTTATTCATATATCAAACTACCCTTATGACCAAACTAATGACACTAATAGTTCACACATGTCATGAAACCACCAGAAAGTAAGGTGTGTCAACCCAAAACATTTATTTTAACCCCTTTCTTAATTTACTTAATTAATTAAGTGGGGAATTAAACTTATATGCAAGCTGCTTAGAAAATTCTACAAAAATTATAGAAGGCTCTCTGCCCTATAAGGAGCATATTGTAAAATTTTGAACTAAAGTTATTCATAGAAACTCCCTACAAAAAATTCATAAGCCAAAAAGACTGATTTTTGCATAAATAATAAATCACATTAAAAAGTATCAAACAGTAGAAACCATAATTTTTTTTAGCAACCTTAGGGTACCATGACACTCTCCATACAATTTCAGGAGCATTGCACATACAGAAAAATTATGAAAATTCATTCAAGTATCTCCTAATATAAAATGACAACATCATAACTTAAAAACTACTCAAGCAATAGTATCCAAACTTTTACCAGAGCTAGAATAGATATAAAATAGCACACCCACCAAATTTCATAATTTTTGGAGCACTAGAACTCTAGTTACAAATTTAACAAGTTTGTATCTATTTGAAAACACCTTTCAAGGGTCCAATTAATTACCTCAGAAATTAACTAACATCTTAGTGTTTTATATTTTTTCCTACAAACTATACTTTACAGAGAACCAAACAAATTTGGAATCACCTCATTTGGATCTATATTGCATGAGATATAGAATTTACAATATAGCATGAAAATATGTGAAAAGAATAAAGGAAAAACCAAAAACGAAAACCTAAACCAGTCACTGGGCCGGTCCAACCCGTCGGCGCGGCCCAACACCCGTGGCCCGCTCTAGCTCCCGCCCGTGCGCGCGACCACAGACAGGTGGGCCTCCCCGGTCAGAGAGAGAGGGCAGGGGATCGAACGCCGCCGAGCTCCGGCGAGCTCTAACTCGCCGGCGGCGAGCTCTCCTGGGAATCTGAGTCTACCATCGCACTCCCCTTCAAGTTTTGCACTAGTCCAGGTGGGGGAGACAACTAAGGTCGTAGCGGAGAAGGCTCGTCGTCAGCCATGGCGGACGGCGGTGAGAGCTCGGCGGTACGCCGGCCCTTCTAGGCTTGGACTGAGCACGGTGATGGCGGCTATAGCACCAGCGAGATGTGGCGAATCTTTCAGAGCCAGTTAGAATCCTAGAGGGGCGCTGGTGCGACTGGACCACGAGCACGCCCGCACGGTGGCACTCAGAGCATGGCGGTGGTGAAGCCGTTCCGGCTAAACGACGGTGGCTTAGATAGCTACATCTAGGCTCCGGACTCCACGAGGTGTGGGAAGACCCATGCGCTCGCTAGAGAGGGACGAAGTGGCTTAGACAGGGGTAGCCCCAAGTGGTGCCCGTCGGCAGCTATGGCAGACGCGGCTAGAGCGCAACCCGACACGGCTTTGTTCCAGCTTCCATAGCCCACCTCTCCCGTTAACATCTTCATGGAAGCATCTAGGGGTGCTGATAAGTCGAGGACACAAGCTAGAGAAGAAGAGAAGGGATGGAGAGGTACTGGCCATGTGGTCGTGGCCATGGCGGAGCTTCGGTGAGGCCCGCATGGTGACGGCATCCCCAATGTCGCTTACCTGGGGTTCGATGGAGGCCAAGAGTTGGTCGAGGAGGTGCAGGGCAGTGTGGCGGAGCGAGGGACACAATTTGGCCGGTGGTGATGCGGTGACGAGCGCTCACGGCCGCGGAGAAGCGCGTGGCGGCGATGGTGGCTCGGTGCGTCCGCCTAGGCGTGGAGAGAGCGAGAGAGAGGAGCAGAGGCGCGGGTGAGGTTGAGGCAGCGTCGTGGCGATCAAGAGGCCCGCTCGGACCTGACCGGTGGGGCCACGACTGGCGTACGGGCGCCACCGAGTGCCCACGCGGCGTCCACGGTCTGAGGCCGGTCGGCCATTACCCCCCTTCCTCGGTTTGAACTGCAACATGTGCAACAGAGTGTTGCAACATTGCAACATGGACATCTCCAGAACAGCAGCAACTTTGAAGCCCTGTAGCTCTCAAACCAGCCCGAATCACGAGATGAGCCAATTAACAAAATTGTAGCTCATAAAATTCTCTACAACTTCATCAATATGAGCTAAACCTAAATCAGCATAGTTTGGGAGTTATAGAGCAAGGAACAGAATCTGTTTTTGTGAGACAACAGAAAATCAGTAGCACAGAAAAGTGGGAATATGACTAGCTTAGGGACTGAATCAAGAAGTGAGCCAAAGGACAAAAGTTGAAGCTTACAAAAGTTACTACAACTTTGTTAATATGGACTTGAACTGATTTGGCTTCTAAGCTGGAGATTCTGAGGGTTCAGTTTGCATTACTTCACTAATTAGCATGAAAAACAGCACCTAGGTGCCTAATTACCCCAAGCCATCACCATGAAAATTGTTCCACTAATTTCACTAAATGAAATTAAGGCATTATAGGACATAATTAACCACTGTGCTCAAAGGTCACACACCATTCCAAGTGTCACATAGGTTGAAACGAGCAAAATAATTCTTTCAACTAAAATGTTGCCAAACCATGTTGCATATGTTTCAAGCTCTAGTTGCAACAATTAAGCTTATCATGGTATACTAACAATATTGCCATGTTTCCAAGTATGAGACACCCTGTTGCATCTACAAGTTGCACCACTCACATTTCATAAGTGTTGGTACCAATAGTACGGGGGTACCCGCATCCATCGCTAATAAAAAACTAAAACGACTAAAACCGCAATAAAAGGCAGTCCGCCTCGACCGCGTATCTAGTCTGCCTCGTACGAGGCCCGCTCGACGGGGCGCCTCGACCGCACTCTGGCTCCGACTCGTACGAGGCCCGCTCGACGGGGCGCCTTGACCGCGCCCCATCCCGTACAGCAAGGTACCTCGATGGCGCTCCGACCCGCGCGAGGCTCGTCCGCCCACTGGGAAAAACTCCGGCTCGCGTGAGCCCGGGTCGAGCACCTCGACTCCTTCTCTTTACCTACCCCAGGACAAAAGCCATAGCATTTAATGCGGTTACCTACTATCACCTATCAGCATGGCTGCGACCAGGATCGACGTAGGAACAATGCCCGTGTCAGATCTCACTGTTTTACCGCCCATCCCGTGATGGGAGGTGAAAACCGTCACTGTACCCACCTTACCGCGCACTATTTACCATCGATCACCCTCGAGGGAGGATAAGACAAGGCCCGTTCTCCGCAATCTTAGGGATTCGGCCTTATCCATCCGGTCTCGACCCAGCCTCGACCCAACCTCGACGCTCGGCACAGTTCAACGGCAAGGGAAGGACGGTGTGGCATGGCGCTCCGGGTCATTTCGCCGTCTCGTCTCCCACGACGCCATGGTGTCCAGGGATGGCCGGCCATTCCTAGAGCACGTCGCTATGGTCAGCTCAATAGGAATCGACAAAACATCACCTCAAGGCTCCCCGTCATCTTGGCCTCCTCTCGCCCTATAAAAGGGCAGGCCAGGGTTCTACAACGAGGAGGGACAATGAAGAAAAAACAAAAGACAACAGGCAAGACGCAAGATAGAGATCAATATCTCAAGCAATCACCCTTGTCCTCTTTTTCCTCTCTTTGAGATTTAGGCTCGACGCCCTCTCTCGCATGCTTGTAACCCCTACACGAGCACTTTAGTGCAAGGAAATACAAACTTCTTCCCCCCCCCCGCTGGACGTAGGGCCTTCTTTTGCCCGAACCAGGATAAACCCCCGTGTGTTCTCCTTGCATCACCATCCAGGAAAGAGACACGCAGCATTTACTCGTTGGTTTAGGACCCCCTCGGGTCCGAACACCGACAGTTGGCGCGCCAGGTAGGGGATCGCTGCGTGCCAACGTCGCTTTCTCGCCTTTTTTCCTGGATGGCTGACCCCGAACGGTGATCTGGTTTGGAAGTTTGGAGTTCATGTCGCTTGGCTATGGCTATGATATGGTCCTACTTCCACCCAGGCACCCAACCGACGAGGACTATGAGCTCTCCCAGCCCGAGGGAGCAATCCGCCGGTACCGTCGCTCTAGGCGGGCGCGGGCCGCCCGACGACGACGAGCCCGGTACAACCACCGTCTTCACCTCGCGGAGGGTGATGGGATCCCCCGGTCTGGCACCCCCCAGCCAGGCGCCAGCCTAGATCTCCTTGTGGAAGGTTTGGGTAGGACGAGCTTGACTGAGGGTAACATGCCAACGGAGAATCCCACCGCTCCCCCGTCCGGTGAGACACCACTGTCCGGAGCATCCATTTTGGCCCGGGCAGCAACATCTCCATCACCATTCCCGTTTGGGCTAGACTCGGCTGCCCGGGTATACGCATCTTCCATGAGCACTCGCATGAGTGCTTATGAGGAACTCCTCGGGCACCATCTACGCTCCACTCTGGACCTCGTTGCATCCACACCGGTTTCTGATTATCGGGACTCTACGGAGACACCGAAAACAGAGCCCCATGTGACTGCTTCTCAACATCGCAACCCCAGTGACGATTTGCAACGGCCACACATTCCCCCGTCATACTACTACTTTGGCGCTCCTAACTTCGGCTCGGCTGATGACAACTATGATCCGACCCGCGAGTGCTTCAACATCGATGTTGAAAGCACTTTGGAATCAGAGGACGAAGAGCCAGTCGAAGGAAGGCACACGCCACCTCATGTCGAGCTTCCTGCTGAGCGAGATGACCCTTAGTTCCTTGCGGATCAAGGAACACAGCTCGAGCAGATTCGTGAGTTGCAGGACAGGCTTGACGAGGAATGGGAAAACCTGGATCTACTCCAACAAACCCTCGAGCGTGAGCGTGCGGAACGCGCACTTGGCGGGTGAGCTCGCGAGAGAGCTCGCGACGTCAACCGTCGCATCAACGAGGACCAGGTGATCGACCCCCCGGTTTTCGCTCAAGCCAGCCAGAACGTCGTCGCCGCCGCCATGCTCCTCCGCAACATGCCTGAGCCGTCAAACCCCGACGCCCGTCGGGCTCGAGATGAAATCTGAGAACTCCTTGAGACCGCCGCCATGCAGCAGGCCAAGAGCTCTGCCTCGAGGCGACGCGAGGCAGCCTCGGAGCAGATCATTGAGCCCTCTTGATAGGAGAGAGAAGCCTCGGTTCACCTCGAGCCTGCCTGGCAAAACTGGGTAGCACCGGCCCCTAAGCCCACCACCAACGACCACGAGCCTCGATACACCCATGGCAACATCGTCGAGCACCGCACGTGCAAGCACGGTGACGGCGTGCCTCGAGGCTACCACGTCCACAGGGATTAAGAATCACCATCGAGCTCGGGGTCCGACACCTTGACGTTCGAGGCGACTCCCAACTCATGATCGATTAGGTCATGAAGAGCTCAAGCTGCCGTGACCCCAAGATGGAAGCCTATTGCCAAGAAGTACGGTGCCTCAAGGACAAGTTTCACGGCCTCGAGCTCAACCACATCGCACGCAGGTATAATGAGGCTGCCGATGAACTGGCAAAAATCGCGTCCAGTCGAGCTACGGTTCCACCGGACATTTTCGCAAAAGACCTTCAGCAGCCATCCGTCGACCTCGGGCCAGACAGAGGGGTTGACGGGATGTCACTCGACCCTCCACCTGAGGCAGAAGCCCCCTCGACCGGGGCTGAAGCCATGCAGGTGGAAGACTTGACCCCACCGTCTGACCTCGAGCCTGACTGGCGCGTCCCGTACCTCGACTACCTCAGCCAAGGGGACCTCCCCTCGGATAAGACTGAGGCTCAACGGATCACACGCTGGGCCAAAACCTTTGTAATCATGGGCGATAGCAGAGAGCTCTACCGCCGTAGCCCTACTGGTATCCTCCAACGATGCATCACAAATGAGCAAGGCAGGAACCTGCTCAGCGATCTCCACTCGGGGGCTTGCAGTCACCACGCAGCACCTCGAACCCTCGTTAGAAACGCCTTTCGACAAGGATTCTATTGGCCGACCACGGTCTCCGACGCTGTCAAGCTAGTACGCTCCTGCAAGGGTTGTCAGTACTATGCGAGACGAACCCATCTTCCGGCACATGCCCTACAAACTATCCCCATCACATGGCCATTTGCCGTTTGGGGGCTCGACCTTATCAGACCATTGAAAAGGACAACTAGCGGCTTCACCCACCTGCTCGTCGCAATCGACAAATTCTCCAAGTGGATCGAGGCCCGCCCTATCACCAGCATCAGGTCCGAGCAAGCTGTGCTCTTCTTCACCGACATTATTCATCGCTTTAGGGTCCCTAACTGTATCATCACAGATAATGGCACCCAGTTCACTGGTAAAAAGTTTTTGGATTTTTGCGACAACCACCACATCCGAGTGCTCTGGTCAGCCGTGGCCCATCCAAAAACAAACGGTCAGGTGGAACGTGCCAATGGCATGGTCCTACAAGGCCTGAAACCTAGAATCTTTGACAAACTAAATAAACATGGCAAAAGATGGGCTGCCGAGCTACCCTCGGTCCTGTGGAGCCTAAGAACAATGCCGGGTCGAGCCACGGGGTTCACTCCGTTCTTCTTAGTCTACGAGTCTGAGGCTATGCTCCCAACTGATATAGAATACGGATCCCCAAGGTTGAAGGCCTACAACGAAAGAAATAACGACGCCACAAGACAGGACACCCTCGACCAGCTCGAGGAAGCCCGAGATGTGGCTCTATTGCATTCTGCCAGGTACCAACAGGGTCTCTAACGCTACCACGACAGACACGTCCGCAAGCGTGACCTCAACGTCGGCGACTTGGTGCTACGGTGGAACCAGAACACCAAGGGACGGCACAAGCTCACACCACCATGGGAAGGGCCGTACATCATCACAGAAGTACTAAAGCCGGGCACCTACAAGCTATCCAATGAGAAGGGCGAAATCCTCACCAACGCTTGGAACATTGAACAGCTACGTCGCTTCTTTCCTTAAAAAGCCTTAAGGCTCTGTATTTTCTTTTTCGTCAATAAAGAATACAGCGATGTTCAAACTTTCGTTTCACAATGAGGAAGGATCGACTCTGCACTCCCAGAATCGACCCTCCCTCAGGGGCTACAAGGGGGGAACCCCCCAGTCCCCGAAAAAACTTATGCTCTTTTTTAAATTTAAGAACCGCTTCTTAGATCGACTTCGCTGCAAGAGCACCCTAAGGTTCGAAAGGGCTCTCGAGTCAGGAGTATCACCTACGCCTCCGAGGCTACAGTACCTCCACTCACCCCTCACACCTTTTAGAGGTGCGACTTCACGCTAGGGAGATCTAAATAACGGTTCCTAACTTTGAAAAAGAACATACCCCCTATCGCTTAGATCAGGCTCTCACACGATTTACAAGGCCGCAACATCACCCTGAAGCTCGAGGGCAGTTGAGCCGTGAGATCACTTACGCCCCCGAGGCTACGGTACCTCCACTCGCTCCCTTACGCCAAAGGATGCAACTGTGTGCTAAGTAAATCACGCGAGAACACGATCCAAGCGATAAAGAGAAGAAAAGCTCGAATAAAACTAAATTAACCACGAACCGGTTTATGTTTCGAGTTCTTAGGGCCTTCGAGGCCACCACGACCAAAATTCAAAATACTAACTTATTACATGGGCCTTCATGCCCAGATTTGGCTCACATGCCCTCATCGTCAGCAGGCGGAACCACCTCGGCTTCAAAAAGCGAGGCCAGACGGCTTCCAGGCTCTTTCACGGCTTCAATCAGCTCCAGGCAGGCATCCTCGTTCTCCTCATCCGTCCGATCTGGGTCTGTGATGAAGCCCTCAGCGACGAGCTTCATGTTGAACACAAACCCTGAACGGACAACGACCAGCGCCCTCTTTACGCCGTGATGGAGGCTGTCCCGTATCTTCTCCCGGGCAAGGCGGCCCAGCGCCACCATCCGACGGATGAAGGAGTTCCCCGGAACATCTTCCCTGGTGTTGGCATCGGGCTCGACCCCCAAGCCGTCACACACGGTGGTGATCGTGCCCTGGAGCAGCTAGGTCCTCCGGATCTCGGCTTTGAGGAGGCTCTGGAAGGAGTTGGCAGAAGATTGGGCCTCTCGATTCTCCCTCTCCAGCTCTAAAACACGATAAACAAATTAATACCCAACACGAGGCCCTCAACGTCGTGGCCGTAACAATCACACTTACCCTCGATATGGGTCTGCAGACCCACGACCTCGTTGCGAAGCCCCCCGCACGTCCGCTCGAGCCCTAGGAGGGCGCTGTCCTTGTCACTGATGGTCGCCTTTAGCGCCTCGATCTCTTGCCGAGCAGACTTGAGAGCTGCGTCCTTCTCTTAGACGGCTCCCTTCAGCGTCATGACCTTGTCCTTCAGAGCATCGGAACGAGTGGTGGCCTGCTCGACCTCGACGTTGAGGGCGTCACGCTGACGGCTAACCCGGGAGACATCCTTCTCGAGCTCCTTCACCCATCCCGATAGGGGCTCGAGATCCCTGCGGGCCTAGGTAGCCTCCACCCGAGCCTTGTCCATGTCAGTGCACATCACAGCTTTGGCCGCCCAAGCCTGCATCGCCTCCTCCTTCACCACCGCGTACGCGACGCGCAGCTCAGCCATTTCGGCGTTCTGATCGGAAAGCCGTTTCTGGGCCTCCTCGACCAGGACCCATTGCTGAGACAGCGCGGCCCACACGCCACTCTCATCCCAGATGAAGAGTGACTTGCGGCGGGAGTACTCCTTCAGCTCCTGAACGCAATCCGAAAAAACCGAAAAGGTTAAAAAGCCGAGGGAAAAAGACACCAAGAAAACCATGGAGAAAGACGATGGGTCGATCATACCTCGGTGACATCCCGCATACTCCGCGACACGGCCTCGGACGCCACTCGGAGCAATCGATCAAGGTGCCGGCGGACGCCCTCGAGGTACTCCCATCGGTGCACTTCATCTTTGTCATTCAGGACGAAGATGAGCTCGGCGTCGGGGTTCGCGGCGTCCCTAAACTGGAGGGACGACCCCCCCACCTCGGTATCTCCATCTCTGCCCGCGCTATCGCCAGCGCGGCGATGTTGGGTCATGACGACGATGACCCGACCGGGGTGTCTCTCGGTCCCGCGGAAGGACCAGCCTCGCCCGCAGTTCCCGCCTCTCCAACGGCCGTCGAGGCACCGGCCTGATCCACGGCCTCGCCCCCCTCGACCCCCATCACTTGTTTCCCTTTGTCCAGGGGGGTGTCGTCGAGGGTAAGGTCCACGGTCATGGGTGCCCGCCCTCCTAAGGGAACTGGCCCCTCAACCACCGGCGCCTCCGGAGCCGGCGCCTCGACCGACAACGGCTCTAGTACCGGTGCCTCGACCGTTGGCGCCCCGGAGCCGGCGCCTCTTCTTCTGGTGCTCCGGTCAGGGGCTCGACCGCCCTGCCCTCCACCGTACCCACTGGCTCCGCCAACGGGTCTTACTGTGACCGCGACCCCCTCGCCAGGGCCGCCTCCTGCCCCGACGCCGACGCGACCTCCTCCATGGTCACGTCAGCACCCGCCCGCTCCGTGCCATGAACGGGTGCCTCACCCGTCACGACCTCGACGGCAGCCTCGGCCATCGCCGACGACCTAGGCCCCGCCTCGACCACACCAGGCGCCACCATCTCCGCCGGTTCAGACCCCTCCACGGCAGGATCAGGGCCAGCAGCCATCGTGGCATCCGCTGCCCCCTGCCGTCGTCGCAGGCGCCCCTTCACGGCCTCGACCTGCCGGACCTAGGCCGCATCCTGCTCCGCCGTCCGGTTAAGGACAATGGCACTGGCCCACAGCGACTTCACGGGGGTAGGCCCCATCGACTCTGCCTTTCGCTTTAACCTGCAAAGTGAGAAGAAATGTCAGCCAACGGATCCAGAGAAGGGCAGAACAACCAAGCAGAAACGCTTACCCAAAAATTGGCACCAAGGGCCTCGACCCCGTGCGATCTGTGCCTCCTGGGGCGGCCGATTGTGGCCTCGCCGTGGCCCCACCAGCAGGCCGGGCACTCCTTAGGGCCCTGACCGATGCACCGCCCTACGCCTTCTATGCCTCCGAGGCTAGCTAGCCTCAGGTTCTCACGCCTGCCGCCGCCGCCGCCGATGACGACGCCGGTACCGCCGTCCTAGCCCCTGCCCGAGCTTGCGGGGCCTGGGCTAGTGCGGGCGTCCCCGTTGAACCCTCTTGCTGGGTCCAGGGTAAAGCGGCCCCTCCCGTCGAGGGGCCCGTCTCCTTCTCCATCTTCTCCTCCTCCTCGGACGCCTTGACCACGATGACCGAGGACACCCCCCTGATGGGCTCCAGTAGGGGGGGGAATGTCGGGAAGGTCCCCTAGTCCGATCGCGGTCTCATACCGCGATAGGGCGTCATTGTCTTCGCCGCTGGTGTCGTCATCCTCCCCTAAGATCGTCTCGGAAGGCGACGGCGCCAGCGGGACCCCGTCGATGGTCTGCTGGCGCTGGAGCTTCTTCAACGCCTCCGCCTCTTTGGCCTTGCGGATTACCCGCTTCTTGGCCATCTCCTTGGTTTGCTTCTTCTTGGAGGCATGCTGGCGTCGAGCCTCCCGGGCGGGCCGGTCCTCTGTGACTGGCGGACGCATTTCTTGTAGTGCCGACAAATCCTACGCGTCGGCCTCGACCAAATCAGCAAAATCCAAAAATAAATGAAATTAGCAAACATACTAGCCCTAAGATACGTACCATGGGCTCGAACCCTTTGGTAGGTCTCATGGAGACCCGGTTGGCCTCCTCCACCTTGAAGTTCCCAACCATCCGCGTGCGCTCGCCGGAGGACCTCCTCGAGGGCAAGGGATTCGTGGGACATCCGGGTCCCCTCTAGAGATGCCTCCGGAGTCATCTGGTCGAGGCAGAGACGACGCCGGCACAGCGGCATCACTCTGCGGCGATGGAAGGCCGTGGCCACCGCCGCAGCCGTCAAGCCCCGAAGGCAAAGCTGCTGCAGCGCCACCAGCAACGGGTCCAGGCATGGCTTTTCGGCTTCTGGCACTCCGTACGTCCAGCGATCCTCTCGACCGGTCAGCACGCGGCCGGTGTACCTCGGCAACTGATTTTCATCGTTGCGGAGGTAGAACCAACCCTCGTGCCACCCGCTGTTCGAAGAGATGAGGCGAGCCGGGATGTACAGATCTGCCCGGCTCGACCTCACCTACAGGACGCAGCTCCCTACTCGAGCCGCGCACAGGACGCCCTTCTCCCCCGCCTTCTTGGTGAAGAGCTCGGCCTTAAAAAGGTGAAGCCACAGGTTCCACTGTGGCTCCACCCCAAGGTAGCCCTTGCAGACCGCCGCGAAGATGGCGGCCTACGCGACGGCATTGGGGGCAAGGTGGTGAAGCTCCACCTGGTAGTAGTGGAGGAGTGCGCGCATGAAGACGGACGCCGGCACACCAAACCCCCGCTCGTGGAAGCAGACGAAGCTCACCACGTACCCTTCAGGGGGCGCCGGCTCCCGTTGGGCAGGAGGCGGCGCGATCCACTCCGGCTATGATCGGCTCATCCTTGGCTGCAGCAGCCCGTCCTCGACCAACTCTTCCAACCTCCTCTTCGTCACCGAGGAGGCGGCCCAGTCGTCGGCGGGGAGGATCTGGCTCTTTCCTGCCATCGGTGCTGTCAGAAGAGGGGTGGACGGAGAGGATGCGGTGGCAGCAGTGATGCGGGCGGAGAGCGCAGTAAGGCAAGGGTTGTCTGAGGCAGAGGATTGCAGGAGCGCAAGGGACCGGTGGGGAACACAGACCCCTAGACCTTGATTTTATATGCCCAAGCGAAAGCCCAACGGCCGCACAAAAAGGTAGGAACAGTTTCCCGCATTAAATGCGCCCACCTAACCGTTTCCTTACATCTCGCAGGAGTTGGGCACGTGGTCGTCCCCTATGTCGTAACCATACGCCATGTCGCCCACTACCGCGCCGATCTCGCCTCCCCTCCTAAAAAGATGCGCCCGGCTAACGGGCGGGGGAGGGATCCGCGGACGGATATTCCCAAATACCTGGGAAACGGGCCCCGAGCCTGGTGTGAGCCTCGAGGGAGCGGAAGTTGGCCCTCTACCAGGGTTCGATAGCTGCCCTCGAGCAACAGAGTTAGGGACAACCAAGGGTGCGCCCGTACATGGCCAGGGCTCGAGCCACGCTCTCGAGGCACCCCAGGACGTATTCGAGGCCAAAGGAGGAGGTCGATGTAGGAATCCCCTCAGGGGAGGCACCGAGCCCTTGAATCCTGTCGCAGGGAATCGAGATCCACACGACCACTTCTTGGCATCTTTGAGAGTGCCTCCGGGCCACTAGCTGACCCCTAACGACTGGGGCACGGGCTCTCACTCGAATTCCCCCGTTAGCAGCTCACCGGAGGCCGTCAGAACTAGCCCAAACAAGGGTAGTACGACGTTCTCCACCCCTCCTCCTTTTTTCGGAAAAGGAGCATGAGGGACGAATAGTAAAAGACGGTCCAGACTCTGATCGACCTCACGCGTGTGAGGCTCGGGGGCTCGACCGCAGAAACCTAAACCTTGAGGGATCGAAAGCTAGCCCTCGACCAGGGTTCGACAGCTGCCCTCGAGTAACAGAGTTAGGGACAACCAAGGGTGCGCCCGTACATGGCCAGGGCTCGAGCCATGCTCTCGAGGCACCCTAGGACGTATTCAAGGCCAAAGGAGGAGGTCGACGTAGGAATCCCCTCGGAGGAGGCACCGAGCCCTCGAATCCTGTCGCAGGGAATCGAGATCCACACGACCACTTCTTGGCATCTTTGAGAGCACCTCCGGGCCACTAGCCGACCCCTAACAACTGGGGCACGGACTCTCACTCGAATTCCCCCATTAGCAGCTCACCGGAGATCGTCAGAACTCGCCCAAATAGGGGTAGTACGGCGTTCCCCACCCCTCCTCCTCCTTCCTGAAGGAGGAGCATGAGGGTCGCACAGCAAAAGACGGCCGGGACTCTGATCGACCTCGTGCGCACGAGGCTCGGGGGCTTGACCGCAACGAATCATTCCCCAATAAAATGAATACAAGACCTCGGAGGAGTCTCAACACTCCACCGAGGCCTCGGGGGCTACACCCGGCGGGTGCGCTCGTGCGCCCCCACTAGAAAAAAAATCACGACGCTACGACTCCAGTTCAAACAAACCTCTGGGAGAGTGATCACACACTCACCCAAAGGCTCGGGGCTACTATCGGTACCAATAGTATGGGGGTACCCGCATCCATCGCTAATAAAAAACTAAAACGACTGAAACCGCAATAAAAGGCAGCCCGCCTCGACCGTGTATCCAGTCCGCCTCGTACGAGGCCCGCTCGACGGGGTGCCTCGACCGCGCTCCGGCTCCGACTCGTACGAGGCCCGCTTGACGGGGCGCCTCGACCGTGCCCCATCCCGTACAGCAAGGTACCTCGACGATGCTCTGACCCGCATGAGGCTCGTCCGCCCACTGGGAAAAACTCCGACTCGCGTGAGCCCGGGTCGAGCGCCTCGACTCCTTCTCTTTACCTACCCTAGGACAAAAGCCATAGCATTTAATGCGGTTACCTACTACCACCTACCGGTATGGCTGCGACTAGGATCGACGTAGGAACAATGCCCGTGTTAGATCTCACTGTTTTACCGCCCATCCCGTGATGGGAGGTGAAAACCGTCACTGTACCCACCTTACCGCGCACTGTTTACCATCGATCACCCTCGAGGGAGGATAAGACAAGGCTTGTTCTCTACAATCTCAGGGATTTGGCCTTATCCATCTGGTCTCGACCCAGCCTCGACCCAACCTCGACGCTCGGCACAGTTCAACGGCAAGGGAAGGATGGTGTGGCACAGCGCTCCGGGTCATTTCGCCGTCTTGTCTCCCACAACGCCATGGTGTCCAGGGATGGCCGGCCATTCCCAGAGCACGTCGCTACGATCAGCTCAACAGGAATCGACAAAACATCACCTCAAGGCTCCCCGTCGTCTTGGCCTCCTCTCGCCCTATAAAAGGGTAGGCCAAGGTTCTACAACGAGGAGGGACAACGAAGAAAAAACAAAAGACAATAGGCAAGATGCAAGATACAGATCAATATCTCAAGCAATCACCCTTGCCCCCTTTTTCCTCTCTTTGAGACTTGGGCTCGACGCCCTCTCTCGCATGCTTGTAACCCCTACACGAGCACTTCGGTGCAAGGAAATACAAACTTCTTCCCACCCCCCCCCCCCCCCCCCGCTGGACGTAGGGCCTTCTTTTGCCCGAACCAGGATAAACCCCCATGTGTTCTCCTTGCATCACCATCCAAGAAAGAGACACGCAGCATTTACTCGTTGGTTTAAGACCCCCTCGGGTCCGAACACCAACAATAAGCAAATCAATTATGAACAAACATATTAGAGTATGTTGCATACTCATGTTGCAAGCAAAACAAAGACATGAATGAGATGAATGATGCTCATGCTTATGAAATGCAATGCAATTATGGAAGCCAAACACCTGAGGTGTTACAGTGACAGCAGTAGTCTCGTGCGTGGACTAGGGTTTGCAACCGGCGCATCTGGTCCCTCGCGGAACCGGAGCGTCCGGTCAAGTGCCAGAGGGATAGCAAACGCGAAGGGTCGATCGAACGCGGTGGCATGTCTGGTCATGATCAACCGGACGTGTTAGGTCATGCGTGGGTGCTTACTGGAAACAACTAGATGCTAGCACTATGGCATATGGTTCGTCAAGCGTGCGCGTCCAGTCATTGACTCGCTGGTGCACGACTGTGTGTGATCGGACGCTGACCGCGTTCGGTCAGTACAAGCAGCTAAAAGCCCAAGTTTGGTTTTGGTAATTAATGACACCAAGTTGCTAATGCCATGTGTTAAGTGTTTTGAGTTAGGCATAAGCAACACATGTGATGAAGGTGTATGTGGCAAGGAGTGGTGGCCACAAGATCACAAAGAGATGGTTCATGGATATGAAATAATGATCATGGTGGAGATGCACATAATATGAAGGACATGATGATCAAGTGAAGGAGAAGGATATAAGAGCGCAAGGCAAAGGTATAACCACAGGGGTTTTCCTTTTGCCGGTCTAAGATGAGTAGAGAAGTGATTGACCGGGTTTAGGATACATAGCCTACTATCAAGAGGGGCAATCATGGTTAGCTCGGGAATCAAGTGCCACTAGATCATTGTCTTGAGCATATGCATTAGGATCTAGTAAAGAGCTAACATAACGCCTTGAGAAATGATTGTGAAATGCTAACACACATGCACATGGTGGTGTACACTTGGTGGTGTTAGCACATTTGCGAAGGCGGTGGAGTTTAAGTGGTAGAGAGGAGTTTGGGTTCCTCTCTCCCTCTCGCCGAGCTTGCGAGGCGGGATTCGGCGCTTTTTGGGGAAGTGAAATACCTATTTTCTATTACGCCGGAAGTCAGAAAAGAAACGGAGGCGAACGGAGGTCACAGAGGTGACCGGACGCTGCACCGGACGCGGTCACGGTCAGTTCAATCCGGTCAGCGCGCCTAGGGTTGATGACCGGACGCTGGTCTGGCCTGACCAGCGCGTCCGATCAGTTCACCGGTGCGCAAAAGCAGAGCGCGCGACCGGCGTGTCCGGTCCTTCACGGGACCGGCGCGTCCGGTCAAGCGTCCAGAGGGGCAGAGAGCGCAGGAGTGATGATCGAACGCGAGGCGTGTCTGGTCATGTACGATCGGACGTGTCCGGTCGTAATGGGAGCTTACTGGACTCTGACCGGACGCCAGCTAGGGCGCGTCCGGTCATTCGCTAGGGCGTGTCCAGTCATACACTAGGGCACGTCCGGTCATAGCAACGGTAACTTCTGACACGCACTGTTCAAGCTTGTCCTGTAGTGACCGGACGCGTCCGGTCACCCTGACCGGCGCGTCCGATCATCCCGATTTGAACTGCGTCGTCCGTAACGGCTAGCTGCGTACCCCTTCGTTATAAATAGACATTGGCCGGGGTTTGAGGGTAACTCTTGCATATTTTGAGACCTAGAGACATACTTTGAGCTAGAGAACAACCCCTCCACTCATCTCTTTGCATAGTTGCACATCTTGAGTGAGATTGAGTGAGATTCAAGTGCATTGCTTGAGAGTTGCAGTCTAGAGGCACTTGATCTTCGAGTTGCTGCGGATTTCTTGTTACTCTTCCATGTTTCCCAACACGGTAGACGACTTGGAGCAGTGGAGGTGATTGAGCTCACAATTGGAGATTGTTGGAGCCTTCACCAAGTGTTGTAAGGGGTTCTTGATCCTTCCCCGCGGGAGTTCATGAATTGGATACTCTAGTGGAGCTCGTGGCTTGGAGGATCCCCATCTTGTGTGTGGTTGTGCGGCGCCTGCCGAGAGCTCAACTCTTGATAGTCGATTAGCTCGCGAACCGACAAGTGGGTGTATCGCCACAACGGGGAGTAGCTTGCCGGGAAGCAAGTGAACCTCAGGATAAATTTTTGTGTCATTCTCTTCCCAAGGATTTCTCTTGTGTGATTGATTGATTGATACTTCTCATCTCTACACGGCGGTATAATCACTCAAAGCTCTTCTCTTGTATTACTTCTTGTTTCTAGCTTGTAGTTGTTGTTGTGTTTAGTGAATAGCTTTGTTATAGACTTGTGTAGGTGGCTTGCTTAATTAGTTAGAGCTAGTGCATTTGCTTTGCCACCTTTCGTACTAATGTGTGGTTAAGTAATTCTTGTAGATGTTTTTATTAGGCTATTCACCCCCCCCCTCTAGCCTATTTGGACCTTACAAGTGATATCGGAGCCGAGGCACCGTTTATTTGAGGCTTAACAACCTACGGTGAAAAAGAAATGGCTCAATTAAGCTTGCACATCAACAACACCAAGAAGGCACCTCACTTTGATGGCACAAATTATGCATATTGGAAGGTTAAGATAACCGCACACCTAAAGTCAATCAATAGAGAAGTGTGGAAGGTCACCGAAACAAAATTTGAGGTTGCTAATCCGGAAGCACCTACACCGGTGGAAGAGAAGAAGCTCCAATGCAATGACATTGCCATTAGTGCTCTTCATGAGGCACTAGATGACAAGACTTTTGAGCAAGTGAAGAACATTGAGATTGCTCATGATGCTTGGGGCAAGTTAGTAGAAACATTTGAGGGCACCGAAGGTACAAAGACCGCTAAAGCATATATCTTGAAAGAAAAATTTTCAAGCTTCAAGATGCAAGATTATAAGAGTGTACCGGAGATGTTTCATAAGTTGCAAGTCATTGTTAATGAGCTCAAGGCACTTGGTGAGGAGGTCAAGGATAATCAATTCTCTATGAAGTTCTTGAGAAGCTTGCCCAAGAGATTTGATACATTGATCACCGTGCTAGTGAGGACTATATTGAAGGATTCAACTCCTCAACAAATATTCCAAGAAGTGATGACCGATGATTCATATAGAGAAGATGATGAGAAAGAGGAGTTGGTCAAAAAGAAGAAGAAGGAAAGTGAGAAGAAGGATGATGAGAAGAAGAAGAGTGTGGCATTCAAAGCCACCACATCCAAGGGTAAATTCAAGATTGACTCATCAAGTGATGAAGACTCAAGCTCTTGTGATAGTGATGACATTGATGAGAAGATGGCTCTTTTTGTCAAGCAATTTGGCAAATTCATGAAGAAGAAAGGCTATCGTGTAAGAAGGAGGAAGAACTCATCCAAAAAGAGTGAGCATACCATGAGATGCTTTAGATGCCATAGCAAGGACCATCTCATTGCAAAGTGTCCTTATGATAGTGATGATGAAGATGCTATCAAGAAGGAGAAGAAGAAACAAGAAAAGAAGAAGAGCTCTCATAAGAAGAAGAATGATTCTCATGTTGCTACTTGGGATAGTGATGTGTAACACTCCGGTGTTACACAAGCATTTGCATTGCAAATCATGAGCATAACATGTCATGGAATTCATAATCATATGTGCTTAGGGTGTACCTTTAATAAACTAAAAATGTGGAAACTAGCATTGCATAACATGTTGTGATAATGTGCTAATTACATTTCATCAAAATTGTGCAACTAAAAATTTTATATCACTTAGAATTATAGGTCAAAATTTTTGGAGCAACTAAATTACTCAGAGTTTTGTCAAAGATTTGTTTTAAAAATGTTATTTGAAAATATTCAAAAATCCTCTCTAAATTAGCTTTTATTCTAAAAATCAAAATCTATCCAGATTTGGACTTTGGTCTTAAAAGCAAAGTTGTAGAGAATTAAATTCTAAGCAACTTTCATTTTTGGGCCATTTTCAGAAAAGGTCGTTTGCTTGCCCAAAATTGAATTTGAAAACTACAAATAGAATTTTATTTGAATTTTCACTGGAAAAATAAAAAGGAAAAACAATTTCAGCGCTAGCAGGCCGTCGCTTCCCTTCTCAGCCCGCCCGTGAAGCGGCCCGGCCCAGCTGACCGCGCGCTCGCCCGCCCGCCCGCGCGTCGTGCCCGCTCGCCGGCTCTCGCCGCGACACGCGCGCGCCCTCGCAGACACCGCCCGCCCCGTGGCCGGCATGCGCCGCTCGCCATCGACAGCTGGCCGTCGGTGGCCCACGCCAACGTGCGCCTCATGCTCCTAAATCGCCTGTGCTCCGCATCCACCCTCCCTCTCCGAATTTCCCCGCGTCGGCTTTCCTCCGCTCTGTGCCGCGTGAGCACCTCACCGCGCGAGCGCCGCCACCGCCGCACCCGCCGGCCAAATTGGCCGATGGTGAGCCGCCATAGCTCGCCTTCTCGCGCACCCACCTTCGCTTCCTTCTCCGACACCCCGTGCGCACCTTGTTGCCGTCACCCGAGCCGAGCAGGTGCGGCTTTCGTGCATCCACCACCGGCGGCCATGGCGCCACCACGCGCGCGGCCTCCCGCGGGAGTGATTCCCCGCTACCCCTCTTGCTTCTCTATCACCGAAAATGGATCTGCCTCCTCCCCGCGCACCTGTTGCTCGCTTTTCCGCACCCGGGCGTGGTCGGCAATGGCCACCGGCCGGTCGTCGCGTGGCCGCGCCATTGCGGTCACCGTCGCCTCCGGCATCTCCCGCCCCGGCCTCCTCGCGTGAACGGCCATGGGCCGAAGCCCGAGCGGGCCTGCTCGCTCGTTTTCCCCCGCGCGCGTGGACCAGGCCGAGAACGGCCATGGGCCGGTTTACTTCCCCGGGCCGGCCCATTTTCAATAATAAAAATCATTTTTTGTTTTCTTTTATTATTCATGATGAAAAATGTTGTAGAAAATGTTTTTGTATTTATTTGAGCTTCAAAAATTGTGAAATAAATTTCTATGAACTCATTGGAACCAGATCTACAATCTAAAAATATTGCATGTCATTTTTGGGATACTTTTCTGTAGAGCTTTAATTAATTCTTAATATTACTGATATCTTACAAAATGGTTAGTAAATCCTATATGTATCAGAAAAATATGATTTCAAGTTTGTTAATCTTCTTATATCATGTACTTCCTAGGAAAAATATGTTTCATGCATGTGCTGTGGAAAAATGTTGAGGTGTAGTTCAAGTGCCTTTAATGGCTGATTTTTGTTATTTTTGCTAGAGAGCAAACTTTGTATAAAACATGCATGTGATAATTTTTGTACAGTCATTATATTTCATGAAGAACCTAGGAAAAAATATTAATTCTATTGTTTGACACTTTTCATAGTACAAAGTAATTTCATACTCATTTTTTTATGCTATAGCTTGTCATTTTTGTACAGGATAGTTGACTTATCCAAATGTCATGAAATTTTTAGGGTAATCTATTTAGGGTAGTATTATGCTACTGTAATTTCTTAGATTTTTAGGAGCATCAGAAATATATGTTGCTATTCAAACTTACTATTAATTAGGTTTTAAGCAAGTGTTGCTTTAAGTGTGATTAAGAAATTAGTAAAGCTTTGGTGTATCTTTGAAGCATTTCATAAGATATGTTAACTTGACATGTTAGTAGTAGAAGAGACTGCAGTAGATGACATGTGCTTGTAGTATATAGTTTCTTGGATGATGTTGACTACCTTGCATTTTAACATATTCATTGCATTCATCCCCTTCGATGCACGTTTGCATAATCACTTACGCGCATTGCATCATATAGGATCGCAAACCGAGAACCCAGTCGTCTTACCCGAGGAGCCAGAGGAGCAGCTCGAGGTGCAGCAGCAGGAGGTGACAGAAGCCGAAGAGGAGGTCGGTGAAGAGCTCCCTGAGTGCCCCGACCACCGTCCGAGCTCCTTCGAGAGAGGCAAGCCCCGGAGCATTTCTCTCCCGGTTTGCAAATAATTTATTATTAACTTTACTTAATTTGATGCATTACGTTTAGGAGTTGTTTGTAAACATTGCTGCATTATACCTTGCTTACCTTTGTTATATTATATCCTTATTACCCTGGTACCCGCAGTCGAGTCAATGCTTAGCTGGCTTAGACCGGTAGAAGTCGGGTGATTTCCTGTCACCTGCAAGCCATAGGTGGTTACCTGGATCTGCTTGAATGACTATGAAGTCATGGTATAACTAAGTGTGAAATGAAATTGAGACCGGGTGGAAACTTGCAGGGTTTCGGACTGTAGTGTTTTCCGTCTGTGTCGATTAAGGACCGTCCATTGTTGTCCCTCGGGTCATGTTGAACGCATGCCTCACATTTAGCTGGCCGGATAAAGTACCTTCCGACCGTGAAACTGAGAGATTATTCGGGCCGAGTGGATTGCCCGCAACGCACTGTACCGGAGCAGTAGTGGCAGGATACGGGGGCGCGATGATAAGGCCAAAGAGCAGTCGGGCGGCCTTCGGGTACAAGTGGTTCCTGGCAAGCTCGCGACTTTACCTGAATGGTTGACTCGGCGACCAACACCTCACTTTAGCGGGTGAGTGAGGTTTGTGTGAGGAATAACTTACCAGCTGGTTAATAATCGATTCGAATCGCCATCGTTCACTGGATAGTGAACACTTGACTTGAGCTACTTCATCGTAGTAATATTGATGGAACACTTGGACAGTTATATGAATTATGACATAATGGAAGTTGTTAACGATCATTGGTTATCATTACCTGTTTAATTACATGTTACTTTAGTACAGGTGCAAATGTAGTTGACAGGTTAATAAAGATTTA
The DNA here is from genome assembly GCA_038087645.1 of Saccharum hybrid cultivar R570. Classification (NCBI taxonomy): domain Eukaryota; kingdom Viridiplantae; phylum Streptophyta; class Magnoliopsida; order Poales; family Poaceae; genus Saccharum; species Saccharum hybrid cultivar. The sequence goes on along the minus strand of JAQSUU010000553.1, from coordinate 15,950,269 downwards.
ACTTGATGCAAAGCCTTTGTAAAGGTTTTCCTAAATGCTAAAAATGCCTTTTGCAAATGAGTCAGCTATCCCACCAGAAAGCCTATTATGATTCCTTGGTGTCTTTTATTTCTGGTTTATGACGGGTAAGTCTAGCTGAGTACCTTCTCGTACTCAGGGCTTTGTTCCCACTTGTTGCAGATGGACAGATGTACTACGGCTATTGTATCAACTGTCTCTATCCTACAATGGGCGAAGCCTAGGACCATGGGCAATGGTCATTCGCTACTTCTAGTCTGATGCTTTTGCTGAAGATGATCACAAGCTGGCACTTTATTTCAAAATGTTGTGTGTGTGCGTGATTTGAACTACCGCTTCCGCTACTTTTATTCAAACCTGGTTTGTAATAACTATGTTTAAACTCTGATGTATTTTATGCCGCGAACATTTATGTAACTTATGATGGTAACCGTTAAACTTAGTACGATCTTGGCTGTTATGTGAAATGGTTTGAAATCCGTCGAGATTTCACGGACTACCGGGTTATACGGGCTTAAGTTTGTTAAAATGTCCTTTCGTTGGATGATTTCCTACTTAATCTCGTATAATTGGGCGGTTCTGTTACAGCTGACATCGGAGCATGGTTTAGCGTGATTACTATTCATAAGTGTATTTAAAACAAAATTCTATTTAAAAAGTGTGATTTTAAAACTAAATGTGTGCCAGTGGTCATATCCTGTATGCCCAGTTAAGGACTCTAGGTGGCTATTTAAGTACTAACTTGGGGTTCTTGCACCATATTTCTCTTTCGTTGCTCATACGGCGTGATATTGTATGAGTGCCACTTAATTGAGTGGTAATGTATGGATCAGTTACCTCTACGCTTTGGTAAGTGTGAGCTGTGAGAGCATGATCGGATACACCGCCAATCTAGGGAGAGTGCTTATATGATACTAGAATAATTACATGTTTTACACATGTTTTTATGAAAGTATCGCATGTGTGGGTGTTCTGTCCGTTGAGGCGATGCCGTCAATAGGACGATATGTTTGGGTAGTTACTACCGTTGTACACGCATCTGGGGATTCGTGTAGAGCGTGTAGGTAGATTTACTGCTTTCATGCATTCATGGGGAATGGCCTGAAATGAATTTTCTGCAGGTACATAACAGCGTTCATCGTGTAGATCGAATTAGTTACGTATATGAGAGATCGTTGTATGCCACCGAATTCATCATTAGATGTCTTTATTTTCTAAGTTTGTGAGAACGTAAGACTCGCGCATGCATCATATTGCCTGTGCATTTCATTCATAACCTGCATTCCTCCCCTTATAAAAGGATTATCCCAGTTTGATAAAAGTGACATCAACTTAAAATATGTTCTCACCGGGTAATTTAAAAACTTGTACTACAGATGGCCCGCACGAAGAAGACTGCTTGTAAGTCCACTGGCGGAAGAGCACCCCGTCACCAGATGGCCCCGCGGGAGCGTCACAGCACGGACACTTTTCTAAGTGAGTTTGGCATGCCCACCTTGCTTTGGAGAGTGCTCCATGATGTGGGGTACCCAGAGGGTCAAGAGCCAGTGTACTCTTGGAATGAGAACCAGTTAGCTGAGGATGGACTTGCAATAGTGGAAATCACCGTCCCTGCCCTTGGTGATGCGCCAGAATGGGCTGGTTGGCATTTGGAGTTTGAAGGACGCACTCCAGTTGAGGGTGCAGAGGGTGCAGCCTTTCATGTCATCCGAGACATAATGAGCAGGTTTCCTAATGAGTTAGCAGCAGCTTTGGCAGGTACCTTCCCGAGAGATGATCCTCGTGATGCCATTTGGGTGCAGCCGCAAGGTAGTGCCCTGGTTAGAGGCCCAAGTGAAGGACGGGCTAGCGACAACCACACCATGAGTGCCATGTATGCAGCCATCAAAGCATACCAGGGTCTTGAGAATACCTATTGGACCTTGACTGGTCTGAGAGGTAATGATCGGCTTGAAGCAAGGAAGCAGAAGAAGAAGCAAGCATGTGCTATAGCTAGCTTGCAGGAGCAGTTGGTCGACATGAGCTTACAGCGAGACCGGGCTCTCGAGAGAGGTGAGAGTGCTATGCAGCGGGTGCAGACGTTGACCTAGGCCAACAGAAATGCAGACCGCAGGATGAGACAGCTAGTGCAGGAAAGGAATGAAGCCTAGAACGAAAGGGACCTTCTGAGGCAGAGGGTCAAGGAGCTAGAAGGGTATAATGCCAACTTGCATGAAGAGTTCCATGCCCTCTACAACGGGATAGGCCCGTATGCTCCTCTGGACGCCGCCCAGATGGACATCGACGACGACGCCGCTACTGATGGTAGCGATGGTGACGCCTTCGGCCTCGACGACGGACCCAAGGAGTAGGCTAGTTGCCTTGCGTTAGTGATAGGCTCTGTCACGATTGCCTTCTTTTGGTTTCCATGTGTCGTGTTGTATCCTCTTTGATCTTGAGACTGGCGATCTTTTGGATCTTGTATGCGATGCTCGAAAGCATAAAAGTCCAGTGTATGTATGCTAGCAACGTGGTCGTATGGAACGCGATGTTGCATTCGAAGTAATTTGATTAGTGATGTTGTCTTAATTGGAATGTGATCATTATGCCTCTGTTTTATTGCATGACTTGTTCTCTCTAATAAATTCAGTATGGCATGATTGTTCATTCGAATACAATTACTACCACTTCGCTCAATTATTACTTGTTGCTGAAATATGCAGATGGCAAACACTTATCGTGCCACGTATGAGGCCGCTGAAACTGGTGGCAATGGTGCAGGGGCTGGTGGGGGTGGTGCAAACAACGTCAACCACCAGGAGCCACAGCCAGAGCCACATTTGCCCCCTCCTCCACCGCTCACTGTAGAGGTATTCTTCGCACAGTTCCTTGGAAGCCAGCGCAACGCTGAGCAGTCACAAAGGAATATGGAAGATTTTCTGCGTACCATCGCTGAAAATGTTTAGAGGGGAAATAATCAAGGTGGTGGCCATGGGGTGAACCAGTACAGCAATTTCAAGGATTTCATGGATACTAGGCCACCTATTTTTAAGGAAGCAGCCGAGCCACTCGACGCTGAAGAATGGATCAACACTATGGAAGACAAGTTCCGTGTGTTGAGACTGACAGAAGTTCTGAAAACAGAATATGCTGCACATCAGCTACAGGGACCGGCAGGGATGTGGTGGAAGCATCACCGCACCACCTTTCCTCTCAATGCCCAGATTACCTGGAGAGAATTCACTGAAGTGTTTAAGCGAGCTTATATTCCCCTAGGGTTGGTTGAGATGAAGCTCGGAGAGTTCTTGGCCTTAAATCAGGGTACCAAGACTGTAACACAGTATCTACATGCCTTTAACAACTTGTGCCGTTATGCTCCAGACATGGTCGACACAGATGCAAAGAGAATTGCTAGTTTCAAGAGAGGGTTAAGTCTGAAGATGATGAAGCATGTGGGTACCAATACCCGTGCCAGATTCAATGACTTTGTCAGTGATTGTTTGAAATAAGAAAAGAACAACAACGCCTACACTGCATCCAAGAATCGCAAGAGGGTGTTTGAGTTAGGACCATCCCAGTCCAGAGTTGTCACTGCAAACCGTCTTTCTTATCGTCCGTCCGCACCTGGTGCAAGGTTTAGGCCTCCACAACATAAAACTCAGAACTACAAGGGACCACAGAAGTCGTACAAGATAGCCGTGCCGCCAGCAAAGATCACCGCAGCTGCAGAACAGAGCAACTCCAAGGGAGCAATAGGATCTGCTGGTACAGTGAAGGGGCCCTACTATAATTATGGTCAGCCAGGCCACTTTTCAAAGTTCTGCCCTTATCCGCCTAGGAAGAAGCAACAGACTTACACTGCTCGTGTACACCATACCACCGTTGATGAGATTCCTGAGGGAGAACCTATAACTGCCGGTAAGTTTCTTGTTAACCATCACCCTGTAGTTGTTCTATTTGATTCTGGATCCTCGCATTCTTTTATGAGTCAAGCATTTGCATGAAAGCATGAACAACTATGCACAGAATTGAGTTATGGTTATCGTATAAGTTCAGCCGGGGCTGATGTGTTAACCAATAAGATGTTTAGAGGGGCAACCCTTGAGTTAGATAGTCGGAAGTTCCGAGTGAACCTGATAGTTATGCCTGGACTAGTTTTGGATGTAATAATAGGAATGAACTGGATGAAGAACTGGGGGGCAGTCATAGATACAAGCAGTCGGTTGCTTACCCTTAAGAATCCGCAGGCAGAGGGTACTTTTCAGGTACCATTGCCCAAAAGAACAAACCTTGTGAGTGTGACATGTGCCATGGAAGTTGTTCCTATCCACCAGATCCCGGTAGTGTGTGAGTTCCTGGATGTGTTTCCAGACGAGTTACCTGGCCTTCCTCCAGATAGAGATGTTGAGTTTGGAATCGAGTTGATCCCCGGAACAGCTCCTATTTTGAGGAGACCCTATCGGATGCCTCCGAATGAGTTAGCTAAGCTGAAAAAGCAACTGGAAGAATTGCTAAAGAAGGGGTTTATCCGACCGAGTAAGTCTGAATGGGGATGTCCTGCCTTGTTCGTAAAGAAAAAGAAAGAGGGTACTCTGAGGATGTGTGTGGATTATCGACCTCTTAATGCGGTAACTATCAAGAATAAATATCCTTTGCCTCATATCGACGTTTTGTTTGATCAGTTGGCTAAAGCTAGAGTGTTCTCCAAGATAGACCTAAGATCAGGGTATCATCAGATAAAGATCAGGCCACAAGATATCCCGAAAACCGCCTTTTCTACCAGATACGGGTTGTACGAGTATCTTGTTATGTCCTTTGGCTTAACAAATGCTCCTGCATATTTTATGTATCTGATGAATACGGTTTTCATGCCAGAGTTGGACAAGTTTGTAGTTGTCTTCATTGATGACATTCTAGTATACTCTGAGAATGAGAAAGATCATGAAGAGCATCTGAGAATTGTCTTAACCAGACTGAGAGATCATAAGTTATATGCTAAGTTCAGCAAATGTGAATTTTGGTTGAAGAAAGTTCCTTTCCTTGGTCATATTCTATCTAAGAATGGAGTTTCGGTAGATCCGAGCAAAGTGCAAGAGGTTATGGATTGGAAAACTCCAACCACAGTGCCAGAAGTCAGGAGTTTTCTAGGGTTAGCTGGTTACTATCGCCGCTTTATCCTAGACTTCTCGAAGATTGCTAAGTCGATGACAAGTCTGTTACAGAAAGATCACAAGTTTGTGTGGACCGAGGAGTGTGAGACAGCTTTCCACACCTTGCGGAAACTGTTGACCACTACTCCAGTTCTTGCATAGCCAGACATCGAGAAACCTTTTGATGTGTTCTGTGATGCATCAAAAACAGGGTTAGGCTGTGTTCTGATGCAAGAAGGAAGAGTCATTGCTATGCCTCCTGTCAGCTGAGAAAACATAAAATCAATTATCCAACACATGATCTTGAGCTTGCCGCCGTGGTGCATGCCTTAAAGATTTGGAGACACTATTTACTTGGTAATATGTGTAATATTTTCACCGATCATAAGAGTCTCAAGTATATTTTCACCCAACCAGAATTGAACATGAGACAGCGAAGATGGTTAGAACTAATTAAAGATTACAACTTGAATGTACAATATCACCCTGGGAAAGCCAATGTGGTAGCCGATGCTTTGAGTAGAAAGTCGCATTGTCTGAATATGCAACCCTTACTCGAAGATGGTTTTAATCTAATGCACCCCGCTGTGTTACATAGTATTCAGCTCAGTTGCACCTTGGAAAGTAAGATAATAGAAGGTCAGAAAGCAGACAAAGGGATATTCCACCTCAAAAAGAAAATTAAAGAAGAACCCTCAAAACACTTCAGAGTAGACGAGCAGGACGTGTTGTGGTTCGACAACCGTCTTGTTGTTCCAAAGGATAAAGAGCTTAAGAATAAAATTATGGATGAAGCTTATCACTCTAAGTTATCCATTCATCCTGGCAGTAGTAAAATGTATCAAGAGCTGAGACCTCGCTTTTGGTGGACAAAGATAAAAAAGGAAATTGCAGCTTATGTGGCCAGATGTGACACATGTTGTCGAGTGAAAGCTATTCACATGAAACCTGCTAGATTGTTGCAACCTTTGTCAGTACCTAGTTGGAAGTGGGATGATATAAGTATGGATTTCATCACAGGTTTGCCCACTACTCAGAAAGGCCATGATTCGATTTGGGTAATCATGGATCGTCTTACCAAGACCGCTCACTTTTTGCCTGTCAAGACAGTTTATAGACCACCTCAATATGCCGAGAAGTATATTGCGGAGATTGTGAGATTGCATGGCATACCGAAGACTATAGTGTCTGACAGAGGGTCACAGTTCACTGCTCACTTTTGGGAGCATTTGTATAAAGGTTTGGGGACTAGTCTGATTCGTAGCACTGCCTATCATCCTCAAACAGATGGTCAGACTGAAAGAGTTAATGCTGTTTTGGAGGATATGTTAAGAGCTTGTGTGTTATATTCCAGAGGTTCATGGGAGTCGTGGTTACCTTTAGCAGAATTCGCGTATAATAATAGCTATCAAGAAAGTATCAAGATGGCACCTTTTGAGGCTTTGTATGGACAAAAGTGCAGAACACCTTTAAACTGGATTGAGCCAGGGGAAAGAAGGTATTATGGGATTGACTTCGTGGAAGAAGCCGAAAAGAAAGTTCATATCATTCAGCAAAATATGAGAGCAGCTCAGTCACGTCAGAAAAGTTATGCGGATAAGAGAAGGAGACCACTTGTGTTTGAAGTTGGTGACTATGTTTATCTGAAAGTCACGCCAATGAAGAAGAAGCGGTTTGGAATACGCAGAAAGCTTGCCGCCAGATTTGTAGGACCCTACAAAATATTGGAAAGGAAGTGTCCAGTGGCTTACAAATTAGAATTACCAGAATCAATGGATGCTATATTCCCTGTTTTTCACGTATCACATCTCAAGAAATGTTTGCACGTTTCAGAGAAAATAATTGAACCTCGAGGCATAAAACTTAAGTCAGATCTAATGTATCGTGAGCAGCCAATTCGAGTTTTGGATTCCAAAGAAAGGGCTACTCGAAACAGTGTGGTGAAAACATATAAGATACAATGGAGTCATCATGATGAGGGAGATGCATCTTGGGAAACGGGTGAATACCTACAAAAAGCATACGAAGATTTTTATAATAAATGGTTCGTAACCCAAATCTCGGGACGAGATTTTTATAAGGGGGGAGGGCTGTAACACTCCGGTGTTACGCAAGCATTTGCATTGCAAATCATGAGCATAACATGTCATGGCATTCATAATCATATGTGCTTAGGGTGTACCTTTAATAAACTAAAAATGTGGAAACTAGCATTGCATAACATGTTGTGATAATGTGCTAATTACATTTCATCAAAATTGTGCAACTAAAAATTTTATATCACTTAGAATTATAGGTCAAAATTTTTGGAGCAACTAAATTACTCAAAGTTTTGTCAAAGATTTGTTTTAAAAATGTTATTTGAAAATATTCAAAAATCCTCTCTAAATTAGCTTTTATTCTAAAAATCAAAATCTATCCAGATTTGGACTTTGGTCTTAAAAGCAAAGTTGTGGAGAATTAAATTCTAAGCAACTTTTATTTTTGGGCCATTTTCAGAAAAGGTCGTTTGCTTGCCTAAAATTGAATTTGAAAACTGCAAATAGAATTTTATTTGAATTTTCTCTGGAAAAATAAAAAGGAAAAACAATTTCAGCGCTAGCAGGCCGCCGCTTCCCTTCTCGGCCCGCCCGTGAAGCGGCCCGGCCCAGCTGACCGCGCGCTCGCCCGCCCGCGCGTCGTGCCCGCTCGCCCGCGCTCGCCACGACACGCGTGCGCCCTCGCAGACACCGCGCGCCCCGTGGCCGGCATGCGCCACTCGCCGTCGACAGCTGGCCATCGGTGGCCCCCGCCAGCACGCGCCTCACGCTCCTAAATCGCCTGCGCTTTGCATCCACCCTCCCTCTCTGAATTTCCCCACCTCGGCTTTCCTCCGCTCTGTGCCGCGCGAGCACCTCACCGCGCGAGCGCCGCCACCGCCGCACCCGCCGGCCAAATTGGCCGACGGTGAGCCGCCATAGCTCGCCTTCTCGCGCACCCACCTTCGCTTCCTTCTCCGACACCCCGTGCGCACCTTGTTGCCGTCACCCGAGCCGAGCAGGTGCGGCTTTCGTGCATCCGCCGCCGGCGGCCATGGCGCCACCGCGCGCGCGGCCTCCCGCGGGAGTGATTCCCCGCTACCCCTCTTGCTTCTCTATCGCCAAAAACGGATCCACCTCCTCCCCGCACACCTGTTGCTCGCTTTTCCGCACCCGGGCGTGGTCGGCAATGGCCACCGGCCGGTCGTCGCGTGGCCGCGCCGTTGCGATCACCGTCGCCTCCGGCATCTCCCGCCCCGGTCTCCTCGCGCGAACGGCCATGGGCCAAAGCCCGAGCGGGCCTGCTCGCTCGTTTTCCCCCGCGCGCGTGGACCAGGCCGAGAACGGCCATGGGCCGGTTTACTTCCCCGGGCCGGCCCAGTTTCAATAATAAAAATCGTTTTCTGTTTTCTTTTATTATTCATGATGAAAAATGTTGTGGAAAATGTTTTTGTATTTATTTGAGCTCCAAAAATTGTGAAATAAATTTCTATGAACTCATTGGAACCAGATCTACAATCTAAAAATATTGCATGTCATTTTTGGGATACTTTTCTGTAGAGCTTTAATTAATTCTTAATATTACTGATATCTTATAAAATGGTTAGTAAATCCTATATGTATCAGAAAAATATGATTTCAAGTTTGTTAATCTTCTTATATCATGTACTTCCTAGGAAAAATATGTTTCATGCATGTGCTGTGGAAAAATGTTGAGGTGTAGTTCAAGTGCCTTTAATGGCTGATTTTTGTTATTTTTGCTAGAGAGCAAACTTTGTATAAAACATGCATGTGATAATTTTTGTACAGTCATTATATTCCATGAAGAACCTAGGAAAAATATTAATTCTGTTGTTTGACACTTTTCATAGTACAAAGTAATTTCATACTCATTTTTTTATGCTATAGCTTGTCATTTTTGTACAGGATAGTTGACTTATCCAAATGTCATGAAATTTTTAGGGTAATCTGTTTAGGGTAGTATTATGCTACTGTAATTTTCTTAGATTTTTAGGAGCATCAGAAATATATGTTGCTATTCAAACTTACTATTAATCAGGTTTTAAGCAAGTGTTGCTTTAAGTGTGATTAAGAAATTAGTAAAGCTTTGGTGTATCTTTGAAGCATTTCATAAGATATGTTAACTTGACATGTTAGTAGTAGAAGAGACTATAGTAGATGACATGTGCTTGTAGTGTATAGTTTCTTGGATGATGTTGACTACCTTGCATTTCAACATATTCATTGTATTCATCTCCTTCGATGCACGTTTGCATAATCACTTACGCGCATTGCATCATACAGGATCACAAACCGAGAACCCAGTCATCTTACCCGAGGAGCCAGAGGAGCAGCTCGAGGTGCAGCAGCAGGAGGTGACAGAAGCCGAAGAGGAGGTCGGTGAAGAGCTCCCCGAGTGCCCCGACCACCGTCCGAGCTCCTTCGAGAGAGGCAAGCCTCGGAGCATTTCTCTCCCGGTTTGCAAATAATTTATTATTAACTTTACTTAATTTGATGCATTACATTTAGGAGTTGTTTGCAAACGTTGCTGCATTATACCTTGCTTACCTTTGTTATACTATATCCTTGTTACCCTGGTACCCGCAGTCGAGTCAATGCTTAGCTGGCTTAGACCGGTAGAGGTCGGATGATTTCCTGTCACCTGCGAGCCATAGGTGGTTACCTGGATCTGCTTGAATGACTATGAAGTCATGGTATAACTAAGTGTGAAATGAAATTAAGACCGGGCGGAAACTTGCAGGGTTTCGGACTGTAGTGTTTTCCGTCTGTGTCAATTAAGGACTGTCCATTGTTGTCCCTCGGGTCATGTTGAACGCATGCCTCACATTTAGCTGGCCGGATAAAGTACCTTCCGACCGCGAAACTGAGAGATTATTCGGGCCGAGTGGATTGCCCGCAACGCACTGTACCGGAGCAGTAGTGGCAGGATACGGGGGCGCGATGATAAGGCCAAAGAGCAGTCGGGCGGCCCCCGGGTACAAGTGGTTCCTGGCAAGCTCGCGACTTTACCTGAATGGTTGACTCAGCAACCAACACCTCACTTTAGCGGGTGAGTGAGGTTTGTGTGAGGAATAACTTACCAGCTGGTTAATAATCGATTTGAATCGCCATCGTTCACTGGATAGTGAACACTTGACTTGAGCTACTTCATCGTAGTAATATTGATGGAACACTTGGACAGTTATATGAATTATGACATAATGGAAGTTGTTAATGATCATTGGTTATCATTACCTGTTTAATTACATGTTACTTTAGTATAGGTGCAAATGTAGTTGACAGGTTAATAAAGATTTAACTTGATGCAAAGCCTTTGTAAAGGTTTTCCTACATGCTAAAAATGCCTTTTGCAAATGAGTCAGCTATCCCACCAGAAAGCCTATCATGATTCCTTGGTGTCTTTTATTTCTGGTTTATGACGGGTAAGTCTAGCTGAGTACCTTCTCGTACTCAGGGCTTTGTTCCCACTTGTTGCAGATGGACAGATGTACTACGGCTATTGTATCAACTGTCTCTATCCTGCAATGGGCGAAGCCTAGGACCATGGGCAATGGTCATTCGCTACTTCTAGTCTGATGCTTTTGCTGGAGATGATCACAAGCTGGCACTTTATTTCAAAATGTTGTGTGTGTGCGTGATTTGAACTACCGTTTCCGCTACTTTTATTCAAACCTGGTTTGTAATAACTATGTTTAAACTCCGATGTATTTTATGCCACGAACATTTATGTAACTTATGATGGTAACCGTTAAACTTAGTACGATCTTGGCTGTTATGTGAAATGGTTTGAAATCCGTCGAGATTTCACGGACTACCGGGTTATACGGGCTTAAGTTTGTTAAATTGTCCTTCCGTTAGATGATTTCCTACTTAATATCGTATAATTGGGTGGTTCTGTTACATGATGATTCCTCAAGTGATGATGAGGATGACAACAAGAGCAAAAAGAAGGGACATGCTAGCATTGCCATCCAAGAGAAGGTCTCCCTCTTCGACACTCCATCGTGCTTCATGGCTAAGGCCGCTAAGGTATCATCCGACGATGAGAGTGATCATGATAATGCTAGTGATAGTGATAGTGATGAAGAAGAATTCACTAAAGATGAACTAATCACTATGCTAGAAGATTGCACTCAACATTATAAAGAATCTAGAAAGGAGTGCAAGGGCTTGCTTAAGGAAAAGAAAAACCTTATGCAAGAACTTGATGAGCTTAGAGCATCTTATGAGAGTCTAAAGGTAGACCATAAGAAACTTTAAAATTCTCACACTAAGCTTGAAGAAGCTCATTCCTATCTAGTTGAAAAATATGAAAACATGCCAACTAATGTTGAGAAAGCTAAAACTTGCAACATAGACATATCATGTGATATAATTGATAAATCTTTTCTTAAGCCTATGGTTGTTGCTCCCACTAACCCTTCATGTAGCGCATCTACATCATCCTCATCTAGTAGTGACGGTTTCACTTGTGACTCCACACTAATAGTTGAGAATGAAAATCTCAAGAAGGAGGCAAAAGAGCTCAATCACACATTAGCTAAGGCTTATGGTGGTGAGGACCGCTTGCTTATGTGCTTGGGTAGCCAAAGAGCTTCTCTCTACAAAGAGGGATTGGGCTATAACCCCAAGAAAGGCAAGGCCACTTTTGCTCCTCACAAGACTCATTTTGTGAAGAACAATAGTAGCTATTGCAAAAGTTGCAAGCAAGTTGGTCACATAGAGCAACAATGCATGAACAAGAAATCAAATGCTAATGTATCCTCAATTAAGTTTGATTCTTTCTATATACTTACCAAGGGTACAAATGGTGTTCATGCTAAGTTCATTGGTGCACCATGGATGGGCTCAAAGAAAAAAGCTATTTGGGTACCAAAGAGCTTGGTCACTAACCTTGGAGGACCCAAACAAGTTTGGGTACCTAAAAAGAATTGATCTTGTCTTGTAGGTCAATTACAAAGCCAGAGGAAGGCATTGGGTGCTTGATAGTGGGTGCACTCAACATATGACCGGAGACTCTTGTATGTTCAAATCAATTGATACAAGTCAAAATGGTGATTTTGATGCTATCACTTTTGGCAACAACAAGAAAGGCAAGGTCAAGGGGCTTGGAAAAATTGCTATCTCAAATGATATGAGCATATCCAATGTGTTGCTAGTTGAGAGCTTGGATTTCAATCTTTTATCGGTGGCACAACTTTGTGATCTTGGCTTCAAGTGCATATTTGGTAGTGATGATGTTGAAGTCATAAGTGTTGATGGATCAAATTTGATATTCAAAGGATTTAGACATGGTAGCTTATACTTGGTTGACTTCAATGATAGTGAGACACAATTGACATCATGCTTGCTGAGTAAATCTAGTATGGGATGGTTATGGCATAGAAGGCTTGGTCATGTTGGAATGAAACAATTGAACAAACTTTTGAGGCATGACTTAGTTAGAGGCTTGAAAGATGTCACTTTTGAAAAGGATAAACCATGTAGTGCTTGTCAAGCCCGCAAACAAGTTGGAAATACACATCCTAGCAAGAGTGAAATGAGCACATCAAAGGCATTTGAGTTATTGCACATGGACTTATTTGGGCCAACAACATACACTAGCATTGGTGGCAACAAGTATGGTTTTGTGATTGTTGATGACTACACTAGATATACTTGGGTGTTCTTTCTCTATTACAAGAGTGATGTTTATGATCTATTCAAGTCTTTTGTCAAGAGGGTGCAAAATGAGTTTAAGACTACCATCAAAAAGATTAGAAGTGACAATGGTAGTGAGTTCAAGAACACAAGAATTGAAGATTTGTGTGATGATTTTGGTATTGGACATCAATTCTCATCAACATACACTCCTCAATCCAATTGTGTAGTTGAAAGAAAAAATAGAACCTTAATTGATATGGCTAGATCAATGCTTAGTGAATACAATGTGAGTCATTCATTTTAGAGTGAAGCTATCAACATGGCTTGCTATTGTAGCAACCATCTCTATTGCCATAGGAAGCTTGGGAAGACACCATATGAGCTATTGAATGGAAGAAAGCCCAACATTGCATACTTTAGAGTGTTTGGTTGCAAATGCTATATTCTCAAGAAAGGCACTAGATTGAGTAAGTTTGAAAAGAAATGTGATGAAGGGTTCCTACTTGATTATTCTACCACAAGCAAGGCATATAGAGTGTGGAATCTCACTAATGGCACCTTGGAAGAAGTTCATGATGTTGAGTTTGATGAAACCCAAGGGTCTCAAAATGAAGCTCAAAACCTTGATGATGTGAGAGGAGATCAATTGTCAAATGCAATGAAGAACATGGACATTGGTGATATAAGGCCAAGGCAAGTTGATGATGACGATGATATTCATGTGATCAACCAAAGTGTGCAAATTGACACAAATCAAGCAAGCTCAAGTGGTACTCATGATGAAGCTCAAGTTCAAGGTCAAACAAGTGGAAGCAATCAACTCCCAATACTCTAACCTACTAGCATTGCAAGAGATCATCCGTTGGATCAAATCATCGGTGGAATTCAAAGTGGTGTTCAAACTAGATCAAGACTAGCATCCTTTTGTGAGCACTACTCATTTATGTCACTTGAAGAACCTAAGAAAATAGAAGATTCCTTGAAGGATTCCGATTGGGTAAATGCTATGCATGAAGAGCTAAACAACTTTGCTAGAAATCAAGTTTGGAAACTTGTTGAGAGGCCAAAGAACTACAATGTAATTGGCACTAAGTGGGTCTTTAGAAACAAGCAAGATCAAGATGGCATGGTTGTGAGAAACAAAGCAAGATTAGTAGCACAAGGATACACTCAAGTTGAGGGTCTTGACTTTGGAGAGATATATGCACCGGTTGCAAGATTGGAAGCAATAAGAATCTTATTAGCATATGCTTGTGCACACAACATCAAGCTCTATCAAATGGATGTCAAAAGTGCATTTCTCAATGGCTACATCAATGAAGAAGTTTATGTTGAGCAACCTCCCGGTTTTGAAGATGACAAGAAGCCCGACCATGTTTACAAGCTAAAGAAAGCATTGTATGGTTTGAAGCAAGCACCTAGAGCATGGTATGAGAGGTTGAGGGACTTTCTTCTCTCTAAAGGGTTCAAGATGGAAAAGGTTGACACCACTCTCTTCACCAAGAAGCTTGGAAATGACTTGTTTGTGTTGCAAATCTATGTGGATGGCATTATCTTTGGATCAACTAACCAAGACTTTTGTGAAGAGTTTGGAAATATGATGGCTAATGAGTTTGAGATGTCTATGATTGGAGAACTTAGTTACTTCCTTGGACTTCAAATCAAGCAAATGAAGAATGGCACTTTTGTAAGTCAAGGGAAGTACATCAAGGACATGATCAAGAAATTTGGATTGCAAGATGCTAAACCAATAAGTACACCAATGGGCACAAATGATCAACTGGGTGTTGATGCTAGTAGCAACATGGTAGATCAAAAACAATACCGGTCTATGATTGGAAGTTTGCTCTATGTCACCGCTTCTAGGCCGGATGTGATGTTTAGTGTGTGCAAGTGTGCAAGATATCAAGCTTCACCTAGAGAAAGTCACTTGAAAGCAACCAAGAGGATATTGAGATATCTTAAGGGCACTCATGATGTTGGATTATGGTTTCCAAAGGGATCTAATTTTAAGTTGATTGGATATTCGGACTCCGACTATGGTGGATGCAAGATTGATAGAATGAGCACAAGTGGCACTTGTCAATTGCTTGGAAGGTCTCTTGTTTCAGGTCATCAAAGAAACAAAATAGTGTTGCACTATCTACCGCCGAGGCCGAATACATTAGTGCCGGTAGTTGTTGTGCACAATTGCTTTGGATGAAAGCAACCTTGAATGACTTTGGAATTAAATTCAAGAATGTGCCTTTGTTTTGTGATAATGAGAGTGCTATCAAGATGACTCAAAATCCGGTTCAACATTCAAGAATGAAGCACATTGATATAAGGCATCACTTCATAAGAGACCATCAACAAAAGGGTGATATTAGCATTGAGAGCATTGGCACCGAAGATCAACTAGCCGATATATTCACAAAGCCACTTGATGAGAAAAGGTTTTACAAGTTGAAGAATGAATTAAACATACTTGACTTCTCCAACTTGAAATGAGTGCACCCCCACATTCTTATATGACATGCCTCTCCTCTAACATAGCAAGGTAAAGTTGTTTGGCATTTCATTCATACTTTGCTAAGGACATGGTTAGAACATATAAACATATCTGCATGACCAATACGCTCATTCATGAAAATCAAATGATTTTGATGTATATATGGTACCACTATTGTTTCTATGTTTGTTTGATCTAGTAGTAGCATATGACATGTTTATGGGCTTGCAAACCTAGTGTTGAATCTAGTAAACGAGCTCATAATGTGTAATTCAACATGGTCAAGATAACCCTTATACTTTATGAGGTGTGAAAAAGCTTGTCCTTGGATCAAATCGAATTACCTATTCTAGGCAAGTGATCTAGATTGAACCATAATTTGGACTCCCTCATATTGATTGACTTGACTCTCACTAAAATTGGCACCTTTTTGGTGATTGTTGACAAAGGGGGAGAGAAAAGTCACAAAGATATTGCAAAGAGGGAATAAGATATAATAAGGGGGAGAGAAAAGTCACAGGGGAGAGAAAAGTCACAAAGATAAAAAAGTTAAGTTACAACGGGGGAGAAAGGGATCAATTAAAATTGAGCACATAAGTAGGGGGAGCAAGCTCATGAATTATTTGTTGCATTTGTATGTGCATTAACATGATGAATTGTTGCATTACAAAGCTTAAATTCATATTCATGATTGTATGGTGTATGCTAGAAATAGAACTTGAATGATGATTTGTTGAGAGTAGCTTTACAAGTGGTATCTAGACACCTTTTGCTTATAATGTTGATCTCACGGGGTACTTTAGTGTTTGTGATCTTTACAAGTGATGTATTACAAGTGGTGTCTAGCTACATCGATGCTAAGGATGGTATATAAAGGCAACTCCGATTGGTATCACGCTTCAAAGATCCATTCTAAAAGGATCAAGATGCCCAAGAGGGGGGGTGAATTGGGCTTTTCTAAAAATTAAATGCAAGAAATAAATCCTACAAGCCGGAATTCACCCCTAGTGACTACTTGTGTTCCTAGAGAGTCTACCGATACAAAGTTTTGCACCCTAGTTTCCAATCCTAGTCTAGCATGGCAAGTCTAGGAATGTAAACAAGCAATGAAAGTAAATACGAGAATGTAAATGCTTGAATGTAAAGGGGCAAGGAACACGGCGATGTTTTTCCGAGGTATCGGAGAGTCGCCACTCCCCACTAGTCCTCGTTGGAGCACCCGCACAAGGGTGTAGCTCCCCCTTGATCCGCGCAAGGATCAAGTGCTCTCTACGGGTTGATTCTTTGACACTCCATCGCGGTGAATCACCCACAACCGCTCACAAGATGAGTTGGGTCATCCACAAGCTCCGCCGGATGATCACCGAACTCCCAATCACCACCAAGCCGTCTAGGTGATGGCGATCACCAAGAGTAACAAGCTAGAACTCTCACTTGACCACTACGAGCCCAAATGAGAAGGTGGATGCACACTTGCTACTCTCTAATCGCTAGTGAGGAACTCTCAAGCTTTGATTCTCAAATCTCTATCCTCACTAGTGCTCTTGCACTCCCTTGCACTCCAAAGGTGTTTATCAGCTGATCAAATGAGCAAGAGACCTCTAAAAGAGGTGGTGGGGATGTATTTATACACCCCACAGACAAAACGAACCGTTACCCGCTGACTCAGCAAAACACGAGCTGACCGAACGCGCCGGTTGAACTGACTGGACGCGCCGGTCGCTCGTAACGGTCGAAATCCGAAAAACAACTGAGTGACCGGACGCACCGGTCAGGGGTGACCGGACGTGTCCGATCGTGCAGGGAGCATACTGTACTCGCACCGGACGCGCGACCGCGTCCGATCGGTGATGACCGGACGCGTCCGGTCGTCTCTGGACCTTACTGGACTGTGACCGGACGCGCCGATCACACCCAGGTCGCGTCCGATCGGGTGTTTCCCTCAAGTGACACGTGTTGACTTCTGACCACCGCGTCCGGTCCTCGCGAGGACCGCGTCCGGTGTTCAGAGCTGAAACCCTAGCCGCGGAACTGAACTGACCGGACGCGTCCGGTCATGCCGAGGACCGCGTCCGGTCATGGGAAAACGACCTGAAACTCTCCGAAACGCGTCACAACTTGAACCAAGTTGCTTCCAACTGAACTTTGAGCTATTCTAGAGCTGCCTAGCGCCAAGTTTAACAAGTGTGCACCACACCTAAACATAGGACTCGCCTAGGTCAAGCTACCCGCTCATGCCCCCCTTTATAGTACGGCCAAAAGAGAAAAACGAAGATCCTAACGACTATTCCAAATGTCTCTCAACACCTCGACATCCGGAACTAACCGTCCTTAATCTTGACATCACTCTTTTGAAAACCAAAACAATTTCCGTCAAGGAGCATGAATACCATGGTGCCCAAAGCAGTTAAAACCTCCATGACCTAACTTACCAAAGTTTCTGCAAAACACACGTTAGTCATGGTAATAAAGCGTTGTCATCAATTGCCGAAACCAAACCTCGGGGCCTAGATGCTTTCAATCTCCCCCTTTTTGGTGATTGATGACAACACTAAGATATAAAAGATTTGAGTTGAGGTTTTCGAGCATGCATGGTTCACATAAGCAAAAAGCAATAAGCACAAAGAGTTAGGAATTGCTTATGTGCCCCAAGCCAAAAGAGTGTACTCATAAGATAAGACAAAGAACGTTAGTACACATACAGATATAGCTCATAAGAAATTGGAGTAAGGCACGGAAGCACAACCTTAGAGATATAATTAAAAAAGGTGACAAGTGTTAACAACGTGACTGGATAAAACATTAAGACTCAAGGTTTATCACACGATGACATGTCACACGAATGCAATGACTGAAAAGTAAACATGATGCATGAATGTAGCACACAAGAAAAACAAAAAACTCTCTCAAAACTCCCCTTGAAACTACTCTCTCCCCCCCTTTGGCATCAAGCGCCAAAAAAACTAATCTAAGGATCTGACGGGGGGACAGACGGAGTCGAGCCGGGTGCCGAGGTGCGCGGAGTAATCACGAAGTGTAGAGAATCTCCCTCGGAATCTGAGCTATCTGGCTGACCCTCTGAAGAAGCATGTGGCTGTGTAACTGTCTGGGTCTGAATGGCAGGAACAGGTACTGTCGTAGTGGCAATAAGAGGATCCGTCTGAGTGACCTGAGCCTGTAGCGAGCCAATAGCAGGAGGATCTGTCGAGGCAACTGATGAAGGTAGAGTCTCTGTAGTACCAGTCCCTGTCACTAGAGGAATAGCTGCCTCTGAAGCTGACAACCCTGAAGAAGTAGCAAAGGTAGTGTGCGAGGGCGTCGGCTGACCAGTCAACTCGCTGTAGGTAGCACTGAAATCACGGAAGGGTGTGCCTGTCAGGAGATGAGGGCGAGGCTGGTCTGAAGGTGTAAACCCCGTATGAATAGGCGTGAAGCTCGGGGACTAGAATGACTGGGGAACCTGCTGCTGTGGAGATGTGAACTGGAAAACCGGCTGTCCCTGACTCGATGGATCACTGGATTGTAAAGCAGAAGTCAGGACAGAAGCAGGCGAAGGAACCCCAATAGTGACTAGGTGGCGCAGGAGATCCAAGTACTGCTGCTGACTAGCTGCACTCTGTCGCTGAATTTCGTACTGCTATCACTGCATTTCAACCTGCTGCCTCTGGATCTCAAGCTGCTGACGCTGAAACTCGTCCTGACGAGCCTGAATCTGTGCAAGTGCTACAGCTGTGTCCTGAGCCTGTCGCTGTATCTATTGTTGCTGCTGCTCCTGTGCCTGGGTCAACCTCTCAAGTATCGCCACCATGGCAGGGTCTGTGCGGGAGGCTGAACCAGAGCCACCGGCCTCGTGGTCGTGAGACCGAGGAGACCGGTACCTGGGGATGGGCTGGTAGTCCTCATCAGTGCTGTTAGATGTCACATCCTCAGGAAGATCAGCAGGCTGAGCGTCAAGATCGGCAAGCTCTGCCTCTGCAAGCTCATCAACTATGGCGTCCTGCTCAGCTGCTGTCTCAGGAACCTCAGGTCGCACACGCTGTCCTAGCACTAGGGCCTGATCTCTAGTGACTGAAGCCCAAAGCTGACGGATATCATACTCAGGGAAAGCAGTAGTAGTATCTGATATCTCAGCTCGGATCTCTGCTGGTAGCTGAATGGATGATCTAATAATGAAGCAGATCCAGTGTGCATAGGGCAGCTGACGATTACCCTTGAAGCCCTCAGCTATGGTGTCCTCCATCTCACTAAGTATGAGATCCCAAATGTCAAACTGTGTCTATGAGAGGAGGTGGTGAACAACCCATAGCTGCATCCGAGTCAGTCCCTCTCTGTAGCCAAGTCTGGGAAGTAGAGTGCGTCTAACTATAGCATCCAGAACTCTGGCAAGAGGTCTCAAACTGGCAGGCGTGCGACGAGACCCTTCGCAAAAAGGCTCACGGAAACAGGGTCGAACCAAGTCTGTAGGTGGCACTGCACCGCCGTGAGGGCGTCTCGGTGGAGGAGTCTGACCAAAGCACAGCTGATGTATCTTCGTGTTGGAAGCTGGGAGTCTGAGAATCTCCCGCACTCTGGTGCTGTATAGGTGGTGATCGCGGCCTCGGAATGCAAAGTGAATGAAATCATGGGCAGGATCAATCCATAGTGAAGCATAAAACTCTCTGACCCATGTGCCGCAGTATGCACCTGTCCGTCCAAGAAGATCTGACAAGCCTGGCAGAAAGGACAGGTGTGGACGTAGCAGCTCTCCCACAACCTCAACTAGTGACTCAAGTTGATAGACCCTCTGTGGTCGGAAAGCAATACCGCTGTCAACTAGAGCCCTGTAGAAATCCTCCTGAAGTGGGGTATAAAAACCTTCTGAAGCTCTGGGATCCCTTACAGGCGGAAACCACCGACTGACCTCCACGAACCTCAACCCCTGCACCTGACGTGCTATAGCACCCCTCAAGTCAAAGTGCTCGACCGGGGGTGAACCTCTAGCTCTGGGTGGAGGACGTGCTCCACGACGTTGGCCCTCTGGCCTAGGAGTCACCTGAGTACGTGCGCGTGTGGAGCGGCGACGTGGTGGAGACTGAGCTGACTGCTCCTCTGTGTCCTCTGTAGCCTCTGGAGCCTCTGTGGCCTCTGGAGCCTCTGGAGGTGGATCAACTGACATGCCCTATGTAGCTCCAGTATCCTCAGTACCCTCAGTGGCCTCTGTGCCGAGCTGTCGACCTCCAAGATAAAAGCGACGCTCGCCTATGCGTATGCCACTGCTCCTGCCACCTCTCTCTGCCTGCTCTGCTGCATCTGCCACGGCCTGAGCAATCTCTGCCTCTGTAAGTGTCTTCTTCTTCTTTCTGGCCATGACCTTGATACGCTTCCCACGTGCAATCTCAGACCGATGAGGAGGACTGTCGTCCCCGTCACCAGGAGCACCACCGGCGTTCTTGCAACGCACCATGCTGACAAACTGACCGAAAACACCTCTGAAAGATGGTGAACTATCACTCGAGAGGCTTGGCCTCAAACCGTATCCGCAGGCTTGGCCTCGGATTCAGCAAACTGATCTCACCCTGACACACGGACAGACTCGCTGCAACGACGGAATAGAGAGATCTACTATAAGCACATATATAACTAAAAGGTACGAAACCCTAGAGATAGCAAGCATATGAGATACGATGTGAATTGAAACGCGAAGCTAACTCGGATCGACGAGACGACGGTGACAAGATGAGGTGACCTAGATCACGAGATTCCCCAAAATCGTCGAACGAGCTCTCGAGCTAGGGTTAGGGCAAACCCTAGAGAATAGGGCTCGGCCGAAGGATGGATTTGAGGAGCTAGCGAGGATGCTTGGCACGGGGGAGCACGTGGTGGCTGCGGTGGAGAAACCGGCGTGGCAAGTGGGGCTAGCAGACACGGCAGCGGTGGCGACGCTAGCAGCAGCTGCGGTGGCGGCTCGGGCAGCGGCTGTGGCGGAGGCGCGAGCAGTGGCTACGGCGGAGGCGCGGGCAGTGGCTGTGGCGGAGGCGCGAGCAGCGGCTGCGGCGGAGGCGCGAGCAGCGGCTGCGGCGGAGGCGCGGGCAGCAGCTGCAGCGGAGGCGCGGCGGCGGCTGTGACGGAGGAGATGGCGCGGCGGCGGCGGACTCACGAGCGAGAGCGACGGCGAGATTGTAAAGAGTATGAGATCCAAACGTACGGTTAAAAAAGGGGCGAGATCCGCTCGACGCGTGATGACCGGACGCGGTGGTCGTTATGACCGGACACGGTGGTGCAGCGTCCGGTCACACTCCAGTAAGCTCCTGGAGTGACCGGACGCGTCCGGTGAGGACTGACCGGACGCGGTCAGAGTCCGGTCGAGGGGAGCTCGGGAATTCATCGCGAATGACCGGACGCGGTGGTGGTAACCGGGACCAGACGCGGTGGTCAACAGCGGCGCGTCCGGTGCAGCGTCCAGTCACTAGATCTGGAGTTGGTCTTCTGGATGACCGGACGCGCTGGTGGACGTCAGGACCGGACGCGGTGGTGAAGCATCACTGCGTCCGGTGCAGCGTCCGGTCTAGCGTCCGGTCACTGTTCTTCGCCCTTCTTTGTTCCGAACTACGACGCGACTTCTCCCAATCAGGTTTCAATTCAAAAAGACACAAATAAACACCAATTGAAACATGATATGAGTGACCTCACTCAAACCCTCAAAATTTTTTAAACTAGATTGCCTTAGGCTAGTATTATTTTTAATAAAATAGGCAATAAACACCTAAGGAGCAACGTATGGCCATGCAATAGAGTTTTTGAACCTTTAGGAGCGTCAAAATGCTCTCTCTATCCATGGACGAACACAGAGGTTGCTCAAAGCTTAACCGAAAAGAAACGACAAGAACAACAACCATGCATATGCAATGCAATACAAGAAGGTAAAACTAGAATGCTTGTCAAGTTTGATCCACGGTTAGGCTTTTTCACTCCTCCAAAGAAGGGTTATCGTAACCGTGTTAGCCAAGCCCTAAAAACATTGCGATAAAATAAACATGGCATATTATACAATGCAATGCAAGAGACAACACACGCTCATTTTTTAAAGTTACTAGAATCAAGCACATTGAGTTCACTTCTTAGCCTACAAAAGGTTGTCTCATCCAAAGGTTTAGTGAAGATATCCGCTAATTGATTTTCACTTCTTACACCTTCTAGTGATATGTCATTTTTTGCAACGTGATCTCTTAGAAAGTGATGGCGGATATCAATGTGCTTAGTGCGAGAGTGTTGTACCGGATTGTTAGCAATTTTAACGGCACTTTCATTATCACATAAAAGTGGCACCTTTTCAAGAACAATTCCATAGTCTAGGAGGGTTTGTTTCATATATAAGATTTGTGCACAACAAGCCCCCGCGGCAATGTATTCCGCCTCGGCGGTGGACAAAGCCACACTATTTTGCTTTTTAGATGACCAAGATACTAAAGATCTTCCAAGCAAATGGCACCCTCCGGATGTGCTTTTTCTATCAAGTTTGCAACCGGCATAGTCCGAATCGGAATAGCCAACTAGTTGGAATCTAGCTCCTTTGGGATACCAAAGACCAATGCTTGGGGTGAGCTTAAGATATCTTAGGATTCTTTTTACGGCACTTAGGTGAGGTTCTTTAGGGCACGCTTGAAAGCGGGCACACATGCACACACTAAACATGATATCGGGCCTAGATGCGGTAAGGTACAACAAGCTACCAATCATAGAACAGTAGAGAGTTTGATCAACCGGTTTACCTCCCTCATCTAGGTCGAGATGTCCATTTGATGGCATTGGGGTCTTGATTGGTTTGCATTCTTCCATCTTGAATCTTTTGAGAAGATCCTTGGTATACTTTTCTTGAGAGATAAAAATCCCTTCTCTCATTTGCTTTACTTGAAATCCAAGGAAGAATGTGAGCTCACCAATCATTGACATCTCGAACTCCTTCGACATCAATTCACCAAATTCCTTGCAATAATCTTCATTTGTTGATCCGAAGATGATATCATCAACATATACTTGACAAATAAAGATCTCCCCATTAAACTTCTTGGTGAATAGTGTGGTGTCGACCTTCCCAATTGTGAAGCCCTTCTCAATGAGGAAGTCCCGGAGGCGCTCATACCACGCTCTAGGGGCTTGCTTGAGCCCATATAACGCCTTGGACAACCTATAAACATGATTAGGATATCTAGGGTCTTCAAACCCGGGAGGTTGATTAACATAGACTAGTTCATTTATAAAGCCATTTAAGAATGCACTTTTCACATCCATTTGATATAGTTTCATATCATGATGTGATGCATATGCAAGGAGGATACGAATGGCTTCAAGTCTTGCAACGGGTGCAAAAGTCTCTCCAAAATCAAGACCTTCAACTTGAGAGAACCCCTTTGTAACTAGTCTTGCCTTATTCCTCACCACTATGCCTTGGTCATCTTGCTTGTTTCGGAACACCCACTTGGTTCCAATGACTCTTGCACCTTTAGGATGCTCTTCAAGTGTCCATACTTGATTGCGGGTGAAGTTGTTCAATTATTCATGCATTGCATTCACCCAATCCGGATCTTGAAGAGCTTCTTCTACATTCTTAGGTTCAACGCAAGAGACAAAAGAGTGATGTTCAACAAAAGAAGCTAGTTTTTGAGATCGAGTCATTACTCCCTTTGTGGGACTCCCTATGATGAGATCTTGTGGATGAGCTTGAAGTAGTGGTGAGTTTCTTCTATCAACCACTTGAGGAGGTGGATGGGGAGCATCAACATCTTGAGCTTGTGCCTTGGCTTGTTCATGAGAGACATAAGTGTCTTCATTTTCAACTCTCTCATTCTTGTCATCATCTTGAGGCACACGTGATGAAGATGGTAGATCAACAATTTGTACATCGTCATCATCATCTTTTGGCTTGATGTCTCCCACCGGCATGTTCTTCATGGCCTCCCTCAAGGGTTCATCACCTACATCATCACAATTCTCAATTGCTCCTTGGGAGCCGTTAGATTCATCAAATTCTACATCATATGTTTCTTCAACCAAACCGGTGGCATGGTTAAATACTCTATATGCTTTGGACTTTGATGAGTAACCAACAAGAAAACCAATATCACAACGTCTTTGAAACTTCCCTAGGTGTTGACGCTTCTTGTAGATGTAACATTTGCAACCAAACACCCGGAAGAAAGAGACGTCCGGCTTCTTCCCATTAAGCAACTCATAGGGGGTCTTGCCAAGAAACTTTTGTAGGAAGAGGCGATTTGAAGCATAGCATGCGGTGTTGATTGCCTTGGCCCACAACTTCTCTGGAGTGTTGTACTCATCTAGCATTGTTCTTGCAAGGGTGATCAAAGTTCGGTTCTTTCTCTCAACTACACCATTTTGTTGAGGAGTGTAGGTTGAAGAGACCTCATGCTTGATTCCAATTTCATCACAATAAGCTTCAATGTTGGTGTTGTCAAACTCTTTGCCATTGTCACTTCTAATCTTCTTTATCTTGACTTCAAATTCATTTTAAGCTCTCTTTGCAAACTTTTTGAAGCTATTTGCCACTTCGGATTTGTCATGAAGGAAAAAAGTCCATGTATACCTTGAGTAGTCATCCACTATCACAAGACAATAGAGATTACCACCCAAGCTCTTGTATGTTGTAGGCCCAAACAAATCCATGTGTAGAAGTTCTAGTACTCTTGAAGTTGACATGAAAGCTTTGGTTGGATGAGTGTTTGCAACTTGTTTGCCCGCTTGACATGCACTACAAGGTTTGTCCTTTTCAAACTTCACATCCTTCAATCCTCTCACTAGTTCTTTCTTCAATAGCTTGTTGAGAGTGTTCATTCCAACATGAGCAAGCCTCCTATGCCAAAGCCAACCAAGTGAGATCTTGGTGAACAAACATGTCATCAAATTTACATCTTCGGAGGTGAAGTCAACAAGATAAAGATTGTTGTATCTAAAGCCTTTGAATATCACTTGCTTGTCATCTATCTTTGAAACTTCCACTTCATTTGGTGTGAACAAGCATTGGAAGCCAAGGTCACAAAGTTGCCCAACGGATAACAAGTTGAAACTCAATGAAGCAACATAGAGCACATTTGAGAGTGAGTGATCATGTGATATTGCAATCTTGCCTATACCCTTGACTTTGCTCTTTGAATTATCCCCAAATGTGATCTTCTCTTGACATATTCCATTCTCTTCAATGGTGGTGAACATACGAGGATCACCGGTCATATGTTGAGTGCAACCACTATCAATAACCCAATGAGATCCACCGGTCTTGTAGTTTACCTACACACAAGAGATCAAGCTTTTTGTTTAGGGACCCAAACTTGAGAAGGGCCCTTGACTTTCTCAACTAGTGACTTGGCAACCCATATTTTCTTTGGCCTATTCTTGTTTGGGGGACCCAAAAACATGACTTTCATCTTTCCATTTGAATCTTTTCTTAGCATATAATGAGCATTGAAGGCGAAGGGTCTAGCATGCTTGGGCAAGGGTTGTGGTGGTGGAGTTTTGCATTCATGAGCAAAGTGACCTTCTTGACCACACTCAACACATCTCTTTGGCTTGGGCTTTGACTTGCTTTGTTGTTGTTGAGCTTTTGCTTTCTTCTCTTGATTTGCCAAGTACCCAATACCACTTCTATCCATCTTCATTACGGTGTTCATGAGGAGCTCACTTTGTAAATGTTGGCCTCTTGTGAACTTGCTTAGGCCGGTCTTGAGATGCTCTTTTTCTTGCTTGAGCTTTTTGTTTTCTTCAATGAGTGACTCATTTGTTGGTTGCTTCTCAAGAGCCATCAAACCTTTTAGCTTCTTGTTCTCATTTGCAAGCTTCTCATTCTCACTCTTAATCTTGGCATAATCATCATGGTAGCTTGACTCAACCACACTCTTGCCTTTGCTACTAGAACCTCGCTCAATGCTTTCAATGATCAAGTCATCACATGATGTAGCTATATCACACTTAACAACATGGTTAGTAGCATCATGTGTCTCAAGAGCAAGTTCATTAGCAACCACAAGACTATCATAGTCAATTTTTAATGTGGTGTATTTGTCCTTTAGAGAATTATGTCTAGTGATGAGCTCATCATGCTTCTTCTCAAGTTTATCATGTTGATCTTTAAGCTCTTTATAAGAGGTTTTGAGCTCCTTGAGAGTGGAAGACATCACTTCATTTTGAACTCTAAGCTCACCACTAGTCTTTTGAATATTTTCAAGCTTGGATGAGAGTGATTCATTTTCATTTTGAAGATCATCATTTTCACTTCTAGTCCTTCTTATGATTTTAGTGTATTTGTTTAGCAATTTTACAAGTTCATCATAAGAAGGTGAGTCATATTCATCATCACTATCACTATCATCATCATCATCACTATCATGGTTTTGTACCTTTCGTTCACCCTTGGCCATAAGGCATAGGTGAGTTGTGGACGATGATGGTGAAGAAGGCGGTGAAGATGGTGATGAAGATGTTGGTGAAGATGATGGCCCCATCACAAATGCGGCAACCTTCTCTTTCTCATCATCGCTCTCATCTTCGGAGGACTCACAAGATGATTCAATGTCGGTGAGCCAATCACCAATAATGTATGCCTTTCCTCCCTTCTTCTTCTTGTGGAACTCCTTCTTCTTGCCATCCTTCTTCTTGTATGGCTTGTTCTTCTTCTTCTCTTCTTCTTCATCACTTGAATCATTTTTCTTGCCCTTGTTCTTGTTCTTGTACTTGTCTTTTGGTGGTCTAAGGCATTGATGAGCTAGGTGGCCAAGTTCACCACAATTGTAGCAATCCATCTCTGAGATTGGCTTTCTCTTGCTACTTGTGAAGAATTTCTTCTTCTTGCCATCGAACTTAATGCCACTCTTGTTAAGCTTCTTTAGCATCTTGGTGGTCTTTCTCACCATGAGTGCAAGTGATTCATCATCAACATCACTTTCACTTGAGCTTTCTTGCACCATCATGGCTTGACCCTTCTTCTTCTTGTCATGACTAGCTTTGAAGGCCAAGTCTTTCTTCTTGGAAGATGATGAGCCCTCTTCCGGAGTGATATGCATGTACATCTCATGAGCATTGATTTTCCCTAAAACTTGAGTCGGTGTTGCGGTGGAAAGATCACTTTGGTGAAGCACGGTGACAATGTGTCCATACTTCTCAATGGGAAGCACACTCAAGATCTTCCTTGCAACATCCGATTGGCTCATTTTGGTGAGCCCAAGAGCATTGAGGTCCTCTACAAGAACATTCAAGCGAGTGTACATGTCATTAGCACTTTCTTTGGGAAGCATCTCAAAAGAATTAATTTTCTTTAAAGCTATGTGATAGCGTTCCTCACGCTCACTCTTAGTTCCCTCATGGAGAGCACAAAGATTTTCCCACAATTCATGAGCGTTCTTTGCATTACGCACGCGATTGAAGATATCTTTGCCTAAGCCCCGGTAGAGTGCATTTTTGGCCTTTGCATTCCACCGGTCGTACTTCTCCTCGTCACCACTTGGGTTAGCGGGATCCCTTATGGGGGGAAGCCCTTCGGTTGCGGCTCTAAGGCACCCAACATCTATGGCTTCGAGGTACGCCTCCATATGAATTTTCAATATGGAAAATTGTCTCCCTCAAAAGTGGGAGGTGGTCCTTCCCCATTAGACATCTTGCTCTAGGCGGTAAAGCCTAAAAATAGAGCAACACGGCTCCGATACCAATTGAAAGGATCAAGATGCCCAAGAGGGGGGTGAATTGGGCTTTTCTAAAAATTAAATGCAAGAAATAAATCCTACAAGCCGGAATTCACCCCTAGTGACTACTTGTGTTCCTAGAGAGTCTACCGATACAAAGTTTTGCACCCTAGTTTCCAATCCTAGTCTAGCATGGCAAGTCTAGGAATGTAAACAAGCAATGAAAGTAAATACGAGAATGTAAATGCTTGAATGTAAAGGGGCAAGGAACACGGCGATGTTTTTCCGAGGTATCGGAGAGTCGCCACTCCCCACTAGTCCTCGTTGGAGCACCCGCGCAAGGGTGTATCTCCCCCTTGATCCGCGCAAGGATCAAGTGCTCTCTACGGGTTGATTCTTTGACACTCTATCGCGGTGAATCACCCACAACCGCTCACAAGATGAGTTGGGTCATCCACAAGCTCCGCCGGATGATCACCGAACTCCCAATCACCACCAAGCCGTCTAGGTGATGGCGATCACCAAGAGTAACAAGCTAGAACTCTCACTTGACCACTACGAGCCCAAATGAGAAGGTGGATGCACACTTGCTACTCTCTAATCGCTAGTGAGGAACTCTCAAGCTTTGATTCTCAAATCTCTATCCTCACTAGTGCTCTTGCACTCCCTTGCACTCCAAAGGTGTTTATCAGCTGATCAAATGAGCAAGAGACCTCTAAAAGAGGTGGTGGGGATGTATTTATACACCCCATAGACAAAACGAACCGTTACCCGCTGACTCAGCAAAACACGAGCTGACTGGACGTGCCGGTTGAACTGACCGGACGCGCCGGTCGCTCGTAACGGTCGAAATCCGAAAAACAACTGAGTGACCGGACGCACCGGTCAGGGGTGACCAGACGCGTCCGATCGTGCAGGGAGCATACTGTACTCGCACCGGACGCGCGACCGCGTCCGATCGGTGATGACCGGACGCGTTCGGTCGTCTCTGGACCTTACTGGACTGTGACCGGACGCGCCGATCACACCCAGGTCGCGTCCGATCGGGTGTTTCCCTCAAGTGACACGTGTTGACTTCTGACCACCGCGTCCGGTCCTCGCGAGGACCGCGTCCGATGTTCAGAGCTGAAACCCTAGCCGCGGAACTGAACTGACCGGACGCGTCCGGTCATGCCGAGGACCGCGTCCGGTCATGGGAAAACGACCCGAAACTCTCCGAAACGCGTCACAACTTGAACCAAGTTGCTTCCAACTGAACTTTGAGCTATTCTAGAGCTGCCTAGCGCCAAGTTTAACAAGTGTGCACCACACCTAAACATAGGACTCGCCTAGGTCAAGCTACCCGCTCATGCCCCCCCTTTATAGTACGGCCAAAAGAGAAAAACGAAGATCCTAACGACTATTCCAAATGTCTCTCAACACCTCGACATCCGGAACTAACCGTCCTTAATCTTGACGTCACTCTTTTGAAAACCGAAACGATTTCCGTCAAGGAGCATGAATACCATGGTGCCCAAAGCAGTTAAAACCTCCATGACCTAACTTACCAAAGTTTCTGCAAAACACACGTTAGTCATGGTAATAAAGCGTTGTCATCAATTGCCGAAACCAAACCTCGGGGCCTAGATGCTTTCACCATTCTATATACCTTAGCATCAATTTGATAGTAGTAACTCTCCCAAAATTCAAATCCATACATATGTGCACAAATGAACCAAACTCATGGAAGCACATATGTAGGGGGAGCTAATACTATCGAAATTGAAAATTGATTTCATTTCATATCTTTGTGATGGTTATCATCAATTACCAAAAAGGAGGAGATTGAAAGCCCAAGTTTGGTTTTGGTAATTAATGACACCATGTTGCTAATGCCATGTGTTAAGTGTTTTGAGTTAGGCATAAGCAACACATGTGATAAAGGTGTATGTGGCAAGGAGTGGTGGCCACAAGATCACAAAGAGATGGTGCATGGATATGAAATAATGATCATGGTGGAGATGCATATAATATGAAGGACATGATGATCAAGTGAAGGAGAAGGATATAAGAGCGCAAGGCAAAGGTATAACCATAGGGGTTTTCCTTTTGCTGGTCTAAGATGAGTAGAGAAGTGATTGACCGGGTTTAGGATACATAGCCTACTATCAAGAGGGGCAATCACGGTTAGCTCGGGAATCAAGTGCCACTAGATCATTGTCTTGAGCATATGCATTAGGATCTAGTAAAGAGCTAACATAACACCTTGAGAAATGATTGTGAAATGCTAACACACATGCACATGGTGGTGTACACTTGGTGGTGTTAGCACATTTGCGAAGGCGGTGGAGTTTAAGTGGTAGAGAGGAGTTTGGGTTCGGCGCTTTTTGGGGAAGTGAAATACCTATTTTCTATTGCGTCGGAAGTCGGAAAAGAAACGGAGGCGAACGGAGGTCACAGAGGTGACCGGACGCTGCACCGGACGCGGTCACGGTCAGTTCAATCCGGTCAGCGCGCCTAGGGTTAATGACCGGACGCTGGTCTGGCCTGACCAGCGCGTTCGGTCAGTTCACCGGTGCGCAAAAGCAGAGCGTGCGACCGGCGCGTCCGGTCCTTCACGGGACCGGCGTGTCCGGTCAAGCGTCCAGAGGGGCAGAGAGCGCAGGAGTGATGATCGGACGCGAGGCGCGTCCGGTCATGTACGATCGGACGCGTCCGGTCGTAATGGGAGCTTACTAGACTCTGACCGGACGCCAGCTAGGGCATGTCCGATCATACGCTAGGGCGTGTCTGGTCATACGCTAGGGCGCGTCCGGTCATAGCAACGGTAACTTCTGACACGCACTGTTCAAGCTTGTCCTGTAGTGACTGGATGCGTCCGGTCACCCTGACTGGCGCGTCCGGTCATCCTGATTTGAACTGCGTCGTCCGTAACGGCTAGCTGCATACCCCTTCATTATAAATAGACGTTGGCCAGGGTTTGAGGGTAACTCT
The DNA here is from genome assembly GCA_038087645.1 of Saccharum hybrid cultivar R570. NCBI lineage: Eukaryota > Viridiplantae > Streptophyta > Magnoliopsida > Poales > Poaceae > Saccharum > Saccharum hybrid cultivar. Next base: position 15,919,314 of record JAQSUU010000553.1, on the reverse strand, counting down.
TGCATATTTTGAGACCTAGAGACATACTTTGAGCTAGAGAACAACCCCTCCACTCATCTCTTTGCATAGTTGCACATCTTGATTGAGATTGAGTGAGATTCAAGTGCATTGCTTGAGAGTTGCATTCTAGAGGCACTTGATCTTCGAGTTGCTGTGGATTTCTTGTTACTCTTCCGTGTTTCCCAACACGGTAGACGGCTTGGAGCAGCGGAGGTGATTGAGCTCACAATTGGAGATTGTTGGAGCCTTCACCAAGTGTTGTAAGGGGTTTTTGATCCTTCCCCGCGGGAGTTCGTGAATTGGATACTCTAGTGGAGCTCGTGGCTTGGAGGATCCCCATCTTGTGTGCGGTTGTAAGGCGCCCGCCGAGGGCTCAACTCTTGATAGTTGATTAGCTCACGAACCGACAAGTGGGTGTATCGCCACAACGGGGAGTAGCTTGCCGGGAAGCAAGTGAACCTCAGGATAAATTCTTGTGTCATTCTCTTCCTGAGGATTTCTCTTGTATAATTGATTGATTAATACTTCTCATCTCTACACGGCGGTATAATCACTCAAAGCTCTTCTCTTGTATTACTTCTTGTTTCTAGCTTGTAGTTGTTGTTGTGTTTAGTGAATAGCTTTGTTATAGACTTATGTAGGTGGCTTGCTTAATTAGTTAGAGCTAGTGCATTTGCTTCGCCACCTTTTGTACTAACGTGTGGTTAAGTAATTCTTGTAGAAGTTTTTATTAGGCTATTCACCCTCCCCCCCTATAGCCTATTTGGACCTTACAGCAGCGCGTCCGGTTACTCTAGCGCATGAACGAGTACTTTTAAGTGACCGTTATGATCGAACGAACAAAATTCAAAGTGAGACACGTGGCATTCATCGAGGAGGTCACGATAGAGCGACCGCATGCTGTGCGCATCCGGTTAGGTCGGACAAGTGCATCCAGTCACCCCGAGTGTGGCTGTTTCATGAGCCAACGGCTCTATTCTTTCGGGGGCTCCTATAAATACTTGTTGGCTGGCTCCTAGAGGACTCTCTTGGACATTTTAACTCTCTAACATCCTCTTGAGCTAAGCACATCTCCTCCCACTCATCTCCCTTGCTTGATTGCCTAATCAAAGTGAGATTTAGAGATCTCAAGTGCATTTGCTTGTGAGTTTGTATCTAGTTGGCACTTGGGTGTTCTCTTGCTGCAGGATTCTTATTTCTCTTAGTGGTTGCTACCACCTAGACAGCTTGGAGCAGTGAAGGAGGTCCGGCATGTGTTGGTGATTGTTCATGGCTAGCTCCGATGAGTTTGTTGTGAGGGGTTGTTGTAGTTCCCCGGCGGAGCGCCGAATTCCAACTCTAGTGGATTGCTCGTGTCAAAACTTCTCACCATTTGGTAGGTTCTTGTGGAACCTTTTGAGAGGCTCGGTGTGTGATACCGATTAGCCACCAAACCACATGGTGTAGGAGGACACAACGGGGACTAGCGTGCCGGCAAGCACGTGAACCTCGGGATAAATCTTGTGTCTCAATTGTGTTTGATCAATTGGATTTCATCCCGGTGAATTAGTTACTTCAATGACTATCTTGGTATTCACTTTGGTTGGCTCAATCTTCGTCCCTCGGTATAACATTCCAAATCCCCTCTTGCACTTACTTTGGTATCTTCTTGTTTAGCTTGTTGTTGCTCTTGTTTAGTTGCTAGCTTGTGTAGTTCTAGTTGTAGTAGCTTCGTAGCTTTACTAGCTTGTGGTTTGTCTTGTGGCGGTTGTGTGAACCAAACTAGAATTGTAAATTGGATAGGTGGCTTGCATCACCCCATTAGGCTAAGCAAAACTCGCATCTCGCCATTTGTGTTACTAATTAAATTATTTGAGTGATCTTTGTAGAAAGTTTTATTAGGCTATTCACCCCCCTCTAGCCATCAAGATCTTTTCACATGTTAAGTGGTAATCAGGAGCTTTAGTTCCTTATCTCAGAAGGGGTGATGAAGGTGTCAAGGTCAAACCTATAAAAATGAGCTCAACTTGAATTTGGACAATGCACATTTGCTTACATCATTACATGTAGACCCTTTCCAAATGTATGCTTGAGTAATGTTGGAGGTACTTCTTTCATGTGTCTCACATCACTTTCTATCTATATTGATCACTGGAAAAGTTTCAAGAAAAGTGTAGAATCAAGAAGTCACATGGAAGGATGAGTTACATTCTTGGTTGAATTGCACTGCTAAGTGAATGAGAACATGTGTCATCAACCAAACCATGAGACCTTGCCCAAATGACTCTATATGAACTCTACAACAAAAAGTATGAAAGGTTCATGTCGGGCAAATGTCAAGAAAATGCTCTAATACATCAAAAATGATAATTTAAGCTTTGTTGTGATGCTACATTGACTAAAGTAGAACTATAGGTTCTATACTTGTTTTGATGTTGGAACCTAAATAAAAGTTGTGGTCCATGTTATGTAGAACAAACTTTATTTTTGGACCAAGAGCTAGATCAGCTTGTAAACAAGTGAAACAGAGGCTCGAAGATTGAATCTGCATTTATTTTTAGTACTTAGAATTATTAAGTCTAGGATTTCAGCGGCATTGATGGTTGACACGCCACATTATTTAAATTTTATTAAGTAACATGAGTTGTCCAAAAATAAAAGTTGGAGCTAATTCATTGGAGATGAGCCTGTAAAAAGTTGAGCTTAGTTTGACCAAGTTTGACCTCCCAAAACTAACGAAAACTGAGCTCTACATTGATCTTCGTTTTTCTTTGATAGTGTAACTTTGGAGCTAATTATCTCCTAATCTAGAGCCCTAATGACTATGAACCCTAATCAAAGTTGGAGAGTATTTTGAGATGATCAAACTTTGTTTAGGGCCTAATGCCCAATTCGGCCCATAGCTAGCCCAAAACGGCGCCCTAAGAGGTCCACACCGTCGCCCGCTAGTTGTTCACGTTTATGCCCCTATGAGTGATGCGTGTCCTGGACGTGGCAGCTATGCCCGAGCCTCGCCCCCACCATCGCTGAGCGCTGCTGCCGCGTGCCCCTACGCTCTCGATAGCGGACACCCGAGCTTCGTTACTCGCCTCTCCACTCCCTCAGCCTCTCCCTCGCCTCTGCTCGCTCCCTGCTTGCTCTTCGTTCGTCGCCTTGTTGTCTGCTCGCATGATAGCCATGGCCAGCAAGCTGAGCTGCTGCACCACTGCCACTCCCTACTCTCCTCCATCACCGCCAAGTCCGCCTCTGGCCCTGCAACGACCTCCCCAAACCCTAGCTGAGTTAGGACCGTCGTGCGTTCTCGTCCGCCATCGTCGTATCGGCCTCGTCACCGGTGCCATCGCTGCTCTTCTGCTACGCTGCTGCTGCCTACAGCTCTGGCCAAGCCATGGACTAGGAACGGCAATGTCCTAGCCTCGCCAGTCACCAGCAGCCATGTGGTCTCACCCTCACCGTCGACGTCCTCCGCAGCCTCCTCTGCGTGCTCGGCTCGAGGTAGAAGGAGGGGTGGTTTTGTAGAGTGAAACTTTTCATTGGGTCCTGATACAAAAGTGCCAGAGAGAGGAATTTACATATATGGGCTTAGGTAATTAGAGAAAAGTTTCGTGTTCACTTTGCAAAAATATTTTTCCTTTTCTTTTTTGGATTACTGCAATTAATCAGTTGAATCTTTGAAAATTGATATCTCAGGCTAGGGAGCTCCAAAAATAGTAAAACAAATTTTGTTAGCTTCGTTATGAAATGCTCTACAGGATAGATCTATAAAATGTGCTACTTCATGTATGTTTATGTGTTTTGTAAATTATTCTTTAAATATGCTTTTAGAAATGTTTTTTAGTTGGGCAGATGCATATCTTGAGTTATAGAAGTCAAAAAAATTATAATTCTAGCTATGTTAATCTTGTGATGGCATGCTCTAGCTAAGAAAAATATTAAACATTCTAGTTGTGCACTGTTATTATAAGGTTTTTATTTAATCTGGTTAAATAGGCAATTTTAGCTTGTTTTACTTGTTATTTTCATATCTAGAATTATGATGCTCTAATTGTTGTGAAATTTTTATGGTAGCCTACTGATGCTATGTGTGTACTGTGATAAAAATTTCATGCTTATTGGATGCAGTATGATGGAGTTATTGATTTAACTTGTTTGGTGCTTGATAAATGGTTTTAAATCAGTTATAATTATTATAAAGGTGTAAAAATAGAAAATGTTGTTCCTCAACCTTGGTATAATGTTGTGCTACCATAATAACATATAATATGGCCATGTATTTATAGAAAATAATGATCTTTAGATTTATCTTGCTCTCACATGCTTTCTTGCAATAGCAATTTGTCTTTTTTATAGAGGTTGCTATACTTATTCAAATGATATGAAATTTATACAGCAGACTATATATGAGCTATTGTAATTTTATCAGAATTTATTGTGCACTTTTGGTATATGTTCCTTAATTCACCCTATTATCCAAATAAACTAATAAAGGCATGAAAAGAATTTATTTGGAGATGACCATTATGTTTTCTAGCATGCTTTTGATATATGTAAACTGTTGATAACATTGGTTGTGCTCAGATTTGATTGGTTATATAGAGTCACATACTTATTGCTCTATATTTTCAGAGAATGGCTGTTTTGGATAGTTTCTGTTGCCATACTAATTGCATAATGAAAATGGTGTTTGCTGTGAAACTTGTTTATAACAAAGTTGTAGATAACTTGCTTATATTGTTTGTATTAAAGTTTCATGGTAATAGGCCAAATGGTTTGTGAGTTATAACTGTTTAAAGTTGGTCATAAAAAATGCTTGCTCTCTGAAATTTCTAGACAGATCTGGGAATTTGTGGTGTTTGTCCCTAATAGCTATTGAATCAAGTTGAGATGTTTATAAGAAAGTTGTAGAAAATTTTATAAGCTTTCCAGAAAGTCTTGTTTTATGTTTGTTGGATGTGTATAATTTCAGTAATGACCAAAACATGTAGCTGTTGTTTGTAGTCCAGAAAATGACAGATTCTAGTTATAGTTGTTTGCTTTGTGTGTTGCTAAGTGTGGCTTATGCCTTGATTGTGTTAAATTAATATACCTCAGACCTTGTGAAACTTGTGTCATGCTTAGTGCTGCTTTCTTTGCTATCTTAGCATGATAGGTTGTGTGTATCCAATTAAGTAACGTAAGGTGCTTATGTATGTTCGGTATAACCTTGTGCTCATCTTGAATGCTTTTATTTGATGCATCTCTTATTGCCATTCTTCGCATTCACGCACTTGCATCTTGCACCTCATTTAAGTACGCTAGATGAACCACGTGAAGGATGAGATGTTGGAACTGAACCCCAAGATGGAAGGACCCTGGAGTGCATGCATTGAGTGGAGATGTTCCCCAAGACGGTGCAAGTGAACTTAACTGACTTGTGTCGGATCCTAGGCAAGCCTTGGAGCATTCTAAGCCTCCTATGTTTTTATAAATATCAAATTGAGTTATATATGGTTGATGCATTTGGTTGTAGGAGTTGGATGAAAACACTTTATGCATATATCTTTCTTGTCCAAATATATATATACCTTGAACTCTATGTAGGTCCAGATCGAATATATATGCTTAACCATGCTTAGTCGGTAGAAGTTGGGTGATTTCCTATCACCTGCGAGATATAGGTGAATATCTGGTCACGGTTGGCTATATTTGCTATCATAGAAATAACCATATGTTAATAAATGAAAGGAGATCGGACGGGATTGAGATAGAGAAGTGACAGGGCATAGAGGTCCTGGGTGCCTATCTATCCCCGTCCATGTTGGTTAAGGACCGATTCGCTGTATGTCCTCATGTTATGTTGAACACATGCATAACACTTAGTTGGCCGGATAAGTCATTCCGACAACGAAGCCAAGTAGCTCAACTTAGGCCGGGCCCTGGTAAGTGAAAGTGCGCACCCTGGTTGGTAGTAAGGATGTGCGGGAGCCAATGGCGTGAGCCTAAGGGCAGGGTAGTCCTGAACATCCTGGCAGATTGGTTGAATCTCTAAGGGTGCAGCGCTGATCGAACCCATGAATTTGGTTCCTAGGTTGTACCAAAGGTGACCTAAAGCTGCCTTCGCGAGGTATGCCTAGGTTTGTGTTAGGAATAATTCCCTAATTGGGTAGGAATCAATTCAAGTCGCCATCTCTCCCGGATAGTGAGAACTTGACTGAGTAGTGGCAACGTAGAAACACCTAATGGAACTTTATGGTTATGATGATGATGATGTTCTGATGTTCTCTAATGACTACACCGGATATGGTTACTAATGTTTGTTTAGCTTAATCAAGTGATTGCTCTAGTACAGGTGCTAATCTAGAGATGCCTAAATGAATAGGTTTTAACTTGATGCTAAAGCTATAATATGCAAGTTATGTACATAAGCTTTTATGCAAAATGTTGTCAAGTTAGCTCCACCCATAAAGCTTTGCATACTCCTTGGTGTCATTTATTTTTGGTTTATGATGGGTAAGTCTAGCTGAGTACCCTCGTGAGCTACCACCGATCCGGAAGGTAGGGTGCATCTATGAGTAACCGAGTCTAAGCACCACACTCATACTATGAATACTACTTCAATTAAGGAGCTACCAAGATTAAAGTACTCAAAGGAGTCACAAACCGGAAGAACAATAATAACAATGTTACTTACTTGAATTAGAAGTTGAATACCATAGAAATCTCAGAAGCAAGCTCCAATGGAACTTGATCCTGTAGGTACAAGCCATAGAGGAGACACTGATAGGCTAGCAACTCCTCCAAACTCTTCTCTCACACTTTATCTCTCTATTTCTAAATAAGACTAGACCTAATCTTTAAAAGACTACAAGACTAATCTTCTCTTGAATGCTTGGCTCTTGATCCTATCTAGGGTTTTTTGATGCTAGAGGAGGATTAGGGTTTTTACCTAGGATGAGGATGCTCTGACCTAGGGGGTAGAGTCCTACTTATATAGGCTGGAGCAATGCACCAGAGCCCTCAGATCAAACCGACTTCAATCAAGGGTGGAGATACAATCTTTAAGGCGGAAGAGAACTGACTTGCGGAGGTGGTGGCTGATAGGTGGGACCACAGGTCGGCCGACCTAGGGGTGGGGTTGGCTGACCTGCCCCTATGGCAGGTGGGCCCCATCTTCGGTGGCACACATTCTCGTGTTCTCTAGAATCTTCTCGACTTGGTTTTCGCATAGAATATGCTTTTTTAGTCTGACATGTGGGTCATCTTTGTCTATTTTCCTATTTAATCCCTACAAAACATAGATTCACCAAAACTCATAGAATTCTATCAGTTTAACCCCTATTCTATGTTGGTGATTCCTTTTATATAGTTCTTTCGAGTTAAGTTGACGGTTCATGATGGGTGTTAACTACCATCAACAAACTCCCCCACACTTAGGATTTTACTCGTCCTCGAAAAAAGGATGGATCATTGTAAACATAACCTTAGGACAAGACATCAACATAAAACCATTGCTATCCATACTTGCACTACGAGATTCATTGTCTACCATGAAACTTTGGGCGGTTGGAGAATGGAACAGTTTGAAACAGACCACCTTCTTCCTTCAGTTAAGTCAATTGGAGTTTTTGCATAAGTTTTGAAAATAGAACATAGCTTACCTTCTCCTTCTTATATTACTCTCAAATCACTCAATATATATGGTATTTTTGGACCTTCCCCAAGGCATAGATGATCTTGCCTTCTTTTTGCCTACTTCTAAAAGCTTATGTGGAGCTCAAGTAGAGATGAAAGCGAAAACATACTTGCATTGCATATATTTTAAAGTCAAAACGAGGATCCAAGGAGAAAGATGTCATACTCTTAGATCAAGATGTGCATGTGTGTGAAATATATATGGTGGCTATCCTAATTCAACTATGCTCCTTAAAATATGTCTTTCTTGTTTGGAACTTAGAAACTTTTGCTAGAGAGTATGGGCTATCTCTTTTCATATCTCTCTCTCTTTCATTACGGGCATCTGAGTACCTATTATTTTAGATATCTTGGACACTTGTCACTTTTTTCTTTCAATACTTTTCTTTTTGCATAGCCGCATGCCTCTTTTCTGTAAATTAAAAAACTTTCAAGAAAGACATTAATAAGAACTTAGAGCATTTATTCCTAACAAACTTCTTTTTGTGTCTTCTCTTAGTGTAGGAGTAGAACATTTTTAGTGGATGAAAAACATGTTGCGTACTCCTAGTGTAGGAGTAGCAGAATATATGTGGAGTGTATGTGATCTTGATCTTAGGAGCATGATAAGTTTTTCAACAAGGGTCACAAGGTTTGACCAAACTCAATACAAACACGAGTAGTATATGTAGAAGGTTTGTCTATCCTATATATGGCTTTGGTGGGTCATTGCTTTACTACAAAGGAGAGGCGTAGCTATTCATTTTTTCTTTTTTTTAAATTAAATTCTCCAATGACTAGACATCCAGAATCAAGTTTTCATTATTCTTACTATCTCACATTCCACAACAACTTAAGTGACATGGGGTCCCTAATATAAGTTTCCAACAGTAGCAAGACTTTTAGAAAAAGTGTTATGTGAGTCTATCCTTAAGTCACGGCTACACAATCTTCCTTTCATATTTTTAAGTTGTTTTATCAAAGGATTTTCAATTTGGTTCGAAATGGAAAGCAACGTGGGCGAAAATGTAACATGTGAGAGGCAAACCTGACCGTGGATAAAGCGCAAGGAGAGGTGGCACTATGGTGGGTCGGCTGACCTAGTAGGGGGGTCAGACGACCTGGCCCAGGCCCAGTTCAGGGCCCGCTTCGCCATGCGTGGTCCTTGCGTCCTTTCCTTCCAAATTTCGTGACTTTTGCAATCAGATCTCGTCTTATTGTCATCGTGCTTCTCCGTCACACTTGTTTCCTATTTTCCTTTATCCACAGCAAGGTGGAGACAAAAACACATATCCAGAGAGAATAGAGAATAATGGTAACCAACTTCCATAATAATAATAAGGCACTTTATTACTCAAACCAAGCTTACAAATTTCTAACCAACCTAGCTAAGTGACAAACCTAATAAGCGACATACCTAATGACCTAACTTGTGCCTTATCAATTATTGACCTAACTCTAGCCTGACTTGCCCTTGTCAGGGGTAGCATGAGAGAAAATCTCAAATTGGGTAGCTAATTTCTTTCGCTCAATCTCTGCTAAATCTACCCTCTGGTTCGTCATTAAGATGGACCTAGCTAGAACGTGGTGGCTCTCTTCTATAGCCTTTACAATTTTGGTGAGAAGAGCAACTTGCTACTCTAGGCCTACTACTGTAGTCCTCTGATGCTTCGGTGCCTGATTCTGTGGAGGTGGCGATGTTCTCTTGGGTACTTCCTTCGGTGGGAAGAACTTGACCTTTGCTGGATGAGCACGAACTCCATCAATGGAGGACGAGGAGTGCCAGTAGTGTACTTGGCATAGACGACTTGGCCTAGCTTGTCCAGCTTAACTCCTATCAGCATCTCGTTGGGCTTCGAAGGGAGCAGCTTGACATCCTTTGGTAGCCTGACGATCGGGCCCTTCGGTGGAGCATCCTTCAGAAGTAGACGCTCCGGTGGTGAAGGAAACATCGGCTGGCGAACTTGAGCGAAGTAGGACTGCCTGTAGCTCCAGGGTCTCTGCTTAGGAGGAATGACTATGAGGGGAGTAGGCTCTAGAATAGGGATGATGGCTAGAGAGTCATCTACTGGAGGTGGCTGGTTGAGGTCCATCCCAAAGGGATGATTTGCTTGTCGGCCATGGGAGTTTTGAAAGGTGGAGAGCTCCTATGCAGAAAGGAAGGAAAGCTTTGATGGAATGAGGTTGGAGGCTAGCAGGGGGTTGTTTATATAGGGGGGTTCAACTTGCACCAGGGGTCAAGATCCAACCCTAATGGCTTATCGCGGCAGCGAATGATCAAATCTATCGGGAATATCCAAAATTTGCGAGAATATGGTGGAAGGTTCACGAAGCAAAAAGGCAGCGGCGAGGCGATGCTGGGCTAGGTCAGTCGACCTAGGCTTTGGGTCAGCTGACCTGGCCTTTGGGTCAACCAACCTGGGCCTATGTCCTCTTGTGGGCCCCTTTTCGTGTTGCCTCCTAGTGTAATTCTAACCCCGAAAAACATATTTCCACATCACAAATCAAAAAGAGGAGGATATAGGCCCATAACTATGGTAAAATGATAAACTCTATTATGTCTAATTCCTCAGGACCTTTATTGGGATCTAAAAAGATTTTAAGACGGTGACCATTTACCTTGAATAACATACCTTTGTCGTTTTTGAAGTGTTACCGCTCCATGCGATGAAGTGCTTATGACTTTGAATGGTCCTTCCCACTTGCTTTGAAGTTTTCCATGCCCAAATAATTTCACCCTATAATTAAAAAGTAATACCTTATCTCCTGGGGCAAAGTTCTTCTTCTTTATCCTCTTATCATGCCATCTTTTGGTTCTCTCCTTGTAAATCTTGAAATTGTGATATGCTTTTTCATGCCATTCATCAAGTTCGGAGAGTTGCGTCTTCCTTTTTATTCTTGTGGCTTCCAAGTCCATGTTCCATCTTCTAATAGCCCAGTGAGCTTTAAATTCTAGCTCAATAGGCAGGTGACAGGTTGAAGGGTCAAGATGGCGGACTAGAGGGGGGTGAATAGTCCTTTCTAAAACTTAATCGCGGCGGCTAACTGAAACAAATGCGGAATAAAACTTATCGGGCTAGCCAAGACTACAACCCTCTATCTATAACTCTAGCACCTTACAAAAGATCCTAACCAAGCAAATAAGGTGCTTTGCTAGCAAGAGCTTACCTAAACAATTCTAGCTTGCAAGGTCACACAAACCTATGCAACTAGTACTTCAAGCACCGAGGAGCTCCTACATAATTCTAGTAAGCAAAAGCACAAAGCTCCTAAGCTCACAAGCAATGCTCAACAACAAGGCAACCAATGCCAAATTAGAGAGCTCAAATTACTTAGCTACACAAACTAAGTAATGTGACTAACAAGGTTACACAAACCAAAATAGCCATGCAATAGGGATACTTCTAGCTACACAAGCAAGAAGGTAACTAACTAGCTACACAAGCAAACTAGTTAGAAGAGCAACTACATAAGCACTATGTATATGAAAGTAAATACAAGCTTGTGTTGCATGAAGGCAAACCATCGAGAAGAGTAGACAATGTTGACACGATGATTTTCTCCCGAGGTTCACTTGGTTGCCACCAAGCTACGTCCCCGTTGTGTCGACCAACACTTCGTGGTTCGGTGGCTAATCGATATCCACAACCGAGCTCTCCCAAAGAGCATCGCAAGAACCCACCATCAAGTGTGGTAGCTCAATGACATGCTCAACTAGAGTTGCTCTTCGCGGTCCCCGTGGGGTGAGCACACTCCCCCTCACAAAGCTTCTCCGGAGCCTCGCATAATCTTCTTGCGAGCTTCGACGGAGCCACAAGCCACCAAGCCATCAAGGAGGTGGCAACCTCCAAGAGTAACAAGCACCACTGACTTGCAACTCAAACACCTAGTGCCACTCAATGCAACCTCACAATGCAACGCACTAGAATCACACTCACTCGCAATCGATTTGCACTTTTGCAAGCACAAGTGAGTTAGAGGCTCTCCTAGCACTCCCAAAGCATGGACACTAAGTCCCAAGGGTGCCAAGCACCAGCCAAGGCCGGCCACCATAAGTATTTATAGCCTCACAAATGAATATAGTCGTTGGCCCCTTCACTGGGCGTTTTTTTCACAGCGACCGGACGCGCCGGTCAAACTGACCGGATGCGCTGCACCATGTCCGGTAACTCACAGCCGTCCACATGTCGCCCTATGTTCAACGTTGTCCGTGTGATCCCAACGGTCACTTGCACGCCAACGGTCAAGAGATCGACCGGATGCACCACCTGCACAGACCGGACGCGCAGGTCATGCACAGTGCCTGCGCCCACGAAGCACCGATCAGACGTGCTGCAGAACTGACCGGACACATTACACCCGGCGTCTGGTCTAAGTCCAGTAAGGGTCTACTCATGACTGGACGTGTCCAATCGATCATGACCAGATGCGCCACCGCGTCCGATCGACCACGCGATATGCAAACCCTCTAAGCGCCTGACCGGACGCACCGGTCCCGCGAGTGACTAGACGCGCTGGTGCAAAACCCTAGCCCACATGCCTCTACAGCAGTTGCTACTGACTGGACATGTCCGGTCAAACTAAGACTGTGTCCAGTCACAACCAGTGACCTTCATTCGCATCTATTTCTATCCACGACGACTTAGAGAAATTCTCCACCTCCGGCATAGTGGAAAATATGCATTTCACTTCCACGAAAGCGTCGAATCCCGCCTTGCAAGCTCGACGAGAGGGAGAGAGGGCCCCAAACCCATCTTTACCACTCAAACTTCACCTCCTTTGCAAATGTGCCAACACCAACAAGTGATCACCACCTTGTGCACGTGTGTTAGTATTTTCACAATCATTTTCTTCAAAGGAGTTAGGCACTCAACTTGCCATGCCACTCGATCCTAGCACGTATGCAAAGTTAGATCGCTCAAGTGGCACTAGATGACCGATATGCAAACAAGTTTGCCCCTCTTAATAGTACGACCATCTATCCTAAACCCGGTCATGCACTTCTCTACACAACCTTTGATCGGTAAAATGAAATGCCCTAGGTTATACCTTTGCCTTGCGCATTCCATTCCATCTCCTTCGATGTTGATGCAACACATACACCAACCATATCACAAATGATATGATCTACTTCATATCATCATGTGACCTTGTTGGTCCATCGATCTTGATCTCAGTTGCTCTTCACCATTGCGTCGGTACATCGGCATCAAGTCTTGCTCAAGCTTCACCGCCCCACGGTCCATCGCTCCAAAGCCTCCGACTTGCCCTTCACACTTGCAACCGGTCCATCAAGCCAAGCCTCATCTTGATCTTCGCCACCTTGGTCACATGATTCCATGTCATGTCTCATATGCAATGAGCTCCTTCATGAAACCATCACCTATGGACTAATTTCCTATGTATCTCACATAAACATAATTAGTTCACATAAGGTTGTCACTCAATTACCAAAACCAAACAAGGACCTTTCACAGGTCTTCCCATAGACAAGTTGATATGGTGACATTCCAATCGGTGTTTTGTAGGCCGTTCTGTATGCCCACAATGCATCGGGTAACCTATCCTTTTCATCATGTTCCCATTTCATTGACCGTCTTCTAAAGAATATTCTTGATTTGCTTGTTTGATGTTTCTACCCAGCCACTTGTCTGAGGGTGGTACGGAGTGGCAACATTGTGACGGATTCCATGTCTTGACAAATACCATTGAAAGCCTTTGTCAATGAAGTGAGATCTTCCACCACTAATCACCATTCTCGGGACACCAAATCTTAGAAATATTATTTCTTTGAACATCTTCTTGGAGCTTCTAGAATCAGTAACTCTACATGGCATGGCTTTAACCCATTTGGAAACATAGTCAACTACCACCAAGATATACTCGCAATTCTTTGACTTCAGAAATGGTCCCATGTAGTCAATACCCCAGACATCGAAGAGTTCGATCTGGAGATTGTTGGTGAGTGGCATGGCATCTCTTGAATTGATGTTCCTGTGCCTCTGACATGCTCCACTCCTCTAGATGAAATCCTTCGTGTCTTCATACATGGTTGTTCAGAAAAATCCACTTTGCTAGATTTTTGCATGAGTACGGAACGCTCCCATAATGTCCTCCATATGATGATGAGTGACATCTTTCAATGATCTTGATCCTTCTTCAGCCGGTACACACTTTTAGAGGAGTCCGTTGAGCAGACCCTGAAGAGGTACGGTTCATCCCATATGTGGTGACAACTCTCATAAATGAGCTTTCTTTTGTCCTCCCCTATTGGTACATATCTTGCAACCATAAAATTGATAATATTTGCATAACAGGGGTCGGATCGAGTGATCTGGTAGGGCATGTTGTCGCGCAGTGAATCATTAATAGGCAACTCCTGTGGATTTTCAAACTACATTCTAGACAAGTGATCGGTAACAAAATTTTCTATTCCATTTGTATCTTTTATTTCTATGTCAAATTCTTGGAGTAGCAAAATCCATCTTATCAAATGAGGTTTAGCATCTTTCTTAGTGAGCAAGTATTTCAAAGCTGCATGATTAGTATAAACAATTACTTTAGCTCCTACTAAGTAAGATCTAAACTTATCAATAGCAAAAACAATAGCCAGGAGTTTTTTTCAGTTGTTGCATAATTAAGTTATGGCCCTGTCAAAGTTTTGCTAGCATAAGCAATTGCATGATGCTTTTTGTCTTTTGTTTGTCCCAAAACTATCCTCACAGCATAATCACTAGCATCACACATGATTTCAAAAGACAAAAACTAATCAGGGGGGTTGAATGATTGGTGCAGAGATGAGTGCTTTCTTAAGAATGTTAAGCATGCATCATCAAATTCAAAGAGAATATCCTTGGCCAAAAGATTAGTAAGTGGTCTAGCAATGTGCAAAAAATCTTTTATGAATCGGCGATAAAAACTAGCATGGCTAAGAAAACTTCTAATCCCTCTAACATTTACAAGTGGAGGTAGTTGTTCAATTACTTCAATTTTAGCTCTGTCTACCTCAATTTCTCGTTCAGACACTAAGTGTCCTAGCACTATTCCTTCTCTAACCATGAAATGACATTTTTCCCAATTAAGGACTAAGTGATTTTCTTCATATCTTTGCAAAACCTTGTCTAAATTTTTAAGACAATCATCAAAAGTTTTTCCATAAACAGAAAAGTTATCCATGAAAACTTCCATAATCTCTTTAATCATATCAGAAAATATAGACATCATGCATCTTTGAAAAAAAGCTAGAGCATTACATAGTCCTCTAAAGGGAGTTTAAAGTTTTTTCCAAGGTGAATATTCAGTTTCCCTATCTGTCCCTCTTGAATAAGTCTTTCTATTGGTTACCCTATCAACATGTCTGTAAGGAAAATGGACCCTTGGCCCATTTACTTTGGATTTTGGTGTTTGATGACCAACACAACCAAATTGGACTAATGAATTTGCAAGTGTTTATTTTGTAGTTCAATAGGGTGCAAGACATGACTTGGACGAAGGCGACATGATGATCCGATGATCAACACCGTAAGCAAGACCTTAGGAGCACAAGAAAAGACCCAAGATATCAAGCAAAGTCCAAGCATGAAGATTGGAACCAAGCCGTACGCAAGATCGCGAAGAAACGGGCTCGCAGAGGCGACCGGACGCTGGACCGGACGCTGGAAGTGCGACCGGACGCTGGACCGGTGGCTCGGCAGACAGGCGACTGGACGCGAGGACCGGACGCTAGCGGCAACCGACCGAACGTAGAAACGTAGCGTCCGATCGAGTACAGAGAGGTTCCAGGCGCGTGAAACTGCGACCGGACGCGTCCGGTGGCAGGTGACCAGACGCTGGCAGCGTCCGATCGGTGGTTCGCGGCTGCAACGGTCGGGACGACCGGACGCGTCCGGTCAGGACGATTCAGCGTTCGGTCAGTAGCAGAATTGCGGGAGTTCGACACCAACGGCTACTTTCTCAGTGGGGCTTATAAATACAACCCCCAACCGGCCATTTGAGATGTGTGGAGCTGAGGAAACATACCAAGGGTGTTGATACACCATTTTAGTGATCTCCACTTGCTAAGTGCTTAGTGTTTCATCAGGTGATTAGCGTAGGTGCTTTGCGAAGTGCTTAGGTTGATTAGACCACCGCTTATGCGCTTGCTCTAGGAATATGCCTAGTGTTTAGTGACGTTTGTATACCTCTTGCCACCCCATGCTTGCGAGCACAAGTGTTGTACATCGGAGGGGCTTGAAGTCTTGCGAGATCACACCAACCGCGTTTGTGGTGTGGCCGCCACCATGTACCGGAGGGAACAAGGCCCGCGGCGTTTCGGTCAGAAGCTTGATAGTGAAGACGGCGGGGAGCATCCGGGAGAGGCTTGCCGAGAGGCACATCGGAGACCCACTTGCACATGGGGAAGGCCCAAGGCTATCCACGGAGTTACCTGTCTGGGAGCTTAGCCCTTGTGAGGGATTTCTTGCGAGGGGCTCTAACGAGGACTAGGGGGAAGCTTGCGCGCTTCTCGATACCTCGGTAAAAATACCAGAGTCATCGACGGGAGTTTGCATATCTCTACCTTGCTCTTTAAGCTTCCGCATTTACATTGATCATATTATTATCATTTGCGGTAGAGATAGCAACACACTAGCAAAACCGTAGTTGCACATCTAGATAGATTATCTTTTACATAGGTTTTGCTAGAGGTTGAAAAAGAGGCCATAGTTTAGAGTTAGAATTTTAAGTTGCCTAATTCACCCTCCCCCCCTCTTAAGCGTCTCGGTCCCCTACAATTGGTATCGGAGCCGGTTGGCTCATATTTGGACCTTTGGCTTAACCGCCGTTGAGCCGACGCGATTGTAGAGTGGTTGGGATGGATACCGCTAGGCCTCCACAATTTGATGGCACTAACTTCCCATACTATAAAGCTAGAATGGCTTGCCACCTTGAGGCGGTTGATTTAGGTGTATGGAGAGTCACTCGTGACGGGATGAAACCCATCAAGAATCCTGAAAAACCCACAAAGAGTGACGAAAAAGAAATGCATTTTAATGCTAGAGCTAAGAATTGCTTGTTTGAATCTTTTAGCATGGATGTGTTTAACCAAGTGTTCACATTAAATACGGCACATGAAATTTGGTTAAAACTCCAAGAGCTCCATGACGGTACAAGTAATGTCCGTGAGCAAAAACATTGTCTAGCTAAGCAAAATTATGATTCCTTTGCTATGAATGATAATGAGCTTGTTCGTGATATGTATTCTCGATTGAATCTAATTATCAATGAGCTCCATTCAATAGGATTATTAAAGCTAGATGATGCCGACATCGTGAGGAAGATCATCTCCGTTCTACCACAAAAGAAATATGCAAGCATCATCACCATCCTTCACAACATGGAGAACTTGAGCACCATGACCCCGGGCATTGTCATTGGCAAGCTAGTGGCATTTGAAATGTCACGCAAGATGGGGCAAGAAGAAGCTTCTTCATCAAGCAAAGGCAAAGCTCTCGCTTGTAGCGAGAAGAAAAAGATGAAGGGCAAGAAAGTTGAGTCAAGCTCAAGCTCAAGCTCCTCAAGTGAAGAAGAAGAAGATGAGGATGATGATGATGAAGATTCAAGTGATGATGATCAATCTTCCTCCTCCACCTCCGACCTTGATGAAGAATCAATCAAACTTATCAAAAAGGTGGAGAAGATGATCGTAAGGCTCAATGTCAAGGGTGTGCCCATCCAAATTCAAGACCTCGTTTTCACTAATCAAAGAAACGAGCAAAGAAAGAAAGGATGCTATGGATGCGACGAGTTGAGGCACTTTGTGGAAGTTTGTCCAAACAAGCCCACACCCAAGGCAAAGAAGAAGGCGTGCAAGAACAAAGCCCTCACATCAATAAGGTCATGGGATGATTCCAGAAGTGAAGAAGATCAACACAAGAGGCGAGGGCGCAAGCACTCATCATCAAGCTCTTCTCGTATGTGCCTTATGGCATGAGGTAATGAAAGCTCATCCTCTAGTGAGAGCGATAGTGATGATGATTTGCCTTCTTATAATACAATTGTGCAACAAAATCTTAAATATGCTAAAATTTGCACTAGTCAACAAAAGAAGCTCAAAACTTTAAAAGAAGAGCTAGGTAGTTCACAAGAAGCATACAAGAATTTGCTTGAACAATATGAAAACTTTGCAAATCTCAATGTTGAACTATCTACTAAAATTGAGCAACTTGAGGCTAGTGCAACAACAAGTGCATGCACAATTAATGATAAGCAACTTGAAAAGAAAAATGAAAAATTAAAAGAAAAGTTAGCTAGCTCACAAAATGATTATCAAAGTTTGCTTGTTAAAATGGAAATTATGTGCAAACATTGTGATGAGCTAACAAATAAAGTTGCTAATCTTGAGGCCGTCAAAAATACCCCCACCAAGGCATCTAAAAAGAAAAGTTCTATCATTAAAAAGGATGCCTCTACTTCTTGCAATGATTTATGTTTAGACTCACCTTTGTGCAACCAAGTTTGTGTTGAGAAAGTTATTGTAGATACATGCACACAAGTGGTTGCAAAGGAGAATGAGCAACTCAAGCAAGAAGTAGCTCACCTCACCAAAGACTTGACTCAAGTGAAAGGCAAGGCGAAGCAAACCCAACTTCATCAAGATAACACCATCAAGGGAGTGAAGAAGCTTGATGAAGGACAAACCGTGGTTTGTTACGTATGCCACAAGGAAGGCCACAAGTCCTATGAGTGCAAGGTGAAGAATGGGGGAGGAGCAAAGAAGAAGGAGAAAAAGCAAACAAGCAAGCTCTCCAACACCTACACCAACAAGGTGGACAAGAAGGCCTCCACACCTTATCTCTTAAAGAAGAAGAAAAATGACAAGGTGGTGGCCATCAAGGTGAACAAGCAAACCAACAATGGGGTCAAACGCTTTTGGGTGCTAAAGGAGATCATTTCAAACATGAAGAGCACTAAGAAGGTTTGGATCCCGAAAGGAAAGTGAGAAGTCTGTCGGACCACGGGGAATTTGGAGACTTGGCAAAGTATGGGTGCATTTCATGGGGTGCATCAAGTTGGACAAAGTTATTGCCAAGTAGGTTAGTGAATACTATGGACCCAAATTCCCCTTCCCATGTTAGGTAACTAGATGTCACTACTTCCAATTAGTATTCATTTCAATTGACTTTGTCTTTCAATTGGTATATTCTTAAAAGCATCTAGTTATCTTTCATGCCTATGTTTGCATTTACATGCTTACATCTCTTGTTATGCATTCAATAGGTATATCATATGGTAGGCTTGCTCGGTTTCTTTATCAACCCTTGGAGCAAACCTACATGGTTTAAAATTGTTTAGGAGCACGGCACATAGCTTGTTTTGCAATTAATTATCTAATATGTGCCAAAGTCCAAATTGTAGATAATCTCTCCCAAATATCATCCTTCAAATTGGTATTTAGATACTTAAATCTATGTGTACAAGTTTTACAAGTATTCAACACTTGTGTGCACAAATTTAGGGGGAGCTTAATCTACAACTTGGATGCTTTGAGACTAACACTTGTTCAAATGGTATCTTTTTTTTCAAACCTATCACATGTGTAGTAGTCTCATTGTAAGGAAATTGGAGTCCCCGGAGTTAAGCATCATTCTTCAATTGGCATCATCATGTTGATTTCATTTCATATTTACATGCTTTCTCCATGCATTATATAGATTAAACTCTCTTGAACAATAAATTGCTAACTATGCATATGATTTTCTTTCTACCATATGTATGAATATATTTAGGGGGAGCTTATTCTATATAATGTGAGAGTCAAATTTTGTGATCCATTTCACTCTGTATACAAAGGATCATGAAATTTCACCCTCCCTTGTGCTACTAATGTCTTCCTTTTCGGTATTTGATGCCAAAGGGGAGAATTTGAAGGACCAAAGGCAAGCATCAAGTTGATGTCTACAAGTGGTAATGGTCCGAGAAAGGGAGGAAAGTGAATTATGGATTAGTCTAAGTAGTGGGATTTTTTTTTTGAAAGCTAGGCTTTAATCCATAATATCACATGGGGACATTTGCAAGGGCAAGACAAGTTTTTAAGTAAAGTTTTAATTGGTATCTATCAATTAGTATCATATAACCTTGCCCTTTGCATTGCATCCTAGCAAGTAGGTAGTTTTTATCTTTCAAATTCTTATTATTTGCTTGCTTTGGTCGTGTTGGCATCAATCACCAAAAAGGGGGAGATTGTAAGGAAAATGGACCCTTGGCCCATTTACTTTGGATTTTGGTGTTTGATGACCAACACAACCAAATTGGACTAATGAATTTGCAAGTGTTTATTTTGTAGTTCAATAGGGTGCAAGACATGACTTGGACGAAGGCGACGTGATGATCCGATGATCAACACCGTAAGCAAGACCTTAGGAGCATAAGAAAAGACCCAAGATATCAAGCAAAGTCCAAGCATGAAGATTGGAACCAAGCCGTACGCAAGATCGTGAAGAAACGGGCTCGCAGAGGCGACCAGACGCTGGACCGGACGCTGGAAGTGCGACCGGACGCTGGACCGGTGGCTCGGCAGACAGGCGACTGGACGCGAGGACCGGACGCTAGCGGCAACCGACCGAACGCAGAAACGTAGCGTCCGATCGAGTACAGAGAGGTTCCAGGCGCGTGAAACTGCGACCGGACGCGTCCGGTGGCAGGTGACCAGACGCTGGCAGCGTCCGATCAGTGGTTCGCGGCTGCAACGGTCGGGACGACCGGACGCGTCCGGTCAGGACGATTCAGCGTTCGGTCAGTAGCAGAATTGCGGGAGTTCGACACCAACGGCTACTTTCTCAGTGGGGCTTATAAATACAACCCCCAACCGGCCATTTGAGATGTGTGGAGCTGAGGAAACATACCAAGGGTGTTGATACACCATTTTAGTGATCTCCACTTGCTAAGTGCTTAGTGTTTCATCAGGTGATTAGCGTAGGTGCTTTGCGAAGTGCTTAGGTTGATTAGACCACCGCTTATGCGCTTGCTCTAGGAATATGCCTAGTGTTTAGTGAGGTTTGTATACCTCTTGCCACCTCGTGCTTGCGAGCACAAGTGTTGTACATCGGAGGGGCTTGAAGTCTTGCGAGATCACACCAACCACGTTTGTGGTGTGGCCGCCACCATGTACCGGAGGGAACAAGGCCCGCGGCGTTTCGGCCAGAAGCTTGATAGTGAAGACGACGGGGAGCATCCGGGAGAGGCTTGCCGAGAGGCACATCGGAGACCCACTTGCACGTGGGGAAGGCCCGAGGCTATCCACGGAGTTACCCATCCGGGAGCTTGGCCCTTGTGAGGGATTCCTTGCGAGGGGCTCTAACGAGGACTAGGGGGAAGCTTGCGCGCTTCTCGATACCTCGGTAAAAATACCGGAGTCATCGACGGGAGTTTGCATATCTCTACCTTGCTCTTTAAGCTTCCGCATTTACATTGATCATATTATTATCATTTGCGGTAGAGATAGCAACACACTAGCAAAACCGTAGTTGCACATCTAGATAGATTATCTTTTACATAGGTTTTGCTAGAGGTTGAAAAAGAGGCCATAGTTTAGAGTTATAATTTTAAGTTGCCTAATTCACCCCCCCCCTCTTAAGCGTCTCGGTCCCCTACAATGTCAAATTCCATGACATCGAAGATATAAAAGCTCAAATGAACCATGGTGTATTTCACCTTGATAGGGAGCACATACAAAATTTCCAAACTTGAGACAATGTGTCCTGAAGGGCTTTTTAATAACTTTGTTGTCGAGGTTAATGGCATGTGTCTTAATAAGTCATGAGCAAATGATGCAGACATGATATTAACACCCACAACTGGATTATAAAGGGCTTCTAAAAAGTCTTTATGAATTTAGCAATGAATTGAGATACAAGGTGAATCCAAACGGATCACATCAGAGGAAAGCTTTGATTCTTCAACCACTCATTGCTTATGATGGACACTAGCTCTTTCGTAGTCCTTTTAAGGAAAGCTTCCTCAGACGGGTCTAAAGGTTCTTTATGGAGTGATGATTTCTTAGGCTCCTAGGGCTTCCTTACTAAATAGTAATTCGAGGTGTTTCCATATTCGGTAAAAAGTTCATCCTCGAAATCAAGCATGAAATTCGAAATTGGAGTTTTCTCCTTTTCCAGTAGTTCAGAAATTAGGATAGCTGAGGTTTGTGGTGGATATGATAAAAGTTCAGGTTCAGCTATCTGAGATTCTTTCTCTAAAGGATTCTCTTTCGGTGGTTCTACAGGTTTATCTACTAGAATTTTGTCTAGGATTTTTCTTGCTTTCATGGCAGAAATGTGCAAGAATGATCCTCCTGAAGCTACGTTAAGAAACTTTGAGATTTTCTTTTTAAGACCCATGTAGAAGTGTTGAAGAAGAATGTGGTCTTGCAAAGCTAAGTCTAGTCTAGAGTCTATAAGAGAGTTAAAACGTTCCCAGGATGTGGCCAGAGATTCATTATCTTCTTATTTAAAAGATAGGACCTTGGCTCGAAGGCTAACTACTTTAGAGATGGGAAAGAAGTCCAAGCAAAAGCTAGAATGTAAAGTTCCCCAATCTCCTTGCTTACTCCCTATGGTTCGATTATACCATTGTTTAGCTCTTCCCTTCAAAGAAAAAGGAAAAGGCTTCCATCATAAGGTCTTGTCAGACATGCCCTCTATGCGGAGGCAGTCATAGGTTTGCTTGAATTCTTGTAAGCAGAGGCAAGGATTTTTATCTTCCTTTCCTGAAAAGGATTGGTTCTGGACCATTATAATCAAACACGGGCGTAGCTCATAGGCAGGTGTTAGGATAGGCTTTGATGATTCTTTTGGCCTATGACTGGTGCTCGTGGGTGTAGCATATTGGTATATGGGAGTGGAATCTATGGCACCCATAAGGATGAAAAAGAAAAAAAACTAAAAGGAAAAATGAAAAGGGTAAAAGTATAATACAAGGTTAAGCTAGGTTCAAAGTTATCTCAGCAACCGAGTTCCCCATCAACGGCACCAAAAATGCTTATTGGTATTTGATAACGCACACAGAATAATTACTAAGAATGATCCACAAGCGCACGGATACCGATGTAGCACTTCACCCGGGAGTATTTCAGAGTATCATTATTTATATTTTATCATAGGAAAAACATATGAGAATAACTAAGTCTAAACTTAACCCCTGAGAAGTAATAAGGACAGAGAAGATAGGTATATAGAGAAGATCACTAAGGTCTTCTAGTTCTAACCTTTGCAAGCTATGTTTATGATTATTCTAATGGGGACATTACTTAAGAAAAGACACTAGCTGAGGATATTTTCCTTAGCAACAAGGTTCTACTTGTCCTACAAATGGGAGGTGGACTGTGGAAGATTTAACGAGGCTATAAAGTCACCTTCGTGAGCTACCACCGATCCAGAAGATAGGGTGCATCTATGAGTAACCGAGTCTAAGCACCACGCTCACACTACGAATACTACTTCAATCAAGGAGCTACCAAGATTAAAATACTCAAAAGAGTCACAAACCGAAAGAACAATAATAACAATGTTACTTACTTAAATTAGAAGTCGAATACCATAGAAATCTCATAAGCAAGTTCTAATGGAACTTGGTCCCATAGGTACAAGCCATAGAGGAGACACCGATAGGCCAGCAACTCCTTCAAACTCTTTTCTCACACTCTATCTCTCTATTTATAAATAAGACTAGTCCTAATCTTTGAAAGACTACAAGACTAATCTTCTCTTGAATGCTTGGCTCTTGATCCTATCTAGGGTTTCTTCATGCTAGAGGATGATTAGGGTTTCTGCCTAGGATGAGGATGCTCTGACCCAAGGGATAGGGTCCTGCTTATATAGGCCAGAGCGATGCACCAGAGCCCTCGGATCAAACCGACTTCAATCAAGGGTGGAGATACAACCTTTAAGGCGGTGGCTGACAGGTGGGACCACAAGTCGGCTGACCTAGGGGTGGGGTTGGCCGACCTGCCCCTATGGCAGGTGGGCCCCTTTTTGATGGCACACCTTCTCATGTTCTTCTTGACTTGGTTCTCGCGTAGAATATGCTTTTTAGTCCGACATGTGGGTCATCTTTGGCTCTTTTCCTGTTTAATTCCTGCAAAACACAGATTCACCAAAACTAATGGAATTCTATTAGTTTAACCCCTATTCTATATTGGTGATTCCTTTTATGCAGTTCTTTCGAGTTAAGTTGATAGTTCATGATGGGTGTTAACTACCGTCAACAGTGTGTCAACGTATTAAATGGGGACAGTCGTACTTGAACTTATATAAATTGGGTGGTTCTATCACACCCACCACTATTGCAGCGAAGAATCATGCGACCCGTCCGTAGGTCCTTAATAGAAAAACCCAGAGCGTCAAATTCAATGGAACATGAATTGTCATGAGTAAACTGACGAACAGAAAGAAGATTACGCACTAGAGCAGGAGCAACAAGGACATTATTAAGTTGGAAAGTAGTGTTGGCTGCCGATAAGGTAGAAGTGCCACGATAGGAAATAGGAATGTTACTGCCATTACCAATAGTAATGAAGGAATCAGAGTGAGGGAGGCAAGAGAGGAGTATACCATCCGAGGGTGACATGTGTGTAGAGGTGCCTGTGTCGAGGACCCAGGGGTTAGAACCCTAGAGCGACAGCTGGTTCAAGGCAGCAACAAGTCTGGCCTAATTCCAGGGACCAGCACCCGGTTAGGGAGAAGGGGCGCCGTTAGAGTACTGCGCTGGGGCGAAGGCGATGTGGGCCTGCGAAGGGGCACCTAGGACGCTAGGGCCACTGTTGGGGTGCCACTGCTGCTGGTTGCCCTAGGAGGAGAAGTAGACCCAGCTGGCTGGGGAGGGCCATGACCGTCTCCCTAGGACGAGCCGCCATGACCCTTTCTCCTATTGCGATAGCCGCCATCACCAGTGTCAAGGCAGGTGCCCTGGCCGCCACCAGTGTTGCCTAACCGGCCACCGCTGCCAGAGGTGCCCTGGCTGAACATGGACGCATGGCAGGTGGAGCCACGGGAGGGAGTCCTGCGAGAAGGGCGGTCTGGGAAGTGACCTAGCCCTCGTTGGCAAGACGAAGCTCCTTGAGGACTAGCTTTTCGCGGGCGGTGACGAAGTTAGGCAGTGGATCAGAATCCGTGATGTTTTTGGTGGTGCTGGAAAACCGAGGGTTGAGGCCGCGCAGCAGGTTGAGGACGAGCTGCGAGTCAGTGACAGTGTAGCCGACGTCGCGCAAGGCATCGGCCATGGTTTTCATCTTCTGGCAGTAGGCGTCGATGGAGAGGTCACCCTGAGTCATCGAATGGAATTCGTGACTCAGGAAGATGGTGCGAGAGGCCTTGTTCGCCTAGAAGATGCCAGAGATCGCCGTCCACAGCTGACGGGTGGTCTGATCCAGTGCCTCGGTGAGATTGAGGGTGTCGTCTCCGACGGTGCTGAGGAGCTAGTTGCGGACATAGGAGTCAGCGGCAGCCCATGCCACATCGATAGGGCATGCCTCCTGCGTGCCATCGACATGCAGGAGAAGGCCAAACTTGCCGCAGAGAGAGAAAGAAGGACAACCAGCGAGTGAAGTTAGGGCGCTTCAACTCGAGAGTGATCGCCACATGGGACTTGACTGATATGGTGGTGTAGGGGGGAATGGAGAAGAATGCCAGTGCCGAGGCTGATGTAGCAGAGGCAAAGGTGAGGGCAATAGATGTGCCGCTGGAGAGAGGAGCAGATGTCATGGTGGCTGGGGTGGGAGAGAAGGGCGCGACCTGGGTGGTGGCGCAGCAGCGGAAAGAGGGGGTGGGAGAGTGGACCTAGGCCTGGACTCATGATACCATGTAAAGGGGTATAGGAATCGCACCACATTCCCAACGTGGGGGGTGCAGGTTATATATATAGCCACAGTCAACAATAAAATACAAGGCAACTAAGCTATGGTTAATCCTGACGGATACTATCCTAATATACATGATTCTGATGGATCCTTTCCTAACATAAGCATTCCTAATGAATACTTTTCTAATAGGCTTGCCGATACATTCTTCGGATAATATAATTAGGGAAATTATGTTCTTGCCCCTGCCCAGCAGTTCAATTGTGATTTTGCCTTTGTTTTTTTAACTTTATGATTTTGCTCTTGTTATTATGAAACGAACCATCTGTTTGCCATTTGTTTGGATGTCTGTTAGATGGAAATGGAATAAATGAATTAAAAAAATCAAAATCCCTGAAAACAAAGGCAAAAAGATCATGTTGCCCCTCATCTTATATTCGTCCTCCTACTCATCCAGCCACAGGCAAACCGCACGGGTCGGGGATAGATCGAGCGGGGGCGCGCTTCTCCTCCGGAGTGGTCGGCGCCGGCTTCGCAAGCGTCGCGGGGCATCGGCAGGCCTTGGCCGCTGGGCGTCGGCCGGTCCCAGCTGCGGGGCGGCGGCGGCGGCGCCTGGCCGCGGGCCGTGGCGCTCGCCCGCGAGCCGCGGCGCTCGGGGTCAAGGCGCGTGGTGCCCCAGCCGCTTGGGCGCGCGGGTCTTGGTGCGGGTGCTCGCGTCGCCCGCGGGGGCCTGGTGCCCGGAGGACGCACATGGCCATCGTGTTGCTACCTGCGCAGGCCGTGCACGCCGACCGGCGGCTCGTCCGCGCCTGTGCCCGCCTCGCGCGCGGCCAGGTGCACTTGGTCGTACCGCAGCCCACCGCGCTCGCCACTGCCGCAGCCCGCGAGCACTGCCGGCCACGCTGCCCGCCGCGTCCCTGCTGGATTCATCAGCCTTGCCGCCTGCCTCAACTGCACGTTTGCCTGGGTGCTGCCGGCCATGCCTGATGTGTTGAATGTCGCTGAGAAGTGAGAACGAGAATGCGACGAGGAGAGAGACGAGGCTGTGGAATAGAAGTGAAGTAAAATAATTGGCAATAATTTAAGTGGGACCCAGCTAAGAAATCCTAGGTTGGAACTTGGAACTATAGTTTCTATTTAGCGTTGTCTTGCTGATGTGTAACTCTACTAAGGGTGTGTTCACTTCGCGAAAAGTAGCTGAAAAGTTTACTGTAGCATCTTTCGTTGTTATTTGGTAAAATTTGTCCAATTATGAACTAACTAGGCTCAAAAGATTCGTCCCGACATTTACAGGCAAACTATGCAATTAGTTATCTTTTTTACCTACATTTAATGCTCCATGCATGCGTCGAAAGATTTGATGTGATGGGTGGAAGAGGAAATATTTTGGGTTGGGATGGGGAAGTAAACAAGGCCTAAGAGCTGATGTGAGTATTTCCTGCCACATACACTTCCGGATCCCACCTATGTTCTTCATGCTTGTGCTTGTCCGTAAGTTTTTCAATGACTATGCATGTCGTCGGTCAAATGTAGAAGTGACAAGTGCTGAGGTTGTTGAAACTTAAAGGCTCTGGAGCAATGCTCTTAAGTAGCCATCTTGTAACACCAATGGAAGATAAATTAAATAAATAGTAGAGTCTTTCTCCTGCACTAATACTAATCTGCCAAATGCTATACTACGCCAAGAAAAAAAGTACAAACCTAGTACTCAAGAAGGTATAATTAGTAGGCAGTAGCTGACTATGTTTCTCATAAAGTGTTAGCACCCAAGCAGACCCCCGCATTACAAAGTTCTAAAAGCTTTAGTGATTTTATCAGTTTTCATGTTTTGAACTGTCGAATGTCAATATCCTTAAAGTACAGTAGAATGTGATCTACTCTTCCTGTTTCCACTGATTGTATAATCCTTAACCTTAATGGTTTGCATTATGTTTACAGCATACAAACTCCCACCTGAACAGCATCTTGATTCTACAAGAGACGTGCACTGACAGATCTAGTGCAATGGTCGTGTATGCCCAGTGGACTTCCCGGCGATGCAGCTTGTGATTGGTGGAGGGAACTCGACGAATGTGGCACTCTTGCCATCTGGTTTCGTCATTCTGCCTGATGGGTCTAGCTCTAGCACCGGTGGGGTTGGGCACAAGACGTGCGGATCGCTGCTCACGGTTGCATTCCAGATCCTTGTGAACAGCCAGCCCACGGCAAAGCTCACGGTGGAGTCAGTGGACACCGTGTACAACCTCATCTCTTGTACCATCGAGAAGATCAGGCTGTCCGTACTCATGTTCCTCTATTTTCTTTCTCTAAAAGAAATATTTTATTCTGGTCATTGAGATTCTCTCCTCTATATCTAATTCTTCCGCACCCATCATACTCTATATCCCATCCTCTATATCCCAGTCATCCCTCTCTATACTGGCTGACAAGTGGAACCCACATCCCACCATCCTCTCCACCTACCCCCTCTCTCTCTCTCCCTCTCTCTCTTCCTCTCTCTCCCCACAGCAATATAGCGGACGAACCCATACTACGCCAGATTTGCAGGACTACGCGCGGTACACTTGCATAGCGCATGCCCTCCCAGTACCCGCTGCAGCACTACTGCTCCTGCAGGAAGCTTTACCGGATGCTATAGAGGACCCAGTGTAGACAGTCTCAGGGCGGCACTTCACCGCGACGTCTGAACTTAGGAGCAGGAAACTTTTGGCATGGAGGTAACAGCTGGTAATGAGCCTGAGTCAAGAGCGAACCGTGCGAAACATTAGTGACCTTTGCTAGGTGGTACGGGTCGATGGGGCTTGGCCCGTAGCACACAGCAATGGTGGTGGTTCGGGTATTGACTCAACCTCACCCTGCCGCTGTTCTCAAGTCTCAACAGTTATGGGTGGAAGTTTTGCATTTTGGACATGCCTAGGCAATGCCATGGTTTTGGTTGTTTTCGGGAGTCTGGAGTCATCTATGTATTTTGTTGGCTGGCTCATGGATTTTGGTATCAGATCTCTTTTTGTAACGATAGATGTAGGAGCTCCCATGATGATACGGTCAATATCTGACAAATGCAGCATTGTATCGCGAGATTCAGAGTCTCATAACACTATAGATTTACCTTTGATGGAACAGTAGTGTTGACGTCGGATGTGGTCCGAATCACACACCAGAAAGGGCATTGGACGCCCAGGCCGCTACGGACCGAAGAACGCAGCGATGATATCACTCTTACGTGGTGAAGCACGGAGAGGTTTATAAGCAAACTGTAACAGAACCGACCAAATTATAAGAGCACAAGTACAAAAACAAGCACCGAAGCGCTCAAATTTTCGAACTTGAGCCCATATAATCCCGGTAGTCAATCGGAACCACGAAGGATTTCAAACCAACTCGCTTACAACCAGGATCGCATCATTCAACATACAACATCATACGTATCATTTCACAAGTAGTGCTGAAATAAGTTTACACAAACGGAGTAGCAATTATTACAAACCAAGTTTGAAAGTAGCGGAAGCATAACACACACACTAGTTAATTAAATACTGTCAGTCTGGATGATCGACATCCCGCAAAAGCATGAGGAAAGTACATAAAGACGATCACGCCCTTGTGATCTAGTCATCATCACCCGCAGGGTGGAGACACGTCTTACAGAATCCCTGATAAAGCATGTCATCTGCAACAGGAGGGAATAAACCCTGAGTACTGGAATGTACTCAGCTAGACTTACCCGTCGAAAACCAGAAATAAGATGACACCAAGGATTATGCAAGGCTTACACAAGAGGCTAGCTGACATAACATTTTTGCATAAAGGCATAAGTAATTGAAACTCTTATAACCTATACTAGCAGTTATTTTTAGCATTTACCTGTCATCTATCTTAGCACCTGTACTAAACATGCACTTGATTATAATCAAACAACATTATTATTATATCCATAGCAGGTATATCATTATGGCAACATTGTATCATTCCCTTAACCACCAGTTCATTTAATGAGTTCTACGTTGCCGCTGCTCAAGTCAAGTGCTCACTAACCGGGAGCGACGGCGATTCGAATCGAATTCCTATCCAGCTGGAGGGCAGGGGCGGATCCAAAGGGGGGGGCTGGGGGGGCTCCAGCCCCCCCTAATGGCTCGATTTCAAGCCTAATCACTGTAGCAAAAGCGTGATTTCACCATTAAATCTTCATGCAAATCAACATCACCATTGTTTTAGCCCCCCCTTATCCCGCATCGTGCATCCGCCACTGCTGGAGGGGTATTTCTAACACTCACACGCGCAGGCCCCTGCCAGGGTCGCACAAGTCACCGTTTCATATGATTCAGGAATCGCGGGTCCGAATGATGTCGCGACCCCAAGGGCGACACTCTGCCAGGTGATAGGGACTCTAACCCCCCCTTGGTCTCACGCCAATGTCCCCAAGCACATCCTTTCTCTCCTCCAAGAAGCAACCTACCATTCGATTCCCGGCCTGAACCACATTACTCGGCTTCGCGGTCGGAACGACTTATCCGGCCAACTAAGTGTTAGACTGCGTTCAACATAACTCAAGGACGTACAGCGAATCGGTCCTTAAACGACTCAGACGGGCATAGCTCCACACCCAAGACGTGAAGTGTCTTGCGGCTGTACTATCGAATTCCCGCCCGGTCTCAATTTCATTTTTAAGCATGGTTCCATCCACGATAGCCATAAAGCCACTCGTGACTCCTTCCTACATCTCGCGGATGACCGGAAATCACCCGACTTCTACCGTACTAAGCAGGGCTAAGCATTGACACGTGCCTAAACCTAATATAGGATTAAGTACGATATCTGGACAAGGACAGGTATAATGCAACAAGTGTTTCCATATAACTCCTACAACTTAATGCATTAAACAATTAAAAGTACTCAAGATTAATTTATAAAACAGTAGGTTCAGCATGCACCGGGGCTTGCCCTTTCAGAAAAGTTGAAGGCCGGTGGTCCGGGCACTCAGGAAGGTCGTCTGCGGGCACTCCTTCGCCTGCTGGATCCTCGGGCTCCTGCTGCTCCTGGCCCTCCTCCGGAATCACAGGCTCGAATTCGAGGAGTGTCACCCCCTCCGGTGCACCTATTGCATGAATGCACAATAAATATAATGGATGCATAAATGGGTGCAACATGCTCGGAATGAAATGCATTTCAGAACTAAAATACTCTATTCAAGTTATTTTATTAGTACGTGCAAATCTCTTCCCCACTAGAGAAGTACTCACCTAATCTACTTAACCTAAGATACAGCTGCTCATCCTCAGTTAAGGCCCTAACACCTAACAATTACAAAAGTAGCATGTCTTAGGATATCACACCATATCAATCAGCAAAACACCACAGTAAGCATCCTGGACAGCAGCTATTTGTTTTTATCACAACTGGAGATTTACAATTCCAAAAGATATTATCTAAGACAATCTGGAAAGCCTAAGAAATGCACTACAATTCATTTTCAGACCTCAACTCCAAACTCCTAAGTTCTCCCTGTCAAACTTCACAAGTTCCAGAATCTGTCCTCTCAAAACAGAGAGTAGCAGATTTTGAACTGTCACTTTAAACAATAGTAACTCTCAAACTACTAAGCCAAATGCGTCCAAATTTTAACACAAGCTAGTTCATCAAGTTTACTCCAACTTTGGTATTTATAAGTTTTCCAGCAACCAATTTTATCAAAGCCAAATTTAGAATTACTACTAGCTGTCCAGAAAACCTACAATTACAAAGATTAAATATTTATTGATGTGGCCAAAGACCCTTAAAACCAAACTAAGATTTCCAAAAGTTCACATGGGGTATAACAACACCAGAAAGTAGGGTGTGACTACCTAGAACATTTATTTATACTCATTTCTTATTTTACTTAATTAATTAGGTGGAATTTTAAACATATATGTAAACTGCTCCTAAAATTCTACAAAAATTACAGAGGACTCTTTGACCCAAAAAGAGACTACTGTAAAAATTTGAACTAAATTTATTTAAAGTAACTCCCTACACAAAATTCACAAGCTAATAAGGCTGATTTTTGCATAAATAGGAAACCCTATTGAAAAGTGTCAAACAACAGATTTCATATTTTTCTTAGACACTTTAAGATACCAAGACATTCTCCAAAAATTTATAAGAACATTGCACATGTATAAAAATTACAAAAATTCCTTTAAGCATTTCCTAAAATAACAAGATAGCATTATAACTTGAAAAGTACTTAAGCACTGATACCCAAATTTTTACCAGAGCTAGGGCTAGCATAGAGTAACCTACCCACCAAATTTTATGATTTATGGAACACTACAGCTCAACTTATAAATTTAACAAATTTGCATGCATTCCAAAACACATTTAAAGGATCTATTAAATTCTTACAGAATTTAAACATCTCATGCTAGATCCATATTTTTCTAAATTACTACACATCATGTAGACCCTAACAAAATTTATCTCATGATTTTTGGATCATTAAAACCCTAGATCTATATTTTTCCAACTTGTACAAAAATCAGTGACAAAATAATAAAAATGAATTTCATTTCGGATGAACTGGGCCGGCCCGAAAAACTCGGCCCACACTCGCGCGCGCGCGGCCCGCTCAGCGCTCCCACCCGCGCGCGACACTGACGGGTGGGCCCCCGCGGTCAGTGACCGGAGACAGGGGAGGCGGAGGCCCGCGAGCTCCGACGAGCTCGAGCTCGCCGGAGAAGAGCTCGCTCGGCCAATCGAACACCGCCTCGTGTTCTCCATCACCCGGTGCGTCGATTGGTGCTCGTGGAATGGATGGGGATGGGGTGGAAGGGGCTTGTCACCGCGAGCGGTGGCCGGTGATGTCCGGTGGCGGCGCACCGTCGCCGGTGAGGATGCACGGTGCGGTCTAGGCTCGGTACGAGCTTCACCGAAGCTAGGCGGATCCATTTTGCTAGGAAGGGAAGATGGAGAGAGACCCGAAGCACCCCGACCACGGTGAGGTCCCATGGCGGGCTCCGGCGACCTCTCGGAGACGGGGAAGAAAGCAGTGCGGCTCACCTTGAGTCAAATCGCGGGCTTCGGTGGGTCAAGGGGATGGAGGGTGGTGAGGCGGAGGGATTGGCGAGGTCTGGGAGAATGGCTCGACACCGTCGCGGTTTCACTCCTCTGGTCACCGCCCGCGCGCGGAGAAGGAAGCAGAGAGGGAGGGAATGGCGAGCGCGAGTGGTGGGGGTTGAGGTGTCGGCTCGGTCTTCATCTCCGCGCCTGGGCTCACGACGTGGAGGCGACGGCAGAGCTCGGACGCCACGCGGCCAAGCTGTTCTGCCCGAGCGCCACGACACGGTCGTTGTCTGAACCTTGAACCCGACGACTTCGGCGTCCATTGCCCGACTGACGGCCAAAGTTCCACCGATCCCCGTTCCAAATCTAGCCGGTATTAGAGCTAAGTGTTAACAGCAATTTGGTAGAGCTATGTGAGGGCAACAAAATTGTCAATTGGAGCTTAGACTGGTTCGGCCTAGATTTGAAACTACAGAGCTCCAAAGTGGTGCCCCTTGAAACTAAAATGCAGTTTCAGAGATAACGCCGACTGAAACCCTAACTTCTTGACACTATATCTCCTGAACTATTGAGAACCAGGTGATGGTGATATTGACAATGTTGTAGAGCTATGTGTGGATAACAACTTTGTCAATTGGCTCGAAGACTGGTTTGGCCTGGTTTGCAAACTAAAAGCTCCTAAAGTAGGCATCAGTAAAACTGTAGGGTCAGATTCCAGACTTAGAAAAATTCTAAGTCTTGGAGCTACCTCTCTAACTGACTTGTGGGCCACTTTTGAGCATGTTAGGGTCAATTTCATGAGATGGTCATATTGAGACTTTTGTTCCCCATGAATTTCTTTACAACTTTACTTAAGGTTGCTTCTCCATGCAAGATTTCTAAGCTGGACTTTTTAACTGGTCAAACTAGAGCCTTCTAGGGTCAAATGGTGGTCAAACTTCTCTTGGAGGGCAATTTTGTAATTTTGGTCAACATGAACCTTGTTCCAAATGTTACCCTAAGTATAACTAAGGTGTTGTAGGTCATGATTGGCTACCTTACCTTTTTGTTACACCAACTATCAAATACTTCATGAAATAATTCAAATAACCCTAGAATAATCACATGTGTTGCATCACATAAAATAACAAACATGAATGATGCATGCTTATGCTTATGCCATGCAAATGCAATGCAATTAAGGACTAAACACTTGAAGTGTTACAGCCCTCCCCCCTTATAAAAATCTCGTCCCGAGATTTGGAAAGCGTACCATTTTTCATAGAATTCTTTATAACCATCCCGCAAATAATCCTCCCGTTCCCACGTAGCATCACTCTCACTTCCCTGATTACTCCACATCACTTTGTACCACTTAACCACTTTACTTCTAGTTACTCGTTCCTGAGTATCGATCACTCGGACTGGCTTTTCTTCATAGGTTAGGTCGGATTCCAGCCTGATATCACCTAAAGGAACTTGTTCCTCAGGAACCCGAAGACACTTTTTAAGCTGAGATACATGGAAAACGTTGAATATGGCTCTCATCTCAGGAGGCAACTAGATTTTGTACGCAACAGCTCCACTCTTGCCTATGATCTGGAAAGGACCCACGTATCTTGGTGCAAGTTTCCGCTTAACACCAAAACGTTGGACACTTTTCATTGGAGAAACTTTCAAATAAACGAAGTCTCCAACTTCAAATTCGAGTGGTTTTCTACGACGATCCGCATAGCTTTTCTGTCTCGCTTGTGCTGCAGCCATGTGTTTCTGGATGGTACGGACTTGTTCCTCGGCTTCCTGGACAAAATCAATGCCATAATACCTTCTTTCCCCAGCTTCTACCCAGTTTAGTGGAGTTCGACACTTTCGACCGTACAAAGCCTCGAATGGGGCCATCTTAATACTCTCTTGATAACTGTTATTGTACGAGAATTCGGCTAAAGGTAACCATTTTTCCCAAGAACCCTTGGATGAAATGACGCATGCTCGCAACAGATCTTCCAAGATTTAGTTAACTCGTTCTGTCTGACCCGATGTCTGGGGGTGATAAGCAGAGCTTCTCACTAACTTGGTTCCCAGAAGGTGATGCAAATGCTCCCAAAAGCGAGCAGTGAACTGGGGACCACGGTCAGAAACGATAGTACGAGGTATCCTATGAAGCCAGACTATCTGATTGAAGTACAACTCAGCATAGTCAGTGGGACGATAGTCCACTCTCACTGGGATGAAGTGAGCTGATTTAGTCAAACGATCAACAATTACCCAAATAGAGTTATGATTTTTGACAGTAGGAGGAAGTCCGACAATGAAATCCATACTTATCTCTTCCCATTTCCAGCCTGGAATGGAAAGTGGCTGAAGTAGCCCAGCTTTCATGTGCACAGCTTTAACTCTGCAACAGGTGTCACATCTAGCAACATATGCTGCTATCTCTTTCCGCATCTTGGTCCACCAATAAAGGGGTTTCAAATCATAATACATCTTATTACTACCCGGATGGATGGACAACTTAGAGGAGTGTGCTTCAGACATAATATCATTTCTAAGCTCTCGGTCCTTAGGCACAACTAACCTATCCTTGAACCATAGCACACCCTCTTCATCTACCCTGAACTGTGTAGTTTCTTGCTCTTTCATCTTACGCTTGATGTGGAATATACCAGTGTCAGTCTTTTGGAGCTCAACAATTCTGCTTTTGAGAGTACAACTGACAGTGATGTTGTACAAGACTGCTGGATGTAGAAGGCGAGATCGGTAAAAATCAGTTTCAATTAAGGAATGGCAATGAAACTTACGGCTTAAAGCATCCGCAACCACATTTGTCTTGCCTGGGTGATAGTGTACTTGAAGATTATAATCTTTAATCAACTCGAGCCATCTTCTCTGACGCATATTTAGCTCGGGTTGGGTGAAGATGTATTTGAGGCTTTTATGATCGGTGTAGATATTGCAGACATTTCCCAGCAGGTAATGCCGCCATACTTTCAAAGCATGAACAACTGCAGCCAGTTCTAAGTCATGCGTTGGATAATTCACCTCATGCTTCCGAAGTTGCCGCGAGGTATATGCAATTACTCGGCCTTCCTGCATCAAAACGCCTCCCAAACCTATGCCTGAGGCATCACAATAAACATCAAATGGTTTCTCGATATTCGGTTGTGCCAAAACTGGAGCCGAGGTTAGGAGGGTTCGTAGTTGGTGAAAAGCCGCATCACACTCAGGAGTCCAGACAAACCTGGTGTCTTTTTGCAGCAACCGAGTCATGGGTTTGGCTATTTTTGAGAAATCCGGGATGAAGCGATGATAATAGCCAGCCAACCCAAGGAAACTCCGGACCTCGTGAACCGAGATAGGAGCCTTCCAGTTCAGTACTTCCTGTACCTTGGCGGGATCCACCATAATTCCTCCATCAGACAACACATGCCCAAGGAAAGGTACTTCACGAAGCCAGAATTCGCACTTACTGAACTTTGCATATAGTTGGTGTTCACGCGGTCTTGTGAGGACTATACGCAGATGTTCAGCATGATCCTCCTCATTCACAGAATATACCAAGATGTCATCAATAAATACCACCACAAACTTGTCCAATTCAGGCATAAACACCGAATTCATCAAGTACATGAAGTGTGCGGGGGCATTTGTCAAGCCGAAGGACATAACAAGATACTCATAAAGACCGTATCTGGTAGAAAAGGCTGTCTTTGGAACATCTTCCGGGCGAATTTTAATTTGATGGTAGCCCGATCTTAGATCGATCTTGGAGAAAACTTTAGCTTTAGACAACTGATCGAACAAGATGTCGATTCGCGGTAGAGGGTACTTATTTTTGACAGTGACTGCATTGAGAGGTCTATAATCTACGCACATCCGCAACGACTGGTCCTTCTTCTTTACAAAGATAGCAGGACATCCCCACGGCGATGAGCTAGGACGAATCAACCCTTTCTTCAAAAGTTCATTCAATTGCACCTTAAGTTCAGCTAGTTCATTTGGAGGCATCCTATAGGGTCTCCTAGAGATGGGTGCGGTGCCAGGCAACAACTCGATTTTAAACTCCACATCCCGATCTAGAGGGAGTCCCGGCAACTCATCGGGAAAAACGTCCGGAAATTCATTTACTACGGAAATTTCAGCCAACGCCTTTGCTTGCACAGCATGAATTTCCCCCGACAATTCAACCTTTCTGGGAAGTTGTACTAGAAAACCCTTTTGATCTGTAGGATCTCTGAGCATAACTACCCGAGCGGATGTGTCAATGAGTACCCCATTCTGACTCATCTAATTCATGCCCAAGATAACATCTATGTCTAAACCAGGTAAAACCAATAGGGCAAGCGAATAACTTCGCCCTTCTATCTCAAACTTAAGGTTCCCCACTACTTTGTTTGTGGAAATATTCCCACTTGCAGCACTAATACAATACCCCACACCTTCAACAGTATGCAACTTGTGTGCAAATTTGGATGCAAACTTAGGACTGATAAAGGAATGCGAAGCACCTGAATCGAAAAGTACCACTGCGGGGTGTTGGTCAACTAGGAACTTACCAGCAGTGACAACCTCACCAGATGGGATTTCCTCAATACTGTTATAATGAGCGTGCCCCTGACGGCCACCTTGGTTGACATTCTTCTTGGGGTAAGGACAATTCCTGGACCAATGGCCTGGCTTGTTGCAGTTCCAGCAAGGCATATTGCTAGGAGGAACACTAGAGCTGCTCTGTCCAGAAGTCCCCTTTGGCAGAGCGACGGTATAAGCCTTACGGAACCCCGTTTTTGCAGCAGGCTTCTTCTGCGGCGGACGGAACTTTGTATTCTGAGCAGGTGGGCGAGGGGAAGACCTCGGTGCCGCTGAGGCCCTTGACTGAGAAGCACTTGCCTCAAGGGCCCTTTTACGGCTCTTAGAGGCAGAATAAATAGTATTGTTGTTTTCCTGGGTCAAAGCATCGCTGATGAAATCATTGAAAGTAGTACATTTGCTAGTGCCCATAGTTTTCATCAGTTTTGGGCCGAGGCCCCTTTTGAAGCTAGCAATCTTTTTGGCATCGGTATCCACAAACTCTGTGGCATACCTTGCCAGGTTGTTGAAGGACTGCAAGTATTCAGTCAGGCTTTTGTTTCCTTGCGATAGCCTCATAAACTCTGTGTGCTTGATTGCCATAAGACCGGGAGGGATATAATTTCCACGGAATGCCGCCTTAAACTGCTCCCAAGCAATCGGGACATTGGCAGGCAGTGTGGAACGATAGTGGCTCCACCAAATGCCCGCAGGACCATGCAACTGATGGGAAGCATACTCAGTTTTCAGCTCATCAGTCAGGCGTAGCAGACGAAACTTTTGTTTAATGGTATTCAACCACTCGTCAGCCGGCAGTGGTTCTTCCGCTTCCTTGAAGAGCGGGGGCTTTGTATCCAGAAAGTCCTTGAAATCGCTGTACTGATTTGGCTCTGGGCCCTGGCGGCCATGACGAGCCTCTCGATTAGCCAGTTGGCGCATGGCGTCAGCCAACATACGCTGCCCCTCAACCACTGATTGCATCAACTCGGCCGGAGTAGGTGGTGGCGGAGGGGGCGGCTGTTCCTCCTCCTCATTTCCACGACCCCGGCGTAGATTGTACGACATCTGCAAAATGCATAGCCAATGAGCACCGATGATGTGGGAAATTTGTAGATGAATTGTTTTGAAATGTCCATCTGACTGTATGAATAGATTTCTCATAATAATTAAGGCACAATAATTCATCACAACCGCACAATCCATTCTAGCGCATCATTTGACGAGATCATACTTGGTAATCCAACAAGATGATCTTTGATAAAGGCTCACTCACAGGGAGCACAACGGTTACTGGACCGTTTGCGTTGCTATCTACGTGATTTTTGACCTTTTGCACGGTACTTGGATTCGATCTCAAGATTTTTAGTTGACTGTGAAAGGCTACTTCAAACTGACCACAAAGAGACTTCTCAATGAAGAGTTCCATGGTGGATCATGACTAGCCACCTCGATACCTGCGCGTGCCAAGCAGCACAGCCTTATGTCGCGCGCCATAGGAGGCCCTCGGTTTCATCGCGGCACCGAAGGGTGCTAATCGTGACACCATCATCGAACGCAACAGAATAAGACATCAAGTTGTGATCGAAATTAACAGGTTCAAACTACATTCAGGAAACATACGGTTCAACCTTACATCCCAAAGTCAAGTTATTACAAGGCCTCACTCCTTCGCAGGGAGGGCACAAAAGACGATCCTAACATTATAGGCACGTGATGACTACTCTAAGCATCATCCTCCGAGTCAGTGTCAAGGATCTCCCCGCCGTCCTTATCACTGACAGGCTCTAACTCCTCGTCTTCTTCTTCTTCTGGCTCTTCCTCTGGTGCTTCTGCAGGTGGGGCATCCTGTGGTCCATCAACCTCCACTTCATCATTATCCTCAGCCATGAAGATTCCCGAACCCATGTCCTCATCGACGTTGTTGTTTCGAGGCAGCAGGGGATTAAGCTCGTTGTTCAGGCGGTGCACTTCTTCATGAAGATTATCATTGTATTCTTCAGCGTTCTCCAACTGTTGCTCGAGTTCAAACTGACGAACTCTCAGAACATTCTCCTCGTGCCAGGCTTCATCCCTCTGTTCCATCACACGGACCAACATGCGTTGACAGTTGCAATTTGCCACTGTCAACCTCTGGACTGCAAGTGTTTCTTGATCACGATCATGAATCACTTGTTCCAGTTGTTGCCGTGCTGCATCCCTAGCAGCAGTCACCTCTGCCAGCTCTGCCCTCAGCCTTTCCACCTCAGTAGGCTCAGGGCGGGGCTCACGTGGAGCGAGCCGGTGACGCGATGCCCTGCCCCCAGTGGACTTACGAGCGGTCCTCTTGGTACGTGCCATCTGTAGCAACAAGATAAGATACGACTTAAAGTGAGGATCATTTAGGGGATACGAAATTTACTTTAGTCGGGAGTACAGAAATTTTTAAGGAGGGAGTAAATGATATGTATGATATAATTAAACATGATGCATGCACGTTCCGTACGTTCTCTCACCTTAGTAGAAAACTAAAGGGGTAACGCTAAGCGGTGGCATACATACGTTCT
The DNA here is from genome assembly GCA_038087645.1 of Saccharum hybrid cultivar R570. NCBI lineage: Eukaryota > Viridiplantae > Streptophyta > Magnoliopsida > Poales > Poaceae > Saccharum > Saccharum hybrid cultivar. Next base: position 15,879,732 of record JAQSUU010000553.1, on the reverse strand, counting down.
CTCATATAAGCGAAACTATCGGTCTACTCGTTACGCTGTTAGTGTACCTGCAGAAAATTTCATTGTAGCCCAACAATTCCCAATATATGCACACAAGAAAGCAGTAAATTAAATACTTTCCATATACACATCCCCAGATGTATATACTTCAGTATCAAAGCTACCCGATAATAAGTTTCCCACAATTAAGTGCTTACGTAATTACATGGTTTAAACATGTAAGTATGCAAGTCACCAAAACTACTCTCCCCTAGACCGCCGGTTGGACGATCATGCTCTCACAACTCACACTTACCAGAGCGTCGAGGTAATTGATCCATACATTACCACCCAAGTGGATGGCATCCATACAATATCACGCCGTATGGACGACGAAATAAAAACAAACAAGGCCCCCAAGTTAGTCTTTATAATAAGCCACCTAAGAGTCCTTATTTTGGGCTAAGGGATGTGATCACTGGCATACCTAAAAATAATTTTTTTAGTGTTTAACCCTTTTTGCAAACAAATACTTTTGTTTTTAATTACTCGTAAGATGTGTTTAATGTTGAATTATGCTCCGGTACCAGCTGTAACAGAACCGACCAAATTATAAGAGCACAAGTACAAAAACAAGCACCGAAGCGCTCAAATTTTCGAACTTGAGCCCATATAATCCCGGTAGTCAATCGGAACCACGAAGGATTTCAAACCAACTCGCTTACAACCAGGATCGCATCATTCAACATACAACATCATACGTATCATTTCACAAGTAGTGCTGAAATAAGTTTACACAAACGGAGTAGCAATTATTACAAACCAAGTTTGAAAGTAGCGGAAGCATAACACACACACTAGTTAATTAAATACTGCCAGTCTGGATGATCGACATCTCACAAAAGCATGAGGAAAGTACATAAAGACGATCACGCCCTTGTGATCTAGTCATCATCACCCGCAGGGTGGAGACACGTCTTGCAGAATCCCTAATAAAGCATGTCATCTGCAACAGGAGGGAATAAACCCTGAGTACTGGAATGTACTCAGCTAGACTTACCCGTCGAAAACCAGAAATAAGATGACACCAAGGATTATGCAAGGCTTACACAAGAGGCTAGCTGACATAACATTTTTGCATAAAGGCATAAGTAATTGAAACTCTTATAACCTATACTAGCAGTTATTTTTAGCATTTACCTGTCATCTATCTTAGCACCTGTACTAAACATGCACTTGCTTATAATCAAACAACATTATTATTATATCCATAGCAGGTATATCATTATGGCAACATTGTATCATTCCCTTAACCACCAGTTCATTTAATGAGTTCTACGTTGCCGCTGCTCAAGTCAAGTGCTCACTAACCGGGAGCGACGGCGATTCGAATCGAATTCCTATCCAGCTGGAGGGGTATTTCTAACACTCACCGCGCAGGCCCCTGCCAGGGTCGCACAAGCCACCGTTTCATATGATTTAGGAATCGCGGGTCCGAATGATGTCGCGACCCCAAGGGCGACACTCTGCCAGGTGATAGGGACTCTAACCCCCCCCCTTGGTCTCACGCCAATGTCCCCAAGCACATCCTTTCTCTCCTCCAAGAAGCAACCTACCATTCGATTCCTGGCCTGAACCACATTACTCGGCTTCACGGTCGGAACGACTTATCCGGCCAACTAAGTGTTAGACTGCGTTCAACATGACTCAAGGACGTACAGCGAATCGGTCCTTAAACGACTCAGACAGGCATAGCTCCACACCCAAGACGTGAAGTGTCTTGCGGCTGTACTATCGAATTCCCGCCCGGTCTCAATTTCATTTTTAAGCATGGTTCCATCCACGATAGCCATAAAGCCACTCATGACTCCTTCCTACATCTCGCGGATGACCGGAAATCACCCGACTTCTACCGTACTAAGCAGGGCTAAGCATTGACACGTGCCTAAACCTAATATAGGATTAAGTACGATATCTGGACAAGGACAGGTATAATGCAACAAGTGTTTCCATATAACTCCTACAACTTAATGCATTAAACAATTAAAAGTACTCAAGATTAATTTATAAAACAGTAGGTTCAGCATGCACCGGGGCTTGCCTTTCAGAAAAGTTGAAGGCCGGTGGTCCGGGCACTCAGGAAGGTCGTCTGCGGGCACTCCTTCGCCTGCTGGATCCTCGGGCTCCTGCTGCTCCTGGCCCTCCTCCGGAATCATAGGCTCGAATTCGAGGAGTGTCACCCCCTCCGGTGCACCTATTGCATGAATGCACAATAAATATAATGGATGCATAAATGGGTGCAACATGCTCGGAATGAAATGCATTTCAGAACTAAAATACTCTATTCAAGTTATTTTATTAGTACGTGCAAATCTCTTCCCCAGTAGAGAAGTACTCACCTAATCTACTTAACCTAAGATACAGCTGCTTATCCTCAGTTAAGGCCCTAACACCTAACAATTACAAAAGTAGCATGTCTTAGGATATCACACCATATCAATCAGCAAAACACCACAGTAAGCATCCTGGACAGCAGCTATTTGTTTTTATCACAACTGGAGATTTACAATTCCAAAAGATATGATCTAAGACAATCTGGAAAGCCTAAGAAATGCACTACAATTCATTTTCAGACCTCAACTCCAAACTCCTAAGTTCTCCCTGTCAAACTTCACAAGTTCCAGAATCTGTCCTCTCAAAACAGAGAGTAGCAGATTTTGAACTGCCACTTTAAACAATAGTAACTCTCAAACTACTAAGCCAAATGCTTCCAAATTTTGACACAAGCTAGTTCATCAAGTTTACTCTAACTTTGGTATTTATAAGTTTTTCAGCAACCAAATTTATCAAAGCCAAATTTAGAATTACTACTAGCTGTCCAGAAAACCTACAATTACAAAGATTAAATATTTATTGATGTGGCCAAAGACCCTTAAAACCAAACTAAGATTTCCAAAAGTTCACATGGGGTATAACAACACCAGAAAGTAGGGTGTGACTACCTAGAACATTTATTTATACTCATTTCTTATTTTACTTAATTAATTAGGTAGAATTTTAAACATATATGTGAACTGCTCCTAAAACTCTACAAAAATTACAGAGGACTCTTTGACCCAAAAAGAGACTACTGTAAAAATTTGAACTAAATTTATTCACAGGAACTCCCTACACAAAATTCACAAGCTAATAAGGCTGATTTTTGCATAAATAGGAAACCCTATTGAAAGTGTCAAACAACAGATTTCATATTTTTCTTAGACACTTTAAGATACCAAGACATTCTCCAAAAATTTATAAGAACATTGCACATGTAGAAAAATTACAAAAATTCCTTTAAGCATTTCCTAAAATAACAAGATAGCATTATAACTTGAAAAGTATTTAAGCACTGATGCCTAAATTTTTACCAGAGCTAGGGCTAGCATAGAGTAACCTACCCACCAAATTTTATGATTTATGGAACACTACAGCTCAAGTTATAAATTTAACAAATTTGCATGCATTCCAAAACACATTTAAAGGATCTATTAAATTCTTACAGAATTTAAACATCTCATGCCAGATCCATATTTTTCTAAATTACTACACATCATGTAGACCCTAACAAAATTTATCTCATGATTTTTGGATCATTAAAACCCTAGATCTATATTTTTTCCAACTTGTACAAAAATCAGTGACAAAATAATAAAAATGAATTTCATTTCGGATGAACTGGGCCGGCCCGAAAAACTCGGCCCACACTCGCGCGCGCGCGGCCCGCTCAGCGCTCCCGCCCGTGCGCGACACTGACGGGCGGGCCCCCGCGGTCAGTGACCGGAGACAGGGGAGGCGGAGGCCCGTGAGCTCCGACGAGCTCGAGCTCGCCGGAGAAGAGCTCGCTCGGCCAATCGAACACCGCCTCGTGTTCTCCGTCACCCGGTGCGTCGATTGGTGCTCGTGGAATGGATGGGGATGGGGTGGAAGGGGCTTGTCACCGCGAGCGGCGGCCGGTGATGTCCAGTGGCGGCGCACCGTCGCCGGTGAGGATGCACGGTGCGGTCTAGGCTCGGTACGAGCTTCACCGAAGCTAGGCGGATCCATTTTGCTAGGAAGGGAAGATGGAGAGAGACCCGAAGCACCCCGACCACGGTGAGGTCCCATGGCGGGCTCCGGCGACCTCTCGGAGACGGGGAAGAAAGCAATGCGGCTCACCTTGAGTCAAATCGCGGGCTTCGGTGGGTCAAGGGGATGGAGGGTGGTGAGGCGGAGGGATTGGCGAGGTCTGGGAGAATGGCTCGACACCGTCGCGGTTTCACTCCTCTGGTCACCGCCCGCGCGTGGAGAAGGAAGCAGAGAGGGAGGGAATGGCGAGCGCGAGTGGTGGGGGTTGAGGTGTCGGCTCGGTCTTCATCTCCGCGCCTGGGCTCGCGACGTGGAGGCGACGGCAGAGCTCGGACGCCACGCGGCCAAGCTGTTCTGCCCGAGCGCCACAACACGGTCGTTGTCTGAACCTTGAACCCGACGACTTCGGCGTCCATTGCCCGACTGACGGCCAGAGTTCCACCGATCCCCGTTCCAAATCTAGCCGGTATTAGCGCTAAGTGTTAACAGCAATTTGGTAGAGCTATGTGAGGGCAACAAAATTGTCAATTGGAGCTTAGACTGGTTCGGCCTAGATTTGAAACTACAGAGCTCCAAAGTGGTGCCCCTTGAAACTGAAATGCAGTTTCAGAGATAACGCCGACTGAAACCCTAACTTCTTGACACTATATCTCCTGAACTATTGAGAACCAGGTGATGGTGATATTGACAATGTTGTAGAGCTATGTGTGGACAACAACTTTGTCAATTGGCTCGAAGACTGGTTTGGCCTGGTTTGCAAACTAAAAGCTCCTAAAGTAGGCATCAGTAAAACTATAGGGTCAGATTCCAGACTTAGAAAAATTCTAAGTCTTGGAGCTACCTCTCTAACTGACTTGTGGGCCACTTTTGAGCATGTTAGGGTCAATTTCATGAGATGGTCATATTAAGACTTTTGTTCCCCATGAATTTCTTTACAACTTTACTTAAGGTTGCTTCTCCATGCAAGATTTCTAAGCTGGACTTTTTAACTGGTCAAACTAGAGCCTTCTAGGGTCAAATGGTGGTCAAACTTCTCTTGGAGGGCAATTTTGTAATTTTGGTCAACATGAACCTTGTTCCAAATGTTACCCTAAGTATAACTAAGGTGTTGTAGGTCATGATTGGCTACCTTACCTTTTTGTTACACCAACTATCAAATACTTCATGAAATAATTCAAATAACCATAGAATAATCACATGTGTTGCATCACATAAAATAACAAACATGAATGATGCATGCTTATGCTTATGCCATGCAAATGCAATGCAATTAAGGACTAAACACTTGAAGTGTTACACAAACCACCAAAGAATAACCAACGTGCTTGTGTGACGAAGAACCGGCTAGTTTTCACGCAAACTAGCAAAGAAACCGTCGAAACTCTTGCCCGGGAGGGACCCCGTCAGGGCAAGGACGTCGTCAGGTTGCCCTAGGTCGACCGGCAAGCCTAGGGCGTCATCCTTGGTCATGGATCAAGGGATGAACAGCATGGAGGTTGAAGGAGAAGAGAAAAGGGGTAAAAGGAATAAATTGATTTGTTTGTTTGACGATTGGATTGATGGGAACTCAATCGGGCATGATCCTCTCATATATATAGAAGGGGGTGGTCTTATCCCAGTAGGAAACCTCTCCAAGGCTTATTTTCTAAGTCTCCCACGTCCAAAAACCGATCTAGAAACAAATCGGTTCGAGATCTGAAAGTCAGATTCGGAATAAACACCTACCGGTACTACCAGTCAGGCTCCACTAGTAGTACCGGTAGTTCATTTTCATGTAAAACTGCGCCATCTACCACCATCCACCGGTAGTACCGGTCTCGGACCAGTAGTACCGGTAGTTCATATCTGCGCCAAATCTGCTCGGACCGGTAGTACTGGTGATCTCGGATCAGTAGTACCGGTAGTTCATACATTTTCTCAGAGGCATAACTCTCTCATCCGGACCCTAAATTGGGCGTTCCATAAATGTTTTTTGACCATCTTAATGAGAGAAACGCAATGGTGAAGTCCGTTACATATTTTGACAACTTCACAAAATGGACATTTTTTGTTGTCAACATATGCCCCCTGTTTTTAGGTTTATGATGCATGAACCTAAAAACACTTGATCAAACAAACATAATTAAACCAAACAGCAACGATACCCATCTCATCGGCTACATGGTGACTAAGGGTGATGTATACATCGGCCATTTTGTTCTAAGGGCGATACATGTATCAGCCATTGTTTGGAGAGCACTTAGACTTCTTGCCAAATACTTGGAAAATACTTTTTCAAGTATCTCCCATTGAATGCTACTTTGAGACGTTCACCTTGCAATGTCTCTAGTAAATAGGAATTATCGTATATGACTTTGATCACTTTGTAAGGACCCTCCCAGTCAGGTGACCATTTGTCAAACTTATTGCTCTTCGATCCAATAGGTAGTATGGTTTTCCACACTAATTCTCCTACTTGGAAAGATTTGCTCTTAACCTAGCAACTCGAGCTTTGTCTTTCTCTATCTCCTTGAGAGCCTTTAATCTTACATCAGTTACCTCATCGATGTTATCCATCATCAAATCATGATACACAATGGCTGATAGATCATTTTGTTTAGCAAGCCTGTATGCATCCCAATTTACCTCGACAGGCAACACGGCCTCTTTACCATACACCAACTCAAAATGAGTAACTTTTGTAGCCCCATGCCTTGAAATGCGATGTGCCCATAGAGCTTCAGACAAAACTTCATGCCACCTCCTTGGATTCTCCTCAATCTTTTTCTTGATAAGCTTGATCAAAGTCTTATTACTAGACTCAGCTTGGCCATTAGCTTGAGCATAATATGGAGATAATTTGAGCAACCTGATCTTATATAATTCGGCAAAGTCCCTCATTTCCTTGGACATAAATGATGTCCCTTGATCTGTAGTTAATGTTTGGGTATGCCAAATCTATGAATGATATGCTCAACGATGAACTCAATCACCTCCTTGTGTGTCATATTCTTCAAAGGAACTGCCTTGGTCCACTTAGTGAAATAATCTGTAGCAACCAACACAGAGTGATGTCCCTTGGAAGATGGGGGATGAATTTGGCCAATGAAGTCTAGCCCCCAACCGCGAAAAGGCCACAGTTTGATTATAGGATGAAGCATAGCAGCAGGCACTAGCTGAATATTTTCAAACATTTGGCACTCTTCACATCCTTTGTAGTAGCGAAAGCAATCGGTCATCATAGTAGGCCAATAGAAACCGGCTCTACGCAATAACCACTTCATCTTCAGGGCCGATTGATGCGTACCACAAATACCTTCATGGACTTCTCCCATAGTTATTCTTGCTTGATCAGTTTCTAATCACTTTAGCAGCAAGTCTTCGGCAGTTCTTCGATAAAGCTCATCATTGTGCAACACATATTTGAAAGCACTTCGCTGAACACTTTTATCAACTTTGGCACTTGGATCTCGTAGATATGCCAATAAGGGAGTCCTCCAATCATGTAAAATAGCCCTAACATCACTAGGAGTTTTGCTAGGCCGATTTGAGAGTTCATCATACACATTGGCCGGGCTGGCCACAGGGGAGTCGGCTAGGCCGACTGGTAAAGTCGGCCAAGCCGACTGGCTTGCCAGAGAATCGAGGTCGGCTAGACCGACTAGGGCAGTCAGCTTAGCCGATTCTTCCGCACTTACATGGCAAAAAATATAAATCTTCATGCATCGGTTGTTCTTGAATATGAAAATTACGCCCACCAATGTCATAGCTAGATGCTTGCTAGCTAACATGTTGGCCTTTTGATTTTCATGCCTTGGAATATGCCAAATTTGAAATTCGACAAAAGAACCAACGATATCAAGGCAAACATCAAGACAAACTCTTAGTGATCTTTCTAAACATTAAAACATACCAGCAACTTGCTGCACCACTAGTAGAGAATCACCATAGGTTTCAACATGTCATACTTCATGAATTACAATATGGCCAAGCCGAATAAGAAAAATTCACATTTGTCTTGAATTTTGGTGCAAATGTAATTTTAATCGGCTTAATACCTCAAACGACATCATTGTGAGAAATAATGATCATGCCAACACCTTGGCCTTATTTGCAAGCTGATTAATCATATTGTCACATCCATGAAGTAAATCAAAATACATATATCATGCCCTCCAGGCCTGAAAGCCATCAAAGTAAATTTTATGGGGGCTTTCTAATAGCACGATGGTCACAAGCACTCATCGGCTATATTTTATACTAAGGGTGATATCAAAATATCGGCCAAATGAATTCATCCACAAGAACATGCATAACTGAAATAAATATTTCGGCTCTGGATCATTGATGAGCAAAATAATTTGGCATCCCTCCATAACATAAAGATCCATAACAAGGATCAAAATAAGGAGTTAAGGGATAACCATGCATACCAGGGAATGAATTCCACATAAGCTTAGGCAGAGAGTATGAATGATGCCATGACCAATGATTTTGATGATTTGGTGCAAACCTCCAACTTGGCAATTGTTTCTTGAATCTTCTTCTATCCTTTGCCTTTGTTGTACCACTTGCTTGAGCATTATCCTTCTGAGCTTGAATACTTCCTTTAGGAACCCATGCTAAGCCCTTTTCTTTTAGCTTCTCCACACTAAGCTTCTGTAACTTCTTTTCTTGCCACTTTGGTAAACCAATTGAGTATATCGGTTTTATTTTTGTTTTGGACAGTAGCAAATCATTCTTGACTTTGGGCACTCTCACCTTCTTTTGTTCAGATTTGGCACCTATAATATCAATAGATGATTTCCCCACTTCTTTGCCATCAATAGCCAGATTTTTAGCAATGTAATCGGCTTTTTAATAGTTGAACTCAGATCTGAACTTTCCTTCTTTCGGCCATCATACTTCACACGATAAACTTGTTTTACCACTTTTTTCTTTGGTTGAGCTCTAGATCGATTTTGATCAAAATGGTCTTTACAAGATGATGGTCTCTCTGAATGTCTAGGAGCTACATATTCTATATATTGTGGCCTAAAATATGATAGAACATGTGCCTCTTGATCAAACCAGCCCCAAGATGAATAAGGATGAAAATATGCGGGCTGTGATCTATATGACATAGGAATTGGCTGCTCAAAAGGAGAATATGTTGCTGCTACATGAGATCTATCTCCCTGCCAATTCCACTCTTGAAACTTGTGCTTTGGAGGTGATTTTGATGATTGCACTTTCTTTGGCCGATTGGTGATATTTGCTTCTGCTATCTTCTCATATTTAGCTAGAAGTTCCTTGAAGCTAAGCTTCGGCCTTCTATTCTTTAGCTTGTCATGGCCTTTACCTCCATCAGCTTTATGAGCATCCTCCTTCTTCTCCCCATCTTGACAGACATGCTTTAGAGGAGGATCCTTATCCGATTCCCCTTGCTCAATGGGATCAATCGGATTTTGCTTTAGTTGGAGAGATTTCATGTGCCCCCTAGTACCTTCTGAAACTATGATAACATTGTTGTCCTCTTGAGTATCTTTAATTTGTAATTCATGGACAACAACCTTGTCTTCACTTGAGGGCTCCACATCTCTCTCTTGGGCATTTAAGCCTTGAGCTTTGAGTGAATCGGCTATTGCAAGCTGATTCAAAACATGTTTGCCATCAAGACCAATTGAATCCAATTGGTCCATCTGTTGAGCTTTAGAAAATTTCAATCGGCCTTTATCAATGGCCGATTGGATCACTCGACAAAACACATTGCAATTAGAAGTATTATGATCAGATGAGTTATGCCACTTGCAATATGTAAGCTCTTCTAAGTTTTGAATAGATGGCAAAGCACTATGATCGATGATTCCAATAAAATTATTCTTGAGCAAGATATCAAAGACATGATCACAAAAAGTAAAATCAAAGGTGTATTTTGATTTCTTTAGTCGATTCTTTTGTGGAGTCGGCTTTAAAGCTAGGCAAACGAAGGGATCGGATTTGTTATCAACCCATTCGGCCACACCTTTGCAATTGCTTATGGGAAGCTTTAGCTTTGATGGAGTATCACCATTGGCCTTGCCATATGGCACAATGTGTTGGCCAATAGAATCTGAATTTATTTTATCATTAACAAATAAATTGCTATTCTCAATCGGTCTATAACAATTATTAGTAATGATATCTCTAATAGATGCTGAAATTGAAATAGTATAACCGGATTGAAATTTGAGCAAAATATTTGTGTTTTCTACCTTGTTGATCATGTTGGAGAAGTGCATGTCCTTAATTTGCATGATGTTGCTCTTCTTCTCCAGAAACCAATCAACAAGAGGGGTCAAATCACTCGAAGACACATTAGCAGCTGCCAAAACTGGGAAAGTTGGCTTAGCCGACTGGAAGTCGGTTAGGCCGACTTGGGCACTAGCAGGGGCAGTCGGCCTGGCCGACTAGGAAGCCGGCTTAGCCGACTCAGGGCAGGCAGCAGAGGTAGTCGGCCTAGCCGACTGGGAAATCGGCCTAGCCGACTCAGAGTAGGCAGTAAGGGCAGTCGGCCTGGCCGACTGGGAAGTCAGCCTAGCCGACTTAGAGCAGGCAGGAGTTGGCTTAGCCGACTTCAAAGTTGGCTCAGCCGATTCTGAGCAGGCAGACAGCCCTCCTTTGTTGCTTGTAGGGGCTTGATCTCCATCAATGATGTAGTAATCACTAGATAAATGTACAACCCCTTTAGCTCCTGAAAAATCAAGTCTAGCTGATTTTTATTGTTTTCCATGCTTTTCTGTAACAAGACTTGTTTTCGGAGATGTGATTGATTCAGAAAGGATATTGTGTTGTTTGGCTTTTGTAGCCGAACCTTTGCTTACATCCGAATCAAATCTTTCTTTCATGCCCACTAGCAATCCAATTTTAGCCGATGACTCAATTGTGATCGGCCTTTTCTCATTAGTCTTTCTAAAATATTCATAGAATTGCTCCTCTAATTGAGACCATGAACCAACAGTGCACCGGGGCAAAGATGTAAACCATGCAAAGGCAATACCAGTAAGAGATAAAGGAAAATTTCGCACTCTCATGTAGTCTTCTTTACCAGCAAAACCTAACTGTGAGAGATATATACTAATATGTTCCATAGCGGTCTTATCATCTTCACCACTAAACAAATAAAAATTAGGTATCCACTAACCATCAGGAGTTTTCAAGTAATCAATGTGTAATGGATACGGTCTATGATATGTGAGCACCTTCCATTTAGAGGAGTCATATGGATTTCTAGTATGGGCTAAATCTTCATCGATTCGGCTTGATTTGAGAGCATCATATAAAGCCAAATCATGATTGTTTGCATGTGCACCTATTACTGAATTTTCATTGATTCGGCTACAATTATTAATAATAGGTTGAGCCGAATCATGAGTTTTAGTACTTGAATGCCTTGCTGAAATTTCACTAATTCGGCTTTGATCATGAGCGAAATACGAAGCCGAATTGTGGGTATTGATCTTTGCATATGGTGCTGAATTTCTATTGATTCGGCTATGGTTACTAGTAACACATGAAACTGAATCATGAGTATTAGCACTTAAACACCTTGCTGAATTTTCATTAATTCTGCTCAAGTTAGAAGTAACATATAAAGCCGAAATATGAATATGGGCATTTGTATAAGGTGCTGAATTTTGAGAGCAATTGGCTAAATAACTAGCATTGTCATAGCCAATTCTCTCATTCATCGGCAGGTCATGTGATGGAACCACATATTGTGAACTTATAGCCGATGAACAAGGATTTACATGTTGCATGTTGCTAGTAGCATCAAAACTCAAAGAATTCATAGTTGACATCGGCTCTTGACCAGGATATCCATAATTATTATGTGTATGATGTGGAACATTATCAAAAGTATCAGCCGATGCAACATATCTAGTATCATTACAGCTAGCAACACCAACATGAGAGCTTATATGACTTGCAAAATAACCATTAGGATCATAAGATGCATTTGCAAGTTGTACCTTGGGGTAATTATAGTAGTTTTGTGATGAACCACCTTGGTACTCCATGATTTAGAACTTGACCGCCTTCCTGAATTTTCCAATGTCAAGCGCAACACGTTGCAAAATTGCAAGCAAGATCACAAGGGGTCAAAAGCAGATGCGATCGGCCTTCTAGGCCAGATGCAACGGTAATGGCGAGCTCAAGAAGATAGATCAGCGAGGAATAAGGCTAGGGTAAGAAGAATCGGCTATAAAGTAGAGTCGAAGCAAATTCTTCCCCAGCGGAGTCGCCAAAAAGTGTGTTGACGTCGGATGTGGTCCGAATCACACACTAGAAAGGGCATTGGACGCCCGGGCCACTACGGACCAAAGAACGCAGCGATGATATCACTCTTATGTGGTGAAGCACGGAGAGGTTTACAAGCAAACCACCAAAGGATAACCAACGTGCTTGTGTGACGAAGAACCGGCTAGTTTTTAGGCAAACTAGCAAAGAAACCGTCGAAGCTCTTACCCAGGAGGGACCCCGTTAGGGCAAGGACGTCGCTGGGTTGCCCTAGGTCGGCCGGCAAGCCTAGGGCGCCATCCTTGGTCATGGATCAAGGGATGAACAGCATGGAGATTGAAGGAGAAGAGAAAAGGGGTAAAAGAAATAGATTGATTTGTTTGTTTGACGATTGGATTGATGGGAACTCAATCAGCCATGATCCTCTCATATATATAGAGGGGGTGGTCTTATCCCAGTAGGAAACCTCTCCAAGGCTTATTTTCTAAGTCTCCTACATCCAAAAACCAATCTAGAAACAAATCGGTTCGAGATCTGAAAGTCAGATTCGGAATAAACACCTACCGGTACTACCGGTCAGGCTCCACCGGTAGTACCGGTCCCTACCGGTAGTTCATTTTCACGCAAAACTGTGCCATCTACCGCCATCCACCGGTAGTACCGGTCTCAGACCGATAGTACCGGTAGTTCATATCTACGCCAAATCTGCTCGGACTGGTAGTACCGGTGATCTCGGACCGGTAGTACCAGTAGTTTATACATTTTCTCAGAGGCATAACTCTCTCATCCGGACCCCAAATTGGACGTTCCATATATGTCTTTTGACCATCTTAACGAGAGGAACGCAATGGTGAAGTCCGTTACACATTTTGACAACTTCACAAAATAGATATTTTTGGTTGTCAACAAGTAGTAAGAGTAGTAGTAGTTTATGATGGACGTGTTGTCCAAAACAAGCTTCCTATTTTGATAGAGGAAATCGATACAGTTAATGACTGGGTGTCACAGTTTTGCAGGTTTCGGTGACTTCCAATGAAATGACCATTCTGGGAGAACACCGTATGATCCCAAGTCACCTACGACTTTCTTCCAGTCCTAATTCACTCGGGTTAGTTTTACTAAATGCCTAGGTGAAAGCCCAAGTTTGGTTTTGGAAATTGAGTGACAACAAAGTTGCTAATGTTATGTGATCAAGTGTGATTAAGCTAGGCATAAGCAACATGTGATGGAGGTGGAAATGGCATGGAGAGATGGCCACAAGACCACATGATTTGGTGCATGAAATGATGAGAGGGATCATGAAGGAATGCACATAAAATGATGGACACGATGATCAAGTGGAGGAGAAGGATCTAAGAGCACAAGGCAAAGGTATAACCATAGGGTTTTTCTTTTGCCGGTCTAAGATGAGTAGAGAAGTGATTGACCGGGTTTAGGATACATAGCCGACTATTAAGAGGGGCAATCACGGTTAGCTCGGGAATCAAGTGTCACTAGATCAATGTCTTGAGCATATGCATTAGGATCTAGTTGAGAGCTAACATAACCCTTTGAAAATGTTTGTGAAATGCTAACACACATGCACATGATGGTGTACACTTGGTGGTGTTAGCACATTTTACGAAGGCGGTGGAGTTTGAGCGGTAGAGAGGGGTTTGGGGTCCTCGGCGGGGTTCAGCGCTTTTCATGGAAATGAAATGCCTATTTTCCATTGCGCCGGAGGCGAGAAAACAGAGGCGAAAGTCCGGTGTGTTTCTCACTGAAAAACAGTGACCGTACGCGGTCCAGGGTGGACCTGTGCGTCCGATCAACTCTAGTCGAGGGCAGAGGCGTAGTACGCCTAGGGTTTGTGACCGGACGCTGGTCTGGCCTGACCAGCGCGTCCGGTCAGTTCACCGGGGCGCAGAGGAAAGGTGCACACAGAGCGCGTGACCGGCGCGTCCGAAGGTCCCCGAGACCGGAGCATCCGGTTAGCTTTGACTTGTGCGGCTTGGTGGCGTGACGCGATCGGACGCGGTGGCGCGTCCGATCACGTGTCGTGCGGGGAGCTCTCTGGACTTCAATCGGACGCCGGGTGCAGCGCGTCCGGTCACGGCAACGTCTCTCTCTGACGCGCACTGTTGTTGCTTGTCCTGTAGTGACCGGACGTGTCCGGTCACCCTGACCAGTGCGTCCAGTCATCACGTTTTTCACTGCAACGTCTTGTAACGGCTAGCTGCGTACCCCTTCGCTATAAATAGAAGATGGCCGGGGTTTGGGGGTATCTCTTGTATTCTTGCTGACCTTGAGACATCCTTTAAGCTAGAGAACAACCCCTCCACTCATCTCTTTGCTTGGTTGCACATCTTGAGTGAGATTGAGTGAGATTCAAGTGCATTACTTGAGAGTTGCATTCTAGAGGCACTTGATCTTCGAGTTGCTGCGGATTTCTTGTTATTCTTCCGTGTTTCCCGACGCGGTAGACGGCTTGGAGCAGCGAAGGTGATTGAGCTCACAATTGGAGATTGTTGGAGCCCTCACCAAGTGTTGTAAGGGGTTCTTGATCCTTCCCGTGGGAGTTCACGAATTGGATACTCTAGTGGAGCTCGTGGCTTGGAGGATCCCCATCTTGTGTGCGGTTGTGTGGCGTCCGCCGAGGGCTTGACTCTTGATAGTCGATTAGCTCGCGAACCGACAAGTGGGTGTATCGCCACAATGGGGAGTAGCTTGCCGGGAAGCAAGTGAACCTCGGGATAAATTCTTTTGTCATTCTCTTCCCGAGGATTTCTCTTGTGTGATTGATTGATTGGTTCTTCTCATCTCTACACGGCGGTATAATCACTCAAAGCTCTTCTCTCGTGTTACTCCTTGTTTCTAGCTTGTAGTTGTTGTTGTGTTTAGTGGATAGCCTTGTACTAGACTTGTGTAGGTGGCTTGCTTAATTAGTTAGAGCTAGTGCATTTTGCTTCGCCACCTTTTTGTACTAACACTTGTGGTTAAGTAAATCTTGTAGAAGTTTTAATTAGGCTATTCACCCCCCCCCCCCCTCTAGCCTATTTGGACCTTACACTAGGTGGTGGACATGAAAGAAGCCGTGATATGATATGGTTAGCACTTAGCACTATACAGATAAGAGTTAGAACACTCACAAATAGATATAGGAACAAGCACATGGCGCCATCGCTGGGCACACGGACTTCACAATCAGCTTGCCATCTAGACAATGATCCTAGCCACCGGGCGCGCTCAAAATCGACGGTCTGATGAGCTACCTAGGTAGGTAACCACGCATTGCCTGCATGTTGAACCAAACATGCTCTCAAACAACTCCTAATAATAATAGATCTCTTTAATGAGGAATAAATCCCTATTCTCTCGGCCACTCGAGACTGTAGCTGTCACTGTTCATACGGTTTTCACTGTTCATGTAGACCCGTCACTGTTTGGGTGGGTCCCACATGCACTGTTCACTCTTCTCTCTTTTTTTGCTCACCTTTTTTTAACTCCTCTTTAAGCCGGCACAGCGTAGCGCGCCGGTGCTAGTAACATGTAAAGCATGTAATGCTGTACATGTGATCCTGCACAGTGTTCAGGAATCAGATAGGGACCAACCTAAGGTTTTACGAGTCAAGGACTGATTCCATGGGCTAACAACTAGTATAGCAACTAAAAATTAACTCTAGTTCATCCAAACAAGAAAGCTAATAGGTGGATTAATTTTTAGCCAAATCCTTAACTAGTTGTTACTTGTTAGCAAATTAAATAAGTACAACTACCTAACAAGGACTAACAGTTTATTGGTAGGGGGATGTATGGACCTGTCACCTGTTAGCCTGGAATCCAAACATCCATTGGCTAATAGTTAGCTGATTTAAACATCCATTGGATAATTGTTAGCTGATTTATTTTTAGCTAGCTAATTTTTAGCCCCAGCTAACAATTATTAACCTTAGCCTATATGAGCCCTATTTAGGTGCAAAGTATGTTTGGAATACTAGAGAAATACTACAGTTTTATAAAGGAGTACTTCTGTTTTCAAAACTTATTGAGTGTTTTGATACAACAAATCTTTTAGTTTTTAAAACCATGGTTTTGTTTAAACTATAGTCTTTTACAGTTTAAAAACTCCACCTGTGACTTCTTTCCTTCTAAACCACAATTTTGTATGTCTTATAAAACCATAGTTCTGTTCTGTGATACCATAGCTTTTGAAAACTACAGTCATCCAAACGGGTCCTAAATGGGATACAAGCTACCAGTAATTCCAAAATGCATACTTTTGTCTCGTATGCTAAGGGGATGGTGAAAAGATATATATTTTACATCCCAAAGAAACTATAATTATAATTGGCCTACATACTTAGTACCAGAAACACCAAGACAAGGCAATCCATTTTCAAACGTAGCTGGCATTCAGGGCAACAGAAAACAATCTATAAAGAGGATGGGTGACGCACAACAGCAAGATCTGCCACACTGGATAAACATGATAGTTGTTTCTTCAGAAAGCACTGTCTTACAGAGATACATTATGTCTGGAACCATTAAGCCACCGCATGACAGCACTGTTAACTGAAATAACTAGGTTACCAAGTTAGCACAGCTTGACACAAGCTATTATCATTTGCAACACGAGTTCATGGTGCTTTTGCAGTTTCCCTCACAAGCGCAAACTTGGCAAGTAAACCAGAAAGCTGAAGAAATGATCCAACACCATCACAGATTCTCATGTGTGCAAATCCTGTTTCCTGTGCAAATAAACAGAATATGCTTTGTTCAGCGGAGGAGAAATCAACTGCATCTCTGTAAGTCCAAAGGCTGTAACATAGCAGTATCCAGATACATTTTTACTAATTTCCTTCAAGAAAAGTTTCAAAGTTATGAAGTTACCTTCAGCATTTCCAGCTTCAGATATTCAGCCATGTCATAATTCTTCACAACACGGAAGAGAGTAGTGATAATGTCAGTAGGAGAGTATCCCAAATCATAAAGTTGCTTCAGTGCAGAGCAGGCCTCATCAAACTTTCCATCAAGCACATTTTTCACCATGTTCTTGACATGTAAGGGATGTGGTTGGTCGCACACCTGGCACCATTACAGTGTCACTACTAACGGAACACACATTAAACATGCAGAAAATGATAAATTGACTATGAACCTTGAACACATTTTCTTGATTAACAAAGCGGAACCCGCTAAATGTAGCTTGCAGGTTGTTCAAAGCTTGTCTCATGTCACCATCAGCAGTAAATATGATAGCTTCCAGCCCCTCTGGCACATAAGGAACCTGATTATACAACAAAATAAATGAAATTAAATTTGGAACCTGGCCCTGGACAGTGGGACAAAATCACAAAACCGAGTCTCACTGCTCAACTGTAATACGTTCAGGTAAAGAGAGTATAAATCAAACCACCACAGGTGTACCCAGACGTTGTAATGGATTAGGATCCAAAATTCATATGGACAATACAATTAAAATCCAAGGAAAAAAAATCAAGTCCAATCCTACTGCAATACAAAATGACTAATATACAATCCAATTGCTTTTAAGTCCAAATCCATCTAATATGATTCATTAAGAACAAAACTATTATAACTACATGTTGATCTTATGTCAAAAGCTGGACCTTAGAATTTTAAAAAAAAAAAAACCGTGTTCACACTTTAAAAATATTGACTAAAATTTGTTGGAGATGACTCGGAACGACTGACTGCTAGTTTATGCAGATTGGTGTGACTAGATATGTACGTGTACATGGGCCACACATCAAAAGCCAGGCCTATAATTAAAAATTTTGTGTTCACACCTCAAAATTTTAGCAAAGTTAGCTCAAATTTGTTGGGATGGCCTAGTATAATTGACTGCTACTTTGTGTAGATTGGTATGACTAGATATATACATTGACCCAACCTTGAAGGCTGGTCTACATCTCAAATCCAAAGAAATCCAATGGACACTGAACTTTTTGAGTTAATCTCCAATGGATTTTGGATTTTATTGTATCAAAATGATAATGTACATCGAAATCTAAATAGACCCTATCCAAGTGTATCCAAAGCAATTAGAGTCCAGTTAGACTTTGGATTATCCGAATCTACTCCCACCTCTAGGTGTATCCATGATCAAATGAGTTTGAACTGGAAATCATAAAGTATTTAACTTGCATACATCAAGTAGAACTATACAGTTTATTAATCTAGCAGGCCAATCTGTTGATTTATTCTTATAGGATAACTCAGCACATCCAGTTTTGCTTTGTTTCGAGTTTTGACCATCTAGTTAAAGGATCATTTGCTGGTTGACAGTTTGGCATGATCACAATCATTCTAGATGCATATGTTATGGTACACTTCAACTTAAGGTTTTTAAATACAGTAACATCTCAAACAACAGTTAAAATCTATGTCTCTTTATAAACAAGAGTTTGTGCTAATTTTGAAGTTTTTGTACATCTGATATCACAATGTGCATATCATGGATAGTTTTTCCCCCCTAATTTTGCTAGGAATGCATGCTTTGGTATCTGCCAGAAGCATACACTCAACTATCACAACACACCTCCTGTCTAATTTATTTGAAACAACATTATGATTCAGTAGTATT
This sequence comes from Saccharum hybrid cultivar R570, assembly GCA_038087645.1. Classification (NCBI taxonomy): domain Eukaryota; kingdom Viridiplantae; phylum Streptophyta; class Magnoliopsida; order Poales; family Poaceae; genus Saccharum; species Saccharum hybrid cultivar. Next base: position 15,860,822 of record JAQSUU010000553.1, on the reverse strand, counting down.
TCCAGATAAAATATCGTATCAACAGCAAAGCTTTAGACAAGACCAACGAATACCATATTCAGTTATCAGTACTCCATTCCAAAGTTCAGCTAGGCGCTGGGCGGAATCTAGGCGCTGACCCTCAGCCTAGCGCCTAGGCGGGATTAATCGCGCCTAGGCGTTCCTAGGCGTTTTTCTACGCGTTTTCCAATACATACTTAAATTTATTAATACATACTTAAGTACTTAAAAGAAAAGAAAAAATAGAAGACCAATGGTCATGGAACAGGGAGAAAAGAGAAGAAAGGCCCATAAAAATGGCCCAACCCACCTTATCCACCGTTAAAAACGGCCCAGCGCACCTTATCCACGCCTCCTCCCACACCGCCGCCGCCCGCGCCTGCGCCCGCCCGAGCGCCTGCCGCCCGCGCAAGCCCGCGCGAGCGCCCGCCGCCGCTCGCAGCTCCTTCTCCCCCAGCGACGACCTCCGCCGGGCGCTCCTCCACCACCACCGCCGCCCGCGCAAGCCCGCGCGAGCGCCCGCCACCGCTCGCAGCTCCTCCTCCCCCATCGACGACCTCCGCCAGGCGCTCCACCACCACCGCCGCCGCCGACGAGCCGCCGCCGCCTAGGGGTCCGCCTACCCCCATAGGCGAGGCGGACACCCTCCGACTAGAGCCTAGTCGCGCCTAGGCGAGCGCCTAGCGGAACTATGCTCCATTCCAAAATGTAAGGTGTTTGTCCTAAGTCAAAGTTCTCTAACTTTGACCAAGTTTATATAACATATTAACATACACAAGACCAAACAAATGTGCTATCAAGACATACTTAGATGAAACTAATTTGACGTTGTAGATGTTGGTGAATTTTTCTATAAACTAGGCCGAAGTTGAAGAAGCTTGACCTAAGACAAAACTAAAACACCTTATGTTCTGAAACAAAGGGGTTAGGTACTAGAGTACAGCGGGTAGCGAAACCATCTACTCAGAATTTCACAAGAACAAAAAGAAAATGATACGCTGATGCGGTAGGCAAGTACCCATTAAATGCACACATGCATTGCTTTGTGCTAATCTTTACTCCTAAAACGAGCTAAATGTCATCGTCTGATAGCCTAATAGCTTCGCTTCGCTCCTGATCGCGCGAAAACCGTCTTCCCCCACGTCTCCACGACCCGACGCCTCGAGCTCCCCAAGACCCGACGCCGGTTGCCAAACCAGCAGCCGCGAGCTCCCTCCCGACCCTCCGACCTTCCCATTCCCTCTTCCAGTCACACCTCACCGCCGCCTCGACGCCGCCGCGACCCAGAACGTGTGCGGCTCCCTCCCGCTGCTGCTGCCACCCGACGCCTGACGCACCATACCCGCCGCCGTGGAAGGGCCCGTACGAGCTCGACGCTGCTGCTTCAACCTGGACGCGCTGCCGCCGGACAGGCCGTACGAGCTCGACGCCGCCGCCGGACGCTCCCGCTGCTGCCGCCGTTCGACACCAGACGCACCACACCCACCGCCGCCTCGACGCTGTCAACCCGAACGCGCCGCCCCGGACGCTCCTCGGCTTGCTTCCGCCGCCGGTAAATGTCCATGTTTGATCTACCATTCTACCTTATGTATTTTTGTGTACTTTCTTCAGCACTTCATGTTCCAGCAGCTGATCGATGACTGAATTGTCACTTTGAGCCAATGCTGACTGGTCTTCTATATTATGATACATATGTTCGGTACTTCTGGGAATTAATTTACTGATTAGACTAGAGCCACTTGATACTTCTGGGAATACACAGACCGAGAGAAAATGGTGTTTATACCTAAAATGGTAAATCATGTTGACCATAATTTTGCACGGTATTTATTTCAAGGATCGACAGTTTCACCACAAGCTCCCTGACATACAATTTATTAATGTTTTATAGATGTCATCAGCGACAAATCCATGTAATAAGCAAGAAAAGGAGGTGTCCCCACCATCCAGGATGGTGTTGCAATATAATAAACCAAAGAAAGCAGGCACCGACAAAATTTTACCTCAAGGCGCTTACTTTCATTGACCCTTTCCATTTTCCTTTTCACTAATGAGGCCCTCTAATTCTTTATTGTGTGTTTGTGTTTTATGCAGATTATGTTTGCACCGCCGAAGATAACAGCACTATTGACAGCATTCTGTTGCAGCCAGAAAAAAAATATTGGTGGACATCCAGGGAGTAACCGTGGAGAGAAAAATTTTGGGATGTCTTCTACATCATACTAGCTTTGTGGAGGGAGATGTAAGTATATCTATGCACGGTTCAATGTTTCAAAATGATTTGCTCATACTAATTTACTGCTTGCAATACATATATAGGTCTTAAGTGCATACATCCAGCTTATGAGGGCTGAAAAACATCTCGAAAACAGAGCTGGCGGAACGGTATTCCTAGAGAATACATTCAATAGCAGTATTCTACAGCGTGATGGCAAGATGAGTGAGGAGTATCTCAATCCTAAGGTAGATTGTATAGCGAAAAGGGTGTGCAACTATTTGGACTATGACATGGTAAAATTGTCCATCTCTTACCCCATCAATGTCCTTCTCATCTTACAAGGTGTGTTCTATTCTAATATATATATCAACTTTGAACTAGGTATTCCTTCCAATCAAGGTCAAAGACTCTCACTAGTACCTTGCAGTGGTCGATGCTACAAACCGAGAGATACGTGTGCTCGATTCATTAGGTAAGAATGACCGTTTCGAACTTGCGTGGACAGTTAGTAAAATATTAATTTTATTTACATTCTTGCGCTATTTTTTTATTACTATGTGGTTTTATTAGATAATTGGCCTACAGAAACACATATGTATTGTAACAAAACAGAAAGTCATAGAAACAAAATGGCCGGACTTTCAACTTGAAGAATGGGAATTGAAAGAAGAATTCACAAGTGCCGCACAGACGGATGGGTATAATACTCCATCATTCATACCATAGAAATACAAATATATTAAATTAAACTAAAATATTATAGACATACTTTTACGTGTCATATTTACATGTTTCAAATTTGGTAGGTCATCGTGTGGCTTATTCATGATTAACTACATGGAATATTTTAGAGGAAAAGGAAAAGGTTTATCAGACCGTGTAACTCAGGTATGTAGAATTAAACAGTGTTTATTTGTTGAACATTATATTTGTTTATGCTGACATGTCATCAATAAATAATATTCATGCTTGATGTTGTGTAGGATGATATGAAAAACTTTAGATTCAAGCTACTTGCCATTTTGTTGAACTGCCAATTAAATACGAGAGAATAGTGGCTGACTTCTGACACTGTTGATAAGGAAGGAGAAAGTACAGATGTAATTCAAATTTTAGATAGGCCACTTAAAAGAAACAGGGATGAGAAGTCATATGCCTACGAGGAAGATTTAATATTATCCAGGGTTTCGAATTATATCAACTCCATTAGTGATACTGCTACTTTAGAGTAAGTCAGCTCTATTTAATGTGCCTACTATTAGAAATTGGCATTTTCCCTTAATAATATGCATAATTTTTTGTAGGGCCTTGGCAAAGAAGTTAGATGGCCTGTTGCAAAAGACTAAGGCACACGCTCTTACAATTCGTGACTTGCCAATGGGCGAACAAGAGTTAAGAGACCACGTTTGCAATTATATCATGTCGGTTGAACATGACATTGCTTTAGAGTAAGACTTTTCTTGGCGATAAATATTCAATCATATACCACATGTTGTTACATATGCACGAAATTTCATATTTTACAGGAAGGAATGGGTTGTAAGTGCGAAGCCATATCCAATTGTATTGAGCCTCAAGAAAATCCAAAACATGTTAAAGAAGGACCAGAGAATTAGTGATGACTGTTTTAACCTGGTAGCACGGAAGTTTGCTTTTGAAGAACTCGAAAAGTTGAAGGGAACAAACAAGAAGGTTGTGTCAAAGCACTACATGGATTTAAAGTTTTTGGTAGGTTTTACCTTATATAATGTCATGATATATAATCAATCTTTTTTCTCACACACATGTCTAAGGCTTCCATCCATTATATTACCATAGCTTGCGTGTCAACTATACAAGGGTGACAAGTATCGAACAAAAGTCGATTATAACCAGCTAGCGAAATTTGCTCTTAAATGGCCTTGGAGAAAATACAATGTCAAAGACTACAAATGGGTAGCGTTGCTTCTCTTTTTCAGTTCCTTACATCTTTTGTCTAAATACCATATTACTAAGATGCCCCTTTTCAATTCCATATTCTTAAATACCATAATACTAAGTTGCCCCTTTTCAATTCAAGATTCTTAAATACCATATTACTAAGTTGTAACTTTTCAATTCCAGATTCTTATGCCACTTCGAACATCAACAACTGAAGGCATTATCAATCTGTTTGTTCTAGACATTTCTAATAGAACTCTCTACATAGTAGACCAAACTCTAAAAAGGACGACTACAAGATTCAACCACTAAAGAAATATATATCAAAGATTCAACGGATTTCCACCGTCCTAAATAGAGTCATGGAATTATCATGCCCTTGGTGGAGAGATGATTTAATCTCATTTGACCATAGAGTTGCAGAAGTTGGCCAATTTGAGTTGAAGTTGTAAGTACTTTTGCAATGGAAACTCCTTTTTATATTCTATATTCTACTATATATACAAAACTAACAACTTAACGCTTCCTCAGTGACTTATCTAGTTATAATGTTCTACTTTCCATGCTTGCGTGGAATGGCATAAGGATAGAAACATCCATTTGCAATAATGTGAGTATTATCCTTTGTATATAATTTTTCCTTTTCTTCACCTACATACTGATGGATAAGTCTATGTGTTGGCTAGTGGGTGTGGGGCTGCTGCAGTACGCAGCACATGACCTTTGTGTCCAGCATCTTTTGACTGTTGTTAGGACAGCAGTTAGCATCTAGGACAGCATCTGCTTTTAGGACAGCAGTTAGCATCTAGGACAGCATCTGCTTTTAGGACAGCGGTTGGCATCTAGGACAGCATCTTAGACTAGCATCTTGACATATGCTTGGCTGGCTAGCAGCCTATAAGTATGTAACCCCAACCACTCAGGTTGGCATGGCATTGTATGAGTTTGTGTGAGAAATAAACCAGAAAATTGCCCCAACTCCTAGTGTCATCCGCTCTCGATGAGAGTAAGGATTCTACTGCTACCAAGAGTGAGAATCCAGCGACTAACAAGTGGTATCAGAGCCGTACTATCCTGTAGCCTGAGCATCTCCTGCTCTTCTCCTTCTCCGGCCTCGCAGCAGCCCCAGCCGCAGCCGGTAGCAGCAGCAGCTCCGGCTGCCCCTGCTCTCCACACAGCAGCTCCCTCGATAGCGCGCCATGTCCGCAGGACAGTCTCAGGGCTCGGTCGCCTCGAGCACGCGGCGTCGGCAGGAGGCCGACCTCGCCGCGGCAGAGAAGCGCGAGCGAGCGGCGGCAGACGCCGCAGCAGCGGCGGCAAGGGCATCGAGGCTGGCAGCAGCGGAGCTAGCAGCAGCTAGAGCGGAGGTGGAAGCAGCGGCGGCGGCGGATGCAGCGCGTGCAGCAGCAGCGGAGGTCGAGGTTCTACGCGGCAGCAACAGCAGTTCCATCGCTGCTGATGACAGCGCCGACGCAGACCACGAGCTGCTGGAGAGGGAGACATCGCGAGGGCGAGCGGCGCAGTGGGCAGCCGCGCACACCCACGAGCGCGGCGGCAGCCCAAACAGGCGCAGACACGCCGGCGGCGCTCCTGAAGGAGGCGTGCACGGCGGTGGCGCTCCTGGAGGAGGCGCGCATGGTGGCGGCGGACGGGTCGACGGAGAGCGCGGCCTTCACAGGCAGCGCGGCTCTCTCTCCCCGGTTCGGTACCGTGGTCACCACGAGTACCAGGCTGTCGTCAGGGACGTCGGTCCCGGCGTCGGGTGGCCTACCCTCACCAAGACCAACTACGTTGAGTGGGCGGCGGTGATGAGGGTAAGGCTCCAGGTGCGGCATATGTGGGATGCAGTCCGGTACGGCGACGTCGACTACGACCAAGATCGACGGACACTGGATGCTCTCATTGCTGCAGTCCCGCCCGAGATGCAGTTTTCGCTTACCAGCAAGCGGACTGCCAAGGAGGCCTAGGACGCCATCGCTGCGATACGCATCGGCAGCGACCGCGCCCGCAAGTCCACACTGCAGGCACTTCGCAAGGAGTGGGAGAACCTGGCCTTCAAGCCAGGTGAGGACGTTGATGACTTTGCTCTCCGTCTCAACACACTGTTGCAGAAGTTGGTGCAGTTCGGCGAGGAGAGAGCTGTTGAGAAGCTCTTCCGCTGCGTCCCCGAGAAGTACAAGCAGATGGCTCGCTCAATCGAGTCTCTGCTGGACCTATCCACGATGACGATCGAGGAGGCGTTGGGCCGCCTCAAGGTCGTTGACAGCGATGAGCCACAGCGCCTCTCGGGACCCGTCACCATTGGCGGGAAGCTCCTCACTCGGGAGCAGTGGGCTGCCGGCCAAGGTGACAGGAAGAAGGGGGAGCCTTCTTCCACGACAGGCGGCCGCAAAAGTGGCAAGCGTGGCAAGCCGCACAAAGACGCCCAGGCAGAGGCGCGAGGACGTGCCGAGGGTGATGATCGTGGAGGCGCCCAGGGCGGCGCCGCTGGCAAGCTAAAGCCAGCACGAGACGACCCTTGCTACAACTGCGGCAAGCTTGGTCATTGGGCCAAGGATTGTCGACAGCCACGACGCGGCCAGGCTCACGTCGCGCAGGCGGAGGAGGAGCAGCCAGCTTTGTTCATTGCTCATGCGAGCATCAAACTACCTCCAGCGGCACCGGCCGCAATGGCTCTCCTCCACCTTGACGAGCCAAAAGCACACGCCCTCCTCGACGACAGCTCCAGCAACGACAAGACCGGCGGGTGGTGCCTTGACACCGGCACCACCCACCACATGACCGGGCGGCGGGAGTTCTTCTCCGAGCTCGACTCAGGCGTTCGAGGCACCGTCAAGTTCGGCGACGCCTCCGCTGTGGAGATCAAGGGTGTCGGCTCTGTCGTCTTCGTCGCCAAGACTGGCGAGCATAGGCTGCTCACCGGTGTCTACTACATCCCCGTGTTGAGGAACTCCATCATCAGCTTGGGTGAGAGCGGATCGCGCGTGGAGATCGAGCACGGGGTGCTGCGCATCTGGGATCATCGACACCGGCTCCTGGTCAAGGTCAACAGGAGCAACTGCCTCTACGTCCTTCACGCGCAGGTGGCGCAACCTCTCTGTCTTGCAGCCCGCCGCGACGACGACACTTGGAGGTGGCACGAGCGCTTTGGGCACCTCAACTTTGAGGCCCTGAGGCAACTCGGCAGCAAGGAGATGGTGCGGGGCATGCCGCACGTCGACCACGTGGAGCAGTTCTGCGACACCTGCGTCCTCACCAAGCTGCGGCGGCTCTCTTTCCCTCGCCAGGCAAGCTTCCGCGCCAAGGAGAAGCTGGAGCTCGTACACGGTGACCTCTGTGGCCCCGTGACACCGGCTACACCTGGAGGCATGCGCTACTTCCTCCTCCTCGTCGACGACGTGTCCCGCTACATGTGGGCTGTCCTGCTCGACGCCAAGGCAGCCGCGGCGGACGCCATCAAGCGTCTTCAAGCTGCTGCGGAGGCGGAGTGCGGCCGCAAGCTTCGGGTCCTACGCACGAACAACGGCGGCGAGTTCACGGCGGCCGAGTTCGCGGCGTACTGCGCCGATGAGGGGATCCACCGCCACTTCTCCGCGCCGTACACTCCGCAGCAGAACGGCGTCGTCGAGCGCCGCAACCAGACGGTGGTGGCCACTGCCCGTGCCCTCCTCAAGCAGAGAGGGATGCCGGCGATCTACTGGGGTGAGGCGGTGATGACTGTCGTCCACTTGCTCAACCGCTCCCCCACCAAGGCCCTCGACAGCAAGACGCCATACGAGGCCTGGCACGGGCGCAGCCCGCGGTGAGCCACCTTCGCGTCTTCGGTTGTCTGGCCTTCGTCAAGGAGCTCAACCACGTCGGCAAGCTCGACGACCGGAGCACGCCAGGGGTCTTCATCGGCTACGCGGAGGGTGCCAAGGCCTACCGCGTCCTCGACCCTGCGACACGGCACGTGCGCATCACGCGTGACGTCGTGTTCGACGAGGGGCGAAGCTGGACGTGGGGCAAGATGGTGGATGACGGCTCGACTCCGACGACCAGCGATTTCGTCGTCGACTACGTCCACTTCAAGGAGGCAGGGGGAGCTAGCAGCTCGTCCTCACCAAGCTCGCCTACCCCACCACCTCGTTCGCCACCACCTCCGGCGAGTCCTTCACCACCGCCACCACCAGCTCCGGCAAGTCCACAGGCTCCGGCGAGTCCACCACCAGCACCGCCGGCCACGCCTCGCTCTCCTACACCGGACCCTACCCCTTCAGGCTCGGCACCGGCAACTTCGGCCCACAACGAGCAGCGCACAGTGGAGTTCGCCACTCCGCTGTCCAACGACGAGGATCGCATCGACGCCTACCACGGCGGTGAGCCTCTGCGCTACCGTACCGTGGACAACCTCCTCGGCGAGCAGCCGGTCCCTGGACTAGCGCAGCACGACTTTGAGGCGGAGCTGCACCTCGCACAGGACGATGGCGAGCCTCGTTCCTTCGCCGAGGCGGAGAGGGATGTGGCATGGCGTGCCGCGATGCAGATGGAGATGGACGCCGTCAAGCGGAACAAGACGTGGGAGCTGGCCGATCTTCCAGCCGGCCACCACGCCATCTCTCTCAAGTGGGTCTTCAAGCTCAAGAAGGACGAGACCGGAGAGGTGATCAAGCACAAGGTGCGTCTGGTGGCGCGCGGCTTCGTCCAGCAAGAAGGAATCGACTTTGACGACGCCTTCGCGCCCGTTGCACGGATGGAGTCCGTGCGACTCCTCCTTGCGCTAGCTGCCCAGGAGGGCTGGCGTGTCCATCACATGGATGTCAAGTTGGCGTTCCTTAACGGCGACTTGAAGGAGGAAGTCTACGTGCATCAGCCGTCGGGATTTGCGATTCCCGGCAAGGAGGGCAAGGTGCTTCGCCTGCGCAAGGCCCTCTATGGCTTGCGGCAGACACCGAGGGCGTGGAATGCCAAGCTAGATTCCACGCTGAAGGGGATGGGCTTCGAGCAAAGCCCACACGAGGCGGCCATCTACCGGCGGGGCAGCGGAGGAAAGGCCCTGCTGGTAGGCGTCTACGTCGACGACTTGGTGATCACCGGCACCAAGGAGGTGGAGATCGAGGCGTTCAAGGAGAAGATGAGGGCGACTTTCCAGATGAGCGACTTGGGCCCTCTCTCCTTCTACCTAGGGATCGAGGTCCACCAGGACAGTTCCGGCACCTCTCTTCGCCAGACTGCCTACGCCAAGCGCATTGTGGAGCTAGGCGGTCTCACCGGCTGCAACCCAGCCCACACTCCTATGGAGAGGCTGAGGCTGAGTCGGGAGAGTACGGATGAGGAGGTGGACGCGACGCAGTACCGGCGCATTGTAGGCAGCCTTCGCTACCTTGTCCACACGCGACCGGACTTGGCGTTCGCCGTCGGCTACGTCAGTCGGTTCATGCAGCGACCGACGGCGGAGCACCAGCAGGCCGTGAAGAGGATCCTCCGCTACGTCGCAGGCACCTCCGACTACGGCTTGCACTACCCGAGGTGCCCCGGTGCGGCGTATTTCATCGGGTACAGCGACAGCGACCATGCCGGCGACATCGACACGAGCAAGAGCACCCGCGGGACTCTGTTCTTCCTCGGCAAGTGTCCGATCAGCTGGCAGACGGTCAAGCAGCAGGTGGTGGCTCTGTCCAGCTGCGAGGCAGAGTACATCGCAGCCACTACTGCCGCTACTCAGGCTTTGTGGCTGGCTCGGCTGCTTAGCGATCTCCTTGGCAGAGATGCAGAAGCAGTGGAGCTCAGGGTGGACAGCAAGTCCGCCTTGGCCTTGGCAAAGAATCCTGTCTTCCACGAGCGCAGCAAGCACATCCGGGTGAGGTACCACTTCATCAGAAGCTGCCTGGAGGGAGGGAGTGTCCGGGCCAACTACATCAACACCCAAGACCAGCTCGCCGACTTCCTGACCAAGTCCCTTGGGCGGGTCAAGTTCCAGGAACTTCGCGTCAGGATCAGGATGACTCAGATATCTCACAAGGAGCCACACAAGAGTTAGGGGGAGAGTGATGGATAAGTCTCTGTGTTGGCTGGTGGGTGTGGGGCTGCTGCAGTACGCAACACATGATGTTTGTGTCCAGCATCTTTTGACTGTTGTTAGGACAGCAGTTAGCATCTAGGACAGCATCTAGGACAGCATCTGCTTTTAGGACAGCAGTTAGCATCTAGGACAGCATCTAGGACAGCATCTGCTTTTAGGACAGCAGTTGGCATCTAGAACAGCATCTTAGACTAGCATCTTGGCATATGTTTGGTTGGCTAGCAGCCTATAAGTATGTAACCCCAACCCCTCAGGTTGACATGGCATTGTATGAGTTTGTGTGAGAAATAAACCAGAAAATTGACCCAACTCCTAGTGTCATCCTCTCTCGATGAGAGTAAGGATTCTACTGCTACCAAGAGTGAGAATCCAGCGACTAACACATACATTATATATAACTGTATATGTGTAAAAATCTGGCAGGAGGACTATGAAGTGAGGAAGCACATCTTGCTACACCTACTCACATACACGGGGAACCAAAACGCAGCCAACATACCTAATGGTGTACGAGATTATCTTCGGCGCTATGTTAGTCTCACAAAGAAAAAAGAATGAATTGTCGCTTACTTTTTCCTCTGTCTAGGTGGAGTCAAAAACATCGTTCTTTATTAAAAATTAGTTTGAATTATGTGTTTAATGTTAATTATTTGTAATAACATAGGATTCTATATATATTTTATTTTATTGGTTGTATGTTAACGAGTGAGTCACGTTGGTTGCTGTTTAAAGGAAAAAAAAATACTATGGTTTCTCTGCTTACACCAATATGCAAAATTATGAATCCGACATCCATACCCTCTCTGTCACGCAACATCCAGCCCATACATCGGTTTTCCCTATATGTTGCATACCCGTAGCAACGCACGGGCACTTAACTAGTGTTGAAAATGAAATTCTAAATTGCAGCAATTTACTCTGAGCTGCAAATTGACACTGCGATGAAATGATTTCTTAAAGGCATTTTTATAACAATATATAGATCATTCTTATGCTTCCCCCTCTCCTTTACACTTGAAGTTTTTTTTTGGGTACAAATGCCATCTCCTATGTAAGCTTTAGTGATACTCAAAAATTGACCATAGATGCCATTATAGGAGGATATTCAGCAGATAGCATGTGGGAATATGATAGGAATTGGGCATATCTTTAGGGTTCAAACATGGCATAAACATGCGTAGGACACAATCAAGGGGCTCTCTTAAGTCGCAACAGGTGATAAAGCTATATCAAAGTTCACATTGATATTACAGCCAGGAACAATAAAATGTTTCTCAAACCTATACACTTGACTAAAGAGGTTAAGTATTAGTTGTTTTTCTATAATGCAGCCAAAGCTATCACATTCATAGGTAAGCCCTTACAGTTCAAGAATTTACGGTATCTCTTCTCTTTTGCTTTCATTCAGCGCTGGGACCATCTCCTTTTCACATGTTTAACAATGTATTTTCTAATGGTTAGTACTTTATGATAGATCTACTAATATTCCATGTTGCAAACCAAAGTACTTTATTAGTGGCCAATGTTTTTTTTTAAAAGAGTTAAATGTATGATAGGTCACTGAACTTGTCAAAGAGTGTCACTTAGGTCCATGAACTTAGAAAATGCATTTATGGATCCATAAACTTGATAAGTGGTGCATCGTAGGTCCATATTGGACACGTGGGCGTTTCATCCAACGTGGCATTGCCACTGTGGCAGTGACAGTGTCTAACGCTTTGCATTTAACCCCTCATATTTTTTTTTCTTTTTTCTCCCCTCTTCTTTCTTCTCTGAAACTCGGAAACCTGCCGATGCAATTGGCCGTCAGCCGTCACCGCCGTAGACTCCAGCACCACTATTGTTGTCGTTGTCTCCTCTCGCGACCTCATCGGCAACCTCCATCATCACCACTGGCGCCTCTCTCCTATGGGCCCCTCTGCGGAACCCATCTAACAGCATCACCTCCCTCACGCGTTCCTCTTCAGTGTGCCCTACACGGTGCACACTGCACGGCGGCTATGGACGACGACGACGGCAGTGAGGTCACGCTCGACTTCGCTTCGACAACCTCATTGGGCCATCCTGGAGGGCGTGATCGGGCAGTCAGGCTGCTCCCGGCCGATTCAGCGGCAGTGGCTGCATGTGGTGCCAAACATGTGGTATTCTACTTCGCTCGTTCGTGCAGTTCGCTGGTGATACGAAGTTCCGGCCGGAAAGACTAGCTGAGCTGATCGGAGTCATTCTCGGCTGGCGACTGGAAGACCCACAACCACTTATACAAAGCAATCAACACATATTTAGCAGTAATACAGGTGTTGAATCCTCGATCATGTGACATGCTTGAATTGTTGGCTTGTTGCTAACAAAGAAGAGGATGCCATACTCTTTTTGTTATGCTGTATAGTAGCATCGGGTTAGACACTGTCACTGCCAGAGTGGAGAAAAAAGAATAAAATAGCGGAGGGGTTAAATGCAAAGTGTTAGACACTGTCACTACCAGAGTGGCAATGCCACGTTGGATGAAATGCCCACATGTCCGATATGGACCTACGGTGCACCATTTATCAAGTTTATGGATCCAGAAATGCATTTTAAAAGCTCATGGACCTAAGTGACACCCATTGACAAGTTCAGGGACCTCTCATGCATTTAACTCTTTAAAAAAGGTTGATCTCACGGGTTCTAGTATGGATTTATTTGGGCGTTAAGCAGTGCCAAAGATTACCTTCTCAGCTGCCACAACAATCATGAGGCGGCCAAGGATCTCCTGATCAGAGAGCCTTGAGAACCTGACAATAGCACATCGGCTTTGAATGGGTTCAATTATCTTTGATGAGGTGTTGCATGCAAGTGCAAATCTAGTGGTGTTTGAATAGATCTCCATTGTTCTTCGCAGAGCTTGCTGTGCTCCTGATGTCATGCTGCACACGGCAAGGTGAGGTTTAAACACATACTCCAATACTAAAACAGGGTTTGTATTCACACATTTGAGCAAATAGATATAGACTCAAAGCTTTAAAACTTCATTTGAACTCCACAAAATAACGAAGTCAGGGTCTGTCCATTTCACTGACAACTAAGAAATTAATCTCCTAGTGCTAGTCTTGGGCTCTTGGCTCAAGTCCAAACAACAACCGATGGTGAAATAAGAAAAAGCATGCGAAAAACTTGTTTCAGTAAATACAGCACTGCACCTATAACAGACTGATAGTGGAAACGCTCTGCGGATGGGCTTACCTGTCAGCCTCATCCAAGATCACGATTTTGTGCCGCCCTGGCTGCAGGGTGACCTTCTTCTGGGCAAACATCTTGATCTTGTTCCGCACCACGTCCAAACCCCTGCAAAAGCACGAATCGACCATCAGGCATCCAACCCAAACACCACTCAAGGCGGCCCCGAATCACCAATACAAAATCACGTCACGGTGGCAGAAACCTGTCATCTGAGGCATTGAGCTCCAGCACGGCCTCGCGGTAGCTAGGCCCCAGAAGCTCGTGTGCCAGCGCCAGGATGCTCGTCGTCTTCCCGGTCCCCGGAGGTCCCTGCGCGAAAGGAAGTTTAAAAAAAAAAGGGTGGAGAGTGAGCTACGCTGTTCCGTGCTGCGCGGGGAAGGTGTTCGAGGAAATGGCGCTTACGGAGAGGATGAGGTTGGGCATGTTGCCGTCGCGGGCAATGACCTCCAGGCGGGCGACGGCATCGGAGTTGCCGACGACGTCAGCGACGCGGGTGGGGCGGTACTTCTCCACCCACGGGATGTCGTAGGTGTCGGCCGGGGCGGCGGCGGAGGAGGAGGCGGCCATGGCGATTGGGTGGGCTGCGCTTGCGCCGCGGGAGCCTGGAGGGGAAAACCGCGCGATTGTGGAGGGAAAAATTGGGGAATTAGCGAGAGCCTGCGGCGCCAGGGTTTTGTTTCGCGTCTGGCCGGCTGGGCCGCTGGGGCACGGTCGTCGGGTCTGGAAGGCAGCGCAGGAAAGCCCATTGCGGCGCGGGAACCCGACGAGCGCTTCCGCCTCTGCTTGCACAGGTAAAAAAAAACTAATATTCTATGCTTGGATTTGGATGCAAGCATGGGAGCCCTTGAATCTCTGTTGAGTGGTAGATGCACGTGGGAAAGTTACGCCATGACTTGCTTCAGCAGAGTTACCGAATCCATGTGTGGATAGGACTATCTCATGTTTGTGTGTGGTTGAGGGGTTGGAAATGTCCCTATTTAGTGTCATGATCAAGGTTCAAAAAGGTGACGCCTTAGACGCGCCTAGGCGCGACTAGGCGCTAGTCAACGGGTCCCTGCCTGGCTTACGGGGTAGGCGGAGCTCTAGGCGGGCGTGGCGCCTAGGCGGCGCGGAGGCGGCTCAAGGCGGCGATTCGGCGGAGCGGAGGCACCCTAGGCGGCGCGGAGGCGGACGCCGCGGGCGAGAGAGCGAATATTTCTGCCCCCGCAGAAGTGCGCGCGCGCAGCCGGCTTTGAGCGCGGGAAAGGAAGCCTCGCGCGGGAAGGATAAGAGGGGGAGAAGGGGGAAAAGGAAGAATCGCGCGCAGTTGGCTCTCAGACAGCCGCTCACCTTCCTACGACCCCGTCGGGAAGCTCTCCCCGCCGGTCGCGCTCCTCCCCGCGCGGGCAGGTGGTCACGCAGGCCACGCTCCTTCTTGCCTGGAAGCAGATCCCGCCGGTCGTGCTCGTCCCCGCCTCGAAGCTTGTCGTCGCCAGCGCATCCCTCCCGCCTAGAAGCTCGTCCCCGCCGGTGCACCCCTCCGGCCTGCCTCGTCCTCCCACGGGCGCACCCCTCCCCGACGGCCTCGTCCTCCCGCGGGCGCACCCCTCCCCGACAGTCTCGTCTTCCCGTGGGCGCACCCCTCCTCGACGGTCTCCTCCCTTAGCGGCGGCCCCCAGGTGGCAAGGTGAGTCTCCTCTCCCGTCGGCTACTCCCCTCCCCTACTCTGTCCTCCCCTTTCCTCTGCTCTGTTTTATTTGGAATGAGAATACTGAATCTGAGTGTCTGTTATTTGTCATAATGAAATGAATGAATGACTGAATCTGATGCTTGCTCCTCTCCTCTGTTATCTTATTTGACTGATGAATCCTTTGTTGGCTGCGTCTGCGCTGCATGTATGTGTCTATGATTCTGTGATTGCCTGATACACTGAATGACTGATGGACTCAATGTATAGCTTAGCTGATTGACTCAATGTATAGCTTAGCTAGTTAGGTGTGACTTGTTAGTTGCTCACTGAACTCTTCATTGTAGGATGTCGACAACAGATGTTGCACCTGCACCTGAGACTGATGGAGCAAATCTCCTGAAAAGGAATTCAGATGATGTGGGATGGGAATATGGGGTTCTTGTTGATCCTAGGAAAGGACAAGGTGAAGTGCAAGTTCTGTAACGAGGTGATGCAAGGAGGGATTTATCGGTTGAAGCAGCATGTGGCCCATGATGGAAAGAATGCGAAGAATTGCCCGAGCAGCACACAGGAGGCTAAAAACAAGTGCAAGAAATCATTAGATGGTGCAAAAAGGAAGAGGGCATAGAAGGTTGTTTGTGACCTAGAACTTAGAGAGGAAGTGAATGTTTCTCGGGTTGGAGAAGAGTCAGAGGAAGTCACCCGTGTTGGAAGTTCAGAGCCTCACAAATTAGGACCCATTGACAAATGGACAAAGGCTATTGATCCTAAAGCAACCAGAAGTGAATCTTTGCAGCAACAGAGGCTGAACAAGGAACTGTGGAAGGAAAGAACATATGAGGTGTATAAATTTATTGCAAGATGGGTCTATACTCATGGTAATTTACTAATTTACTATTATGTATTTGCATTTCAGAATGTGTGAATCATTTAGTTGTATATTTTCAGAATGTGTGAAACACATAAGGTACTGAACACTAATTAGTCTTCTTTTTTAACTCTGGCAGCAATTCCATTCAATGCATGTGACAATGATGAGTTCAAGCAGATGTGTGAAGCAATTGGATAGTTTGGACCTGGACTTGAACCTCCATCTCAGTATGATCTGCGAGAGAGATTGCTGGAAGAAGAATATGCAAGAACCAAGAGTTTGCTGCAAGAACGTGAAGCCGAGAAGATGAGGAATGGGTGCTCTATTATGACTGATGCTTGGTCAGATAGGAAGAGGAGAAGCACAATGAACATGTGCACTAATTGTGCTGATGGAACTAGTTTTATCAGCTCAAAAGAGATGTCAGATGTGTCACGCACAAGTAAAGTCATCTTTGAACTAGTGGACAAAGCAATTGAAGACACTGGTCCAAATAATGTGGTGCAAGTAGTGACAGACAATGCCTCTAACAACATGGGAGCAAAGAAGCTATTGCTTGAGAAGAGACCACATATATTTTGGACCTCTTGTGCAACTCACACAATCAACTTGATGCTCCAAGGAATTGGCAACATGCCTCGGTTCAAGAAGGTGATTGACCAAGCAAAGGCATTCACCATATTTGTCTATGGGCACACAAGAACATTGAAGTGCTTGAGATACTTTACAGAGGGGAGAGAGATAGTAAGGCCAGGAGTGACTAGGTTTGCTTCAACCTTCCTCGCTTTGAACAACATACAAGAGAAAAAGGACCAGCTAAGAAAGATGGTGGTTCATAGTAGGTGGGACTCATTGAAGGATGTGAAATCAAAGAAAGGAAAAGATGCCACAACAATTATATTGAATCCAACCTTTTGGAAGATATGAAGCTAACATTGTCTGTTTTTGAGCCATTGGTCAAAGTTCTCCGTTTGGTTGATGGGGATGTGAAGCCTTCCATGTGTTTTGTTTATGGAGAACTACTAAAGGCAAAGAGAGAGATCAAAGAGGCCTTTGGTAATATTGAGTCCCGTTTCAAGGAGGTAATTGCTGTCATTGATAAGAAGATGAAAGGCAGACTTGATTCTCCATTGCATTTGACAGCTTATTTGCTGAATCCACACTACAGTATGCTAACCCATCAATCTTTGATGTGCCCACAATAATAGAAGGATTTATCAGTTGTGTGGAGACTTTTTATTATCATGATGAGGATAAGCAAGATCAGGCTGCTAACATTGAATTGAAAAGGTTTCAAAATAGAGAAGGACATTTAATGAGAAACTTGCAAGGGCTTTTGAAAACTTTGATTACAACCCAGGTAGAGGTACTTGTTATTACAATGAATTTGATTACAACATGGTTGTTTGCTGTTTTCATCTAACAATAAATGCCTACTAACTAATAGAGGTGTTTTTTCATTTGTTTCAGCATCATGGTGGCGGTTGTATGAAACTGAAACACCGGCTTTATAGAAGATGGCTACAAGGATCCTATCTTTGACAACAAGCTCTTCTGGCTGTGAAAGAAATTGGAGTGGGTTTGAAGGGGTTAGTACCTATCTACCTGAAAATTGCAGCAGCATTACAATTAAATTGCAGATCTGAAAATGCTCTTATTTTAAATTTATAGGTACACACTAACCAGAGAAACAGGCTTACTACAGCCCGCTTGAACAAATTGGTCTATATTCAATTCAACTCCAAGCTGCTAAATAAGAAAGAAAAGATCAAGTCAAAGAAAATTAGTGATGTTCTCTTGTCTAGTGAAACAACTGAAGCTCAAGGTTTTCCGTACGAGGATGGAGATGATTGTGCTGTAGTTGTCTATAGAGATGAGGAAGATGAGATGGAAGGTACATGGATATCTTGGTCTGTTATTGGAGATGCAGCAGGAGCAGAAGAACAACTTGAGCTACGTAGAAGTGCAAGAGTGAGACAGCTCTATGAAGGAGAAGAGTTTGAATCTGAAGAAGAAGAGTTTGATGAAGATGATGATGAGTATGTGGAACCATATTGAAGAAGTCCTACTGTGTGCCTGTGTTTTAGCTTTTATTATGCATTTATGTATCTTTAACTTATGAACTTAGAACTCCTGTTGTTTGTGTGCCTGTGTGTTGTGAGAACTGAGAACTGAGAATCATGTGCTGTAATGTACTGGTACTGCTAGTCTGCTAATGTACTGTCAGTCTGCTATCATTTTTTTTGTTCTTGCCTACTGTGTGCTGTCTCTACATGATTGTGCTTTTAAAAGGCTATCATATGCTGTTGAATTGCTGATAATGTATGGGAGAACGCTCAGATAAGTACCTAACTTGCTATTTCTTATTTTTATCACTTGTATTGATGCCCAATTTATCTAACAGTGATGTCCACTTCTATTGCAGTATTACCGCAGGAACGTCACTTTTGTATCAACTTCAACTAAGGACTAAGGACCTAAGGTATATATGTCTACTGGTCCTTCCCTATTTTTATCTAATTTATTCAAGATTTCTGCTATATATATATTATATATCTTGTGTGCTAAATTAGAAAAACGCCTAGGCTAGCCTAGGCGCTAGAATAAGGGTCAACGCCTAGAAAGCGCCTAGCGCCTTCTTAAATTTTGGTCATGATAGAGGAACAGGAAGGGAAAAAATAGACAACAAATTTTAAATGGGACCTACACGTCAATCTTATGACCATCTTCTTCTTCCCTCCTCTCGTACGGCTACATCTGGGCTCATGCCTCCACCTCCGCTCGACGCTTCTATCCGGTGCCTTTGCCTCGACCCCACCTACATTTTCGGCTTTGACCTCGCCCACATCATCATTCTTGGCTTCGACCTCGTCTGTCCGCGGCTGTCACCCTTGACCTCGTCGAAGTTCCTATAGAGGTTGATGTTGTCCACCCCCACTAGAGCCACGACCGCCCACCCATGTCGAAGCTGAGGCCGCCCACCCTCGCCAAAAAGCTCAGACACGGGAAAGAAGGGAGGAGACGCAAATGAAAGAGACAACGTCCGAAGAGTACGATGTCGTCCCATCGATTTTTGTTGACAAGGTTCTTGAATTTGAGAGTATTTCTTTTTAGAGCATCCCAAGTGTTCCAAATCAAATACTACACTAGAACGACGTGGGATATGCCACTTCATCCGTGTTCCGTCCCAACCAAAGGCCACCTCATCCGTGTTTCGTTCCAATCAAATGCCACCTAACGCCCTGTCAGTCGTGCCCCATCCCAAACCAAACATGACCTACTGTCCTATTTGGAACACAATATTTTTTATTATTTCATTTTTTCTATAAAATTGAACTGGTTTTTGTGAAATTCTTGCATGATCTAGTAAAATTCCTGGGTTCCAAATAGGACATAAATTATATTTTTTTAATGGTCTAATTTTGAGTTTTGTATTAAATAAAATTAGGAAAAGAAAGAAAACTAGGGGCTGGTTTAGTTTCAGAAAATTTTGCAATTTTTTTTTTAAATTCTCCATCACATCGAATCTTTAGACATATGCATGAAGCATTAAATATAGATAAAAAAATAAAAATAATTATCCAGTTTAGCCATAATTCACGAGATGAATCTTTTAATCCTAATTAGTCTATAATTAGACATTAATTATCAATAACAACGAAAACGCTACAGTAACATTTTGCAAAAAAAAAAAAAATCGACTCGTCCCCCAACCCGTCCCAATTCCATTCTCCGGCAGAAGGGACCATTTCCTTCCTCCTGATCTCTCACGGGGTTCCCCTCGATGGCGACACCCCGCTCTCCGAGCCCCCGTGCCGACGCGCCCCTCGATTCCGCGCCGCTGCTGGGCGGTGCCTCCGGCGGCGGGAGCCGTCGCCGAGGCGGAGCGCTCCGCCGGCCCTCCCTCCGCGGCGCGGCGCGGCTGCTGCGCCGCGGCGGGCGGCGGGCCATGCGGGAGCCCTCGGTGCTGGTGCGGGAGGCAGCCGCAGAGCACCTCGAGGAGCGGCAGGCTGACTGGGCCTACTCCCGCCCCGTCGTGGCGCTCGACCTGCTCTGGAACCTCGCCTTCATCACCGTCGCTGCGGTCGTGCTTGTGCTAAGCCGCGACGAGGACTCGCCCATGCCGCTCCGGACCTGGGTTGCCGGCTACGCCCTGCAGTGCGTCGTACACATGGTCTGCGTCGCAATCGAGTACCGGATGCGCCACGGCCAGCGCGCCGGCGCCGGCGCAGCGCCCTCTGACGAGGAAAGGGGCAGCGATGGATCGTCCTCTTCCAGTGATGAGGATGACAGGGAGCTCGATCGCCATGGTCGCCGCACCGATTACGCCAGGTAAGTTGATGGATCTGCTCGGAAAGATCTCTAAAGCTGCTTATGCACAGTACATGTACGGTAATATCCATGTAGCGTGTTATTCTTATCCCAACTTAAGTGGACCAATACAGGCGGTTAATAGTGTAGCTTCTAGTGAAATATTCAGTGTGCTTATCTTAGTTATAGCGTAACTGAATGGAGTAAATTGGACAATTGCATTTGTGATCAACCTGGACATTGCAATATCCCTGATGCACGGGCAAACGAAGCAGATAAAAGTATTGAAATAAACGAAGCAGATAAAAGTATTGAATTGAAATTCAGTATTATGTGCCTAGAAGTTTCACCCTGGCCTTCTCTTTTAATTGGATTCTATTGCAGTTTGAGTCAGCTGTTTCTCGTTCATATGGTGCTACGATTGTAAGATACATCAATAATCAGTAATAAAGTAGCATTTTGACTCAATGACTCGGCACTGAGTAGTGAGTAGGTAATGAGTCAAGGCAAGGATACTGGGAACTAAAGAGGCTCAAGATTCTTTTATACAGTTGAAAAATGTGTATGTAAGTTCTATCCTGAATTTTGAGTCTAAAACGAAAGCAAGGACTCAACACTGTTGTCTTATTGTTACATATCAATGCTGTGTTGCAGTGTTCCATAGAATTATGAGGCATAGTTAGGGATGCAAGCGGAACCCACAAAAATTAAGCCTATGTGTGGATTCACAGACAGCCCCGCTTGCATCCCTAGGCATAGTCTATTTGGTATGGATTTTAATTTTAATATGGTATGGATTTTAATTTTAATATTGTCAAGAAATCGTACTGAATGGGCTAAGGAACTCCATTTTTTGGATTTCTGTTCTGAAAAAAATAAAAAATGTAGAAGATACTCAGCTAAGAGATGCAATGCGTCCTATATGATTTCTGTTTGGAGAGGCCAAGGCCCTGTTTAGTTGCCAAAAATTTTACAGAATTTTTCAAGATTTTCCGTCACATCGAATCTTTGGACGCATGCATGAAGCATTAAATATAGATAAAAAATAAAACAAATTACACAGTTTAGACGAAATGGACGAGACGAATCTTTTAAGCCTAATTAGACCATGATTGGACACTAACTGCCAAATAACAACGAAAAGTGCTACAATGTAGTTTTGCAAAAAAAATTGCAACTAAACCGGCCCCAAGTAAATGATGAAAGAAGCCTCTTTTTTTTTTCTCGAAAACGCAGGAGAGCTGCGCTTCATTATATTAAGAAGAGAAAAAAGGGCAAGAGCCCAAACAGCACCCCACACACCACACACACTCACGTCCCAACTGTTTCAAAGATTACATTCGCGCCGGTGACAGAACCACACAAGGCGACTACTACTGAGCTAGACACTCTTAACTACCGGGGAGGAGGGCAGTTAAGAAAGATAGCCCTCGAGCCCCAGCCATAGACCACAGGCGGTGTTCCTCGCCGGCGATGATCAGAGCACCAGCTAAATTTGGAGTTGCTCCATCAAAAACACACCCATTGCGATGGTTCCATATAGTCAAAGCTCCGAGAATAATAGGCGAATCAACTCCTTGACATCTTTCAGTCATGTGGAGTTGATTGCTGTTTTTATGATGTGTGATCTTGACCAACTTCATCTATCTTTCTTTGCTTCAATCCTTTAGCACAGGCCATCAATTTTTTAAAATTTCTCTAGTTATGACTCATGATTATACCCAATAATTCATGCTTCTCATGCTGGTGTATATTAAATATAAACATGCTTCTTAGTCATGAAAAGCATACTTATATCTCATACCACAATGAGAAGCATGCTTTCTTGGCTTCTCAGAACAGAAATCATACTTCTATAGTATGACTGCCACTTATGCTGGTTCTAGTTGCAGACACACTACAATGTAGCTTTTTTTTTGTGTGTACATAAATGGCATCGGGTATCAGGGTTGTTCTTTGTTCCAAAAAGAATGTATTACACAGGAGCTGTCTCAATTATGTGTCGCTGTAAACATTATAGTCAACTGGGGCTTTCTGTTTTCTCATTTGCACCTCTCTTGTATACTTTATCCTAGTAACTGGTTTCTATATATCATGCTTGATGCGCATCCTTGCTCCATGATAGCTACTGTTATTCTCATGGCAGCTTGAATCCACCTTTGTTCCCTTTCTTTTGCATCAAATGGTCTTTTTGGACATGTAATAACTTCGGTATTTCTTTAACCTGGTGATGTTATTACTGGTTTAATCTGGCAGTATTGCAAAGCACTTGGAGTCTGCTAATACAATGTTCTCCTTCATATGGTGGATAATTGGATTTTATTGGATATCTGCTGGGGGTGAACAGGTTATCCGGGATGCACCTCAACTTTACTGGTACCTATGTTTCTTAATTTATTAATAATATTTTTTTTGGATAGTGTTCTCATCTTATTTGTTATAACATAAGCATTTTTCCGCTATGACTTACTTTGCAGGCTTTGCATAGTCTTTCTGGCATTTGATGTGTTTTTTGTTGTATTCTGCGTTGCTCTGGCTTGTATCATTGGTATTGCTGTCTGTTGTTGCCTCCCTTGTATCATAGCAATTCTCTATGCAGTATCTGATCTGGTATGGCTTTTCAAGTCTTGTGTAATGTATCATATATAACTCAAATGGTGAAGTTGACATGTCATTCTTGATTAGATAACCTTCTTCATAATCTCACTGAATACAGGAAGGAGCATCTGAAGATGACATTCGTCAAATCCCAAGGTACAAATTTCGGCGGACCGATGAGCCTGAAAAGCAAGATGTTGACCCCATGGGTCCTTTTGGTGGAATAATGACAGAGTGTGGCACCAATCAACCTACTGATAAAGTGCTTGCAGCTGAAGATGCAGTAAGTTCTAATGCTTGGATTTTTTAACATAGATGTTACATAGCTTTAGCCATATTGATGCTTGAGTTGCTACCACTGAACATCTTTTGAACTCTAGTTTTCACAAGCGTGCATTATATTTCTCATTCATAATGACTGATGTGTGCTGTCTATAAGTCTATTGAGTGGGGTGGTGTGGAGCCATGATTAATTGACCTGTCTCCATTGAACATTACTGTCTTTGGTGGATGGACCTGCTGGTTCTGAATTTCTGATAACTACACTGGCCATGTGTAACCTTATTTGGCCTACATCACAAAGATTCCAATGTATTGTACCATTTATTTGTTGTACTGATATATGTTCTGGGAACTGCCGTGTTAACATGTAAGGACTGATATTCTGTCATCATTTTTATGCAATCCCACTAAATTGGTTTTGTTTTGAATGAACTATCTATTACAGTGCTGCCAACCTATGTTAGAGCAGAAAGATGCATAAATCATTCTGTTCAGTATATACTGTGCGTGTATTAATGTTTTATGTAATCTATGCTCTCTTTATCTGTCCAGGAGTGTTGTATTTGCCTATCGGCGTACGATGACGGTGCAGAGTTGCGCGAACTCCCCTGTGGGCACCATTTCCACTGCACCTGTATCGATAAGTGGCTTCACATCAATGCAACATGCCCCCTGTGCAAGTACAACATTCAGAAAAGCAGCAGTAGCAGTGGAAGTGAAGAAGTATGAATGCAGTCCGCTTGACAATGCCAATCTGTTTCAACTTCGTACCTGTGCCGTTGCTAATGTAACTCCAGGGTCTTGATCAGTGTAAATTTTTGTATCAAAAAATGTGCTGATAGTCATATTATGTATTAAAGTTACTCAATGTGCTGTCCATATGTCGTATAAGTTAATAAATAGTTGGGTGTGCATCTGTATTTACTGTCAGGAATATATGATTAGTTACACTGTAACTTGTATTCTTTTGAGTGATTTCGGCGTCTACCTGCTTTGTTAATGATGGCAATTTGTCTTCCATGGTTTCTTCTGACAATAAATTTCCGATTTTGGCCATTATTTAAACCAATGGATGATGGATGCTCCGGTTCTGTAGTCTGTACGGTGACGTCATTTGCATCGCAGAGTAGCGTTTGCTGTGTCTCTTGCAGTTTACTCTTTCGTACAGCACTTCGGAACCGAAGCATTTCACCGAGCCAGGCATCATCGGTGGATCTCAGGGCACCACCGATAGAGGCCAACGCTAGTAGCTGTACTACACATAAAGTGATCCACGTAGAATAGAAAGTGTTGAAACTGTTATTTACACAATATAAACTAACACTACTTGTAGTTTGTAAAAACCTTTTTGTTTTTATCATGCCTCACATTTATTTTCTCTCCCTCTTTTTTTTTAGCATGGACCACGTTCTCTCTCCCTAAACATACGTAGCTTTTATAAACCACTATGACAAGTCTAGAGCACCTACTTTTTTTATCTGATCATACATGATACTTGGGCTACTAGTAAAAAAACAGCGTTGGGGAAGCCCTCAGAGCGGTAGGGCATTTGTCAGAACTGCTGAGTGAATCTTGGCTAGATTCATTGGCAGCTAATAGTAAGTTGACCACACTAAAAGTAAGCTGGCTAACAGTTTATAGTTAATAATTCCTCTATTTCAAATTATAAGATATTTTATTTGCTTTAGATATATACTTTTTACTATACACTTAGATATTTATCTAAATACATAGTAAAAAATCAATATATCTGAGAAGATAGTCTTCTAATATGAAGTGGAGGGAGTATTAGTCAAATAATTATAACTGACTATCTATTCGATGGCTGTTGTTTGGATCAAGAAGCTAAAATGTTGATGCATCGATGATTTTGTGTATGATGTACGCTGATAGATGGATATGTGAATGTTAAAGGACAAAAGTGTTACTAACTATTAACTATTAGTTCTATGCATCAAACATGCTCTAACGCTGTTAGAGCACAAACCAATGCTGATTACCAAAAATGTTGGTCTTAACAAAAAGTACTCCACCCGGTAGCTCTAGAATCTACTCCCTCTGTCCCAGATCTTTAGATGTTTTAGCTCTTACTCTGGTACAGCAAGAAAACATTGAATGCGTCCAGGTGCATGCATTGAATGGTGAACCTAGACTATTTCCTCCGCTGCTAGAACGTCAACAGATCTGGGACAGAGGGAGTAGATGGATAGAGCCTCCAATTTTCATAGCCCAAGCCACAAGTACTTTTATACATCTTGAGCCCACCATTACTTCTCTCCAAACGTTGCTCTAAAGCCATTAATTTTCTAAATCTATCAGTCAAATGTCACAGATGTTTCTACGTGCTTCGTGTCTTTTCCGGTCCAAACCAATGCCTTTTCTAACGAGGCCACGAGCACTTGTGCAAGACAATATGATGACTTTCCCAACGCACCACCATGGATTATTGTCCCAACCTCCACGTCTATGTTAAGGCCTTGTTTAGATGCACCCAAAAGTTAGAATTTTTTCACTCTCTCTCCATCACATCAATTTTTAGCCGCTTACATGGAGTATTAAATGTAGGTAAAAAATAATTAATTACACAGTTTAGTTGAAAATCACGAGATGAATCTTTTGAGCCTAGTTGGTCCACGATTGGACAATATTTGTTAAATAAGACGAAAATGGTACTATTCATCAGGTTCAAAAAATTTGCAAACTAAACAAGGCCTAAGTGTCCAAGTCACGGAGAGCAGTAGGCTTGCAGAGTCTTAAAGTGGTATGCAGAACAGTAGAAGAGCCGTTGGCCTTATCTGACGCAAACATGAAGCAATTCATAGAGAATGCATTGTGGCTACGAAGTGGATGCTCGGAGTAGAGGGAAGGAAAAAAAAATCTGCAACACCTATAGCCTTTTAGCTGAAAAAACAATGTCACATCAAGTGAGGAATCTGGTATATATTTATGGGGTGGTGATTTCAATTCCCTCTTGCACACATGGAACAATACTTTTTTTTTTACGGATCTAATGATTGCATATGCTTGTGTCGGGGAAGCCTTGACTGCGAAGCCACACCTTTTGCTTGTTTCTTCATCTGGTGTCTGAGCATACATCATGCCCGCGCGTTGGGCACGGTGTTAGAGTAATCAAAATGCAGTAGCAGAGTACTCCCTTTGTCCCATAAAAAATATCACTCTCGCTTCTCGAGAAGTCAAATATATTTAACTTTAACCAAATATATATAAGAAAATATTAATATTTAAGTCACATAATTAGTATCATTTGATAGATTGTTGGATATATTTCAATAATAAACTTATTTGGAGATACAAATATTGATAATATTTTATATCAACATAGTCAAACTTAAGAAAATTTGACCAACATGAGTCCTATACCGACTCTTTTTATATGATAGAGGGAGTAATCCAGAGAGACTTAAATATTCTTTACGCGCTTGAACCATTATGGGAGTCATCTATACAATAGTCCATAGAAAAAAAAACCATAAAAAATAAAGAAATACTATTTGTTCTCTCTCATCCCTCTTCCCATCTTTTCCCTCTACCGCTTGCACGGTTGGCTTATTAGATGCTTTTTAATTTATCAGTGTCCTATATCACTAGTCTCTACATTGTGGCAAAGACAGGCAAATTTCAAGGAATCAAACAGACCTAAAATTTTTAAAACTCGAGACGGAATGTAGCTGTTTTGGAATTGTCGTGCCAAGTGCCACGGTGGTGGCTGATCCAGCAACTTTCAATGCCCAAAAATGGCCAGGGTGGGACTGCCGGACTGGGACGACTCAAATCACCCCCTGCCCCTCTCGCACTCTCTCACGGTCGAACCTCGAAGTCGGGAACATCGCGGGGCCTTGTTTAGATGCCGGAATCGGTGCCCCGATTTGAGCACTGTTGCTACAGCACTTTTTGTTTTTTAGTGTAAAAAATTGTCCAAAAATTGATTAATTAGACTCAAAATGTTCGTCTCGCAAAGTACAACAAAACTGTGCAATTAGTTTATGATTTCATCTACATTTAGTACTTCATACATTTGCCGATATTTTGATGTGATAGGGAATCTCCTTTTTGCATAGTGAAATTTGGAGGTGAAATTTGGAGGTCAATTCAGGCGCCCATTTTAATGCTTCGGAAGCCACGAGGAGGTACTTCGACGAAAGGAGGTACCCTATCATGGTATGAGGCGATCTCATCATCGAATTTCCTTGCCATTTCGGCTTGAGCTGATCTTCATTGCTGCTTGTTGGTTTGTTATTATTGATCCCGAAATAAGTCGTCTTCTTTGACAACAAGTGTCTATGAACGGTTGGTAGGATTGGGGCTATATATTGTTGGATTTTTCGAGTTTTACATAAAACTTTGAATTCTAAAATTTTGTGACTGATTAGCTGTCTCGTAGTTATGCAATTGAATTCAATATAATTTTTTTGAACCTAATTGAATTCAATATAATTACTGCAATAGGCAGTTGAGAATTCATTACAACAAGGCTGCACGGTTCTTATGCTAATATGCCACTATGCATGAATTTCGTCAACTGTAAGCGGCATGCTTCTCCAGTATTTTCTTAATCACATTTGATTAGTCTTGATCTTTAAAACCATCAAGGTTATTACAGATTCAGTATCGCAATTTAATTAGGGTATCTGTCAATTTTATGTATGAGAAACACTTCTAATGTGACTGCTTTAGTACAAGTCAAGTACAACAATGCATCTAAACCATCCCGATACATTTGTGAGCCTTCCATCTAATGATCCAACCATTGGATACTTTCTTTCTCGAACAAACCATTGGATCCTGAGTTGTACTCAAAAGTTATAATGAAATGGCTATGTAGTCATATCTTACCGTTACCTACTTAATGCTTAAATCTCCTCAATCCTACTGTTTCTCAATTCCTTCCATTCTTTGGACTTTAAAAGCCTAGTGTTAAAGTGAAGATCACTGATTCGATTGAGTGTTCCATTCGTCCTCCATAGTTACATGTGCATAATTTGGCATAACGAGTTTTGTCTTCTGGTATCGACCAACAACTCAGTGCTCTATTGTTACATACATTTTCTTTGGAGTATTATAATAACTGTAGAGGTTTATCTGAACATAATTAATTATTCTCATCCACCATAACCTTCATGGGAGATAATATATGCTTGCACCTTGGCATGAGGTTCATTTGGACTCTGAAAGTTAAACAAGGGTCAAAACCATAATGTACTGCTTCAATTTCCCTTTCTGTGATTGTTGCAATTTTGCGTCCAGATTGGGTCGCCATCAGGGAACTCTTATTTTCTTCTTTCGAGGCCACGGCCATCTGATTCCCCTCCAAAGGAAGCGGCACCTAGCATTGGGCCACAGGCACCTGTACAAGACAACTCAAGTTCAGCAGGACAACCAACTGAACCAAGAGATTTCTTCAGAGATGCTATTAATACCTCAGGAATAGGATATGGCACGAATGATGATAATTTGGCAGATATTTCTCCTCAGCAAGTAAAGAAAGTGGATATTCTTTCTCTAGGTTTGCCTAGGCTAACCACAGGTAGAAAGTTGTACATGCTTCATTTGTTATGCTCTTATTCTTTGGATATTGATACCCAGAATCATAGATATAGGAATACATGATAGCATATAGATTACTTGTTATGTTTTCCAGTTTCTACCCTGTTTTAAGAAGACGAAGCATGTGGGGATAACCTAATTTGTTTTCTAGAGCTAATTATATTCTTTCTTTTTAACTCAAGATCTGTCTGATGATGATATAAGAGAAACAGCTTATGAGGTCCTTCTTGCTTCTCTATTTGTCAGGTAATTTTCTACAAAACATGTCAGCTTCCTTACCAATACA
This sequence comes from Saccharum hybrid cultivar R570, assembly GCA_038087645.1. NCBI lineage: Eukaryota > Viridiplantae > Streptophyta > Magnoliopsida > Poales > Poaceae > Saccharum > Saccharum hybrid cultivar. The sequence goes on along the minus strand of JAQSUU010000553.1, from coordinate 15,831,825 downwards.
TTTCCAACAGTGGAAAAGTACACTTCTCTGAAGAAAAAAGAGAAAAGAAGCACAAATTCTTGAAGGGTCGAAGAACTAAGACTGAAGGATCAAATCCATCACCTCAGGTGGAAGATGGCTTTGCCCACATTCTTGATTTGATCCGAGTACAAATGGAGGCAAGGTCTTGTTCACAAATTGGTCATTTTTCATGTTAGTTTAAGAAACAAATTTGGGTATTCACTGTCTGTTTGTCTAAAATAGATGGCAATGATGCCTAGCTTGTCAATATTCTTCATTGTTCACATGAATGCCAGATATTAACGATTTTTGGTTCCCTCATTTCATTTTATTGCTGAGTGCAAGAGTCTGTTATGATCTTAGGAATCAAAGTTCTTAGCTAATATATCAGAGGAACCTTTCTAGTTTCTACTCTCTCTTTCATCAGTCCGTTTAAAAAAATTTAAAATAACATTTTCTATGCTGTCCTCGAGACTCTAGAGATTAGAAGTTTTTTTGCCTCCTTTTTATTCAACGGTCATTTTGAATTTACTTCTTGAGTAATATCTTCACTACTAGGCTAGGAAATATTCTAGACAGGACTCATTAGGCAAAATTCTTCCAGATTTCAGAATCTATGGACGCACTGACTAAACGAGCTTTAAGACATATTAGTTTGAAGACAGCGAAAGAAACACTTGATGTGCCCCGTATATCACTACAGCTCTTAAGTTCTGTTGGCAAACTTGATTTTCCAACAGAAAGATTGCGTGGGCAATGGCAGAAAAGACAGGCAAGCACTTATAATCGTTTCTATCTGCAGTATGCCAGTATGGGTGTCTGTCTTACTATTGTCTCTGATTCTGCTATCCAGGCGAATGTTCTTGAAGAATTACTTCTCTTCTCAACATCCCTTGAGAATGATATGAGCAAGACACTACAGATAGTTCTCTCTAAGCTAAAAAGTACAGAGGCAAGCACTAGCAATGATACTAGTATCTATCTCAAAAATAAACAACCGTTTCATCTTTCTCTTCGCAACAGACTGATTCACAGTATTGATTTCATTGTATATATGCATCGTTAACTATTCCAGGACTGGGTTGTAAGTGTTCCTGAGGGCTGTGTTGAGGTCTTGACTATCATTGAAAGATACAACACAAAACTTTGTGCGCTGACAAAGAAGTTCGACATTAAAGATGAGACCTACCATTGGACCCATAACTATCATTTTAATTTTAGGCTATATGAGAAGTTACTTTGCAGTGTGTTTGATGTTCTTGAAGATGGGCAACTTGTAGAGGTTTGTTTTTTTTTCTTACTCACTATATATCATTATATTATATCCTCTATGGTCTGCTTAAAAAAGATCACACCCTGCTACCACATAGCTGACAGCAGTGTTCCATCCTGAGTTCCTGAATGTGCTATCTTATTTTACTACCAGGAGGCTGACGAGATACTGGAAACAGCAAAGCTGACCTGGCCTATATTGGGCGTTACTGAGAAGTTGCACCACATCTTCTATGCTTGGGTGCTTTTCCAGAAGGTCTTTTTACTGCTATAGTTTGCCCTTTCTCCTTTTTCGGATAGCATCCGTTGCCCCTTATTGATAGCATGAACTAGCGAATTATGCATTTGTGGCTCATCTATCATGTCTCTGCATTTCCTTTGTTGCAAGAGCACCTAGTATGTTTGTAGGCAATAGGAGCTAACTTGTTGACATTTAGAATGAACAGACATTGTGGTACAACGATGCTTTCTATCGAATAGAAGGAGCTGCTCTATGGTGAATTAATTGTCTTTTGAACCATAATAAATTGATTTCCTTTACTCTGTTTAGAGGCAGGGAAAACTTCTTTTGTCCATTAATTGAAGCAACCTTATTGATACCTGACCGTTTTATTAGTGTTACCTTGTTTGTACCCATGCCATACTCATATAATTGTTTTCCTTCCATTCAGTTTTCTCAAACTGGGGAGATTCTTCTACTGAAACATGCAAGCCTTCAGATACAGAAACTTCAAGTGCACCACGACGTTAAAGAAATAGAGTTATATACAAACAGCTTTATTTGGTCTGTGGATGCCTGTAGTGGCAACAGGGTTCTAAGTTTGGTTGACAGTGTCCTACTCAAAATAAATGTTTGGTGCTGCAGACAGCTAGACAATTATCATGCATACTTTAGTAAGGTTAGTTGACGTCCCTTGTTTACAACTGTATGTTTTTCAGCAGACGGATTCTTCCGGTATATCATCGACTAATTTCTGGATGTGCCTTCCTGTTTTAAGCATGCTGATTAAGGACATTTGTTAACAAATTTTATCTCTCTGATTACATCGAAAACGTGCGCCTAGCGCATTGGTAGGGAAGCAGAAGTGCAACCTACAGGTCGGGAGCTCAAATCCCTGTTCTCACAAAAAAGGCCACTCCTTGTGCTATTTTCAGTGAAATATGTGGGCTATTAACGCTTGTAGCATGATACGCGGATGCAGGCGCGTTCTCGCCGTTAGTGGCACGTCCTGAGTAGCCAGGGTTCGTAGCCTTTTCTCCACCCTGCAGAAGAGAATCTTCTACCTTTCTGTCAATTGCTTGGGAGAGGTCTTACCGAGATTTTTTTTTCTTTTTGATCTGATTACATTATTCCTTATCGTTACGGTTGCCCATTACCTAATTAGCTTATCTAACGGCTTAAACTTTTAATTTTTCTGTCACATAATTTGACAAAATATTCACCCACACTCTTTCTGTAAGTTCATTGTGGACGAAGAATGTAAGCACAAATAAAATTCCATGGATAATAGACAGTCACCTAATTTCTTGTTACAATGGAAGCATAAGTTCAGAACTCAGAAGCCTGTTGCTGATGTAGGTAGGCAATCCTTCATTGTTTGCATGATGACCATATGTTGTATGAGGTTTGTCCATGCAAGTGATGAATTAACCAAAAGTAAAAGTATGGTAATGCGACCTGCAGGATTTGAATATAATTAGTGTCATAGTATGATAGTCTTGATAGGTAAGAAACTGTAAGAACAAAAGTTTATGTCAATTTGGAAAGAAGGGCTTGGTGTTTCTTCTTAATTAATTCCATTGATGGTACTTAACCTATGTAAATCAGTGTTGTATGATGTCTTGTGATATTTCATAGAAGTCCACAGTACTACTGTAAAGTTTTTTTTTTCCTTGACTTCCTGCAACAGAATAACTACTCGATCTTTGAGGCCACACTGAACTTGGTCTTGCTGTTGGTGACAAACTCCACTGAGGACAGTTTTGAAGAAATAAGGGTTAGATTTCTAATGCTTTTGCTCTGGTACTAGTATGTCTGAAGTGAACACTAGAATTTTGGGGCTAACTCCTCTCCATTAGGCTTCAACCCTCTTACCATTAAGATGACACTATGCGTTAGAGGAAACATCATTATGGTTATAAAACATTCTATTCGATCAGAAATGATTGTGTTTCATCAAAATCAAGTAACTATATTGAAGCTCCATGTTGCCCCTAAGCTAGGAACTTAAAATTCTCTAGGACAACTTTAGTTTTGTTCTTTAGTTTGCGACTTTGCATTGGAATTTGGAATTCTTTATTGGAAGGTATCAATACTAGATCTTCCCTTAAATATTTTATTCAACGAGTATGGATAATATCACACAATTTCTTCTGATTTTGTACTAATAATTATTTGCAGAACATGAGAAGTTAAAAATAATAAAAACTTCACTTGGATCAGAATGTCATGTGTAGTGTTTTTTTTTAACATATTCCACAATCTAAATTGTTGTTTCTCATTGTAAGTATCATCGTCTTTTTATCAATGTTAGTATTTGATACACACGTCTTCCTTTTTGTCCCTCAATCCTTCTATCATATTCTTGGTATATGTTTACTCTTCCTTTGTGTTTGATACTGACCTTTTATTCGCCCATTCGGCGATGCATACTGTTCATTATTACTGTTTATTGAATTCTGATTTTTAAGAGTTTTTTACCTTTGAAGCGCTTTGATCTGTTTTGGGTCATTTTCAGTTCATTGAGAGCCCAGTAGGGAGTACACCAGAGTCGAAGTTGGTCCATTTACTCATTGTCAGATCCATCCATGCTGCATATAAGCAAGTGAACTAACAATCCATGGGTCTAACTTTAAAAGTTCCATTTGATAACTAAATAATAAACAGTGTAATGTCTTCTTGATATTTTATTATGCTCCATTAGGCCCTAATTTCATCAGATGGCCGTTCAGATTCCGAATTTAAGCATCCATTGACAATTCTTGCAAATGAGCTAAAGGCAGTGGCAGAGAAAGAGTGCACTGACTTCAGTCCAATACTTCACAAGTACTATCCTGAAGCTCAAAGAGTAGCTCTAATTTTCTTACACATGCTGTATGGAAAACAATTGGTTAGTTCAACTCCTTGTACAGCTATGGTATCTTTATTAGGGGATCTTGCATTTACGTTTAGTGTTGCTATTTGCTACTAGGAACTTTTCTTGGAAATGACAGATCATTTGGAAAACTCAAGAGATACTGGCAGCATCGAATAATTTTGAGCTCTTTATAGCTCAGAAGCTTTACACATGAAAGGTCCAAATAGGCTAGAGGGAGGGTGAATAGCCTAATTAAAACTTCTACAAGAACTACTTATCCACACGTTAGAACGAAAAGTGGCGAAGCAAATGCACTAACTCTAACTAATTAAGCAAGCCACCTACACAAGTCTATAACAAAGTTAATCACTAAACACAACAACAACTACAAGTTAGAAACAAGAAGTAATACAAGAGAAGAGCTTTGAGTGATTATATCGCCGTGTAGAGATGAGAAGTACCAATCAATCAATCACACAAGAGAAGTCCTCGGGAAGAGAATGACACAAGAATTTATCCCGAGATTCACTTGCTTCCCGGCAAGCTACTCCCCGTTGTGGCGATACACCCACTTGTCGGTTCGCGAGCTAATCGACTATCAAGAGTCGAGCCCTCGGCGGGCGCCGCACAACCGCACACAAGATGGGGATCCTCCAAGCCACGAGCTTCACTAGAGTATCCAATTTGTAAACTCCCGCGGGAAAGGATCAAGAACCCCTTACAACACTTGGTGAAGGCTCCAACAATCTCCAATTGTGAGCTCAATCACCTCCGCTGCTCCAAGCCGTCTACCGTGTCGGGAAACACGGAAGAGTAACAAGAAATTCGCAGCAACTCGAAGATCAAGTGCCTCTAGAATGCAACTCTCAAGCAATGCACTTGAATCTCACTCAATCTCACTCAAGATGTACAACTATGCAAAGAGATGAGTGGAGAGGTTGTTCTCTAGCTCAAAGTATGTCTCTAGGTCTCAAAATGTGTAAGAGTTACCCTCAAACCCCGGCTAACGTCTATTTATAACGAAAGGGTACGCAGCTAGCCGTTATGGACGACGCAGTTCAAAACGGGATGACCGGACGCACCGGTCAGGGTGACCGGACGCGTCCGGTCACTACAGGACAAGCGTGAATAGTGCGCGTCAGAAGTTACCGTTGCTATGACCGGACGCGCTCTAGCGTATGACCGGACACGCTAGTCAACTGACCGGACGCGCCGATCGCTCAGCACCGTGAGCCCGTGAAGCAACGACCGGACGCGCCCTAGCGAATGACCGGACGCGACAGTGCCAGCGTCCGGTTTGAGTCTAGTAAGCTCCCTCAACGACCGGACGCGTCCGATCGTACGTGACCGAACGCGCCTCGCGTCCGATCATCACTCCTACGCTCTCTGCCCCTCTGGACGCCTGACCGGACGCGCCGGTCCCGTGAAGGACCGGACGTGCCGGTCGCACGCTATGCTTCTGTGCACAGGTGAACTGACCGGACGCGCTGGTCAGGCCAAACCAGCGTCCGGTCACTCACCCTAGGCACGCTGACCGAATGAACTGACCGGACGCGCTGGTCAAGCCGTGACCGCGTCCGATGCAGCGTCCGGTCACCACAGTGACCTCCGTTCGCCTCTGTTTCTTTTCCGACTTTTGGCGCAAAAGAAAATAGGCATTTCACTTCCCCAAAAAGCACTTCCCCAAAAGAAAACACCACCATGTGTAAATCACCATGTGCATGTGTGTTAGCATTTCACAATCATTTTCCAAGGCGTTATGTTAGCTCTTTACTAGATCCTAATGCATATGCTCAAGACAATGATCTAGTGGCACTTGATTCCCGAGCTAACTGTGATTGCCCCTTTTGATAGTCGGCTATCTATCCTAAACCCGGTCAATCACTTCTCTACTCATCTTAGACCGACAAAAGGAAAACCCTATGGTTATACCTTTGCCTTGCGCTCTTAGATCCTTCTCTTTCACTTGATCATCATGTCCTTCATTTTATGTGCATCTCCACCATGATCATCATTTCATGTCCATGCACCATCTCTTTGTGATCTTGTGGCCACCACTCCTTGTCACATACACCTTCATCACATGTGTTGCTTATGCCTAACTCAAAACACTTAACACATGACATTAGCAACTTGGTGTCATTAATTACCAAAACCAAACTTGGGCTTTCATTCTCCCCCTTTTTGGTAATTGATGACAACCATCACAAAGATATGTAATGAAATCAATTTTTAATTTCGATAGTATTAGCTCTCCCTATATATGTGCTTTCATGAGTTTGGTTCAATTGTGCACATATGTATGGATTTGAATTTTGGGAGAGTTACTACTATCAAATTGATGCTAAGGTATATAGAATGGACCTTTGAAGCGTGATACCAATCGGAGTTGCCTTTATATACCATCCTTAGCATCGATGTAGCTAGACACCACTTGTAATACATCACTTGTAAAGATCACAAACACTAAAATACCCCGTGAGATCAACATTATAAGCAAAAGGTGTCTAGATACCACTTATAAAGCTACTCTCAACAAATCATCATTCAAATTCTATTTCTAGAAATCACCATTCAATCAAGAGTATGAATTTAAGCTTTGCAATGCAACAATTCATCATGTTAATGCACATACAAATGTAACCAATAATTCATGAGCTTGCTCCCCCTACATATGTGCTCAATTTTAATTTTTCTCCCCCTTACTATATCTTTCTCCCTCTTTGTGACTTTTCTATCTTTGTGCTTTCTCCCTCTTTGTGACTTTTCTATCTTTGTGACTTTTCTCTCCCCCTTTGTCAACAATCACCAAAAAAAGGTGCCAATTTTAGTGAGAGTCAAGTCAATCAATATGAGGGAGTCCAAATTATGGTTCAATCTAGATCACTTGTCTAGAATATGTAATTCGGTTTGATCCAAGCACAAGCTTCTTCACACCTCATAAAGTATAAGGGTTATCTTGAGCATGTTGAATTACACATCATGAGCTCATTTTCTAGATTCAACACTAGGTTTGCAAGCCCACAAACATGTCATATGCTACCACTAGATCAATCAAACATAGAAGCAATAGTGGTACCATATATACAACAAAATCATTTGATTTTCATGAATGAGCCTATTTGTCATGCAAATATGTCTATATGTTCTAACCATGTCCTTAGCAAAGTATGAATGATATGCCAAACAACTTTATCTTGCTATGTTGGTGGAGAGGCATGTCACATAAGAATGTGGGGGTGCACTCATTTCAAGTTGGAGAAGTCAAGTATGTTCAATTCATTCTTCAACTTGTAAAATCTCTTTTCATCAAGTGGCTTTGTGAATATGTCGGCTAATTGATCTTCGGTGCCAATGCTTTCAATGCTAATATCACCCTTTTGTTGATGGTCTCTTATGAAGTGATGTCTTATGTCAATGTGCTTGGTTCTTGAATGTTAAACTGGATTTTGTGTCATCTCGATAGCACTCTTATTGTCACAAAACAATGGTACATTTTTGAACTTGATTCTAAAGTCACTCAAAGTTGCCTTCATCCAAAGCAATTGTGCACAACAACTACCGGCACTAACGTATTCGGCCTCAGCGGTAGATAGTGCAACACTATTTTGTTTCTTTGATGACCATGAAACAAGAGACCTTCCAAGCAATTGACAAGTGCTACTTGTGCTCATTCTATCAATCTTGCAACCACCATAGTCAGAATCCGAATATCTAATCAACTCAAAATTAGATCCCATGGGATACCATAGTCCAACATCATGAGTGCCCTTAAGATATCTCAATATTCTCTTGGTTGCTTTCAAGTGACTTTCTCTAGGTGAAGCTTGATATCTTGCACACTTGCACACACTAAACATCACATCCGGCCTAGAAGCGGTGACATATAGCAAACTTCCAATCATAGACCGGTATAGCTTTTGATCTACCATGTTTCCACTATCATCAATACCCAATTGATCATTAGTGCCCATTGGTGTACTCATTTGTTTAGCATCTTGCAATCCAAACTTCTTGATCATGTCCTTGATGTACTTGCCTTGACTTACAAAAGTGCCATTCCTCATTTGCTTGATTTGAAGTCCAAGGAAGTAACTAAGCTCTCCAATCATAGACATCTCAAACTCATTAGCCATCATATTTCCAAACTCTTCACAAAAGTCTTGGTTAGTTGATCCAAAGATAATGTCATCCACATATATTTGCAACACAAACAAGTCATTTCCAAGTTTCTTGGTGAAGAGAGTGGTGTCAACCTTTCCCATCTTGAACCCTTTAGAGAGAAGAAAATCCCTTAATCTCTCATACCATGCTCTAGGTGCTTGCTTCAAACCATACAATGCCTTCTTTAGCTTGTAAACATGGTCGGGCTTCTTGTTATCTTCAAAAATGGGAGGTTGCTCAACATAAACTTCTTCATTGATGTAGCCATTGAGAAATGCACTTTTGACATCCATTTGATAGAGCTTGATGTTGTGTGCACAAGCATATGCTAATAAGATTCTAATTGCCTCTAATCTTGCAACGGGTGCATATGTCTCTCCAAAGTCAAGACCCTCAACTTGTGTGTAACCTTGTGCTACCAATCTTGCTTTGTTTCTCACAACTACACCATCTTGATCTTGCTTGTTTCTAAAGACCCACTTAGTACCAATCACATTGTATTTCTTCGGCCTTTCAACAAGTTCCCAAACTTGATTTCTAGTGAAGTTGTTTAGCTCTTCATGCATGGCATTTACCCAATCGGAATCCTTCAATGCATCTTCTATCTTATTTGGTTCTAATAAGACAAATGAGTAATGCTCACAAAAGAATGCTAGCCTTGACCTAGTTTGAACACCGCTTTGAATTCCACCAATGATTTGGTCCAATGGATGATCTCTTGCAATACTAGTAGGTTGGAGCATTGGGAGTTGATTGCTTCCACTTATTTGACCTTGAACTTGAGCTTCATCATGAGCACCACTAGAGCTTGCTTGATTTGTATCAATTTGCACATTTTGGTTGATCACATGAATATCATCATCATCATCAACTTGCATCGACCTTATATCACCAATGTCCATATTCTTCATTGCATTTGATAATTGATCTCCTCTCACATCATCAAGGTTTTGAGATTCATTTTGAGATCCTTGGGTTTCATCAAACTCAACATCATGAACTTCTTCCAAGGTGCCATTAGTGAGATTCCAAACTCTATATGCTTTACTTGTGGTAGAATAACCAAGTAAGAACCCTTCATCATATTTCTTTTCAAACTTACTCAATATAGTGCCTTTCTTAAGAATATAGCATTTGCAACCAAATACTCTAAAGTATGCAATGTTGGGCTTTCTTCCATTCAATAGCTCATATGGTGTCTTCCCAAGCTTCCCATGGCAATAGAGACGGTTGCTACAATAGCAAGCCGTGTTGATGGCTTCACACCAAAATGAATGACTCACATTGTATTCACTAAGCATTGATCTAGCCATGTCAATCAAGGTTCTATTCTTTCTTTCAACTACACCATTTGATTGAGGAGTGTATGTTGGTGAGAATTGATGTCCAATACCAAGATCATCATATAAATCTTCAATTCTTGTGTTCTTGAACTCACTACCATTATCACTTCTAATCTTCTTGATGGTAGTTTCAAACTCATTTTGCACCCTCTTGACAAAAGACTTGAATAGATCATAAACATCACTCTTGTCATAGAGAAAGAACACCCAAGTATATCTAGTGTAGTCATCCACTATCACAAAGTCATACTTGTTGCCACCAATACTAGTGTATGTTATTGGCCCAAACAAGTCCATGCGCAATAGCTCAAATGCCTTTGATGTGCTCATTTCACTCTTACTAGGATGTGTATTTCCAACTTATTTCCCGGCTTGACAAGCACTACAAGGTTTATCCTTCTCAAAAGTGACATCTTTCAAGCCTCTAACTAAGTCATGCTTTAAAAGTTTGTTCAATTGTTTCATTCCAACATGACCAAGCCTTCTATGCCATAACCATCCCATACTAGATTTGCTAAGCAAGCATGATGTCAATTGTGTCTCACTATCATTGAAGTCAACCAAGTATAAGCTACCATGTCTAAATCCTTTGAATATCAAATTTGATCCATCAACACTTATGACTTCAACATCATCACTACCAAATATGCACTTGAAGCCAAGATCACAAAGTTGTGCCACCGATAAAAGACTGAAATCCAAGCTCTCAACTAGCAACACATTAAATCCAAGCTCTCAACTAGCAACACATTAGATATGCTCATATCATTTGAGATAGCAATTTTACCAAGCCCCTTGACCTTGCCTTTCTTGTTGTTGCCGAAAGTGATAGCATCAAAACTACCATTTTGACTTGTATCAATTGAATTGAACATACAAGAGTCTCCGGTCATATGTTGAGTGCACCCACTATCAAGCACCCAATGCCTTCCTCTGGCTTTGTAATTGACCTACAAGATAAGATCAATTCTTTTTAGGTACCCAAACTTGTTTGGGTCCTCCAAGGTTAGTGACCAAGCTCTTTGGTACCCAAATGACTTTCTTCTTTGATCCCATCCATGGTATACCAATGAACTTAGCATGAACACCATTTGTACCCTTGGTAAGCATATAGAAAGAATCAAACTTAATTGAGGATACATTAGCATTGGATTTCTTGTTCATGCATTGTTGCTCTATGTGACCAACTTGCTTGCAACTTTTGCAATAGCTACCATTGTTCTTCACAAAACGAGTCTTGTGAGGAGCAAAAGCGGCCTTACCTTTCTTGGGGTTATAGCCCAATCCCTCTTTATAGAGAGAAGCTCTTTGGCTACCCAAGCACATAAGCAAGTGGTCCTCACCACCATAAGCCTTAGCTAAGGTGTGATTGAGCTCTTTTACCTCCTTGAGATTTTCATTCTCAACTATAAGTGTGGAGTCACAAGTGAAACTATCACTACTAGATGAGGATGATGTAGATGCGCTATATGAAGGGTTAGTGGGAGTAACAACAATAGGCTTATGAAAGGATTCATTAATTATATCACATGATATGCCTATGTTGCAAGTTTTAGCTTTCTCAATATTAGTTGGCATGTTTTCACATTTTTCAACTAGAGAGGAATGAGCTTCTTCAAGCTTGGTGTGAGACTTTTGAAGCTTCTTATGGTCTACCTTTAGACTCTCATAAGATGCCCTAAGCTCATCAAGTTCTTACATAAGGTTTTTCTTTTCCTTAAGCAAGCCCTTATACTCCTTCCTAGATTCTTTATAATGTTGAGTGCAATCTTCTAGCATAGTGATTAGTTCATCTTTAGTGAATTCTTCTTCATCACTATCACTATCACTAGCATTATCATGATCACTCTCATCATCGGATGATACCTTAGCGGCCTTAGCCATGAAGCACGATGGAGTGTCAAAGAGGGAGACCTTCTCTTAGATGGCAATGCTAGCATGTCCCTTCTTCTTGCTCTTGTTGTTATCCTCATCATCACTTGAGGAATCATCACTATCCCATGTAGCAACATGAGAGTCATTCTTCTTCTTATAAGAGCTTTCCTTCTTCTCTAGCTTCTTCTTTTGCTTTTGCTTTTTTCTCTCCTTCTTGATAGCATCTTCATCATCACTATCATAAGGACACTTTGCAATGAGATGGTCCTTGCTATGGCATCTAAAGCATCTCATGGTATGCTCACTCTTCTTGGATGAGCTCTTCCTCCTTCTTGCACGATATCCTTTCTTCTTCATGAATTTGCCAAATTGCTTGACAAAGAGAGCCATCTTCTAATCAATGTCATCACTATCACAAGTGTAACACCCTAGGTGTTGATCACCAATTAAGTAGTGGGTTTAAGCTCAAACATGATAGATTAAGTGGAGATGACGATGGCAAGGTCAACCTATGGAGATGAGCCTGACCTAAAGTTGGATGTTGCACCATTGCTTTACATATAGGCCATTTTCAAAGATATATGCTCGGATGGTGTTATTGCAATATCTTCATGTGTCTCACCTTAATACCTATCTATATTAGTCACTGGAAAAAGTTTCATGAAGTTTGGAATCAAAAAGTCACATGAAATGATAAGTTATATGCTTGTTTGGATTATAACTGAAACATGCATATGAAACAAGGAAACATGTGAACTAGTGCTTATGCAACATACAAGTACAACATGTGCAACAAACCTTTGCAACATGTGGAACATGTGTAGCTTGTATCTTGAAGCAAACACATGAAACAATTGAAGTATGGCCTTGGAACAAGCACTACAAATATAGTGACTTCTATGTTTCAGTGCATGTGAGGCCTACACTTTTGTGCAACCTATGCATGGTGGGTATGTTTGGCCTCTACAACACCTTAACTACACTTAGGACACTTAATGGAACAATGTTCATGTTGATCATTTCGCCTAAATATGATTCTAAGTGATGGTTGACCATGCATGGACCCTAGAACCCTTTTGTTTGACCATTTCAAAAGTGTGACCTAGAAGCTTTGCATAACTGTGCACCCTTTTACAAAGTTGTAGAGAATTTTATAAGGAACAAACTTTGTTTAAGAGTCAAGTCATGAAAATGAGTGGAACATACTCAAAAAGGGCCCACAAGTCAGAAATAGGGCTGAATTCAGCACTTAGCAATTTTAAAACCCCGATTTCAGTGTCTCCGACATTGGCATTCCGCGTTCTCCAATTTTTATTAAGCAACTTGGTTGGACCTCTTAATAAAAGTTGGAGCTAACCATATGGGGAAGGTCTAGGAAGAAGTTGACTTAAATTGGATCCTGTTTTGATCACCCTTTTTGGGTTTCCTTGATCATGGTCAAATATGTTGACAATGCTAACTTGGACGTTAATTAGCCGCTGATCCATAACCTTAATGGCTGTGACCTCTTAATCAAAGTTGGAGAGTATTCTGTGGTGAACAAACTTCCTTTTTGGCCCATGATCCAAATCAGCCCGTAACTAGCCCAAAATCTCCTCCCACCTCAACCACTTCGATGTACACCACGTGCTCGAGACAATGCACGAACGGCCGACACGTCCTCCTCTGCGTGGCGGCCATGCTCGGCTCCGCACCCCACCGTGCCAATGCGCGTCTGCACCGATGCCGCGTGCCCTGCCCTTCCTCGCGACTGGAATGGGGAGCTGAGCTCATCCTCACTCTCGCGTGCCCTCACTGCCCAGCTCTCGCTCGCTCGCCCTCGCTTCGCTCGCAGCACGCGCACGCGCGGGCACAGACGCCGCCGCGGCCGCCATGGCAGCCGCCGAGCAGAGCTCCGGCCACCGCTGCGTTCCCGCCGCTCCGAGCAGCTCCGCGGGCGTACGTGACCCCCCTTGGGCTTTCCCGTCCCTCGTCCACCACCGGCATTGCTTCCCCTCGCGCGAACGCGGCCGCTGCCGCCATTGCCGGCCGTCGGGTCACCGGTCATCATGGCCAAACCACCTCGAGTCACCACGGCCACAACTGTGAGCTCCACCACCTTCACTTCGTTGCATTCCAACCCCCGCGCGCAACCACGGCGGGCCAGCGCCGCTGGAGGGCCGGCGCCGCTAGCACGGCCGCCGGTGAGCCGCTGCTCCGCGTGGCCCCGCTTCCTCCGACCATCTCAGGCCAAGCCGCAACCGCCTTCGGATGCGCCTCGCCGCCGCACAGCTCCCGCGCTGCTCCTCCGTCGCAGGCGAGCCGCAAGCCGGCCTTTCCCCTCGCCGGAGGCCGCCTCCCCTGCTCGGCCGAGTTGAGGAAGAGGACTGGCGCCTCTCCTCTCTCTGTCTCTCTGTGTGTGAGCATGACAGATGGGCCCAACCAGCAGCAGGTCCCACATGTCAGCGTTATGAGAGGCACAGTTGGGGTACACGTCCGGGTGCACCTAGCTTTAAGTAGGGTTTGAGTGATTTTGTTTTTGAATTTCAGATTTTATGTTATCTTTGAAAATCCATATCTCTTGCTAGGTAAATCCAAAAATAGTAAATGAGGACTTTTTGGAAACCTTGAGAAAAAATCTATGCAGTGGAGTCATAATATGTTACATGTTTGTAGGTATTTTCTAATGTCTTTATTTAAGTTTTAAAAATACTCTAAAATGCCTTTAAACTTGACCAGAGCCATATCTGGAGTTTTAGAACTCCAAAAATAGTGATTCTTATTTTGTTAATTTTGTGATGACATGTACTTGCTAGTAAAAATATTAAACATACTATTTGTTCACTGTTTTCTTAGGGTTTTGATTTGACCTTGATAAATAAGGAATTTACATTATATTGCTTGTTATTTTTATATCTTGAGTTGTGCTGCTCCAATTTATGTGAAATTTTTATGGTAGTCTTTCCATGCTATGAATGTACTATGGTAGAAATTTCATGGTCATTGCTTACTGTAGGATCAAGTTATTGATTTAACTTGTTTATGTCTTGATAAATAGCTTATAAATAATATATAAATGATAAAATAGAAAATGTTGTTCCATTACCTTAGTATGATGTTTCTCTATCATATTGATTCATAATATGGCCTTGTGTTCACAGAAAATATGGAGTGTTAAGTTTAACTTGCTCTCACATGATTTATTGCTATAGCCATTTGTCTTTTTCATAGAGGTTGTTATACATGTCCAAATGGTTTCAAATTTGGATAGTAGACTTTTGGGATCATGTGTAGGCCTATGTAATTTTGATAGAATTTATTATGCACTTTTGATATGTGTTCATAATTCCACCAAATTATCTAAATAAATTAAGAAAATGCATTAAAAGAAATTATTTAGGGATGGACACTATGTTTTCTGGTGTTCATTAGTCATGTGTGAAATATTGGTAAAGTTTGTTCTATCCAATTATATGTTTGCAACATAAGTTAATAATTATTTCTTACAAATGAGGTTTCTGAACAGATTTGAGAATATTGTTAATTACCCTATACAAATGATGTTTTCATGTCTTATGTGCTATAACAAAGTTGTTGTGAATTTCATGATCTAGCTGCTGTTAAATTTTGGTGGCATTTGGCCATAGGGTTTAGAAACTACAGCTGTTCTAAATTGAGTTCAGATTTATGTTGCTCTCTGTCCTTCCAGGACAGATTCTGTACCTTCTGTATTTCGACCTAGTAAATGTTAGTATCAGATTTAGATGATATTAAATGAAATGTAGAGAATTTCATAAGCTTTCCAGAATGTCTTCTTTCAAGTCATTTGGATTTAGAGATCTCCAGTTATGAGTAATTTACTGAGCTACTGTATGTATGTCCAGAAAGTGACAGATTTTAGTTGTAGTGCTTTGATTAACTTTGCCGTGCTAATGTGTTGAAGTGTGACTCATACCTTTGAAAGTACTTGGGTTAGTACCCTGTGATCTTGAGGCTTGTGTCTTGCTTGATGTGTTTGCAATCTTCTATGTTATGCCTTAGTGAGGATTAAGTTAATTAGCTCTAGGTGTTTAGGAGAACTTTGGTATGCTTGTTTGATTACTTTGTTTATTGCACTTCTATGCATTCATACATATGCATTGTTGCACCTCATTTAGGTACGTTAGCTGAAGCACGTGAAGGACCTAAGGTGGAGCCAAACCCGAAGATGGAGTTGGTGGATCCATCCCGAAGATCGAAGGACCGGACAAGTGGTAGATTGGAAGATGCTCGCCAAGCGAGTTCTTCTGACATACTCTAACTGAGTCGGATCCCAGGCAAGCCCCGGAGCATTATAAGCCTCCTACCTTCAAAGCAATTAATTCTATATATGTTATGAATATTGTTGCATTAAATGGTAGGAGTTGGTTGAAAACCTTGCTGTATTATATCATTCCTTGTCCAGATATATGAATCCTTGAATCCTACATAGACTAGGATCGAGTAGATGCTTAGCCCTGCTTTAAGCGGTAGAAGTTAGGTGATTTCCTATCACCTGCGAGATATAGGGATGTTCATATATGGCACGGTTGGCTATATTTGCTATCGTGGAATAGAACCATGTGTTAATAAAATGAAAGGAGACCGGGCGGGATGACGATAGTGAAGCAACAAGGCATGGAGGTCTTGGGTGTGAATCTATCCCCGTCTGAGTCGTTTAAGGACCGATTCGCTGTACGTCCTTGAGTCATGTTGAACGCAGTCTAACACTTAGTTAGCCGGATAAACCGTTCCGACCACGAAGCCGAGTAATGTGATTCAGGCCGGGAATCGAATGGTAGGTTGCTTCTTGGAGGAGAGAAAGGATGTGCTTGGGGACATTGGCGTGAGACCAAGGGGGGGTTAGAGTCCCTATCACCTGGCAGAGTGTCGCCCTTGGGGTCACGACATCATTCGGACCCGCGATTCCTGAATCATATGAAAAGGTGGCTTGTGTGACCCTGGCAGGGGCCTGCGCGGTGAGTGTTAGAAATACCCCTCCAGCTGGATAGGAATTCGATTCGAATCGCCGTCGCTCCCGGTTAGCGAGCACTTGACTTGAGCAGCGACAACGTAGATTCAATTAAATTGAACTGATGGTTAATTGGATCACGATGGAAAGATTGCCTCAATTTATACCTGCTATGGTTAATATTGTTTGCTCCTAATAAAGTGAGTGCTCTAGTACAGGTGCTAATATAGATGACAGGTTAATGATGATTAACTTGATGCTTAAGCATTAATGATTACTTATCTGTATTAAGCTTTTATGCAAAATGTTGTCAAGCTAGCCCTACTTTATATCAGCCTTGCATGATCCTTGGTGTCACCTTATTTCTGGTTTCTGACGGGTAAGTCTAGCTGAGTACTTTGTCGTACTCAGGGTTTTATCCCCACTTGTTGCAGGTTATGATGTATCATGGCGACTGCAAGAGTTGGTTGGCTCCTGCCGTAGAGGCGGAGTGTGATCACGGGCATGATCCTTCTGAGTTATCTTCTCTAATGCTTTTGTGAAAGTTGACCTTGGTACTGGCATGTATTTGAAATAAGAGTGTTGTTAGTTTCAAATTACTTTGTTTCCGCTACTTTTGAACTTAAGTTGTAATAACTATATTGAACTCCGATGTATATTGAATTACTTATGAAATGGTTGTAACATGTGACTTGTTATGTTGAATCACTACGATCTTGGCTTGTATGTTGGTTGGTTTGAAATCCCTCGTGATTTCATTGGACTACCGGAGTTATATGGGCTCAAGTGTGAGAATTTAATCACTTCGGTGATTGTTTTTATACTTGTGCTCTTATAATTTGGACGTTCTGTTACAACAAGAGCTTGAGTCTTCATCACTTGATGATTCAATCTTTGATTTTCCCTTGGATGTGGTGGCTTTGAATGCCACACTCTTCTTCTTTTCATCATCTTTCTTCTCATTTTCCTTCTTCTTCTTGACCAACTCATCCTTCTCATCATCTTCTCTATATGAATCATCGGTCATCACTTCTTGGAATATTTGTTGAGGAGTTGAATCCTTCAATGTAGTCCTCACTAGCACGGTGATCAATGTATCAAATCTCTTGGGTAGACTTCTCAAGAACTTCATAGAGAATTGATTGTCCTTGACCTCCTCACCAAGTGCCTTGAGCTCATTGACAATGACTTGCAACCTATGAAACATCTCCGGTACACTCTCATAATCTTGCATCTTGAAGCTTGAAAATTTTTCTTGCAAGATATATGCTTTAGCGGTCTTTGTACCTTCGGTGCCCTCAAATGTTTCTTCTAGCTTGGCCCAAGCATCATGAGCAATCTCTATGTTCTTTACTTGTTCAAATGTCTTGTCATCTAATGCCTCATGAAGAGCACTAATGGCAATGTCATTGCATTGGAGCTTCTTCTCTTCCACCGGTGTAGGTGCTTCCGGATTAGCAACCTCAAATTTTGTTTCGGTGACCTTCCACACTTCTCTATTGATTGACTTTAGGTGTGCGGTCATCTTAACCTTCCAATATGCATAATTTATGCCATCAAAGTGAGGTGTCTTCTTGGTGTTGTTGATGTGCAAGCTTAATTGAGCCATTCCTTTTTCACCGTAGGTTGTTAAGCCTCAAATAAATGGTGCCTCGGCTCTGATACCACTTGAAAGGTCCAAATAGGCTAGAGGGGGGTGTGAATAGCCTAATTAAAACTTCTACAAGAATTACTTATCCACACGTTAGAACGAAAAGTGGCGAAGCAAATGCACTAGCTCTAACTAATTAAGCAAGTCACCTACACAAGTCTATAACAAAGCTAATCACTAAACACAACAACAACTACAAGTTAGAAACAAGAAGTAATACAAGAGAAGAGCTTTGAGTGATTATACCGCCGTGTAGAGATGAGAAGTACCAATCAATCAATCACACAAGAGAAGTTCTCGGGAAGAGAATGACATAAGAATTTATCCCGAGGTTCACTTGCTTCCCGGCAAGCTACTCCCCGTTGTGGCGATACACCCACCTGTCGGTTCGCGAGCTAATCGACTATCAAGAGTCGAGCCCTCGGCGGGCACCGCACAACCGCACACAAGATGGGGATCCTCTAAGCCACGAGCTTCACTAGAGTATCCAATTTGCGAACTCTCACGGGGAAGGATCAAGAACCCCTTACAACACTTGGTGAAGGCTCCAACAATCTCTAATTGTGAGCTCAATCACCTCTGCTGCTCCAAGCCGTCTACCGTGTCGGAAAACACGGAAGAGTAACAAGAAATCCGTAGCAACTCAAAGATCAAGTGCCTCTAGAATGCAACTCTCAAGCAATGCACTTGAATCTCACTCAATCTCACTCAAGATGTGCAACTACGCAAAGAGATGAGTGGAGGGGTTGTTCTCTAGCTCAAAGTATGTCTCTAGGTCTCAAAATGTGCAAGAGTTACCCTCAAACCCCGGCTAACGTCTATTTATAACAAAGGGGTACACAGCTAGCCGTTATGGACGACGCAGTTCAAAACGGGATGACCGGATGCACCGGTCAGGGTGACCGAACGCGTCCGGTCACTACAGGACAAGCGTGAATAGTGCGTGTCAGAAGTTACCGTTGCTATGATCGGACGCGCTCTAGCGTATGACCGGACGCGCTCTAGCGTATGACCGGACACGCTGGTCAACTGACCGGACGCGCCGATCGCTCAGCACCGCGAGCCTGCGAAGCAACGACCGGACGCGTCCTAGCGAATGACCGGATGCGACAGTGCCAGCGTCCGGTTTAAGTCCAGTAAGCTCCCTCAACGACCGGACGCGTCCGATCGTACGTGACCGGACGCGCCTCGCGTCCGATCATCACTCCTGCGCTCTCTGCCCCTCTGGACGCCTGACCAGACGCGCCGGTCCCGTGAAGGACCGGACGCGCCGGTCGCGCGCTATGCTTCTGCGCACAGGTGAACTGACCGGACGCGCTGGTCAGGCCAGACCAGCGTCCGGTCACTCACCCTAGGCACGCTAACCGAATGAACTGACCGGACGCGCTGGTCAAGCCGTGACCGCGTCCGGTGCAGCGTCCGGTCACCACAGTGACCTCCGTTCGTCTCCGTTTCTTTTTCGACTTCCGGCGCAAAAGAAAATAGGCATTTCACTTCCCCAAAAAGCACTGAATCCCGCCTCGCAAGCTCGGCGGGAGGGAGAGAGTTACCCAAACCCCTATCTACAGCTTAAACTCCACCGCCTTCGCAAATGTGCTAACACGACCATGTGTAAATCACCATGTGCATGTGTGTTAGCATTTCACAATCATTTTCCAAGGCGTTATGTTAGCTCTTTACTAGATCCTAATGCATATGCTCAAGACAATGATCTAGTGGCACTTGATTCCCGAGCTAACTGTGATTGCCCCTCTTGATAGTCGGCTATCTATCCTAAACCCAGTCAATCACTTCTCTACTCATCTTAGACCGGCAAAAGAAAAACCCTATGGTTATACCTTTGCCTTGCGCTCTTAGATCCTTCTCTTTCACTTGATCATCATGTCCTTCATTTTATGTGCATCTCCACCATGATCATCATTTCATGTCCATGCACCATCTCTTTGTGATCTTGTGGCCACCACTCCTTGCCACATACACCTTCATCACATGTGTTGCTTATGCCTAACTCAAAACACTTAACACATGACATTAGCAACTTGGTGTCATTAATTACCAAAACCAAATTTGGGCTTTCAACACAGTGTACGGGGAAGCTGTTGGGTCTTCATTCTCCAACTATTTAAAGCCATACATGGTAAGGCATCACAATGTTCTTAATATTCATGATAAGTACTTCAATGTTTGGAAATGTTCTTTATGCGCGCATTCGTGAAAAAAAGAAATGTCCTTTATCTATTAAATTGACTCATGCAGCGCCTCCTTTGTCTTGGTTTTATTTATTTATCAATGGTAAAATAATCTTTACCTGTTAGCTCGAGAAAAAAATACTGTCCTTTTCACCTTCATCATGGTTTCCCATAGAATGAGACATCTTATATTGTCTCTTCCATGATTTGATATTGCACTAAGTACTACTATATAACCTTTGTTACATAAGTTACCTGGAATTCTGGAATCGAGTGTTTCGGCACTTTGACTACCGGCAAACTATTAATTGATCCTTTTATTGTTTTTTTAGTGACACACCATTTTCTGCTGTTAAGCTGTCGTGTGTCCTGATTGATGTCTTAGATGATTTGATGTTTCTTCAATATATCACCTTTCTGGGATAGTCCCTTGCCACTTTACTTGCAATTTTGCTTCGTGGTTTTCTTTTGGGCTGCCATTTGTGTCTAAATACTGGATGCTTTTAGTTGCAAGGACAAACCTTGCCATTTGAACATTTTCTTAACATCTCATCAGTTTCTGTTCATTACTAGGACAAACCTCCATGAATAACATCAAGCATTTTTTAGATAATGTGCCCTTGCTCCTTTTTTGGGGGGCTTTATAACAAGGCCTGTTGGAATATCTTTATGTCACTTGGCATTTCCAAGAACATGTTTACATCTAAATTAATGACACATGAATCCAACAGGTAGGTCGCTTTTCTTCACCCCTTATTCTCCAATGGTTGCATGCTCAACACGAGAATGTCTTGGAGTGGACAAAACGTACTATTGAGATAGAGGTTTGTTATTCCGCAGAAGTTCACTGCTACTTTACTTCTTTATTAGTTAATGATCTGTAAAAGGTTGAGTACTAGTAGAACAGGGAGTACTTAACAATGTTGTCATTTCTCATCCACTTTTCATTAGACTTGGTGTCTCCTTGGTCTATGTGCATAACCATTGTGGATTTATGTTGTGAAATGGAGCGAATAGTTAATTGTGCATTTGTTTTTGCATTTAGTGATATTCATATGTGATGTCCCTGCACACGTGTTTGTAGAGAAGATAAGGGAGCTCTCTGCCTTTTGTGTATAAAAATGGCACTATTGTAATATGTATCAGGTACTATCATTTGCTAAAACCAGTCACGTACTGTTAGAAGAGTCAAGGGCCTATTGGGCCTTAGCCCGTTAGGGTTAATTAGTCGCTTACTTAGGGGTCAAGTAAGACCTCTTCTCTATATAAGGAGAGGAGATGTATCAATCTAATCAAGCAAGAAATTAGAAGGAAAAACCTTCTCTCTTGTCGGCCATGGGCGAAGCCCCGCGGCTGACGTTCTCAGCGCCCCTCACAGCCCTAGCAGCCGGGCCTCTCCCTCTCTCACGTGAACAGTACCCATGGTTACTATAGCGGCGCGGGTACTGTAGCACGACGGCCACCGGCGCTCCCCTCGGCTCTCCCCTCTCGATCCCAACAGCCCACATGACACATACTCACCACAATTTCGTGTGGTATATTGAGGAATCATATAATACAGTTTAGGGTGTGAAATTTATAATGGCAGTCAGGTCGGAATCTAAGTTGCATGTGTGTGGTAGCATAACTACCAGCCTGACACAATGATGTTTTATGTGGCTTACTGTTACTTGCCAACCGGACCATGGAACACCTGTTAGCTGGTAACTTTAATGTGTGTGAGAGCGCATTTTGTGAATGGTGCAGTTGATGAGAGATTACATTATTCAATTCCAGAAAATCCACAATCAAACCACCTACTTAAGCTTCACGAGTGCCATATGGTCTGACTAGGAAACAGTTAGCAACTGGTACCTGATTACCTGTAGTTTGTCACTTTTAACTTCACCATGTTGGATGTGCCTAGTTAACTTTAGAAATTTGAATGGCATCGTTGGCTCTCCTAAGTCCTAACTGTCCAATTGTCCGATGCAATTGATTATAAGCTCTCTTTTCTTGATCATCTTTGGGGATAGGATTGGACACCTTTATCAGCTCACCAGAAACAAGCAAGATCTGTGGTTGAAGTATTCCGGATCGTGGAGGAGGTCAGTTTTTTTAATTGACTCAGAAGTTTCTGCACAATATTCTCCTTACTCTCAAGAGATAAACGGAAACCATTTTTTTAGCATTAATATGGTTCAAACTTCACCATTATCATTTTGCATTTTTATTACTTGTAGTCCTATTTGATCCTAAGTGCAAGCAGAATATCTGAGCTTACATCTTGAAGGCAGAAGTTTTCTGTTAATATTATTTCTGATTACCTTTTGAACCAGTGCTTTGATTATAAAACTGAAAATTATGCTTTGTTGAATCATTGTTCATTGGGGGTGCTTAATATTCTCTCTAATTCCAAATGTAAGTCATTTCGGGACATTGACACCGTCTATGAGATTAAATTTTGATTAGAAATTTTTATAAAAGTGTAATAAAACATATTATGAAATTACTTTTTATGATCAATCTATAAGCATCAACCTTATGCTGTAAGTCTAGTTAGATTTTTAGCTATTGGTGGTCAAAGCTAAAAGTGTGACTTAGGACAAACCTAAAACGACCTACATTTAGAACCAGGGGGAGTATATGCATATTTTAACTATCACTCTGTTCTTTCTTTGGGTTCTTATATTTCACCATTTTATGTGCAGACTGTTTATCAGTTCTTTAATGCGAGCCTGCCCCTGGAAATCGTCCACTTGCGAAGTCTACTCATCGGAATCACTAGCAGTCTTGAAGTCTATTTGCTTCACATGGAAAATCAACAAGGTATGTGTCAAGTTTTGGATAGATATTGATGTACTATCTTGGGTAATTGTTTTTGTTACATAGTCTGTTAAGCTACTCTGAATTGAACACTTGCATACATATATATACACATACAAAAGGGGCAGTTGCATACCTGCCAGGCATGGTGCCTTTCCTATATACTGTAGCTAGCTCATCTACCAACTATTCAAATACTCCTATGCTGTCTACTGTTTCTGACCATCTTGCCTATCAATCAAAAGAACAAGGAGCTGACCTATATATGTCAGTAGCAACTACTAATGCTCTTGATGGTGATGAACACCGGAATTACTTATCTATCAACATGTATTAACTATTGCTATTGCAAACTCTTCTGAAAATACTTACTGTTAGACAGCCGTGTATGGCTGGTCTGGGCCTGGGCCTTGCGGCCAGCCCTTGTAGCTGCCCTGCGTTGGATTCCTTGTCCAGCAAGGGTGTAGATTGAGTTGTATATGGTAGAGATACCGGAGGGTCGGTTCTGTTTCCATAAGCCGCCCTATCTCTACCTATATATGTACACGAATCATGTAACCCAATAATCAATCTACAATCTTACGCTGCATAACTTCTCTCACTTACGTTCTGCTCTTTTGTTCCTCAGTTTTCTTCAGAACATCTCGTTATGCAAATATTTCCCTTTTTTCTTGACAAATAACAAGTCTGTTTTACAGCTTGCAAATATTTTGGTGCTTCATGCACTCTCTTTTTCAAGTTGAAAATTGATAGTAGTGAACCTGGACCTTAAAGTTAGCATCATTTCTTGATAGGTTATCCATTATTGAGGTCAGAAACATCAACATAGGCATTGATGGTTCTGTTTCTACAATGCTAAATTTGCATATTTCAAATGCTTTGTTGATTGCTGCATTGTTTTGGGCTGCCAGAATCAGTGGGATGCCCTTTTACATATTGTTTAAGTAGCATAGGCCTTTTAGTATACATTAACTTTCCCATGGGGTGACCTTATTCTTATCTTACAAATAATGTCTTTTCAGAAGAACCAGGAAATAACTGTATTTATGTTGTCTTCCTGTTGCAGTGTCTGGATCTACCCTTCTTCCTAGTGCTCCAGTCTTGACACGTTATGCAGAATCAATTAATCCATTTGCAAAGAGGAAACTTATTGAGCCTTCGGTTCCTGAAGAAAAGGTGGCTATGAAGTTGAACAATTTGACAGTGCCCAAATTATGTGTGAAACTCAACACTCTTCAAGTGAGTTTTCTATTGATTACCTTTCTCCATTCATTTTCACATGAGTTTAATTGTCTAGGCCTTTTTCTGATACTCTGCACTTCTGTGGTCTGCTTATTGTAGATGCTTTGATGCTAATATAGTTAAGGTTGTGTAACAACTAACAAGTCCATGATCAGATTGCCAATATTTTCATGGTCCATGGATGAATATTATTTTAGTAGATTTTGAATCCCCAACACATGCTAAGAGTTCAGGACAGTGGTCCTGGAAAACCTTTCGTAGACATCTGTTGTGTTGCTATTTAGTCAATGCCGTTATATCTATACTAGTAGTTGGCACTTCATAGGGAGGGCCATCTTGCTCCATCGAATTCCTTTTATATCTGACACATATATGATTGTAGGTTTTATTTTAGAGTAAATTACTCCTATGGTCCCACCATACAACAACTTGGCTGAGGTGCTTCTACCTTGTAATTCTTGTTTCGACCTGACCCCAGTGACCCTTCTGTTTCCTAAATGCTGCAGTTCATCAGGGATCAACTTGATGCCATAGAAGAAGGTATCAAACAATCCTGGGTCTCTGTCTTGTCAGGTATTCTCCTGAGTACATTCATTATTCCTTTGCCTTCCTGTGATGTTATGTTGAACATTTTTGCTACTCTCTCTGTTCCAAATTGTTGGAATATGTGTGTATTAGGCCCATGAGGCTAGGCCCATGAGACCCATGTATGGTTACCTATATAGATACCCTTTTAGGGTTAGCCCAAAGATCAATAGAATCACTTTCCTCAACATGGTATCAAGAGCCTAGGGTTTTCTCTTTCCTGCTCCTTCCCAAACCTAGCCGCCGCCGCCACTCCTGGCCGGCGCGCCGCCGCCGCCGCCATGGATGGCCGCGCTCCTCCTCCCCTTCCTTCCTCCTTCCCCCTCTCCCCTCCTCCTCCTGGGCGCAGGTCGCCGTGGCTCCTCCACTGACCTCCGCCGCCACCCCTGCTCAGCGGCCCGGCACCGCCGCCGCTGCCATGGCTGTCCGCGCGGGCGCAGCAGCAGCCGCCGTGGGCGCGGGTGCGGGAGTCCCGGGGGCTGCAGCCGGCGAGCCGCCCGCACTCCTCCCTGCTGCTGCCCTCCACGCCGCCGCCAACCATCCTCTGCGGCCCGGCTCCGCCGCCGCTGCCATGGCCGCTAGCGCAGGCGCAGCAGCAGCCGTCGCGGGCGCGGATGCGGTCGTCCCAGCCGCTGCAGCCGCCGATCCGCCCACGGATGCCACCCTCCTCCCTGCGGGCGCGGCCCTCCTCCCTGCGGGCGGTCTGGACGCCGTCCCAGGCGCCGTCTTCCCGGGGGCAGCTCTGGACCATCTCCCCGACACCATCTTCTCGGTGGGGGCAGCCACTGACGGTGTCCACTTCCCAAGCGCCCATCTTCCCGCCCACGGAGGCTTCCCTGCACCGCCTCAGCAGCCACCGACCATCCTCTACTCTGGTCGTGCCGACCCTACTCTCGCCGCTGCCCTCGTCGCCGCTCGTGCTGCCGCTGCCGAGGACCAAGCTCGTGTCCACGCGGCAGCCCTTGCCTGGGAGCGTGAGCGGGATGCGGCTGCTGCCCTGGCTCGCCAGATCGCTGACGTGGAGCAGCGCCTCGTCCCTACCGCCTACCACAACCTTGGGTCCACCTCCTCGGGCTCGACAGGCAACCGCGCGTCTACCACCGCGGTCATCTGGCACGACCCGGCTGATACCCTCGTGGCGTAGCTCCACTACTAGGCCGGGAGGGTCCAGAACATCCGCCTGCTCGTCCCGGTGGTTCTCGAGCCGGAGTCGCCCTCCTACGCCCGTTGGCGAGACCTGGTCCTCCTCACCCTCCACCGCTACGCCCTTGACGACCACGTCCTCGTCGATGCCACGGTCGCGGCTCAAACCCCCTCGTGGCTGCGCCTTGACAACATCGTCCTCTCGTGGATCATCGGGACGATCTCCCTCGACCTCCACGACCCCGTCCGCAACACGGCGGATGCTCGCCAGGCCTGGCTGGCCCTCGAGGGCCAGTTTCTAGGCAATGCCGAGGCCCGGGCTCTGAGACTTGATGCGAGTTTCAGGACCTTCGTCCAGGGTGACCTCACTATTGGTGAGTTCTGCCGCAAGATGAAGATCACGGCAGACTCCCTCGGTGATCTTGGCTGGCCCGTGGAGGATCGCATCCTTGTTCTCAATGTCCTCCGCGGGCTCAGCGACCGCTACGCCCACCTTCGGACATGGATCACCCGCCAGCGCCCCTTCCCCACCTTTCTCTAGGTCCGTGATGATCTTGTCATGGAGGAGCTTGCTCAGGGTCTCCAGCCTGGGTCCACCGCCGCCCTGGGATCCTCGACCTCCTCGACGGCCCTTGCAGCCACTCCGCCACGTCCGTTCGCTCCACCGCGTCCATCCGCTACGCCGCAGTCGTCCCTTCTTGGTCCTCCTCCCTCTGGGCTGAGTGGGGGTGGGGGGCCATGGCGGTCACCGTCGCCGCGGCACTAGACGTGGGGGGGGGCATGGTGGGCCCAACCTGGCGCCTACGACTCCACAGGGTGCATCATGGCCGTCCTTCCACAACCCGTGGTCTGGGCGCATCTCTATGTGGTCTTTCCACGCTCCTGGAGGTGCGACTCGCCCACCGGCGGCCCTGTTCACTGGTGCTCCACCTCCCGGCGTCTCCACTATGTCTCCGTGGGCCACACCCTCCGGCACCCCGCCTGGGCTTGCCGGTTGGGACCAGGCGGCCTTGGCTCGGTCGTTCAGCACCATGGACCTGACACCCCCTGTCAGCCCTGAGTGGATCACCGACTCGGGAGCCACCTACCACACCACCCCTGACTCTGGTATACTATCTTCTGTCCATTCTCCCTCTTCCTCTCTCCCTTCGTCCATTATGGTCGCAAATGGTTCGTGTCTTCCTGTCACGTCTGTGGGTACCACCGGTGCTCACGGCTCTTTTCGTCTTCCTGATGTTCTTGTCGCTCCTTCTATGGTTCACAACCTCCTTTCTATTCGTCGTTTTACAGCTGACAATTCTTGTTCTGTGGAATTTGACTCTTCTAGTCTTACTGTAAAGGATTTGGCTTCCCGACGTCCTCTGCTCCGATGTGACAGCATGGGGCCCCTTTACACTCTTCGCTTCCCGACGGCTACTTCATCTTCTACGCCATCCGTTTTGTCAGCTGCCTTCGCCGCCTCTCCTCCTCTACTACTTGGCACCCAAGTCAAACTTATTTAATAACTTTGAGTCTTTGACAGAGCATTTAGAAAAATACACTTACATCCCAAACATCAAATTAGTTACATTGAATTTTTGATGAAATATGTTTTGATAGTGTATTTATGAACTTTTGTCAATAGTTTTTTTTCCTGAAAACTTGTTCAAAGTAAGATAAGTTTAGGACAAAGGGAGTATTATAGAAAGTTTGTTATTATATTGGCTCACTTGCTGGAACAAGCATTATTGATATTGATGATCCCCTTTGACCTTCTTTTGACTCGGTATACCTCGTTCTTGCCAAGCTTTTTTTTTCTCGAAAAACGCAGGAGATTTGTGCATCATTATATTAAGAAGAAAATGGGTGAAAGAACCCAACACAAGTACAACACACACCCCAACACTACGAACTCACATACAAAACACAACACAGCAGACTCAGCTCACCAGAGCTGGCTGCAAGGCAACCCACCCAGACCTAATCAAAAACTAATCTCCTGGAAGGTGGGCTGACAAGAGGGATAACCCTCGAGCACCTGTCAAGGTCCACAGTCGGCGTTCCTCACTAGCCATGATTAAAGCCCCAGCAGTACTTGGAGCCGCTCCATCAAAAACACAACGATTGCGATGGTTCCAAAGAATCCAAGCCCCCAACGTGATTAGGGAATTAGGCCTGATTTAGATTGCAAATATTTTGAACCCGATGAATAGTACCATTTTCGTCTTATTTGGCAAATATTGTCCAATCGTGGACCAACTAGGCTCAAAAGATTTATCTCGTGATTTTCAACTAAACTGTGTAATTAGTTATTTTTTTACCTACATTTACTACTTCATGCATGGGTCCAAAGATTGATGTGATGGAGAGAGAGTGAAAAAATTCTAACTTTTGGGGTGCATCTAAACAAGGCCTTAACCCCTTGTCTTAACTGCTCAGGAGTAGTACTATTAGCTCTGTCCCACCACTCAAAAAAGGAGCTTTCACTAGGTTGTGGAGATAAGGCCAGGAGACCAACCTGCCTTAGCAAATGGAACCAGAATTCCCTAGCAAAGACGCAACCGACCAGGAGATGGTTTACAGTTTCCTCCTCTTGATCGCAAAGTGGGCAACAGTCCGGACGAGGCAGCCCCCGTCGTGCAAGGCGGTTAGCTGTCCAGCACTTATTATGCGCCACTAACCACATGAAGAACCGACATTTTGGTGGCGCCCAAGTCTTCCAAACTAATTCCCATGGTGCAAATAGGGTAGCACCCAGGAAAAAAACCCTCATATGCCGACTTGGCCGAATACTAACCGTTTGAGGAGAACCTCCAAATATGTTTGTCCTCCCTTTGTGGCTGTAATTCAGTGTCTGCAATTATATCCCGTAGATGCAGAAATTCAACTATTACGCCAACAGTTCGCGCCCCCTTAATGTCTGCAATCCAAGCATGGTTGATGAGAGCTTCCTTGACTGTGCGCTGCTTGGTCCGTCTTTTGGGGATGGCAGCAAACAGTTGAGGAGCTAGCTCAGCTATACACTGACCATGCAGCCACCTATCAGTCCAAAAAAGGGTATGCGCGCCATCACCGACTTCAGAGATAACAGCCACCGCAAAGAAAGCTTTCGCCTGCTCAGGGACATGAATTGGGAGATGAGCCCAGGGACGGTCTGGCTCTGTTTTTTGCAGCCATAACCATCTCATTCTTAAAGCCCAGCCAAGTGTTTTTAAGTCTAAAATCCCTAGTCCACCAAGCTCAGTTGGCCGACATACTTTTACCCATGCTACCAGACAGTGTCCCCCCTTGCTTCCTTGCGACCACGCCAGAGAAAACCCCGCCGAATTTTGTCAATTGCTTTGATAGCCCATGCTAGAAGATCAATCGCCATGACAATATATATAAGCATCCCAGTGAGCACAAATTGAACCTGAATCCTCCTTCCTGCCCGTGTCATCAACTCCGCCTTCCAGCCCGGCAGTTGATCGGCAATGCGGTCAACGATGGGTTGCACTTGACTCTTGTTTAGTTTTTTTTCAAGGAAAGAGGCAAGCCTAAATATTTGCATGGGAATTCAGCAAGAGCACAAGGCAGCAGGTTCTGAATAGCAGTCAATTCCGAATCCCCACACCTAATTGGCAGCACGCTGCTCTTTTGTAGGTTTGTTTTCAGCCCCGACGCTTCTCCAAAAATGTTGAGGGTATCCGTTGTTATAGAAATGTCACTAACTTCTGGTCGGAGAAAGAGCACCACATCATCCGCATAAAGGGAGATGCGGTGCTGCAGGTTCCTTGTTGAAAGGGGCTGCAGCAAACCCTCCCTTGCAGCTTGGGCTATCAAGTATCCCAAAACATCCATGACCAAGATGAAAAGCATGGGAGAGAGGGGGTCACCTTGCCATAATCCCCGCCGATGAGCTATGCAATCCCCGGGGATCCCGTTCAAGAGCACTTGGGTGGTCGAAGAAGATAGCAACCCACAAATAATATCTCTCCAAATTTGTTCGAAGCCCAAATGTTGCAAGACCTCCAGGAGGAAGGGCTAGGAGACCGAATCGAATGCCTTTGAAATATCCAATTTGAGCAGTATGCGAGGCTGCTTCTGTTGATGAAAAAATTTGGCTGTTTGTTGAACCAACATAAAGTTATCCTGTATGAAGCGACCCTTTATGAAAGCACTTTGATTAGGCGAAATCATCTGTTGGAGACGACCAGCAAGCCGATTAGCCAATAACTTGGTGATTAGTTTAGCAAAACTGTGAACCAAGCTAATAGGCCGGAAGTCCCTGGGCTGATCTGCACCCACCTTCTTGGGGAGCAGAATGATGTAAGCTGAATTAAGAGAGCTGAAATTCCTAAATTTCCTGCTCCAAAGCGCTGAGACTGCTGCCATGATGTCATCCTTTATGATTGGCCAACAAGATTTATAAAAACGTCCCGCAAAACCATCTGGCCCAGGGGCTTTATCAGAAGGTAGTTGCAAAATCGTCTTCCAAATTTCTTCTTCACTGAAGGGAAGATCCAGATCAGACAAACCATGTGATTCAACCCCAATTTCAGCCAAATTGACGGTTTTCATCCTCTCTGTGCAACTTCCAAGCAGATTTTCATAGAAACTATCAATTTCAGCTTTGTCTTTATGGTTTGTACAGATGTGATCCCCAGAAACGAGGTGACCAATAAAGTTCTTCCTCTTTCTATGACGGGCATGCAGGTGAAAGAGCTTGGTGTTAGTGTCACCCTCACGGAGCCGGCCAATACGCGAGCGCAGCCTATCAATAGTTCTATTCAGGGAAGTGAGAGCGAGACTATGCTTCTTCAGATTATTTTTCAGCCACAATTCTCCTGGAGAAAGGGGGCGGTTATCCTGATCAATCTCAAGCTGATGTAAGATTTCCCATGCCAAGGCAAGCTGAAACTTCACATTACCAACCCTTTTGCTGCTCCACCTCTGTAATCCCCTAGTGGTTGCTTTGAACTTCTGTTCCAGAGTTAAATAAGGACAAGAGCCAGTAGGAACTGACGCCCAGGCTGCAGCAACCTCCTCCTGAAACCCATCAAGTTTGGTCCAGAAGGACTCAAAATGGAATCTGCGTCTTCATGGATTATTGTCCTGAAGACCCAGTAAGAGCGGGCAATGATCAGAGTCCTCTGAAGACAAACTTTGAAGCAAGCAATTAGGAAATTTATCCTCCTAATCTACGGAGCATAGAACCCTGTCCAATCTGACCAAAGTAGGGGAATCTTGCTGGTTAGACCAAGTATACTTGCGACCATGAAGAGGAATTTCTTTGAGGGCCAGATCATTTATGAAACGCCTGAACCGACCCATCATACCCCTATTGTAGTTGGTGGTGTTCTTATCTTCTTTGTAAATCAAATTGAAATCCCCAGCTAACAACCAAGGTCCTGGGCAGGCAGCCCGGATGTCTCGAAGCTCCTGTAGAAACTAAATTGTCCTCAGTTCCTTGCGGTCCATACACACAGGTCAGCCACCATGCCTGCCCATTTTCTGTGGAGAATTGAATGGATGTACTAAAGCTATCAACCCTCTGAGCACCAGTAATTCCAATATGGCGTCTCCAAGCAACAAAGATACCTCCATTGGCCCCAATTGACGGCAAAGTTATGTAACCTGTGAAGTCAGACCCAAGAGTAGATAACTTGATCCTTTGAGATATGGCTGTCATCTTGGTTTCCTGAATACATACAATGTCTGCCCAAGACGAAACTACCAGAGAGCGCACTGAATCTTGTCTAGCAGTAGAATTTAGGCCCCTAACATTCCAAATCAATATTTTTGTTGGATCCATTAAACACTTGCAAAGGATGACCAAGAGTCAGATTTAAACCAGCATTACATCATCCCCCCCTGGGCTCCAAATCCTCAGGAAGGGACAAATTAAACAGTGCTGTCAAAGCTTGAAGATGAGAGTCCGAGAGTGGCTGCTGAAACAACTTTGCATAGTCATCCTGGGCTTGATGAGTTATACCTTTAAGCTCGTCAATAATGCCAAGGGATCTCATCGCTTTCTTCTTTGTTCTCCCTCCCAAGTCTTCAGGGACCACCGCAGCCTCAGCCCCGGCCAGTCGACGGCTGCGGCGGGGGCAGTTTTTGGGTGGCAGTGACTTGCTTCCACGCTTGTTGGCTGAAGGGACAGGCAGCATGCTTGTAGTTTGCAGAGTTATCTTGTTGATGAAGACCGCTCGACTCTCAGGAGGAGCAGGGGCATCCTGGATGACGTCCACACCCTCCGCCGTAAGGGACGGCTCGCCCGCAGCCGCCGGGGGGGGGGTGATGAGGAGGGCCTGCATTTGAGGCCGCCGGGCCAACCGACGTGGAGGCCGGAGGCAGAGTAGGTGCCTCCAGAATGACTCCCGCATCCTCCGCCGAAAGGAAAGGCTCGCCTGCGACCGCCGGAGACAACATCGTTGCGGCCGCCGGGGCAACCCGAGTGGAGGCCAGAGGCGGAGTAGCAGTTGTAGTCGCCGCGGGCCCCGATGGAGTCCTGGACAGATGGAAGCGGCGCCTGGAGTAAACCAGGAGTGGCCTCACTGGAGCTTGAGATTGCAGCGGTGGGGTGACCAGGAGGTTGAATTCGGGGATGGGAGGAGAGGGTGGAGGAGTCCGCGGCGAGGCCGGCAAATCCGTCACCTCGTCGGAGGGGAAACACAGGGGTGAACGCGGTGAGGCCGGCAGATAATCCGTTGCCTCACCACAGCCTCCCAGTTTCACAGTCATCGACTTGAAGCCCAAATATGACATTCAGCTACCATCTAGGTAGAAACCTGCGAGTCCATGGGCCCCAGGGAAACCAGCCCAGGGCTAGCGCAGCTGGTCCAGGGGAGCTTCAATTCCTCTGAAACATCAAACCGAACAAGAGTAGGAGACACCATTGAAGGGGCGTCATCAATTGACGAGAAGGACTTTAAAGCTGTTGGGCTGCCGTCGATATGGCCCTCCAAGCCATTGGCAGGCGCCGCAATGGGCAGGTTCATGGGCGATGGGGCCTCCGTAATGACGACGGTTGAGGGGGCCGCCATGCAGTCGACGGTTGACGACAAAGGCCCCACTCGCTCCAAGATAGACCGCCGACGAGACTGACCACCATCGTCGTCCTGGCCCATCGGGGAGGCAACATACCACGATGGGGAAGATGAGGGGGAGGAGCACCAGGCCCGAGCAGGACGGAGGATCGAACTTCAATAGGATAGGACAACAACCTCTTCACCGGGGGATCTTCCACAGCAGCGACCGGAGGTTCAGCGACCCAGAGCTCCTTGGTGGGCGGGAGCACGGCTGGGTCCAGGCACCACGCCGAACACCTGAAGAAGGCTAGGTCCGCCAAACTGAGGGTGTCTAGATGAACTTGCTGAACACAGGCCAGGGGACTCAAGAACTGCTCCACAGTTGAGGTTTCCCAAACATGTGCCGGAATTCCCCGAAGTTCAATGTCGACCAACCATGGCATCATCCGTCCCGAGGCTCCAGCCAACCGACTCCACCGCTTACACAGGAGAGTGAACACAGGAGAGCGGAGCGGGGGCTAATGTTGATCCATCAAGCGCTCGACGAGGCCAAAATCCGGAAGGACGAGGAGATAGCTAGAGTTAGAAGCTCGGCGAAGCACCAGGGAACCCGCCTCGACTCCCAGACGGACAGCGAGCACCTCCGCCACCTCACCAGTAGGGGCCAAGGGCTTCGCCCCACAGACCGTCATGATCACAGCACGCGTGAGGTCCTCTTCTGCCCTAGCCACGCGATCATCCCCAGTTGATAATGCATGGGGGAGGCTGCACAGGCATGACAGGGGCCTCTGGGGGAGCCACCGTCGTAGAGAACGAAGGCGCAGGATCAGCAACCATGGAAGAGGCGGCCGGCTGACGGAATCGAGGCCGACGTCGACGACGTGGCCGCCTCTCCTCGTCTCCCATGGCGGTCCCTGGCCTCGCCACTCCAGCTCCGATCGAACGCGTAGCCTGACCCGACCGAACCACCTCGCCACCAGAGACCTCGCCTGCCGGAATGCCGTTGCAGGGATTGGCTCTGGGCGGCGGCTGGGCAGGAGATTTGCGCCGCCAAACACGACGCGTAGGCCTAGCCTCCGCGGCCCCAGACTCCACACCCGCCGGAGAACCATTGCGGGGGAGGGCGCCAGGAGGCGACATGGCCCGTCCAAGCCGCCTCCAGATAGGAACACGCTCCGGCAGCAACGCTCCGCCACCACTCAGCTCCCTGAGACACGTACGAGCGGTGCCCCAGCGAACGGCAGTGGAAGCACCGAGATTTCTGACGGCAATGGGCAACAATGACCGGCAGTCAAACGGTTGAAGCACCTGCCCACTAAATCAGCAGGGACAGGACGACGAGGGGGGCGGGCTTCACGTCTGCGCCGACGCCGCTCGCCACGCGAAACCACCTCCTCCCATCCACTAGGACCCGGCCTCTGGACACCGCGCCGCCCAGAAGCAGGGGGCGGACAAGGATGATCTTGGGAGGGGGCGGCACAGGGAAAACCTCTACCGCAGTAGAGACACATGTCGCCACGGCCGCCGAAGGAGTCGAGGAGCCAGTGCCAGCAGATGCAGATGAAAGGACGACGTCGCGGTAGGACGGAGGTGAGCCGTCGGAGCACTCCGAGCCCAGGCTATCACAATCCCACCGCTCGTGCTTGGAACGACCACGAGAGAACAAAGTAGGGGAGGAAACCGTCGCCGATGGGGAGGAGATGGCCACCTGTGCGACTGAGGAGGAGGTGGCCGGCGGGCTCGGGTTGAGCATCGGCGGGGGGCAGTGGCCGCCGGGCTCGGGGTGAGCCTCGGCCGGGGGGCACGGGGATGCGAGGCGACGGGAGAGGGAGAGACGCTTGGCATACTGACTCCTAGTCATCAATTTCGTTCTTGTCAAGCTGGTTCTTATGCTGTGACTTTATTCACACTCAACTTGAACTTGGTAGGCCTGTTCCAATTACAAACATCAAAAGGTGACGTTCTCAAAGTTTTTCTTTTAGAACGTGGCTGAGCATGTGTTTCATTAAGAAAAGAAGTTTACAGTGACTAGATCCCAGGGCCTGGCTAACCATCCCGGGGCAACTAGGAACTTAGAAGGCTATTATATAACACGATACAAAAATGACCAAAGACCTATGACACACATGAAAGACTGTTCATGTCATGAAGCATGACCTATGAGTCTACGACCAAACCCTCACAAAACAATCTAAACCTACAACCTAGACCTCCAAATATCCCAACAACAGCATGCCCCGGGGGCAGATCCTTCAAACCGTCTAGGTTGGAGTCGATGGTGCATCCATGAAACTTGGCAGTCATACGAGTACTTTAGTGACGTCCAATCAACTTCAAGCACTTATTGACATCTTGTACAGCCGAACCAACGTTCACGACCGAAGGACAAAGCGACCTGTTGCTCTTGCCTGGAATTGTGTTTGTCCTTTTTTTCTTGAGGGAAAGTTGTGTTTGTCCTTAATTCAGGTTCTAACCACCATGACCGCCGAGGGTGGCAAAGAGGTAAGAAGCCCCCAAGATGGTCCGTGTGGTATCTTGCTCATGCCATCGAATGTCGAGAGCAATACAACGAATGACCACCTTGGGTGATGGCGACCAGAGGCAACAGCCATGGCAGGGCATGGAGCTTCCACCCCATGCAACCCAAAGAAACCCAACTGGAAGTCTAGCAATGAGGAGGTAGAACTGTCCCTGCACAGCAGCCCCAATCTCACCATCGGCCTTTTTGGGCGATGCTGTGGAATTGAGGGCGCTGGAGACGACTGTGGATGTAGAGGTTACTGCACGTTGCAGAGTGCAGTGACCAATGGGAACCTCCTTAGTGGGGCATGGAGCTACGTCACCCATGGCCACATCCAAGAAGGCAATCAAATCCTGGTGGAGTTCGACTTCGGCGACCGAAAGCGACCTGCTTTCTTGTGCGGCATTGAGGCAGAAGACGACCTCCATGGCAATCTCTAGCTGAATCTTAGAATGGCCCGTTGCCGTTGACCTTACCGGTGCGGGGGAGAGGTCACCACTGCAGGATGAATGCACGAATGGCTGGTATCTGTGACCATGGTGGAGAGGGAGGCTACCACCCTGGCAACCTCGACCACCGTAGGTGGCAAAGCTGGCAATTAAAGACGTGTGACCAGCGGCGACTAGGATGGGGCCTCTGTGCTCGAGTACCAATGGGAGTGGTGGAGAAGGGATCGTCCCCAGATATGGATCTGCATGGGGTCCCAATGACCCCGTCGTCCACGATGGCGGCGGTTGGAGGAGAGGTCGCAACTGGGGGCAGAGAAGGGCCCTCCGAGGGTGGGGAGCTAGACCGCGCCGGAGTAGGCAGTTGGGGGACGACTGGCTGAGAGAAGCAAGAGGAGATGTTGGAGAGAGGTGGAGAGGTCGCCGAGGCACAGGTTGTAGGGTGGCAGCGGGAAACCCTAGGTGTGTCGGCCCCGCGTCGCCCGTGTTACTAAGTCTGCATCCTTCAATGGAAATCGTATGTCGTTCTCAAAGTTTCTCTGATAAATATCTGAGATGAATTGTTTGGATCTGTATGTGTTAGCGACTCAACTGGAGTGGGTTGCTTTGGTACGGTTGGGTTGCTTTGGTATGGTTTGGTGGTTTCACTTTTGGACTTTTGGTTGTGTGATTTGCCAAATGCCACATCCATTTGTGGATTCCTTTTTTTTTTGTTTGTGTCGACGCATTTGTTATTTTGCAATTATATAGTTGGTGGGGAAAGGGGTATTATGTTAATGAACAAAATTGGCACAAGTGTGTGACTGGTTAAACAATTGCATTCAAGAACTTCATATAGCTCATCTCTTTTGAGAAACTTGAGGCCAGTTTATGCCTTTGTAACAGAGTGTGCACAAAAGTTGTGAGTTGATTTTGCATGTGAAGTTTGGCAAGCTGAATGCTGTAGATGGTAATGCACAAATGACAATTCTCTTTGTTCCTGTACTTCTGCAGCTGTCAGATTGTTGGATTATTTGTCTTCTATGGCTAGTGGAAGAGCTCTTTCAGAAAATTTGACATCATCTGATGAATCGGTTGATGAGTTGTTTACAATATTTGATGATGTGCGAATGACTGCTGTGAACACAACTGATACGATCTTGAACTTCATTGGTGAGCTATTAAGCTTCTATTTAGTTTCTGATTCACAATCTGCACTTTTATTTGCCCTTTGCAATCAGGGCAATAGTTTTTAGACTTAGATTTCCTTGTACTGGTATACCATTAGAAAATTGTTATGTTTATGTTTGGCTCTACAGGGTCCGCTAGAGTTTACTGTTAGATTTATCATCCATTTACTGTAAATGAATATGTAATGTGGTTGTGGTGTGCCTTATGCATGAATACATATAAAAGATTATCTACAGTGCAAAATCTGTATATTACATGCTCTTGTAACTATCAACTGACCTGCATTTTCTTGAACTGATACAGTGAGATTAACCTCTGTTTAGAGAAGGTCCATTTTTAGATAGATGGTGTAAGCAACTACCAAATAATTTTCATGTTAAATTTAGAAGGAAAAAAGAATAACTAGCAAATATTTTTCATGTTCGAGAAAAAAAAACTATTATATTTCTGTTCTTGTGTTTCCTGACTACATGAGTGATGAGCTTAAAGTACAACCTTGTAGGAACAAGGGCTGTATTTTGGGATATGTGGGACTCGTTTATTTTCTCCTTGTACCGAGACAGCGTTGAAGGAGCACGCATGCAGATATTTATCCCTACAATTGATCAAGTAGGGAAACCGCACTTGAGATACCTCATACCTAGTCGCCTGCACTTTGTTCAGTTTAGGTCCTCTCTTAGCTTTATTAACTATTGAACTGGATATGTGCTGCAGGTTCTTGATCAGGTATGTGATTTAATTGTTGATGTGTTAAGAGACCAAGTTGTGCTCAGAATATTTCAAGCTTGTATGGTATAAATATCTCGCTGTCTATCCTGTTTATCAATCGATTCTTAGATTGCTTATATGTCTAAAGTAAAAGGCTGCTCAATGTCTAATCTCGATTAGGATGGAATCATTTGGGTCCTACTGGATGGAGGCCCATCCCGTGCATTTTTTGAGACAGATGTGGACTTGATGCAACAAGATCTTGCTATTCTCAAGGTATGAAGAAGGCTAAAAGAATGCATTATACTTACCATGAGTGAAAAATGAAGCAATCTCACAATACATACAGCTTATCGGTTCAATAAGTTGGCATTTTGCTGAAATTATCACATGATTTATTTGTGCTATCATTAAATTTTTTTTTCCAGGATCTCTTTATATCAGAGGGTCAAGGTTTACCAATGGATATAGTTGAAAAGGAGGCTAGACAAACTCAGCGGATATTGGACCTATATATGCTGAAGGTCTGGTATTCTTTTTTGTTTTACTGAAGAAAACTTCTGCAGTAACCAACTTGATTAGATCCCCACCTACCGGTTCCAGGCTGATACAATTATTGATATGCTGATAAATCCAAGTGACCAAACACCTCACAATCATGAAGCTACAAATGCTCGAAGAAGACATGTACATGATGCCAATACACTTCTTCGAGTTTTGTGTCATAAGAAGGATAAAATTGCCTCTACATTCTTGAGAATTCAGTACCATCTTCCAAGGTCTTCAGGTGAGACAAAGAACATGATTTGTTATGGTTTTAACTTGAATGTTTTACATAGTACAAAAGTTGTTGCTCTGTTATTCATTCAATTGATATGAAAGCACTTTAACATTAATACAGTACTCAATTTTATATGTTTATATGGAAAAATATGCAAAAAGTCACTTTTGCAGTTTACCTCTGGTATGATGTGTTCGGCATAATTAAAATTCTCTCAGTTTGATTCATGAAATGTCAAACATTCCTTTATTTTGCAGATTATGATGATGTTCGTGTGAAGGATGTGTCATCTAAAGTACCTATCTTTTCAGACATGCTGAAAAGAGGTACCTCATTCAATTGGTCTGAGACAGGGCAACAAAGCTTTAGAATTATGAAGAAGAAACTGCAAGAAGCTACTTGGCAGTAAGGATGGGTCTTGCTAAGGAAACTCTGCTTGGTTTGTAGTTTTTCCTTTACATACAACAGCAGGTAGATATCAAAATCCCATAGCACCTGGATGCACAATAAGCATTGTATTTGGATTTACTTTACATCATTCACATGGCAATTGAATGAACCCCTCCTTTTTTTTCAGTGCCCATGGCATTGTTTGGAAGAACAAACCTCATACCCCCCAACCCTGACAGTGCAGACCCTATAGCTCTGCACCCTAACCCTGACAACCACCTGGTTAGGTTAGGCTCCCCGTCACTTTGACAACCACCAGGTTGACTGGCACCATAACCACGGATAGGCCGGCGCTTTGCCACTATTTTGTGGGTTGTCAGCGAGGGAGGTATTTTAAATCAGCCCTGAAATTTGCTCCCACAGGAAGTCAAACCCAGTCGTTGGAGGGGCTACTCAGCAGTCACAATCACTAGGCTGTGAATCCTTTCACCAGTGAGCATCAAAGGAATTCTGCACGTTCAAGATAAGGCATGATTTTAAAAGATATTCACTAACTGCAACAGGAAGTAAGACCACTCATTCCTTATTTTGCTTTTTTTTGAAATACCAGTTGTTACTTTCAATGTTATTGATGACTCCTCTTGTAAAATTTTGAAGGCTGCATATTGTTCAGTATAATTTTCCAAAGGGCCATGATGGTGCTCATTCTAAAGGTGGTCCTGGTAGAATTTATGAAGTATGCCTGCAAAGCTTCATATGGAGGTAGTATGTGCTACAAAATCACATCCCTTCGCATGATTGCAATCCAAGCATTACACGGCCCTTAACTTGGCAACATTTTACATACCAACAGATGTATAATTAGAAAAAAAATTCAGTTGGCAACTTGAAGTGTTTGCAGCAATGGAGTTGTACCAGAAACTGCCATCGTACTGCATAAGAGGTAAAATTTTGTTTTTTTGGCAAAAAAAAGGAGCATCACAATTCACAAAGGTCACCCACTCCCACAAACACTACCAAATGCCCATGAGGTTTGCCAAAGCAAAAGGGTAATAACAGTCACGTGCCTTTTCTATTTTGCAGGGTTTTAGTTTCGAAAATACCCTTGCTGTTCCGGTGCAAGTACCGAACTGGAGGCTTTATTTTACCAGGTCCTTGCCCCCAGCTTGATCAGATTCTCTCTGTTTGCAGTTCTAGAGGTTCTGGTACAATGGGCGCTAGTGTGCTACATATTTGGAAATCCGATAGACTGAATCTGGAAGTAGCATGACTGTTTATTAAGTTATTTTTCTCTCTTCTCCCAAAACAACTAGAAGCCGAGCAGTCTTCTCCCAAAACAACTAAGGCCTTATTTGGATGCATATGTATTCACTTGCAAAACAAGGCCTAAACTGAGCCGCACAGTATCGACTCGTGGAACTGTTACAGTACCAAACGGTGAAGAAGCAGAAGCCAACACAAGCTGTGCCAAAGACGCCTGAAATATTTGCAGAAGCTCGGGAGCTCACTCTGTCTATGCACAATCCGTTGCAGTTAAATGTTTAGGTTGGCAATGTAGGTGGATACTGATTGTGGTTTACTGAGCTTCATCGGCTCGTGGAAGCTGTTGCTACAGTAGCAAAAAGTGAAAACTGTTCCAAAGAGGCCCGAAATATTTGCAGAAGCGCGGGAGCTCGTGTCTATGGACTATCCGTTGCAGTAAATGTTTAGATTGGCAATGTTGTACTGCCGGATACTCATTGTGGTTTAGATTGGCAAAAATATTTGTTGAACTTGGCAGCCTCGGTAGATGAACAGTGTTTTAACTTCTGACCTTTTAATGCATGCTTTTGTGAGTCCTTGGTTGCCGAAATTAAAACTTCTTGCTCTTACTAGACTTAGCCTTGAACGCATCACTTTTCTTTTCCTCTTCTTCCTCATCACTCATTCTTCATGATCAAAGGTGTCATGAGTGATGATTTCTCCCAACACTTGTGGGAGTGAGATCCTTCAAACCTCCTCTCAAGATTGTGGTGACAATGATCTTGAACTTCTAGGGAAGACATCTCAAGAACTTGTGGGAGAAGTCTTCATTAATCTTATGTTCTAGGCTCCTCAATTCATTCACAATGATATTGAGCCTATAGAACATCTCCAACACACTCGTTCTCAACTGTCTTAGAAATTTACATGCTGATGTAGAGCTTTGCATACTTGACGGTGAAAGTCTCTTCACAAACTTGCTCAAGTGGCTTCCACACCTTGAGCTAAAAAACCAGAGATGAAACATGATTTATAAAAACAGCACGGCTGTAGAGCATCCATAGCCACTGAACCGAATACGTAGTAGAAAACACAAAGACTTACTATAATAGTTTATTTATAGTTCAAGTTTTCAACACCTAAGTTCAGGAATCTGTAAAAGTGTTGATTGCTGCAACAATATCGTGACTCTAGACTAGTTAAGAGTCTGCCCACAACAGAAAAGTTATAAGCCCAGTGTTCCACAAGGCAAAGTTAACCAAGTCACCTTCACTGAGAGTAACACAAAATCTGTCTTCATTTCCTGTTGAAAGCCCAAGTTTGGTTTTAGTAATTAATGACACCAAGTTGCTAATGCCATGTGTTAAGTGTTTTGAGTTAGGCATAAGCAACACATGTGATGAAGGTGTATGTGGCAAGGAGTGGTGACCACAAGATCACAAAGAGATGGTGCATGGACATGAAATGATGATCATGGTGGAGATGCACATAAAATGAAGGACATGATGAGTGAAAGAGAAGGATCTAAGAGCGCAAGGCAAAGGTATAACCATAGGGGTTTTTCCTTTTGCCTGTCTAAGATGAGTAGAGAAGTGATTGACCGGGTTTAGGATACATAGCCGACTATCAAGAGGGACAATCACGGTTAGCTCGGAAATCAAGTGTCACTAGATCAATGTCTTGAGCATATGCATTAGGATCTAGTAAAGAGCTAACATAACGCCTTGGAAAATGATTGTGAAATGCTAACACACATGCACATGGTGGTTTACACATGGTGATGTTAGCACTTTGTGAAGGCGGTGGAGTTTGAGCGGTAGAGAAGGGTTTGGGTTCCTCTCTCCCTCCCGCCGAGCTTGCGAGGCGAGATTCGGCGCTTTTTGGAGAAGTGAAACACCTATTTTCTACTACGCCGGAAGTCGGAAAAGAAACGAAGGCAAACGGAGGTAACTGTGGTGACCGGACGCTGCACCGGACGCGGTCACGGCTTGACCAGCGCGTCCGGTCAGTTCATTCGGTCAGCGTGCCTAGGGTGAGTGACCGGACGCTGGTCTGGCCTGACCAGCGCGTCCGGTCAATTTACCTGTGCGCAGAAGCATAGCGCGCAACCGGCGCGTCCGGTCCTTCACGGGACCGATGCGTCCGGTCAGGCGTCCAGAGGGACAGAGAGCGCAGGAGTGATGGTCGGACGCGAGGCGCGTCCGGTCATGTACGATCGGACGCGTCCGGTCGTGATGGGAGCTTACTGGACTCTGACCGGATGCCAGCTAGGGCGCGTCCGGTCATTCGCTAGGGCGCGTCCGGTTATAGCAGCGGTAACTTCTGATGCGCACTGTTCACGCTTGTCCTGTAGTGACCGGACGCGTCCGGTCACCCTGACCGGTGCGTCCGGTCATCCCGTTTTGAACTGCGTCGTCCGTAACGGAAAGCTACGTACCCCTTCGTTATAAATAGACGTTGGCCGGAGTTTAAAGGTAACTCTTGCACATTTTGAGACCTAGAGACATACTTTAAGGTAGAGAACAACCCCTCCACTCATCTCTTTGCATAGTTGCACATCTTGAGTGAGATTGAGTGAGATTCAAGTGCATTACTTGAGAGTTGCATTCTAGAGGCACTTGATCTTCGAGTTGCTGCGGATTTCTTGTTACTCTTCCGTGTTTCCCGACACGGTAGACGGCTTGGAGCAGCGGAGGTGATTGAGCTCGCAATTGAAGATTGTTGGAGCCTTCACCAAGTATTGTAAGGGGTTCTTGATCCTTCCTCGTGGGAGTTCGCGAATTGGATACTCTAGTGGAGCTCGTGGCTTGGAGGATCCCCATCTTGTGTGCGGTTGTGCGGCGCCCGCCGAGGGCTCAACTCTTGATAGTTGATTAGCTCGCGAACCGATAAGTGGGTGTATCGCCACAACGGGGAGTAGCTTGTCGGGAAGCAAGTGAACCTCGGGATAAATTCTTGTGTCATTCTCTTCCCGAGGACTTCTCTTGTGTGGTTGATTTATTGGTACTTCTCATATCTACATGGTGGTATAATCACTCAAAGCTCCTCTCTTGTATTACTTCTTGTTTCTAGCTTGTAGTTGTTGTGTTTAGTGAATAGCTTTGTTATAGACTTGTGTAGGTGGCTTGCTTAATTAGTTAGAGCTAGTGCTTTTGCTTCGCCACCTTTCGTACTAACGTGTGGTTAAGTAATTCTTGTAGAAGTTTTAATTAGGCTATTCACCCCCCTCTAGCCTATTTGCACCTTACACCTGTGTATCATGTCCATGGGTTTTTGCCTCAAAGGAACAGCGCCCTCATCCATAACTACAGCAACTACAGACCTCTTTAAGCCACAGGACTCATAGATGGCACCATCGAAGAGTTGGATTTCCTTAATCAACCCAATGGTTAAACAACCAGGGGACAAATTGAAACTGCTTTGCACTTTCGATATGAGAATATCTATGTCGCCTCAACTGCAGGATCAAGACGTGATAAAGTTA
Source organism: Saccharum hybrid cultivar R570 (assembly GCA_038087645.1). NCBI lineage: Eukaryota > Viridiplantae > Streptophyta > Magnoliopsida > Poales > Poaceae > Saccharum > Saccharum hybrid cultivar. Next base: position 15,787,779 of record JAQSUU010000553.1, on the reverse strand, counting down.
TTTCAGCTGCACCACAATCTCGAGGGATGCGAATCGAAAATGGACATTCCATGCTCCTACATGGCCTATGATTGATACACCATCAATCAGTGGTAGGTATCTTTTTCATGTTCACCATCCTGATGTCATATACCATTAAAGCAATCTTACAAATGTTGACCCCTCACTTAGGGCCAGCCATATTGATGAAAGAACCCTACAAAACCATACTATTTAATAGCTCTTCGCATCAAAGTAATAAGAAATATATAAAACTAAATATATGTTTCATTTGTAACGGTGTTTACTTGAAGAATATATCTTACAATATGGTTTCAAAGCGCATATTGGTTATAGAGATGGGAACTAGCCTCTATTATTATTTAATTACAGTTTTGCTCCGGCGGTCCTCTTTAACCAAGGCTGTGTTTAGTTCTTCCAAAAAAGCACTATGCAAAAAAAAGATTCCCCATCACATCAAACTTGCGATACATGCATAGAGTACTAAATGTAGATGAAATTAAAAACTAATTGTACAGCTTGGTTGTACTTTGCGAGACGAACGTTTTGAACCTAATTAGTCAACGGTTAGACACTATTTGCCAAATAAAGCCAAAACGTGCTACAGTACATTTTTTCACCCTTTTCAGGGAACTAAACACACCCCAAGTTGCATGAATCTTAAAGCACTAGGATAATTAATTAATTAGATCTGGACTAGGGGCGGCCCAGCTCATGTCCAACCCAAGCCTAGCAGCTGCCCACCTAGGTCCAAACCATTACTTGACTTGGACTTCGATTTTTCTTTTATCCACAACACAAGGAGGATCAGTAGTCAATTACATAACGAGTTTATAGCATCGTCATTGTTTTCTACATCAACTACTATTTTCACTTTTGTCACGATTTCTTATTACTGATGCATACTCCCTCAGTCCCACAAGTCGTCCTAGCATCTAAAAAAGTACCAGAAAGCAAGAGGTTTTAGCTTCTGCAGCTCTCGTAGCAGAGTACAAGACCGGCCATGCATCACATCATGTCGTCCCTATGAATAAAAATGAAAAAAAGCAGCCGGTGTGTGAAGGGGCACCCAGTCAGGGCACTAGTCCCAAGCAGCATGCTGCTGCAGACATCCTCAACGTCTTTTAATCTGGGATGGAGAGAGTATAGTTTTATATAGGCTGTGTTTAGATCCAAATTTTGGAGTGCCAAAATACACTGTAGCATTTCGTTTGTATTTGGTAATAATTGTCCAACCATTGACTAATTAGGCTCAAAACGTTCGTCTCGCAGAGTACAACTAAACTGTACAATTAGTTTTTGATTTTATCCACATTTAGTACTCCATGCATGTATCGCAAGTTTGATGTGACGGGGAATCTTTTTTTGCATAGTGCACTTTTCAACTCATCTAAACACAGCCATAAGAATTCAGCATACCAAAGGAGCTACAGAACAGATAGACCTTTTAGAGGGAAAACTTCAACAAGGTGTGAATGAAAATGCAAAGCTTAAGTTGAAGTAGACTGAAAATTCAAAACTCTGGTAGGGATTATGTTCGAAAATCTCCTCAGCAAGGCGACTGTGTGATCAATTGACTGCTCTGCAGCAGTTGGCAAGTCACACAGAACAAGGGCCTTGTTCACTTCCCCGTCCCAACCCAAAATATTTCCTCTTCCACCCATCACATCAAATCTTTCGACGCATGCATGGAGCATTAAATGTAGGTAAAAAAGATAACTAATTGCATAGTTTGTCTGTAAATGTCGGGACGAATCTTTTGAGCCTAGTTAGTCCATGATTAGACAAATTTTACTAAATAACAACGAAAGATGCTACAGTAACTTTTCACCTACTTTTTGCGAAGTGAACACACCCAAGGTAACATTTACTTTCCACGTCTGTTGTTCAGACCTGACTGGTGAAACAATATAGTTACAGTTGAGGAAGGTAAGAAGTTTTTTGAGGAGATACTTGGGAAGAATTCCAAAGCTCTAGACGAATTCAACTGCCTGTTGCATGATTTATCAACAGAATTGGAGCATGCAGAACATAAGATTGTTTCAGGTTGGTCTGTCTCTACACAATTCAGAACCGGTACAAGTTAATGCAGTTTTTAGAATCGACAACTTAGTAACTTCATGCTTACACTGTGCATATGTTAGGCCTCGTTTAGATGAGAGAATTGGGAAGAAAAGCACTGTATCAGAATTCCTGTAGCATTTCGTTTGTATTTGGTAAAAATTATCCAAATTTTAACTAACTAGGCTTAAAATGTTCGTCTCGCAAAGTACAACAAAACTGTGCAATTAGTTTTTGATTTTATTAACATTTAGTACTCCATGCATTTGCCGACATTTTGATGTGACAGAGAATCTTCTTTTTGCATAGTGAAATTTGGGGGAGTATTGGGGCTTATATACTTCTGGGTACGTTGATATGATATGTTACTAGACAGAGCCATGTGCAATGTGCTAAAATATTATGATATTATAATGACAATGGCCCTGTTCATCTGGCTTATAATCCGTCTTATTCAGCTTGTTTTTTTCAGCCGGAACAATATTTTTCTCTCACAAAAAATCAGCCAACAGTGTTTTTCAGCCGGCTTATAATTCCAGCCGAACGGGGCCAATAGTTGTATCTTCCCGGTTTAATTTCCCGGGTTAATTTCAGGGAACCTGGAGGTACCATAGATAAACAATGAGATAGAAGAATGGAATATAAGTTACAAGGAGCGATTGGATTCAAATAATACTACAATAAATAAAAGAGGAAAGTAGTAACTTAAATTGCAATCAGCACTACACATAAAAGTAGTAACTCTGAATGGGCAAGTCATTAGAAACATACAAATGTGTTGTGAGTAAGTCCATAAAATTTTGACGCCCCACTTATTTTATTTCCAAAACTGTGGTTGGAGTTTGAGAAAATGGTGTATGATATTTCATTCAGTGATCACTCCAGGTTCTGATTTTATTTTACTTTTACCTCCAGTTTGGTTTGAGAAGTCTGTCTTAATTTATGAGTTATTAATGATTTCCTTGTTTTTGTTTGGTTGCAGACAATTTGGTCCAGGAGCAGGATTCGATGAAGTCTGGTCAAGAAATGGTGGTATTGTTTCTCAACGTTTTGCAACTCTTTTGTGTGTTTTGTGGGGAATTCTGCTAAGAATGAAATCAATTGCATGGACTGCAGTCCCTTAAATTTTATCCTAGTTGTCCCATCACTATGTTAGTTTCTACATGATTTAGATGTGGTGTCTATTTGGATAGTTGAAAGGACCTAAATGGCTAGAGAGGGGGGGCGAATAGCCTATAAAAATTCTCTATAAAATACTAGAGCAAGAGGTTAGATAAGTAAATGGAGACTAATGCTTTTTTCTCTAGCTCTAATAGGGTTGCAAGCCACCAATCCTCAAGTCTAGTCAAGTATGATCTCTAGTCACACAATATTCTATGTCTCTACTCTCTAAACTAGTAAGCTAGCAAGAACTAATTACTACTAACAAAGAGACTAGCTAGCTAACTAATTCTACACTAAGCAAGAGAGCTACACAAGCTCCTACAACTACCATTACTCAAGTAAATGAATGTAAATACAAAGAGTGGTAGAGATGATATATCAAATGTGGCAAGCGACAATAGAGGTCACCAAGTGAAAACCAAAGAGCCAATTGACACACAATTTATCTCGAGGTTCACTTGCTTGCCAGCAAGCTACATCCTCGTTGTGATGGCCGATTCACTTGGTGGTTCGTGAGCTAATTGGCACCACGCCAAGCCAAGGGTGCTACAAGAACCTACAGAAGATGAGGGCACTCAATGTCACGAGCAATCCATTAGAGGTGCTTTTGGCACTCTACCGGGGAATAAGCCCAAGAACCCCTCACAAATCCATGGGGAGATGGCTACAAACAATCACCAACTTGTGCCAACCTCCTCAAGCTGCTCCAAGCCGTCTAGGTGTCAGCAAACACCAAGAATCACAAGAAAACCACAGTTAGAACGATCCCCAAGTGCCACTAAATGCAATCACTCAAGCAAATGCACTAATGATCACTCCCAATCTCACTATGATGATGAATCGATGGAGGAGATGAGTGGAAGGTATTTGCTTTATCCCACAAGGATGTAACACTGATGAAAATGTGCAAGAGAGTGAGCTCAAGCCGTCCCTCTTCTATTTATAGAGCCACAAGAGCTCCACTAGCTGTTATGCTCTCGAGGGGGGCGTCGAGACCCTTGCTTCGGACTATGGTCCGGACCAAGTCACAGTAGGGTCCAGACCCACTTGGCCAATCAGCGAGCGCCACCTCAACTTATTCAAACGGTCAATTGACCGTTGCAATTGCAAGCAACACTTGGGACCGAGGAGCTGAACCAAGGTCTGGATCAACCCTGGTCATGGTATGGAGGGATCTAGTAAGTATTCAGAGAAGGAAAATAGGTCCAGACTTGGTCTGGCCTAGCCCTTCGGACCAACCTCCATGGCCTGGTTCCCCCTCGCTGCTTCCTGGATGCGCCACATCGCCCTTTGCCTGTGAGTTGAATGACCGAACCCATGGAGACCATGGTCTAGACCGCACCGCGCCTGGGTCCGAAGCACCACTACGACACGTAGCGCACTGCCCTGAGTCAATCGGACGTGCAGGAACAAGTGAAAGGTCATTGTTTGGTTTTGGTAATTGAGTGACAACCTAGATGGACTAATTGTATTTGATGTGAGATACACAGAAAATTAGTCCACAAGTACATGTGTGTGAGCAACATATGCCATAACAGTGAAAATGGTTCGGAGATGTTGCAAAGCTTACACATGTGATGATGAAGGAGCTCATTGCACATGAGACATGACATTGAGTCATGTGATCTAGGTGGAGAAGATCAAGACATGACTTGGCTCGATGGACCGGTTGCAAGTGTGAAGGGCAAGTTGAGTGATGACTTGGCACCGATGGACCGAGGCAACGGTGAAGAGCAAGTGAAGTCAAGATCGATGAACCAATATAGTCACGTGATGATATGAAGTGGATCATATCATTGTTGATCTTGTTGGTGCATGTGTTGCATCAACATTGGAGGAGATAAAATGGAATGCACAAGGCAAAGGTATAACCTAGGGCATTTTATTTCACCGGTCATAGGTGTGTAAAGAAGTTAATGACTGGGTTTAGGATAGATAGTCATACTATCAAGAGGGGCAAACTTGTTTGCATATCGGTCATCTAGTGCCACTCGAGTGATCTAACTTTGCATCGTTGCTAGAATCGAGTGGTGTGGCAAGTTGAGTGGCTAACTCCTTAAAAATGATTGTGAAAATATTAACACACATACTATAATAGAACTGACCAATTATATGAAATTAAGTAAGAAAATCACCCACCGAAGCAGATAATTTGACAAACTTAAGCCCGTATAACCCGGTAGTCCATGAAACCACGAAGGATTTCAAATCAACCAACATACAAACCAAGATCGTACAAGTTTAGCAGGCACAGTCACATATTACATAAAGTTCGCAATGATAGTTGAATACATCGGAGTTTAGAACATAAAGTTATTATAAAACAAGTTCACAATAAAGTAGCAGAAGCAAATAATTTCATAAACCACACACACACTTAGTTCAAATATGGTGTCAGAAGATAGTCACTTTCCACAAAAGCATTAGGTAAGACATACAGAGTGACCATTGCCCTTGGTCCTAGTTGTCACCCATCGCCGGATACAGGTAGTTGATGCAATAGCCATAGTACATTTGACCATCTGCAATAATAATGGGAACAACACCCTGAGTATGAGAAAGTACTCAGTTAGACTTACCCATCGTAAACCAAAATAAAGTGACACCAAGGAGTATGCAAGGCTTTCTTTTAGTGGACTAGCTGACTCAATTGCTAAAAGCATGAGATATCATAAATAAACCATTTTAAGTAATTTGCATCATCTTTATTATAACCTATCCATCTAGGTAATCACCTATGCTATAGCAATCACTTGATTAACCAATAACATTCAGTTACCATTTCAGATTTAGCATTGCCAACATCATCCATATCGATTCCTAACCAGCTAGTGATTTATTCCTCACACAGACCACACTCACCCGCTAAAGTGAGCTACAGATCACCAATGACACTATCCAGGTAAACGTCGTGGGACAAACTAGAGTCACAGTACCTAGGGACCGCCCGATAGCCAGGACACACCTTGGATTCACTCTTTGCGTCCCCGTCATACCCCCTGCAGCACTAATACGCGCACCTATGTAGATCCTGGCCCAAATAATGCCACTAGCTTCATGGTTGAAAGGTACTTTATTTGATCAGCTAAATGTGAGGCATGCGTTCAACATGACAAGAGGGACAAGCATCGATCTGTTCTTAACCGACATAGACGGAAAACTAATAGCACCCCAGAACCCTATCTGGTTGCATCCAACTTTTTCGTCCGGTCTTCAATTATCCATCAACACATGGCTATTTTCAGGATATCATCCATTCAATAGCTAAAGTATTCTAGTAACCACCTATAATTGCAGGTGACCGGAAATCACCGATCGGTACCGGTCTAAGCAGGGCTAAGCAGTATTCGATCCGAAACTTACGTAGGTAATAATGTAGGCAAGGATAGTAATAGAGGCATCAGTGATTTCACTCAACTCCTATAACTTAATGCAACAATATATAAACTCATATATATATATATATATATATATATATATATATATATATATATATATATATATATATATATATATATATATATATATATATATATATATATATATATATATATATATATATATATATATATACTAGAATGCTCCGGGCCTTGCCTCGTTCGAAGGAACTGGGTTGGTGGTCCACGACACACTCAGGTAGATTCTCTTCTTGCTCGTCTACCTCGGGCACCTGCTATGCCTGAGTTTCTTATGGATCGGGCCCGGTCTGTTCCTCTTGCACTGCTACTAGCGCTTCCTCCTGCGATCCTGTATGATGCAAGTGTATAAGTAAATATGCAAACGATGCATCGAATGTGATGGCATGCGACGATCATGATGACATGATGTGCAGATGAACACATTGACCTTATTGGATAGCATATAGGAAAAAAATTCTACAAGGTAGTCAATGTCATTCAAATGATAGTTACCACTAGTGCACGTCATCTACGACATTCTCTTCTGCTAATAATTCTTGTCTTTTCTGCTAACTAACATATAACCCTAACATGAGTGCTACTACACTTTATCAATACAAACACATTAACTTGTCAAGCAACACCAGCAAGTTATTTGGTGCTTCAAATATACACTAAAGCTTCATTATTAAACTAATTATCCATAAAGAATATTATTTCATATTCAATTTAAACTAGGGTTACAACAACAACCTATATTTATAGTGCATAGAAAATCTACAAAAATTACAATAGCATAGCCCTACTCTAAGTAGCCTACCATAAACGTTTCATGGTATTTGGATAAGTAAAACAGCCTACACAAAAATGACAAGCTATGGCATAAAAATGAGTTTGAAAATACTTTGTATTATGAAAAGTATCAAACAACAGATTTAATATTTTTCCTATGTTCTACACAGTAAACAATCACTGTACAAAAATTATCACATGCATGTTTTATACAAAGTTTGCTCTCTAGCAAAAATAACAAAAAATCAGCCAATAAAGGCACTTGAACTATACATCAAAATTTTTCTACAGAATAGGCATGGAATACATTTTTCATGTAAAGCACATCACAAAAGAAGATTAACAAAACTGGAATCATATTTTTCTAAGCATCGTATGATTTATTATGCATTTTCTAAGAAAACAACAATTACAAAAATTAAATAAAATCCTATACAAAAGTATCACAAATTGGAAATACAATATTTTTAAGTTGTAGATATTGTGCTAAGAAACACAACAAAATTTGTTTCAATAATTTTGGAGCTAATTTCACCAAGATATTAATTTTTACAAGCATTTTCATATTTTCTAGAAATCATTTCAAAAATCCCTTTAAAACTAGATCTGCAAAACACTACGTGCACCTTGTGTAGTGCACACATAGGCGCTGACAGGTGGGCCCTGAGGTCAGCTTGGTCCCACCTGTCGGTGGCATAGAGGCAAGGTGGCCGCTCAGCCTGGGCAAAAATTCACCGAAAACCGCAAACCGAACCGAACCGACCCGAACCGAACCGAACCGAAACTTTGGTTTTTTTGGTTTTCGGTTTTGGCTTCGGTTTCAGGTTTCTAGATGTTCGGTGCTCGGTTCGGTGTTCGGTTTCATGGCCAAACCGAACCGAAAGCCGAAGCAACCGAACTGTGTTGCGTGAGCACACCAGAGCCAGAGCCCAGACCTTGGCATCGGGAGCTCGGCCCACCTCCACTCCCCCACGAGGCCACACTCTCACTAGCCCACTGCCCACACCATGCCCCCCACCAACCCTACAGCCCAGCGCCCCACCCCATCCTCATTCGCCCCTGGCGCGGATATCCCCGGACTCCCCCACCGCTCGACACCCTAACCCTAGCCACCAAGGCGGCGGCGCGAGCAGGTGTGGGCAACAGCGCTCGCAGGAGTGGCGCGAGTTGGACCCGCGGCGGGGGCTCCAGCAGAGCTGGGTTGCGGCGATGCGAGAGCCGAGCAGGAGCGACGCGTTGGTGCGAGCAAGCGTGGGCGGCGCCACACGCGGGCTCCACGGTGGCGTCTCCAGCAGGCTCTTGCGCACCTCTGCAGCATCTCCAGCAGATCCGAGCGGCGGCGACGTGAGCAGGCTTCACCGACGACGGAGGTGCGTCAGCAAGCAGCGTCCCCGATCGAGTATCTGTGCTTCTCGTGGGGTAGATCTCAGTTTTTTCGGTTTAAGCCAAAAAACTAAAGTAGAAAACCGAAACTGAATTGGTCGGTTCTCTGTTCTATGTGTCGGTACCAACAGTACGGGGGTACCCGCACCTATCGCCAAAAAACTAACACGACCGAAACCACAATAAAAGATAGCCTGCCTCGACCGCGTACCCAGTCAGTCTCGTATGAGGCCCGCTCGACGGGGCGCCTCGACCGCGCCCCGGCTCCGACTCGTACGAGGCCCGCTCGACGGGGCGCCTCGACCGCGCCCCAGCTCCGACTCGTACGAGGCCCGCTCGACGGGGCGCCTCGACCGCGCCCCGGCTCCAACTCGTACGAGGCCCGCTCGACGGGGCGCCTCGACCACGCCCCGGCTCCGACTCGTACGAGGCCCGCTCGACGGGGCGCCTCGACCGTGCCCCGGCTTTGACTCGTACGAGGCCCGCTCGACGGGGCGCCTCGACCGCGCCCCATCCCGTGCCGCGAGGTACTTCGACAGCGCTCCGACCCACGCGAGGCTCGACCGCTCGCTGGGAAGAACTCCGACTCGCGTGAGCCCGGACCGAGCACCTCGACACCTTTTCTTTGCCTACCCCAGGACAAAAGCCATAGCATTCAATGCGGTTACCTATTGCCACCTACCGGCATGGCTGCGGCCAGGATCGACGTGGGAACAATACCCGTGTCAGATCTCACTGTTTTATCGCCCATCCCGTGATGGGAGGTGAAACCCGTCACTATACCCACCTTACCGCGCACTGTTTACCATCAATCACTCTCGAGGGAGGATAAGACAAGGCCCGTTCTCCGCGATATCGGGGGTTTGGCCTTATCCATCCGGCCTCGACCCGGCCTCGACCCAGCCCCGACGCTCGACTTAGTTCAAAGGACGGTATGGCATGGCGCTCTGGGTCATTTCGCCATCTTGTCTCCCACAACGTCAGGGTGTCCAGGGATGCCCGGCCATTCCCAAGGCACGTCGCTACAGTCAACTCAACAGGAATCGACAAAACATCACCTCAAGGCTCCCCGTCGTCTTGGCCTTCCCTCACCCTATAAAAGGGCAGGCCAGGGTTCAACGGAGGGGAGGACGAAGACGGAACGAAAAACACAAAACAGAAGATCGACATCTCAAGCAACCGCCTTTTTCCTCTTTTCTCTTCGAGACTTGGGCTCGACACCCTCTCTCGCATGCTTGTAACCCCTACACGAGCACCTCGGTGCAAGGAAATACAAACATCTCCCCCCCGCTGGACGTAGGGCCTTCTTTTGCCCGAACCAGGATAAACCCCCGTGTGTTCTCCTTGCATCACCATCCAGGAAAGAGACACGCAGCATTTACTCGTTGGTTCAGGACCCCCTCGGGTCCGAACACCGATAGTTGGCGCGCCAGGTAGGGGATCGCTGCGTGAAAATGTCGCTTTCTCGCCTTTCTTCCTGGATGGCTAACCCCGAACGCCCTATCCTGTTGGCCACGGTGATCTGGTTCGGGAGTTTGGAGTTCATGTCGCTTGGCTCTGGCTACGACATGGTCCTACTTCTGCCCAGGCACCCAACTGACGAGGACTATGAGCTCTCCCAACCCGGGGGAGCAATCCACCGGCACCGTCGCTCTAGGCGGGCGCGGGCCGCCCGACGATGACGAGCCCGGTACAGCCACCGTCTTCACCCCGCGGAGGGCGATGGGGTCCTCCGGTCCGGCACCCCCTAGCCAGGCGCCAGCCTAGACCTCCTTTTGGAAGGTTTGGGAAGGACGAGCTTGGCCGAGGGTGACATGCCGATGGAAAATCCTGCCGCTCCCCCGTCCGGTGAGACACCACTGTCCGGAGCATCCATTTCAGCACGGACAGCGACATCTTCATCACCATTCCCGTTTGGGCTAGACTCGGTTGCCCGGGTGTACGCATCCTCCGTGAGCACTCGCATGAGTGCTTATGAGGAACTCCCCGGGCACCATCTACGCTTCACTCTAGACCTCGTTGCATCCACACCGGCTTTTGATTATCGGGACTCTACGGAGACACCGGAAACAGAGCCCCGTGTGACTGCTTCTTTACGTCGCCGCCTCAGTGACGATTGGCAACGGCCACACATTCCCCCGTCATATTACTACTTTGGCGCTCCTGACTCTGACTCAGCTGATGACACCTATGATGTGACCCGCGAATGCTTCAACATCGACGTTGAAAGCACTTCGGAGTCAGAGGACGAAGAGCCGATCGAAGGAAGGCACACGCCATCTCATGTCGAGCTTCCTGCCGAGCGAGACGAGCCTCAGTTCCTTGCGGATCAAGGAGCGTAGCTCGAACAGATTCGCGAGTTGCAGGACAGGCTTGACGAGGAACGGGAAAACCTGGATCTACTCCAACAAACCCTCGAGCGTGAGCGTGCGGAACACGCACTTGGCGGGAGAGCTCGCGAGAGAGCTCACGACGTCAACCGTCGCATCGACGAGGACCGGGCGGACAACCCCCGATTTTCGCCCGAGCCAGCCAGAACGTCGTCGCCGCCGCCATGCTCCTCCGCAACATGCCCGAGCCATCAAACCCCGATGCCTGTCGGGCTCGAGATGAAATCCGAGAACTCCTCGAGACCGCCGCCATGCAGCAGGCCGAGAGCTCTGCCTCGAGGCGACGCGAGGCAGCCTCGGAGCGAATCCTCGAGCCTTCCCGACAGGAAAGAGAAGCCTCGGTTCACCCCGAGCCTGCCCGGCGAAACCAGGTAGCACCAGCCCCTGAGCCCACCGACAACGACCGCGAGCCTCGAGACACCCGTGGCAACATCGTCGAGCGCCGCACGCGCAAGCACGGTGACAGTGTGGCTCGAGGCTACCACGTCCACAGGGGCGGACGCTATGATAGCTCAGAAGATCGTAGCCCTTCACCCGAGCCCCCAGGTCCTCGGGTCTTCAGTAAGGCAATCCGTGAGACGGTGCCCCCGGCTCGGTTCCGCCCCCCCACGACTCTCACCAAGTACAACGGTGAAACCAAACCCGAACTTTGGCTCGCCGATTTCCGCTTGGCGTGTCAGTTGGGCGGGGCCACCGACGACCGGGTCATCATTCGACAACTCCCCCTGTTCCTCTCCGACACCGCCCGAGCCTGGCTCGAGGATCTCCCACCTCGGCAGATCCACGACTGGGACGATCTCGTGAGGGTGTTCGAGGGAAATTTCAAGGGGACCTACATGCACCCCGGCAACTCGTGGGACCTTCGGAGCTGCAAGCAGAAACCAGATGAATCCCTCCGAGACTACCTCCGACGCTTCTCCCGGTAGCGTACCGAGCTCCCCAACATCACCGACTCCGATGTAATTATGGCCTTCCTCTCCGGCACCACCTGTAAGGAGTTGGTCCGAGAATTGGGCCGTAACACCCCACTCACTGCCAACGGATTGATGGACATCGTCACCAACTTCGCCGCCGGCGAGGGGCGGTTGGTGCAATCTTTGGTGGTGACTCGGAAAGGGGGGAGCAGAAGGTCGACGATCCCGCGAGTTCCACCCGAGGCCCCAAGAGAAACAACCGCAAGAAGAAGAAAGGCCAGCAGGGCAAGCTCGAGGCCCTGGCCGATGAGCTCGTCGCTGCTACCGAGCACAAGAAACCTCGAGGCCCCCCCGGCGGGGGCGTCTTCGACAAAATGCTCAAAGAACCGTGTCCCTACCACAAGGGACACACTAACCATAACCTCGAGGATTGTCACATGCTGCGCAGGTACTTCGGGGGTGCCGGCGCCAAGAAGGACGACAAGGAGGACCCTAAGGGTGACAACAAGGATGGGGAATTTCTCGAGATCCACGACTGCTTCATGATCTATGGAGGGCCCTCGACCTGCCTCTCTGCATGCCAGCGCAAGCGAGAACGGCGCGAGGTCTTCTCCATACAATCGGCAGTACCCCGCTTCCTTGATTGGTCCACGGTGGCCATCACTTTCGACCGTGACGACCACCCGGACTACATCCCCAACCCGGGGGTCTATCCACTCATTGTTGACCCCATCATCGCCAACACACGCCTCACCAAGGTGCTCATGGACTGCGGAAGCAGCCTCAACATCATCTACTCCCAGACCCTCGACCTTCTGGGGGTCGAGAGAGCACGCCTCCAACCTAGCGTCGGGGGCTTCCACGGAGTCGTGCCAGGGAAACGGGCGGAACCCCTCGGGCGGGTCGATCTGCCTGTTTGTTTTGGCACACCGGCCAACTTCAGAAAGGAGACTCTCACTTTTGAAGTGGTCGGATTCCGTGGAACGTACCACGCTATCCTGGGACGCCCATGCTACGCTCGGTTCATGGCGATCCCAAACTACACCTACCTCAAGCTCAAAATGCCGGGTCCAAATGGTGTCATCACTGTAGGGCCCTCGTATGAACATGCCTACGAGTGCGACGTCGAGTGCGTTGAACACGGCGAGGCTATTTTGGAGTCGGCGATCTTGGCTGCAGACCTCGACGGTCTTGCCAATGCTATTCCCGACCCAAAACGCCATGCCGGCAGCTTCGAGCCCGCCGAAGATGTCAAACTCGTACCCCTCGACCCCGCTGATCCCAAGGGAAAGACACTGAGCATCAGTGCCACCCTCGATCCTAAATAGGAAGCAGTGCTCGTCAACTTTCTCCGCGCAAACATCGACATCTTTGCGTGGAGTCCCTCGGATATGCCAGGCATACCCAGGGAAGTCGCCGAGCACGCCTTGGAGATCCAGGCCGGATCCAAACCGGTGAAGCAACGCCTGCGTCGCTTCGATGAGGAGAAGCGCAGGGTCATCGGCGAGGAGATACACAAACTGTTGGAGGCCAGGTTCATCAAGGAGGTTCATCATCCTGAGTGGCTAGCTAATCCTATATTAGTTAGGAAAAAGAGTGGGAAATGGAGAATGTGCGTAGACTATACCGGTTTAAATAAAGCATGTCCGAAAGTTCCCTTTCCTTTGCCACGCATTGACCAAATCGTTGATTCCACTGCGGGATGCAGAACTCTCTCATTATTAGATGCATACTCCGGCTACCACCAAATCAAAATGAAGGAGTCCGACCAGCTCGTGACTTCATTCATCACCCCATTCGGCATGTATTGCTACGTTACGATGCCCTTCGGTCTCCGGAACGCGGGGGCAACGTACCAGCGATGCATGCAACATGTTTTCGGGAAGCACATTGGGTCGACCGTCGAAGCTTACGTCGACGACATCGTGGTCAAAACCCAAAAAGCCGATGATCTGGTCAGCGACCTCGACATTGCATTCAAGTGCCTCAGGGCAAAAAACATCAGACTCAATCCAGAGAAATGTGTCTTCGGCGTCCCACGAGGTATGCTTTTAGGGTTTATCGTATCCAAACGCGGCATCGAGGCCAACCCTGAAAAAATCTCTGCGATAACCAAGATGGGCCCCATCTGAGATCTAAAAGGCGTACAGAGGGTCACAGGTTGCTTGGCGACACTCAGCCGTTTCATTTCGTGCCTCGGCGAAAAAGCACTCCCTCTGTACCGTCTCTTGAAGAAATCGGACCATTTTTCCTGGAACCTTGAGGCTGAGGAGGCTCTCACGAAACTCAAAGCCACCCTCTCTAACTCATCGATCCTCGTCCCTCCAACCCCGGGGGAACCACTCCTACTCTATGTCACCGCAACATCACAAGTAGTCAGCGCTGCCCTGGTTGTCGAGCAGGCCGAGGAGACACGTACCTTGCTCGTCCAGAGGCTGGTCTATTTCGTTAGCGAGGTGCTCTCAGAAAAAAAGTGTCGATACCCACAGATCCAGAAACTGCTATATGCTGTCATCTTGACGCGGCGCAAGCTCCGACACTACTTCGAGGGTCACCCGATTACTGTGGTTTCTTCTTTCCCCTTGGGAGAGATAGCCCAGAACCAGGAAGCCTCGGGTAGGGTTGCCAAATGGGCGGTCGAACTCATGGGTGAGACATTGTCCTATGCGCCGCGAAAAGCTATCAAGTCACAGGTGTTAGCAAACTTTCTGGCTGAGTGGACTGACACACAACTCCCCCCTGCACAGCTTCAGGCGGAGCTATGGACCATGTACTTCGATGGGTCATTAATGAAAACGGGAGCAGGCGCGGGCTTGCTCTTCGTCTCACCCTTCGGGATTCACATGCGCTACGTCGTCCGGCTTCATTTCCCTGCGTCTAACAACGTCGCCGAGTATGAGGCACTCGTCACGGGGTTGAGAATCGTCGTCGAGCTCGGGGTCCGACACCTTGACGTCCGAGGCGACTCCCAACTCGTTATTGATCAGGTCATGAAGAGCTCGAGCTGCCGTGACCCCAAGATGGAAGCCTACTGCCAAGAAGTACGGCGTCTCGAGGACAAGTTTCACGGCCTCGAGCTCAACCACATCGCACGCAGGTATAATGAGGCCGCTGATGAACTGGCAAAAATCGCGTCCAGTCGAGCCACGGTTCCACCTAACATCTTCACGAAAGACCTTCAGCACCCATCCATTGACCTCAGGCCAGACAAGGGGGTCGACGGGGCATCGCTCGACCCTCCACCTGAGGCAGAAGCCCCCTCGACCGGGGCTGAAGCCATGCAGGTGGAAGACCTAACGCCACCGTCTGACCTCAAGCCTGACTGGCGCATCCCGTACCTCGACTACCTCGGCCAAGGGGACCTCCCCTCGGATAAGACTGAGGCTCGACGGATCGCACGCCGGGCCAAAACTTTTGTGATCGTGGGCGACAGCAGAGAGCTCTACCGCCGTAGCCCTACTGGTATCCTCTAATGTTGCATCACAAAAGAGCAAGGCAGGAATCTGCTCGGCGATCTTCACTCGGGGGCTTGCGGTCACCACGCAGCACCTCGAACCCTCGTCGGAAATGCCTTTCGACAAGGATTCTATTGGCCGACCGCGGTCTCCAACGCTGTCAAGCTAGTACGCTCCTGCGAGGGTTGCCAGTACTATGCGAGACAAACCCATCTTCTGGCACATGCGCTGCAAACTATCCCCATCACATGGCCGTTTGCCGTTTGGGGGCTCGACCTTGTCGGACCACTGAAAAGAATAACTGGCGGCTTCACTCACCTGCTCGTCGCCATCGACAAATTCTCCAAGTGGATCGAGGCCCGCCCTATCACCAGCATCAGGTCCGAGCAAGCTGTGCTCTTCTTCACTGACATTATTCATCGCTTTGGGGTCCCCAACTGTATCATCACAGACAATGGCACCCAGTTCACTGGCCGAAAGTTTTTGGATTTCTGCGACAACCACCACATCCGAGTGCTCTGGTCAGCCATGGCTCATCCAAAAACAAACGGTCAGGTGGAATGTGCCAACGACATGGTACTACAAGGCCTGAAGCCCAAAATCTTTGACAAATTAAACAAACATGGCAAAAGATGGGCTGTCGAGCTACCCTCGGTCCTGTGGAGCCTAAGAACAACGCCGAGTCGAGCCACGGGGTTCACTCCGTTCTTCTTAGTCTACGGGTCTGAGGCTATGCTACCAACCGATATAGAATACGGATCCCCAAGGTTGAAGGCATACAACGAAAGATATAACGACGCCACAAGACAGGACGCCCTTGACCAGCTCGAGGAAGCCCAAGATGTGGCTCTGTTGCATTCTACTAGGTACCAGCAGGGTCTCTGACGCTACCACGATAGACACGTCCGCAAACGTGACCTCAACGTCGGTGACTTGGTGCTATGGCGGAACCAGAACACCAAGGGACGGCACAAGCTCACACCACCATGGGAAGGGCCGTACATCATCACAGAAGTACTAAAGCCGGGCACCTACAAGCTATCCAACAAGAAGGGCAAAATCCTCACCAATGCTTGGAACATTGAATAGCTATGTCGCTTCTTTCCATAAAAAGCCTTGAGGCTCTGTATTTTCTTTTTCATCAATAAAGAATACAGCGATGTTCAAACTTTCGTTTCGTAATGAGGAAGGATCGACCCTGCACTCCCAGAGTCGACCCTCCCTCGGGGGCTGCAAGGGGGGAACCCCCGGCCCCCGAAAAAACTTATGTTCTTCTTTAAAAAATATAAGAACCGCTTCTTAGATCGACTTCGCTGAAAGAGCACCCTAAGGTTCGAGAGGGCTCTCGAGTCTGGAGCATCACCTACGCCTCCGAGGCTACGGTACCTCCACTCACCCCTTACACCTTTTAGAGGTACGCCTTCACGATAGGAAGATCTAAACAACGGTTCCTAAATTTTAAAAAGAACATACCCCCTGTTGCTTAGATCAGGCTCTCACATGATTTACAAGGCCGCAACATCACCCTGAAGCTCGAGGGCAGTTGAGCCACGGGATCACTTACACCTCCGAGGCTACGGTACCTCCACTCACTCCCCTACGCCCAAAGGGTGCAGCTGCGTGCTAAGTAAATCACGCGAGAACACGGTCCGAGCGATAAAGGGAAGAAAAGCTCGAATGAAACTAAATCAACCATGAACCGGTTTATGTTTCGAGTTTTTAAGGCCTCCGCGGCCGCCACGACCAAAATTCGAAATACTAACTCATTACATGGGCCTTCATGCCCAGATTTGGCTCATAGGCCCTCGTCGTTGGCAGGCGGAACCACCTCGGCTTCAAAAAGCGAGGCCAGACGACTTCCTGGCTCTTCGGCGGCTTCGATCAGCTCCACGCAAGCATCCACGTTCTTCTCGTCTGTCCGATCTGGGTCTATGATGATGCCCTCGACGACGAGATTCATGTCAAACACAAACCCTGAACGGACGACGGCCAACGCCCTCTTCACGCCGTGATGGAGGCTGTCCCGTATCTTCTCCCGGGCAAGGCGGCCCAGCGCCACCATCCGGCGGACGAAGGAGTTCCCCGGAACATCTTCCCCAGTGTCGGCGTCGGGCTCGACCCCCAGACCGTCACACACGGTGGTGATCGCGCCCTGGAGAAGTTGGGTCCTTCGGATCTCGGCTTCGAGGAGGCTCTGGAAGGAGTTGGCAGAAGATTGGGCCTCTCGATTCTCTCTCTCCAGCTCTGAAACACGACAAACAAATTAATACCCAACGCGGGGCCTTCAACGTCATGGCCGTGACAATCACACTTACCCTCGATATGGGTCTGCAGGCCCACGACCTCGTCACGAAGCCCCCCGCACGTTCGCTCGAGCCCCAGGAAGGCGCTGTCCTTGTCGCTGATGGCTGCCTTTAGCGCCTCGATCTCCTGCCGAGCAGACTCGAGAGCTGCGTCCTTCTCTTGGATGGCTCCCTTCAGCGTCATGACCTCGACGTTGAGGGTGTCACGCTGAAGGCTAACCTGGGAGACATCCTCCTCGAGCTCCTTCACCCGCATGGACAGGGGCTCGAGATCCCTGCGGGCCTGGGTAGCCTCCTCCCGAGCCTTGTCCATGCCAGTGCGCATCACGGCCTCGGCCGCCCATGCCTGCGTCGCTTCTTCTTTCACCACCGCGTACGCAACGCGCAGCTCAGCCATCTCGGCGTTCCGATCGGATAGCCGTTTCTGGGCCTCCTCGACCAGAACCCGTTGCTGGGACAGCGCGCCCCACACGCCACTCTCATCCCGAATGAAGAGCGACTTGCGGCGGGAGTACTCCTTCAGCTCCTGAACGTAATCCGAAAAGGTCACAAAACCGAGGGAAAAAGACACCAAGAAAACTACAGAGAAAGCCGACGGGTCGATCATACCTCGGTGGCATCTCCCATGCTCTGCACGGCACCGGACGCCACTCGGAGCAACCGATCAAGATGCTGGCGGACGCCCTCGAGGTATTCCCATCGGTGCACCTCATCTTTGTCACTCAAGATAAAGATGGGCTCGGCGTCGGGGTTCGTAGCGTCCCTAAACTGAAGGGACAGCCCCCCCACCTCGGCAGCTCCGTCTCTGCCCGCGCTATCGCCAGCGCGGCGATGTCGGGCCATGACGAGGATGACCCGGCTGGGGCGTCTCCCGGTCCTGCGGAAGGACCGGCCTCGCCCGCAGTGTTCACCTCTCCAACGGCCGTCGAGACACCGGCCTGATCCGCGACCTCACCCCCCTCGACCCCCATCGCTTGTTTTCCTTTGTCCAGGGGGATGTCGTCGAGGGTAAGGTGAGGGCGGGCACCAACGACCGCTGGCGCCTCCGGAGCCGGCGCCTCGACCGACGATGGCTCCGGTACCCACGCCTCGACCGTTGGCACCTCCGGAGCCGGCACCTCTTCTTCCGGTGCTCCGGATAGGGGCTCGACCGCCCTGCCCTCCACCATGCCCGCTGGCTCTGCCAACGGGTCTTGTTGCGGCCGTGACCCCCTCGCTAGGGCCGCCTCCTGTCCTGACGCCGACGCGACCTGCTCTATGGTCACGTCCGCACCCGCCCGACCTCAACGACAGCCTCGGCCGTCGCCGATGACCTAGGCCCCGTCTCGACCGTATCAAGCGCCGCTACCTCTGCCGGTTCGGACCCCTCGACAGTAGGCTCCGGGCCAGCAACCACCGCGGCGTCGACTGACCCCTGCCATTGTCGTAGGCGCCCCTTCGCGGCCTCGACCTCCCAGACCCAGGCCGCATCCTGCTCCGCCGTCCAGTTGAGGACAACGGTGCTGGCCCGCAGCGACTTCACGGGGGTAAGCCCCATCGGCTCCGCCTTCCGCTTTAGCCTACAAAGTGAGAAGAAACGTCAGCCAACGGATCCAGAGAAAAGCAGGACAACCAAGCTGAGATACTTACCCAGAAATCGGCACCAAGTGCCTCAACCCCGCGCGACCCGAGCCTCCCGGGACGGCCGATGGTGGCCTCACGGTAGCCTCACAAGTAGGCCGAGCGCTCCTGGGAGCCCCGGCCGACACACCGCCCTGCACCCTCTGTGCCTCCGAGGCCAGCTGGCCTCGGGTTCTTACGCCTGCCGATGCCGCCGCCGATGACGACGCCGGTATTGCCGTCCCAGCCCCTGCCCGAGCCTACAGGGCCTGGGCTGGTGCGGACGTCCTTGTTGACCCCTCTCGACAGGTCCGGGGTAAAGCGGCCCCTCCCGTCGAGGGGCCCGTCTCCTTCTCCGCCTTCTTCCCCTCGGGCTCCTCGACTACGACGACCGAGGAGGACGCCCCCCGATGGGCTCCAGCAGGGGGCGAATGTCGGGAAGGTCTCCAAGCCTAGTCGCGATCTCATATCGCGACAGGGCATCGTCGTCTTCGCCGCTGCTGTCGTCGTCCTCCCCCGAGACCGTCTCGGAAGGCGACGGCGCCAGGGGGACCCCGTCGATGGTCTGCTGGCGTCGAAGCTTCTTCAACGCCTCCGCCTCCTTGGCCTTACGGATCGCCCGCTTCTTGGCCGTCTCCTTGGTCTGCTTCTTCTAGGAAGCATGCTGGCGTCGAGCCTCCTGGGCGGGCCGGTCCTCCGGGACTGGCGGACGCGTTTCCCGCAACGCCGACATATCCTATACGCCGGTCTCGACCACATCAGCGAAATCCACAGATAAATGAAAATAGCAACACCTCAGCCCCGGGATACGTACCACGGACTTGAACCCTTCGGTAGGCCTCATGGGAACCCGGTTGGCCTCCTCCGCCTTGAAGTTCCCAACCATCCGGCGCGCTCGTCGGAGGACCTCCTCGAGGGCGAGGGATTCATGGGACATCTGGGTCCCCTCCAGATCTGCCTCCGGAGTCATCTGGTCCAGACGGAGATGACACCGGCACAGCGGCATCACTCTGCGGCGATGGAAGGTCGCTGCCACCGCCGCAGCCGTCAAGTCCCGGAGGCGAAGCTGCTGCAGCGCCGCCAGCAGCGGGTCCAAGCGTGGCTTCTCGGCCTCCAGCACTCCGTACGACCAGCGCTCCTCTCGAGCGATCAATACACGGCCGGTGTACCTCGGCAACTGATTTTCATCATTGCGGAGGTAGAACCAACCATCGTGCCACCCACTGTTGATTAGCTCGTGATCCATCAAGTGGGTGCATCGCCACAACGAGGAGTAGCTTGCCGGGAAGCAAGTGAACCTCGGTAAAAAATCTTGTGTCATCTCTTTACCGAGGATTTCTCTTGTGATTGCTCATTGTGATTGATTCTTCGAGTGCATTGCTTCTCTACATCGTTGGTATAAGAATCAAGTCACTTGCTCTCTATTTTCTTGTACTAGTCCTTGTATAGTTTGCTTAGTGTAGCCTTTATCACATAGGAGTAAGTAGCTTAGTGACTTAGTCTTGTTGGTGTGTATTAGAGATCATAGCCTTGCTTCACTAGAATTGTATAGGTGGCTTGTATAGTGTAGTTGAGCTAGTGCTAGAATTAGCTTAGCCATCTTTTATACTAACGTGGTTGTTTAGTGAAGCTTGTAGATTTTTAAATAGGCTATTCACGCCCCCATCTAGCCATTTGGACCTTACACAAGTGTCGACGTCAGGCTGCGAAGTTCAGTGTTGCAGTCACCGATGGAGACGGTACGAGCAGCCACACGGCTTCAGATGCAGCAGGCACGACCATGTGGTAGTGGAGACAACAAGTGTGGACGCATGATGGCGAAGATGGTCGATGTGGACGTGTAGAAGCTAGTGGCAGCAGAGATGGAAGAGAGGAGGCGAGCAAAGGCGGAGGCGGAAGGGGCGAGTCGAGGAGAAAGTAGAGTCCGAGAGTTAGACTCAGGTGCGTCCGTGCGTGGCTGCGTGCAGTTGGGAGGAGGCGGATGGTTAAGATGGAGTAGATAAGGTGGGTTGGATTGTTTTATGGGCCTTTTGTCTAACTTTAGGTCCATAGATTCTTGTTTTTTCATTTATTTAGGATAATATATGTATATGTATAAAACGTCTTGAAAACACCTAGTCACGTTTAGGCTCTAGGCAGTAAGTCACCGCCTATCACCTTTTTAACCTCTATGGAGAGAGGCAATGGCGGCCTAATCTGACCTCACCGGACCTGTGGAAGGTGGCAGTCGCTGTGGAACGGGGCCGGCGAGGTGCTAGGCGGGAAGGGGAAGAACGGAGAAGGCGTCAGACTTTTTGATGATGAGAATTAAAAGATGGTGTGTGTTGGAAGCACGTAATAAGAGGCGGTGGGTTTTGACTAGGCTCCCGCCCAATTTATGTTGCATTGCACAAAAATCTTGGTCCATACATTTTCTTTTGCTCGCCTATGGTCGGAGATGCAATTAGTATTGTGCCAAGTAGCATGAACGCATGCGTGTCAAGTGTGCTGTTCTATGATTCTATCAGGCTGCATGTCATATAGATTTTACATGACATCTACCTTGAGAAAAAGGCTCTCGTTTTAGTGTTATATCAAGGGGAATGAAGAAGAAAGAAGTAAGATTAGCCACACTGTGAGTCAGACCAATGCTGAAACAAGGAAAAGTAAGGGGCATGTTTGGATTCAAGGGGCTATAAACCACGCAGATGGGGGAGGGAGGTGAAGGTAGCTGCGAGGACGGGGGACGGAGATGGTGTCGTGCTGGCTACACGTGGGAAATAATTCTCCCGCGCGAGAAGGGAAGCGCCGAGCAGAAATTCACACGGGAAGATAGGTTGGATTGTTTTATAGACCTTTTTGTCTAAATTTAGGTCCGCGGTTTCTCCTGGTTTAGGGCGACGACCAGGAGAACGATGAGCGCGAGCGTCGGTGTGCGAACGAGCGCAGTGAGGAACCATCAAAGATAATTTGGGTAGCCACCTGCTAGCCCAACAGGAATGGATAGTGGGAGAGAGATTTTGTGCTGCAACAAATTCAGATGGAATAGTAAAGTCTGCTGGAGTTGTTCTCCACTACGGAAAAATAGAATAGATAATCTTAATCTGATATAAGAAATGTTGCAACCTTTACGGCTACAATAAAACAAGACCATCGCTGAATTTTGATTTCTGGCTAGTAGCAGTACAAAGATGTTTTTTTTAATTTAAGACCTTGATTAGATTGCGGGTGAAAAAAATTTCATCGCATTATAGCACCTTCGTTTGTATTTGGCAATTATTGTCCAATCATGGCTTAACTAGACTCAAAAGATTCGTCTCCTAAGGCCCCGTTTGGTTTGGATGTTAAAGTTTAACAAACACTGTAGCACTTTCGTCTTATTTGATAAAATTTTTTCAATTTTAGACTAATTAGGCTTAATAGATTCGTCTCGTAAATTACTCCTAATATGTGCCGACATGCATGCAATTAGTCTATATTTAGTACTCCATGCATTTGAGGGAACATTGATGTGATAGGAGTTAAATTTTAACTCCTCCAAACCAAACGGAGCCGAAATTACAAACAAACTGTGCAATTAGTTATTTATTTTACTTATATTTAATACTCCATGCATATATATAAGAGTGAAATGCACCACAGGCCGGACGCGGCATTTATGCATCGAGCCCCCCTGAACTCTTCCCCTCTCATTTGGCTCTTCCCTGTCTCTCTCACGTTCGTCGCGCGCGGGAAGTCAGGAGTCGGCGGTCGCGGGCTGAGCGGGAGGGGTCTTCATCGGCAGCGATCAACGGCTTCAGTTCAAGAGAGGGAGGTGAAGTTGGCTCCTGCATCCGATTGCGCCAGTTCTTTGCAATGTTCGGTAGTCTAGGGTTTCTCAGTTCGAAATGCAGCGGATTGATGGAGCCCTAAAATTGTTAGTTAAATCAAATGTAGCTGATGATAGTGACAAGTTCTGGGTGGAGATTCATCATTCTGGGATGCTTATAGGTCGTGGGAAGCACCGTGTGTATGCTGATGAGAAGGTGGACAATCTGTCAGGATGATCTTGGTCTCTGCAGTGGTTTGAAAAGTTAAATTTTGCTCTTCATTACCCCAAGAACCCTGCTCGGCATGTGTACTAGCTTCTTCCTGATAAAGAGTTTCCAGATGGACTACGACTGATTGTAACAGAGAAGGAGGCAACAGTGATGACAGCTATGGTGGATAGGGTGAAGACCTTAGTGTTGTATTTTGATCATGAAGGTTGTGCATTGAAATCTGACTTTTTAGGATGATGTAGAAAAACGGGCACCCAGAGTTCCTCTGCAGCCGAAATCAGAAGAGAGTCAAGAAGCAACAACAAGCAACCAATGAATCAAGAAACCCTAACTCACCTTATGGAATGGACAACAGTAGAAGACCATCCCCAAGCTCTGCTGCTGTGTTGACACACGCCTCACCACACGGCACCGCCTGCAGTCCGAGCAGAAGATGAGGGGGAGTACCCAACCCTGCGCCGCGCCACTCCCTTGCTGCGCCATGGAGGAGATCGATGGGAGCGCGAGACAGAGACGAAGGGGAAGAGAGTAGAGCACAGAACAGAGATAGGTTGGATTCCAAATGAGAGGGGAAGAGTTCAGGGGGGCTCGATGCATAAATGCCGCGTCCAAAACTGGCTCACGTGACATGGGAGACCGGTCGAGCCACGTTGGCTAGCCCACGTAGGCAAAAAAAAAATGCTGACCAGGCTGGTTTGGGCCTCCAGTGAACCAGAATGCAAGTTCAAGGGGTCAGATGTGCATTTTCGAAGTCCATAGACCTATTTGACATAGAGAGACAAATCCAGGGGCCTGTGATACATTTCACTCTATATATAAATATTCGATGTGATAGATTGAGTGAAAAAAACTTAATCTAAAGCCTGCACCATCACTCGATACAATACTACAATCAAGACTACCGTACTCTACACGAGTGTCAGTGATTTCAGTCCTAGCGGCGCGGGCGGTTAGCTCTTGTGGTCACGAGACCCTCCGCCCGTCCTCGCCGCCGCGGCCGCCCGCACGGACAGCGTCAGCACGTCCAGATCCGACGTCTCGTTCCTCCTGGCCGCCTTAATCCCCCGCTCCCGCATCGCGTGCCTCTGGTCGTCTTCGTCTTGTTCCTCGTCGTTGTGCTCCTCGCCATTTTCCTCGGCGGTCCCGTCTTCGCCGTCCTCCGCATCGTCCCCATCCGCACCGCGTATCCGCTTGGCCCCAATTGCGACGCCGAACAGCATTGGCTTCGGCCCGCTGGGGCCTTCCCCGCCACCGCCGTGCCCCTCGTCGCCGTCAGGCAGATCCTCATCTCCGCCTCTGCCTTGGTCGTACCGCGCCAGTAGGTGCCGCACGCCGTCGCACAGGCGCCGCGCGCGGGCCAGCTCCCGCGCCAGCCGCGCGTTCTCGCGCCGCAGCCGCGCGTTCTCCTCCTCCAGCTCGGCCACCGCGCCGCTAACTCCAGCCGTCGAGCCACGCGGCGGCGACGAGGAGACCGCCGGCTCCCCGCCGGAGCTCGTGGGCGGGGACGAAATCGGTATCCCCGTTGGTATGCCCGACATCGGTACCGCCGCCACGGCGCCGGTCCCCTTTCGCCTCTGTATCCCGCCGAGAAGGTGCTTCTCACCTCTGCGGAAGCCGTCGTTGGCAAACTCCCATCTGTCCGCCACTACCTTCTTGAATCCCTGTGCAAACAGAACGGAATGGACGGTTAGGCAGAAGAAGAGCGGAATGGACGAGGAGGACTCGGGTACTCACATAGGTGTTGAGCTGGCGGACGAACGACGAGAAGTTGCTGTGCTTGAAGTGCTTGGGGAGGAGGTCGCGTGCGAACTCGGCAGGGCGCCACACCACGAACGCCGTGCCGGTGTCGTTCCAGGAGATCGTCTCGTCCGTGGTCGGGTCCTCCACCATGGCGTACGTCTTCGTCAGGAACGGCGGAGTCCCCGCCGCCGGCGACGCCATCAGGCAAGAGAGTGCGGTTGTGCAGAGGAGAGGAAAGGAAGGTGTGAGGAGAGAACAGAGAGAGGAAGACGCATCTAGAAAGGTGGATTTGGGGATGAGATTAGGTTGGACCTAGGTGAGAGAAGCATCCAGCGGGTTCTAGAAGGTTCCCGTCTTTCCCTTGCGCTACCGGACACGTGCGCTGTTTCTAGAGAGTGCCCGTTTGGATTGATGGGCTGGAAGGTGTTCGCTGAGTTACACTTGGGCAAAGCCCAAATGGACACTTTTGTTCTTTTTGGATATTCTTTTCAAAATCCTCGCAGAAAATTGTAGACCGCCACATCCAAAATTTAAAAATAAGTAATGCGGCCACATCAAATCAAATCCATTTAAATGTTAATATCCATTACAGAAACAACGCAAACATTTTGTATCAATTTTACAACGTACTCAACGTCTTAACCGCTGAAAGGCTGTATACCATCATTTGGCACTGACGCTCTGTAGTTGCTCAACACCGACCTGACGAAGAGGACAAGGGCAACAGAGCTGACTACTCCAAGTTTGTGTGGCGGGCCCTCATCTGGGCCGGGCTCTGGCCCAAGACGCGCGCGAGCTCCAGCACCACCATCTCGAACAGCACGAACATAGCTCCCTCGTACAGGCTGCCCATCGGCAGCTCCGCACGCGCCGTCGACCTCTCCGTCTCCGTCTCCCCCGCCCCCTCCTTGTCGTCCGCCATGGTCTGCGCGGGTAGGTGCGCCACAACGTCAGCCTGGCGCCGCGGGAAGTCCCCTTCGGGGCGCGCCGTGAGCAGCAGGACGCGCGCGCCGGCGCCGCGCGCCACGCCGCAGATGGCGTCGACGGTGGAGAACGCGCCGGCCCCCGCCGAGGCCACGAGGAGGTCCCCGGCGCCCGCGGGCGGCGCCGTGACGTCGCCGACGCAGTGCGCGGGGAGGCCCAGGTGCGCCAGGCGCATGCAGAGCGCGCGCATCATGAGGCCCTCCCGCCCGACGCCGTGCACGAACACGCGGCCGCCCCGCGAGGCCGCGGCCTCGAGCACCGAGACCAGGACGGAGCGCGCGGGCAGGTGCGGCGACGGCGCGGAGAAGACGGAGGCGATCTGGGCGCAGATGGCCGCTGCGTAGTCCGCCTGCGCCGAGGCCGCGGCGGTGTCGCTGCCGGTCATTGCCTCATTGGTGTCGCGCCTGTGGGTTGTGGCTTATCCGAATCTCTCGTGGAGGGTTGGAACTTGGATGGCCTTTTGGTCAACTCGGCCTCTTCGCTGTGGCTAAAGGGCGGCCAGCATGGTGTCGTCGTCGCGAAAAGTACGTAAAAAGTTACTGTAGTATTTTCGTTGTTATTTGGTAAAATTTGTCCAATCATAAACTAACTAGGCTCAAAAGATTCGTCCCGACATTTAGAGACAAACTATGCAATTAGTTATCTTTTTTATTACATTTAATGCTCTATGCATGCGTCAAAAGATTTGATGTGATGGGTGAAGAGGAAATATTTTGGGTTGAGATGGGGAAGTGAACAAACGTCGTTATTAGGCCGTTAGCACTCGGCACGGCTCTCCGTCAGAAGGGACAGCCTGACAGTCTGGAGTCCGTTCCTCTCGCTGAAAAGCTATGACTGAAAGTACTATTTACTAATTTATTATAAAAAATTATTTTATCTAAATATATACTGAAAAATACAGATTATATATCAAGCAGCCCGATGGGCCTGAAAATGGGAACGCGACTACCACTACCATACCAGTAGCCGGCTAGACGTGGCTTGGTCGCCTAGCATCCTCATGCGAGGGATTAGCCCATATAGGGTCGATTCCAGGATGAAACATCGCATATGTCAGGAGGATTTTCTGGAGGAGCACTCTTGTAGCCAGTTGGGGAGCTAGACAGACACAGAGGACATTGGTACTCCGCTGTAGTGATGGCCACAGCTCTCCGCATCGGTACTCTGATGTTGTGACAGGCTGGTAGTAATCTGAGTCTGGGCCAAACCAGCCCCAATCTAGGATGAAGGGCTCATACTGTAGGCTGGAGCTTACCAGGGCCCATTGCGGCCGGTCGCAGTTCGGCTTCGCTCGACGAGTAGCAAACCGAGCAGTGCAATCCCATGAAAAAACAAAATCCAAGTTACCTCCCTCCACTTTCGCAAAAATCCACTTTTCCAACCTAAACTTTAAAACGAGCAAAACACCTACTTCAACTTTTAAAATCATTCATCTTACCTCCCTAGCCCGATTATAAACGGGTTTGAAGACAGTTTTATCTTTATCTTTTTTATTTATTTCAGCTAAATCTTTGAAAAATCATAGTAAATCACAAAAAAATCATAAAATAGAAAATCTAATTTTATTGCACTCCACATAAATAGATCTACACAGTGAACACATAATATAGTATGCTTTAGTACAAAGTTTTTGTTGTAGATTTATATCTATGTTTTTCTATAATTAAATAGAATAATTCATAGCTGCGGTTTCTATGGTTCAATTGTGATGAAATTTTTATGATGAGACAATTATTGTATGCTTAAACTGTAGTAAAAATATTATACTCATTGGATCATGTATAACTTAGTTATAGATTTTGTTTAGGTTTATGCTTGTTAAATATAAATAAATCTATAACTAAGCTATACATGATTCAATGAGTATGAAATTTTTACTACAGTTAAATCATATAATAATTAACCCACTATAAAAATTTCACCACAATGGGACCATAGAAATCGCAACTCTGAATTATTTCAATTAATTATAGAAAAGTATATATCTAAAACCATAGCAAAAACTTTGTACTAAAGCATACCATATTATATGTTCAGTGTGTAGATCTACTTATGTGGAGTCCAACAAAATAGTAATTTCTATTATATGATTTTTTTGTGATTTACTATGATTTTTTAAAGATTCAGCCAAAATAAATAAAAAAGAAAAAGACAAAACTGCCTTTAAAACTGCTTATAACAGGGCTAGGGAGGTAAGATGAATGGTTTTAAAAGTTGAGGAGGTGTTTTGCTCAATTTTGAAGTTCAGTGAGGAAAAACGAACTTTTACGAAAGTTAAAGGAGGTAACGTGGACTTTTTTCCAATCATTCAAAATAGTAATTCTTGGTATAGGGCTACAGGGTGTCCGTCTCCGTGAGACGCTTTCGATGGTAGGCCGCCGCGCCAATGGCCGTCTCTTATCATCCACTCGCTCCTAACTGTTCTTAAAAAACAAAAAAGTTATCTCACCGTAGAGTTGCGACAGCGCTCCGCCGCGCGCCTATGCTGCCTCAGCGACTGCGCTCTCTACCGCACATCTCTCTCCACCACGCCTCCACTTCGCCAGCCGGCATCTCCATCGCTTCAAAGCGCAGCAGCCTGTCTTCCTTTCTCTTCACCGCGCCTTTCGCTCAACACAGCCTTCTAGAGCGTGCGGACCCGCCACGGTCTTCTCCACCGGACTAGTCACGGCCTTCTCCACCGGAACGGTGAGCTCTACACCGGTGAGCTCCACGCACCGACGAGTCTTAATTCCCAAACAACAAGGAGATATTGCGCTGAAAGCGCGTGTTGCAAACATATGTTTCAGATGTACGTTGTAAGTATTTTATATCAGTGTTGTGGGGATATTGCACATGTTGTAATGGCTATACACATATGTTTCAAGTGTATGTTTGAACAGTTTCATCTGTTTCAGGCGCATATTGCAAGTATTATATTTAGATGTTGCAAAAGTAGATGGAATGTTGCATATACATGCATGTTGTAAAGTGTATATTTTCAAGTGTTTTCTTCTGAATGTTGCATGTATTTTGCAATGGCTAATTCAAAAAAAAAATATTTTGCAATGGCTACACACGTGTTTTTTCCGGTGTCTCATATATATGTTGCAAGTATTCCAGCTGTTTCGGACATATGTTGCAAGTGTTTTATCTAGATTTTATAAAAATAGATCTAGTGTTGCACACGTTAGAATGGGGATCCACCTGCCGCATTCGCTTGCTGTAGCTGTTGGGGCGCCATGCATGTGCACGGAAAACAGAGGGATGGCGCGGGAAGCAGAGGGGGTGGCGTCAGGGGCGTGGGCGGTCTCCGCCTATGCGTGCAGCAGGGCGCGGGTGCGGACGGTCCCCTCTGTTACGTTCGATCGGACGGGTGGAACCAGATAACGTTCTAGGTTGGGTGGGAGCTACGTCCGGACGCCTCCTGGACTCCGGACGTCTAGGCCCTAGCGTCTTTCTGAAAAACAAACTTTTATTTCTGTTTTTATTAACAAAATTATTTGAAAAAATAATGGCCGATTCAGATTTTAGCAAAATCTGGGCTCCCGTCGCCACAAGTCCACATGTTGTTTGGCTACACTTTCAAAGTTAACCGTGTATATTAGAGAAAAAAACTCACAGTATTTGGAACCATATCAGTTTGACTCTACAGTAATCAATGAAAGCTGGAGACACATATTCCAGCTAAAAACTAAAGAGATATGAAACATCTTCTAAATTCCTTCTTCAATCAAGGCAAATTCGGGCAGCAACCTTGCCAGGAATATTTAGTTGGCTAGCAGACAAAGAAAAAACATGAACCCTGTCTGGGATATTCAATTTCCACATACCTTGGGTATAAACTTAGTAACTTTGAAACTTATAGCAGCATAAAAAGAAATTAGTCCTTGTTTGGAGTCATGTAGATAATAGTTATCTGCTAATAATT
Organism: Saccharum hybrid cultivar R570; assembly: GCA_038087645.1. Lineage (NCBI taxonomy): Eukaryota > Viridiplantae > Streptophyta > Magnoliopsida > Poales > Poaceae > Saccharum > Saccharum hybrid cultivar. The sequence goes on along the minus strand of JAQSUU010000553.1, from coordinate 15,757,667 downwards.
AGCCCTTTTGGATCAAACATGTATAAATAATAATAAACTAGCTAATTATTAGCTAAATACTCAAATAACAACGATCTCACTAGGTGAATAATACCAGCTAATAGCTATTAGCCAACTAACTATTAGTGGATAATGAATCCAAACAAGGGCTTATTTAGCATGCTAAACTTTTTTTGCCCAGGGAGAGAGAGACTATTAAGTTGAGAACACAATTACATACCGTTTACATGCAAGTCTTAAATAGGTAAAAAACAAATATACGCTAGCCACTGCCCTAGAATAACATTATTCAACTCCAAACGATGGCGTCGACAAACCTTGTTCGTTTCGCTGAAATTTGGCTTATGCTGATTTGTTGTGAGAGGAAAATATTGTTTGTTTCGCTGAAAAGTACTGTTGAAGTAGTTCAAGACATGAGAACTTCACGCGACATATCTGACATAGTGATGAAGATGATAAGGGGCCATCACCACTGCCGCCCGACCATCGCTAGATTAGTTTTCCAACGAGCCAATAACATAAGATGCAAACGAGAGGGTTGACTACGCAACGTGTTAGATGCCTAGAAAGCGATACTGAGGACTGAGGAAGTATGAGTTAAGGGACCGACCTATAGGGCAAGCAAGGGCGGCCCCCCTAGGTCCTCTCCGGTGAGTACACCCCTATCCCCCTATCCTCTAGTCGATAATGGCGTCCGCCAAGCTTCAAGTCTGAGCGTCCTGAGGTTGAGACGCAGCAGCCAGCAGTGCTACTGGGCGCCTAGGCCTTCTGGTCAACAAGGTCCGTCCACCCTAAGCTCCTAATCACCCATTTTCTAGCCTGTTAGGCCCAGCGGTGTGCACTCTTGGCTTTGGCCCTTAAGGACAGTTGTAACATCCTGGTGTTAGGCTTGCATTAATATTTGTAAATTATATGCATAAGCATAATCATGCATTATTAAGCATCACATGAAATATGAACCTTGTAACATATGAAACATGTGAGTGAAACATAGGTGTTGCATTTACTTGTTTTCAATAGGTTAATGCTAGTTTGATGCTTGTTATGCGGCATATGTGCTTATGTGTCATCATAAACAACTTAGAAAAGTTTAGCAAACAATTTGGAGCAAGGTTTGTATTCAAAATTTTCTAAAATTTTGCTTTTAAAAATAATCTAGAAAAATAGAGTTTTGATTTAAAATTGACTTTAAATCTCTAATTCAAAATCTATTTGGATTTTGACTTTGCTCCTTTTGGCAAAGTTGAAGATCACAAATTTTAGAGCAAATTTTATTTTGGGGTCAAGCCTTGAAAATGCCTCTAACTTGTTCAAAATAGGAGTTTGAGGGCTGTGTATCTGAAAATAAAAAGGAAAATGACTTTTCCTCCTTAGTGGGCATCGCGCCTCGCTTCTCGGCCCAGTCCGCAAGTCGGCCTGGCCCAGCTCTCGCGTCCGCTCTGCGCTCTCGCCAGTGCGCCAGCGCCGCCGCGCCGCCATGCATGCCGGCGAACTCAATGCGAGCTCGTCTGGCCACATGTTAGGCACCACCGGCTTCGCCTCGTTGCGGGGAGTCGGGTGGTGGTGACCCCCGTCGCCGGGGAGCTCACCGCCGGCGAGAACGCCGCCGTGCCCTTCCCTGTGTGTGTGACAGGTGGGCCCGGGGACCCCACTATCAGCCCCTCTGGTGTAGAGCTAGGGAACTGAGCGGGGTGCACCTAGTGTTTTGAGATCCAGATTTTCAAAAGGGGTTTTTAGAAAATGATTTTCAGAAATGATTTAAATGCTTCCAAAAATCATAACTTGATGAATTTAGCTCCAAATTTGTTGAAACAAGTTTTGTTAGACTTCTTGTGACTAGATCTATCTGTTAACAATATAAAAGGCCATTTTTGTGAGATATTTTTATATATAGCTTTATTTAATTCTTGATATTGTTGTAATCTTGTAAAATATATAGTAAATCATGTATATATCAGAAAAAAGTGATTCTAGTTTTGTTGCTCTATTCATGTGTTGTACTTTCTAGGAAAAATATATTACAGGCATGTTCTGTGGAAAAATATGGCCAAGTAATGTAAGTGCATTTATTTGCTATTTCTTGTGAAATTGATAGAGCTAAAAATATGTATAAAACATGTATGTGAAACTTTTTATACAGTGTTTGTTTGCTATGTAGATCATGAAAAAATTATGAAATCTGTTGTTTGATATTTTTCATAGTACAAAGTATTTTCATGCTCATTTATCCATCATAGCTTGTAATTTTTGTGTAGGCTGTTTTACTTATCCAAATGTAATGAAAATTGTATGGTAGGCTATCTTCAGCATGACTATGCTACTATAATTTTTCTAGATTTTTCTATGCACCAAAAATACATGTTACTGTTGTAACCTTAAGTTTAAATGGGAATAAAATAATCTTCTTTATGCATGATTAGTTAAATTGTGTAGCTTTGGTGTATCTTTGAAGCATCTTGACTTGCTGGTATGACTTAGCATGTTAGGGTAGTCATTGTGGTGTTAGTATAGTAGCACCTGTGTTATGGTTGTATGGTAGTTAGCGGTAGATGATGGTAGTGAGTAATAGAAGAGAATGCAGTAGATGACATGTGCTTATGGTACATGTTCTTGGATGATGTTGACTACCTAGTAGAAGAGTTTTACATCTACTCTGTCTAATAAAGCTAAACATGTTCTTCTACATTGCATGTGATCATGATCATCATATGCCATCTCATCTGATGCACCACTTGCATAATCACTTACACCTATGCATCGTGTAACAGAACCGACCAAATTATAAGAGCACAAGTACAAAAACAAGCACCGAAGCGCTCAAATTTTCGAACTTGAGCCCATATAATCCCGGTAGTCAATCAAAACCATGAAGGATTTCAAACCAACTTGCTTACAACCAGGATCGCATCATTCAACATACAACATCATACGTTACATTTCACAAGTAGTTCTGAAATAAGTTTAGACATACGGAGTCGCAATTATTACAAACCAAGTTTATAAAAGTAGCGGAAGCATAACACACACCAGTTGTTAACTACTGCCAGTCTTGATGATCAACAACCCACAAAAGCATGAGGAAAGTACATAAAAGATAATCACGCCCAAGTGACCTAGTCTTCTTCACCCGCAGGGTGGAGACAAGTTTTGCAGAAGCCTTGATAGAGCATATCATCTGCAACAGGAGGGAATAAACCCTGAGTACTGGAATGTACTCAGCTAGACTTACCCGTCGAAAACCAGAAATAAGATGACACCAAGGATTATGCAAGGCTTACACAAGAGGCTAGCTGACATAACATTTTGCATAAAGGCATAAGTAATTGAAACTCTTATAACCTGTACTAGCAGTTATTTTTAGCATTTACCTGTCATCTATCTTAGCACCTGTACTAAACATACACTTGATTATAATCAAACAATTATCATCATTATATCCAGAGCAGGTATGAATTGTGGCAACATCGTATCATTCCCTTAACCACCAGTTCATTTAATGAGATCTACGTTGCCGCTGCTCAAGTCAAGTGCTCACTAACCGGGAGCGATGGCGATTCGAATCGAATTCCTATCCAGCTGGAGGGGTATTTCTAACACTCACCGCGCAGGCTCCTGCCAGGGTCGCACAAGCCACCTTTTCATATGATTCAGGAATCGCGGGTCCGAATAATGTCGCGACCCCAAGGGCGACACTCTGCCAGGTGATAGGGACTCTAACCCCCCCTTGGTCTCACGCCAATGTCCCCAAGCACATCCTTTCTCTCCTCCAAGAAGCAACCTACCATTCGATTCCCAGCCTGAACCACATTACTCGGCTTCGCGGTCGGAACGACTTATCCGGCCAACTAAGTGTTAGACTGCGTTCAACATGACTCAAGGACGTACAGCGAATCGGTCCTTAAACGACTCAGACGGGCATAGCTCCACACCCAAGACGTGAAAGTGTCTTGCGGCTGTACTATCGAACTCCCGCCCGGTCTCAATTTCATTTTTTAAGCATGGTTCCATCCACGATAGCCATAAAGCCACTCGTGACTCCTTCCTACATCTCGCGGATGACCGGAAATCACCCGACTTCTACCGTACTAAGCAGGTCTAAGCATTGACACGTGCCTAAACCTAATATAGGATTAAGTACGATATCTGGACAAGGATAGGTATAATGCAACAAGTGTTTTCATATAACTCCTACAACTTAATGCAGTAAACAATTAAAAATACTCAAGATTAATTTATAAATCAGTAGGTTCAGCATGCATCGGGGCTTGCCTTTCAGAAAGGTCGAAGGCCGGTGATCAGGACACTCAGGTAGATCTTCGGCAGGAGCTTCGTCGCCGGCTGGTTCCTCTAGCTGCTCCGGCTGGTCCTGGACTTCCTCCGGAATCACCGGCTCGAATTCGAGGAGAGTAACCCCCTCCGGAACACCTATTGCATGAGTGCATAATAAATCTCATGGATGCATAATGAAAGGTGTAGTATGCTCGGAATGAAATGCATTTCAGAAATAAAATAATAATCTAATCAAGTTACTTTATTAGTACGTGCAAATCTCTTCTCCGGAGGAGAAGTACTTACCTAATCTACCCAACCTAAGATATAGTTGTTCCTCTTCGGTTAAGGCCCTAACACCTAACACACAAGAGTAATATTACTTAGGTTACCACAGTAAGTTATTCTGAACAGCAGCTCAAAGATTCTAACATAACTGAGGATTCCTAACTCCAAAAGATATGATCTAAGACAATCTGAAAAGCTTATAAAATGCACCACAAAATGTTTTCAGACCACAGCACTTAATTCTAAAGTTTACCTAATCGAAACTCCAAAGTTCCAGAATCTGTTCTCTCTAAACAGAGAGCAGTCAATTCTGGACTGGCACTTTAAACAGCAATAACTCCCAAACTACTAAGCCAAATGCTCCCAAATTTTGACACAAGCTCATTTACAAATTTTACTACAACTTTGGTATTTATAAGTTTTCCAGCAACCACCTTTATCCAAGGTCAAACCTAGAAATACTATCAGCTGTCCAGAAAACCTAAAATTGCAAAGATTAAATATTTATTGATGTGGCAAACATTCTCTACGACCAAACTAATACTACTACAAGTTCACAAATGTCACAAAAACACCAGAAAGTAAGGTGTGCCCACCTAGAATATTTATTTAAACTCATTTCTTAATTTACTTAAGTAATTAAGTGGAATTTCAAACATTTATGTAAACTGCTCCTAAAATTCTACAAAAATTATAGGAGATTCTCTGACCCAAAAAGAGGCTACTGTAAAAATTTGAACTAAATTTATTCAAAGGAACTTCCTACACAAAATTCCCAAGCCAAAAAGGCTGATTTTTGTATAAATAACAAAGCATAGTAAAAAGTGTCAAACAACAGATTTCTTAATTTTCTTGGACAGTCTAGGGTACCAAGACATTCTCCAAAAATTTATATGCACATTGCACATGTAGAAAAATTACAAAAATTCATTTAAATATTTCCTAGAATAACAAGACAGCATTATAACTTGAAAAGTACTTAAGCACTACTGCCCAAATTTGTACCAAGGCTAGAGCAAGTATAAATTAGTCTACCCACCAAATGTCATAATTTTTGGAACACTGCAACTCGAGATATAATTTAAACAAGTTTGCATGTGATTTAATACACATTTCAAAGACCTATTTAAATATCTCAGAAAACAAACATCACATACCCGAGTTATATTTTTCTAAAATACTACACATCATGTAGATCATAACAAAATTTATCTCATGATTTTTGAGTAAGTGAAACCCTAGATCTACATTTTCCAAACATTATCTCAAACTGTGACAGAATAAAAAGGAAATGAAATAATTCAGATTTGCTACTGGGCCGGCCCGGGAAAGACGCGGCCCAAAAACTCGCGGCGTGGCCCGCTCCCGCGCGCGGCCTGCTTGGGCTCCCGCCCGCGCGTGTAACGGAACCGTCCAAATTATAAGAGCACAAGTACAAAAACAATCACCGAAGTGATCAAATTCTCGCACTTGAGCCCATATAACTCCGGTAGTCCAATGAAATCACGAGGGATTTCAAACCAACCAACATACCAGCCAAGATCGTAGTGATTCAACATAACAAGTCATATGTTACAACCATTTCACAAGTAATTGAATATACATCGGAGTTCAACATAGTTATTAGAACTTACATTGAAAAGTAGCGGAAGCAAAGTAATTTGAAACTAACATTAATCTTATTTCAAATACATGCCAGTACCACGGTCGACTTCCAACAAAAGCATTAGAGATAAGGTAAATAAGAAGGATCATGCCCGTGATCACACTCCGCCTCTACGGCAGGAGTCAACCAACTCTTGCAGCCGCCATGATACATCATAACCTGCAACAAGTGGGGATAAAACCCTGAGTACAAGAAGGTACTCAGCTAGACTTACCCGTCAGAAACCAGAAATAAAGTGACACCAAGGATCATGCAAGGCTGATATGAAGTGGGCTAGCTTGACAACATTTTGCATAAAAGCTTATTATCGATGATCAATCATTAATGCTTAAGCATCAAGTAAATTATCATTAACCTGTCATCTATATTAGCACCTGTACTAGAGCACTCATTTTATTAGGAGCAAACAATATTAACCATAGCAGGTATAAATTGAGGCAACCTTTTCATCGTGATCCAATTAACCATTCGTTCAATTTAATTGAATCTACGTTGCCGCTGCTCAAGTCAAGTGCTCACTAACCGGGAGCGACGGCGATTCGAATCGAATTCCTATCCAGCTGGAGGGGTATTTCTAACACTCACCGCGCAGGCCCCTGCCAGGGTCGCACAAGCCACCTTTTCATATGATTCAGGAATCGCGGGTCCGAATAATGTCGCGACCCCAAGGGCGACACTCTGCCAGGTGATAGGGACTCTAACCCCCCCTTGGTCTCACGCCAATGTCCCCAAGCACATCCTTTCTCTCCTCCAAGAAGCAACCTACCATTCGATTCCCGGCCTGAACCACATTACTCGGCTTCGCGGTCGGAACGACTTATCCGGCCAACTAAGTGTTAGACTGCGTTCAACATGACTCAAGGACGTACAGCGAATCGGTCCTTAAATGACTCAGACGGGGATAGATTCACACCCAAGACCTCCATGCCTTGTTGCTTCACTATCGTCATCCCGCCCGGTCTCATTTCATTTTATTAACACATGGTTCTATTCCACGATAGCAAATATAGCCAACCGTGCCATATATGAATATCCCTATATCTCGCAGGTGACAGGAAATCACCTGACTTCTACCGCTTAAAGCAGGGCTAAGCATCTACTCGATCCTAGTCTATGTAGGATTTAAGGATTTATATATCTGGACAAGGAATGATATAATGCAGCAAGGTTTTCAACCAACTCCTACCACTTAATGCAACAATACTTATAACATATATAGAATTAATTGCTTTGAAGATAGGAGGCTTATAATGCTCCGGGGCTTGCCTGGGATCCGACTCAAGTTAGAGTATGTCAGAAGAAACTCGCTTGGCGAGCATCCTCCCATCTAGCACTTGCCCGATCCTTCTATCTTCGGGATGGATCCACCAAACACCGTCTTCGGGTTTGGCTCCACATCAGGTCCTTCACGTGCTTCAGCTAGCGTACCTAAATGAGGTGCAATAATGCATATGTATGAATGCATAGAAGTGCAATAAACAAAGTAATCATGCAAGCATACCAAAGTTCACATAAACCCTAGAGCTAATTAACTTACTCCTCATTAAGACATAACATAGAAGAGGGCAAGCACATCAATCAAGAAACAAGTCTCACAAGACCACAGGGTACCACCCAAGTATCATCAAAGATATGAGTCACACTTCAATACCCAAGCATGACAAAGTTAATCAAAGTACTAGAACTAGAAATTGCTACCTTCTGGACATCAGACCAACAGCTGAGTAATTTAATCATAACTGGAGATCTACAGCTCCAAATGACTTGCAAGAAGACATTATGGAAAGCTTATGAAATTATCTATATTTCATTTATAATTATCACAGCATGATTCTAAAGTTTAACATGTCGAATTTACATAAACACAGCAACTGATCTAACAAGACAGAGAGCAAGCAATTCTGTACCCCAACTTTAAACAGCTATAACTCCTAAACCACATGGCCAAATGTCACCAAATTTTAACAGTAGCTATTTACATAAATTATCTACAACTTTTGTATAAATAAGTTTCACAACAAAGCACATTATCATGAAGAACTTTGCTAAGTTCTCAGATCTGTCCAGAAACCTCATTTGCAAGAAATAATTATTAACTTATGTGGCAAATATATACTTGGACAAAACTAACTTTACCAACATGTCACACATGACTAATGAACACCAGAAAACATAGTGTCCATTCCTAAATAATTTCTTTTAATGCATTTTCTTAATTTATTTAGATAATTAGGTGGAATTATGAACACATATCAAAATGCATAATAAATTCTACCAAAATTACAGAGGCCTACACATGCTCCCAAAAGTCTACTATCCAAATTTGAAACCATTTGGTCATGTATAACAACCTCTATGAAAAAGACAAATGGCTATAGCAATAAATCATGTGAGAGCAAGTTAATTCCAAAACTCCATATTTTCTGTGATCACAAGGCCATATTATGAATCAACATCATAGAGTAACATCATAATAAGGTGATGGGGCAACATTTTCTATTTTATCATTTATATATAATTTATAAGATATTTATTAAGCCATAAACAAGTTAACTCAATAACTTGAGCATACAATAAGCAATGACCATGAAATTTATACCACAGTACATGCATAGCATGACAATCCTACCATAAAAATTTCACATCAATTGGAGCAACACAACTCAAGATATAAAAATAACAAGCAATATAATGTAAATTCCTTATTTATCAAGGTCCAAACAAAACTTTAAGAAAACAGTGAACAAGTAGTGTGTTTAATATTTTTCTTAGCAAGTAAAAGTCATCACAAAATTAACAAAACAAGAATCACCATTTTTGGGGTTCTAAAACTCCAGATCTTGCTCTGGTTAAGTTTATAAGCATTTTTGGAACCTTTTTAAAGCAAAAATAAAGACATCAGGAAACTTCTACAAACATGTAACATATTATGACTCCACTGCATAGATCTCTTCTCAAGGTTCCCAAAAAGTCCACATTTGCTATTTTTGGACTTACCTAGCAAGAGATATGAATTTTAGATGATTTAATCAAATTCTGAAATTCAAAAACAAAACCAACTACTCCACCCTAGATTTGCTAGGCGCACCCGATTTCCCACCCCAGATCTGTCACTACTAAAACCGACATGTGGGACCCGCTGCTCAGCCGGGCCCACCTGTCATGCTCACCCCGAGAGACAGAGAGAGGCGTCGGCCTTCATCCCCCCCCGGCACCGGAAACAGGGGAGGCGCCCGGTGGCTTGCCGGCCGGCCATTCTCCGGCGATGGAGTCGCCGGCAGTGGTGGCCAAGGGCGGCACGAGCACCAGCTTGCCCACCCGCAACCAATGGAGGTGGAATCACGACCGGAGGTGGACCGTGGCCTCCTAGCCACGTGCACGGGTGGCCTAGTGGTGGCCGCGCCGGCGGTGGCGATGAACCGGAGGCGAACGACGGCGGGGAAAGGCAGCTCGAGCACCAACATGTCCGCCCGCACCCGTGGGAGCACTTGGGCTTGCCGAAGGTGGCCCATGACGCCCTAGCCATGTGCGGCCGCAGCAGGGAATGCGACACGCGGTGGCGCTGCTCGGCTCTGCCGGCGAGGGTGATGCGCAGGGGCAGCGGCGGCTACGCCCGCATGCGTGGGCGATGGCGGCTCGGTGCTCTGCTTTCGAGGATGCAGGAGGGTGCATGGAGGAGCGAGAGCGGCAGCGGCAGCGAGCTCTGCTCTGAAATGTCGGTGCGCGGTGGCCGTGCTTGGCACCAGCGAGGAGGGCGAGCAGGGAGTGGAGAGGGGAAGGAGAGGGCGTGCTGGTGCCCCTCCTCATCGGCAGCAGGGCACAGGGCGCGTGGCCGAAGGTGGGACGCGCGGCAGCAAGGCCAGGCGCGGCAGGGACGCGTGCCGGGAGGGAGCCAGGCATGAGTGCCACGTCCGGACGCGCGGCGCCCATTGAAGCCTACTACCGAACACGTGGTGGGCGTCGACGAGACCACCTTGGGTTCCATTTTTGGGCTGTCTGGGGTTCGAATTTGGGTATGGGCCAATTATGAAAGTTGTTCATTTCATGATGCCCTACAACTCTTGTTTAAGGACCTTAGTCATTAGAGCAATGTATTAGCAGCTAATTAATCTCAAAGTTGACAGCGTCAGTGAGTTGACAGTGATTAGCAACTACAAGAATTGATGGCCAAAATGAAATGCAACTTATGCCATCTTCTTGCATGGCCTTTCCCTTCATGTGAGCTCCAACTTTTACATTTGGACCTACCCATGTTACTTAACAATTTTTGGAGAACGTGACATGCCAATGTCGATGACACTGAAATCAGGGCTTTAATTTTCTAAGTGCTGAATTCAGCTCTATTTCTGACTTGTGGGCCCTTTTTGAGCATGTTCCACACATTTTCATGACTTGACTCTTAAACAAAGTTTGTTCCTTATAAAATTCTCTAGAACTTTGTAAAAGGGTGCACAGTCATGCAAAACTTCTAGGTCACACTTTTGAAATGGTCAAACAAAAGTGTTCTAGGGTCCATACATGGTCAACTATCACTTAGAAGCATATTTAGGCATAATGATCAACATGAACATTGTTCCTTTAAGTGTCCTAAGTGTAGTTAAGGTGTTGTAGAGTCCAAACATACACACCATGCATAGGTTGCACAAAAGTGTAGGTTTTAGTTATAATCCAAACAAGCATATAACTCATCATTTCATGTGACTTTTTGATTCCAAACTTCATGAAACTTTTCCAGGGATCAATATAGATAGTTATTGATGTGAGACATGTGAATATACTTTGATAACAAATCCAAGCATATATCTTTTAATTGAGCCTATATGTAAGCAAGGGTGCAACATCCAAGTTTCGATTAGGGTTTACTTCCATAGGTTTGACTTGGCATTATCATCTCCACTTAATCTGTCATGTTTGAGCTTAAACCCACTACTTAATTGGTGATAAACACCTGGGGTGTTACAGCCCTCCCCCCTTAAAAGAATCGCGTCCCGAGATTCGGAATAGAAGATCTTTTAAGGAAGAGAGACACGTTATCTAGTTCCCAACATCTGCTATAGCATTCAGCTAAAAGCTTCAACATCGGTGAACAATTTGACCAAAGGCACTTTCTGATACTTACTTTTCATGATAAAAATTTGTCTGAAGAATTTCCTTTATTGACTTCCATGAAGCATTGTTACTTTGGGAGGAATTCAAGATAGCACATACTGCATTCTCAGTGTACGGAGATCAGTTGGTCCATGAGTGAACCACTCACAAGTATCTGACTTTCTAATGACCACAACATAGGCCATGTGAACTTGACTCTAGACCGAAATATTCAGAAGTATATTCGTTGAAATGACCCTATGTTCACAAAGTTTGAAAAGCAGTCCTCTACCAAAATGGCTTGAGCACAACCTTCCAAAAGTGTGAGACCATAGACGGCAAATATACTCTGAGACTTTAGGATACTGACTAACCAATAGACAAGGTCTATGTTGGTCGTAAATGTTCATTCATTTAGGCACCAACTAATGGAAAACTACTTGTGGTTCCATGTGTGCAGTTCTCTTTCTCTGATGACAACACTGTATTATCTGAGTCTATCGAGGGGTTAGTGAATGTGATGGCTGACTCTGTCGGCTTCGTATTTCTGTCAAATGTTACCTAAGAAGATTCTTCTATCCAAGACAACAGTTATCTGAGTTGAATCAGATGCAACCTCTTGGGTAAAAACATTTATAAGGTACCAAAGTATGTCATCTTAGGAAAAATAATTTCCTAAGAAAGATGTAACGAGGCCTTAAGGACAACAAAAGTTGTAATTATTCACTTAACCGCGGGGAGTAGTCTACCACCAAGCGATTGAGTAAAATTTTCCTTGGTGACTTAGTCGTGCTGTAAGTTGAGTTGACTTGCAGCATAACAACTTTGTCAGGCCAACCTTTCACCTTAGGCTTCCTCTTTGGGCTCAAACAGCAGTTCTAAGATAGGAAATTTGTTGTTTGACACTTCTCAAATTGCTTTCGAATATTCCTCAACACTTTGTCCAATAAAGTTATAAACAAACCATTTGTGGCACCTATGGGCACATGGATGCTAATTGAAACTAGGTCATGCTTTCTCTAATTCTTCGCTTTAGTTGATAGAACACCTTGCACTATATGTGTGATTGTCCAAACTGAATTTGACTTGGTAATACAAGGTCTATCGAAGAAAGTGGTACTTGTAGTGTTGAGTGGTTCTGTTGTTTTCTTGCTCAACCTCGTTCCATGAGACATAGTCTTCGTAGCTACCAAGGGGTCGTTACCTAGCTAGAGATTAACCTTCCTAATGGTAACTAATTAGCTGTCTCTCAACACTAAAAAGTTCTAAACCTTTACTCTTGATAGCCACAACTGTGGTCGATGCAGAACAGATGGTTGCCATCGAAGTTAACAGATAAAGAGTCACACCAGAGATGGTTGATTTCGATTGTATGGCCATTATGCATATAAAGGTTAAAAATTGCTTAATGTGATGATCGAGTCTTATCCAACGGATGACTCGTCCAACATTAATTGTTGTGTGTCCTTTTTATCCAATAGGAATGAGATACGTTGCTCACTAGACGATGTTCGTCAATATTGGGACAACTAAGTAGAGTCACAAGTCTACCACTTCATGTGGTCTGTTAATGTTTATGTCGGTGACCTGTTCTTCAAAGTTTATCCTCTTAGCAATTTCAGGAGAAAGCTCTACTACTTTTGGTTCAAGATATGGATCTTACGATACGATATGGAAAGATAACCAAGAAGGAACACAAGAAAATAACACATCGTCTGTCGTTTCATAATGGATCATGACTAGAAACCGTGATACCAGCGCGTGCCAAGCAGCCAGCCATGTGTCTGCAGCCACAGGAGGCCCTTGGTTTCGTCGCGGCACCATCAGCTGCTACTCATAACACCATTACTAAACATACAACGAAAGTGAAATTTCAAGTGGCACCGATGGGTTGTAAGAACAAACGCCATATAAGGAGGGATAGCAAGCAAAGATAGTCACAAGGTTTAGAATCAACAGGGAAGCTATTCGCAGATCAAAACATAGCACAAGAGAACATAGCTCAATTGCCGAAGGTGACTAAGCACGAGATTTTTACTTGATTCAACTCACGCCTAGCGTTGATGAAAGTTAACTGGGTTGGTCAGTCGATAAGGGTCTTTACAAAAAGGGTTGGAAAACATCCACAGCTTATACAAACATGTCGGAGAACTAAACTTTGTTATAGGATAAAGCTATGTGACCCTCGTATGCTCACCGCGGACAAACGAGGTGACAACTAGGGTACTACCTAGATAACAAGCATACATACAACATCAGTCAAGCAGACATCTGAGAAAAATTCAAACGATTGAGCTTAAGCAAACAATCCAAAGCACAAGGCTCACCAAAAATAAGCATTCATCTTAAGCACGAACTAACTACAAGTTTAGCTCAAAACAATGCTAGCTAAGGTGACTAACTTAACATGTGCATAGAATCTAAACAGCAGCATAGTACTACTTGTTTCAACCGTAACTGAAGTTTTAGACCTTCTATAAAGGTGATCCTAGACTTTCTAGAAAGCTCAGGAATATGACTACACTTTAGTTATTCATACCAAAAACTAATTCATAGCTTAATATGACCAAAATTGCTAATGTTTCAAATCTGTACCAATATGGACAGAAAACTGACAAGAACTTTGAAAATACATAACTGGAGTTCTAGGGACACAACAAGGCTGAACCTTAACTTTATGTAAAGCTTATTAAGTTGTCTATAACTTTCTTATTATCATATTAAGATGATTCTATATCTAACAAGGCCAAACAAGACCAAGAAGACATCTCTGCCCCGATTTGGACAGATTCTGTCATTCTATTTTGCAAGCTCATAACTAGAGATTTATACCACCACAATTAGTGTTATAGGACATTTTGGAAAGCTTAAAAAAAGTACTACACTTCTTCTATTATCTCCAAGACATGATTCCTTATGCACATAGGTCAAACAAACCAAACATTCAGATCTATTCTGAACATGAGCAGATTTTGACAACAAACTCCTAAAATTTATAACTCCCAAACCATAAGGCATAGGGTCTTGAAATTTTAGGACAAGCTAGATAAGTAAGTTAGCTAAAATTTTGGTATTCTCTATATCTACAGAAAACACCATTATGATCACGCAAGCATCACTACAACAGAAAACGTTCTAGCAGTCAATATTCAACAAGCAAAACAAAGCTTGCCTTTGTTCTACTTAACAAGAGAGCACACAAACATGTTATTCTAGTAGCTCTAAATTTTGTTACCTTAGACCAACATGACTTTAATTCATTCATGAGAATCCATAATTATTTAAGTGAGGTCTAAAGCATTTGCAAACACTTGTATGACAACATATCCGCCACTTGGCCAACCTAGAGGGCATCTATAGGTTCAAGCATGTAACCACAACTATTTCTAGCAAGGCTAAGCACACACTTTTCTCAAACAACATGGAGTAAGGTATTCTTATTTAGCTTCATTCAAGAAAGATAGTGTAACACATTGATCACAAGTTACTTATCATTTGAACAAGGGTGAGAGGAGCATAGCTATGCATAAAACAACAATCATGAAGATGCATGCTTCGTCCTATTCGTCCTCACCAGATTGCCAACCTAAGGTGGCGATCACGTCCTATGTCGGTGGCAGAACACGCACTCTCTCGATATATAGCTAGTCGTCAGCTACATTCGACTTACGCATTCGTGGTTAGCGTACCTGCAGAAAAGTTTCATTGCAGCCCAACATTTCCCAATATAGCACACAATGAAAGCAGAGAAGTAAAATTCTAAGTACTCCCATGTACATATACCCCTGTATACGTACATGTAATACCAAAACTACCCGAATCTTCGATCACCCACAATTAAGTACCTTCATATATACATGTGTGTAACATGTAAATAATCCAGTAACCAAACTAGCTCTCCCCTAGACCGCAGTTTGTACGGTCATGCTCTCACAACTCACACTTACCGAAGCGTAGGTGCGATGTTGCATAAAAGTAAACTAGCAACATATATGGCTATTTCATATATGAAGGCTACCTCTAATCTGACACACTAGGTAGCATAGTGTGAGAGAGTCATCACACATACATACCTTGGCCTAGGCGTAGATGCAAAATTAAAAACCCCCAAGTTAGTACTTATATAAGCCACCTAATAATCCTTATATGGGCATAAGGAAATTGACCACTGGCATACTAGGTTTAGAATTCAGATTTCACAAACCTATATATAGCTATAAGTTGATAAAACTGATTTTATAAAACAAAACCTTTGTTTTAAATACACATACGACAAGTTTAATGTTGAATCTTGCTCCGATACCAGCTGTAACGGAACCGTCCAAATTATAAGAGCACAAGTACAAAAACAATCACCGAAGTGATCAAATTCTCGCACTTGAGCCCATATAACTCCGGTAGTCCAATGAAATCACGAGGGATTTCAAACCAACCAACATACCAGCCAAGATCGTAGTGATTCAACATAACAAGTCATATGTTACAACCATTTCACAAGTAATTGAATATACATCGGAGTTCAACATAGTTATTAGAACTTACATTGAAAAGTAGCGGAAGCAAAGTAATTTGAAACTAACATTAATCTTATTTCAAATACATGCCAGTACCACGGTCGACTTCCAACAAAAGCATTAGAGATAAGGTAAATAAGAAGGATCATGCCCGTGATCACACTCCGCCTCTACGGCAGGAGTCAACCAACTCTTGCAGCCGCCATGATACATCATAACCTGCAACAAGTGGGGATAAAACCCTGAGTACAAGAAGGTACTCAGCTAGACTTACCCGTTAGAAACCAGAAATAAAGTGACACCAAGGATCATGCAAGGCTGATATGAAGTGGGCTAGCTTGACAACATTTTGCATAAAAGCTTATTATCGATGATCAATCATTAATGCTTAAGCATCAAGTAAATTATCATTAACCTGTCATCTATATTAGCACCTGTACTAGAGCACTCATTTTATTAGGAGCAAACAATATTAACCATAGCAGGTATAAATTGAGGCAACCTTTTCATCGTGATCCAATTAACCATTCATTCAATTTAATTGAATCTACGTTGCCGCTGCTCAAGTCAAGTGCTCACTAACCGGGAGCGACGGCGATTCGAATCGAATTCCTATCCAGCTGGAGGGGTATTTCTAACACTCACCGCGCAGGCCCCTGCTAGGGTCGCACAAGCCACCTTTTCATATGATTCAGGAATCGCGGGTCCGAATAATGTCGCGACCCCAAGGGCGACACTCTGCCAGGTGATAGGGACTCTAACCCCCCCCTTGGTCTCACGCCAATGTCCCCAAGCACATCCTTTCTCTCCTCCAAGAAGCAACCTACCATTCGATTCCCGGCCTGAACCACATTACTCGGCTTCGCGGTCGGAACGACTTATCCGGCCAACTAAGTGTTAGACTGCGTTCAACATGACTCAAGGACATACAGCGAATCGGTCCTTAAACGACTCAGACGGGGATAGATTCACACCCAAGACCTCCATGCCTTGTTGCTTCACTATCGTCATCCCGCCCGGTCTCATTTTATTTTATTAACACATGGTTCTATTCCACGATAGCAAATATAGCCAACCGTGCCATATATGAATATCCCTATATCTCGCAGGTGACAGGAAATCACCTGACTTCTACCGCTTAAAGCAGGGCTAAGCATCTACTCGATCCTAGTCTATGTAGGATTTAAGGATTTATATATCTGGACAAGGAATGATATAATGCAGCAAGGTTTTCAACCAACTCCTACCACTTAATGCAACAATACTTATAACATATATAGAATTAATTGCTTTGAAGATAGGAGGCTTATAATGCTCCGGGGCTTGCCTGGGATCCGACTCAAGTTAGAGTATGTCAGAAGAAACTCGCTTGGCGAGCATCCTCCCATCTAGCACTTGCCCGATCCTTCTATCTTCGGGATGGATCCACCAAACACCGTCTTCGGGTTTGGCTCCACATCAGGTCCTTCACGTGCTTCAGCTAGCGTACCTAAATGAGGTGCAATAATGCATATGTATGAATGCATAGAAGTGCAATAAACAAAGTAATCATGCAAGCATACCAAAGTTCACATAAACCCTAGAGCTAATTAACTTACTCCTCATTAAGACATAACATAGAAGAGGGCAAGCACATCAATCAAGAAACAAGTCTCACAAGACCACAGGGTACCACCCAAGTATCATCAAAGATATGAGTCACACTTCAATACCCAAGCATGACAAAGTTAATCAAAGTACTAGAACTAGAAATTGCTACCTTCTGGACATCAGACCAACAGCTGAGTAATTTAATCATAACTGGAGATCTACAGCTCCAAATGACTTGCAAGAAGACATTATGGAAAGCTTATGAAATTATCTATATTTCATTTATAATTATCACAGCATGATTCTAAAGTTTAACATGTCGAATTTACATAAACACAGCAACTGATCTAACAAGACAGAGAGCAAGCAATTCTGTACCCCAACTTTAAACAGCTATAACTCCTAAACCACATGGCCAAATGTCACCAAATTTTAACAGTAGCTATTTACATAAATTATCTACAACTTTTGTATAAATAAGTTTCACAACAAAGCACATTATCATGAAGAACTTTGCTAAATTCTCAGATCTGTCCAGAAACCTCATTTGCAAGAAATAATTATTAACTTATGTGGCAAATATATACTTGGACAAAACTAACTTTACCAACATGTCACACATGACTAATGAACACCAGAAAACATAGTGTCCATTCCTAAATAATTTCTTTTAATGCATTTTCTTAATTTATTTAGATAATTAGGTGGAATTATGAACACATATCAAAATGCATAATAAATTCTACCAAAATTACAGAGGCCTACACATGCTCCCAAAAGTCTACTATCCAAATTTGAAACCATTTGGTCATGTATAACAACCTCTATGAAAAAGACAAATGGCTATAGCAATAAATCATGTGAGAGCAAGTTAATTCCAAAACTCCATATTTTCTGTGATCACAAGGCCATATTATGAATCAACATCATAGAGTAACATCATAATAAGGTGATGGGGCAACATTTTCTATTTTATCATTTATATATAATTTATAAGATATTTATTAAGCCATAAACAAGTTAACTCAATAACTTGAGCATACAATAAGCAATGACCATGAAATTTATACCACAGTACATGCATAGCATGACAATCCTACCATAAAAATTTCACATCAATTGGAGCAACACAACTCAAGATATAAAAATAACAAGCAATATAATGTAAATTCCTTATTTATCAAGGTCCAAACAAAACTTTAAGAAAACAGTGAACAAGTAGTGTGTTTAATATTTTTCTTAGCAAGTAAAAGTCATCACAAAATTAACAAAACAAGAATCACCATTTTTGGGGTTCTAAAACTCCAGATCTTGCTCTGGTTAAGTTTATAAGCATTTTTGGAACCTTTTTAAAGCAAAAATAAAGACATCAGGAAACTTCTACAAACATG
Organism: Saccharum hybrid cultivar R570; assembly: GCA_038087645.1. NCBI lineage: Eukaryota > Viridiplantae > Streptophyta > Magnoliopsida > Poales > Poaceae > Saccharum > Saccharum hybrid cultivar. The sequence goes on along the minus strand of JAQSUU010000553.1, from coordinate 15,738,861 downwards.
TAACATATTATGACTCCACTGCATAGATCTCTTCTCAAGGTTCCCAAAAAGTCCACATTTGCTATTTTTGGACTTACCTAGCAAGAGATATGAATTTTAGATGATTTAATCAAATTCTGAAATTCAAAAACAAAACCAACTACTCCACCCTAGATTTGCTAGGCGCACCCGATTTCCCACCCCAGATCTGTCACTACTAAAACCGACATGTGGGACCCGCTGCTCAGCCGGGCCCACCTGTCATGCTCACCCCGAGAGACAGAGAGAGGCGTCGGCCTTCATCCCCCCCGGCACCGGAAACAGGGGAGGCGCCCGGTGGCTTGCCGGCCGGCCATTCTCCGGCGATGGAGTCGCCGGCAGTGGTGGCCAAGGGCGGCACGAGCACCAGCTTGCCCACCCGCAACCAATGGAGGTGGAATCACGACCGGAGGTGGACCGTGGCCTCCTAGCCACGTGCACGGGTGGCCTAGTGGTGGCCGCGCCGGCGGTGGCGATGAACCGGAGGCGAACGACGGCGGGGAAAGGCAGCTCGAGCACCAACATGTCCGCCCGCACCCGTGGGAGCACTTGGGCTTGCCGAAGGTGGCCCATGACGCCCTAGCCATGTGCGGCCGCAGCAGGGAATGCGACACGCGGTGGCGCTGCTCGGCTCTGCCGGCGAGGGTGATGCGCAGGGGCAGCGGCGGCTACGCCCGCATGCGTGGGCGATGGCGGCTCGGTGCTCTGCTTTCGAGGATGCAGGAGGGTGCATGGAGGAGCGAGAGCGGCAGCGGCAGCGAGCTCTGCTCTGAAATGTCGGTGCGCGGTGGCCGTGCTTGGCACCAGCGAGGAGGGCGAGCAGGGAGTGGAGAGGGGAAGGAGAGGGCGTGCTGGTGCCCCTCCTCATCGGCAGCAGGGCACAGGGCACGTGGCCGAAGGTGGGACGCGCGGTAGCAAGGCCAGGCGTGGCAGGGACGCGTGCCGGGAGGGAGCCAGGCATGAGTGCCACGTCCGGACGCGCGGCGCCCATTGAAGCCTACTACCGAACACGTGGTGGGCGTCGACGAGACCACCTTGGGTTCCATTTTTGGGCTGTCTGGGGTTCGAATTTGGGTATGGGCCAATTATGAAAGTTGTTCATTTCATGATGCCCTACAACTCTTGTTTAAGGACCTTAGTCATTAGAGCAATGTATTAGCAGCTAATTAATCTCAAAGTTGACAGCGTTAGTGAGTTGACAGTGATTAGCAACTACAAGAATTGATGGCCAAAATGAAATGCAACTTATGCCATCTTCTTGCATGGCCTTTCCCTTCATGTGAGCTCCAACTTTTACATTTGGACCTACCCATGTTACTTAACAATTTTTGGAGAACGTGACATGCCAATGTCGATGACACTGAAATCAGGGCTTTAATTTTCTAAGTGCTGAATTCAGCTCTATTTCTGACTTGTGGGCCCTTTTTGAGCATGTTCCACACATTTTCATGACTTGACTCTTAAACAAAGTTTGTTCCTTATAAAATTCTCTAGAACTTTGTAAAAGGGTGCACAGTCATGCAAAACTTCTAGGTCACACTTTTGAAATGGTCAAACAAAAGTGTTCTAGGGTCCATACATGGTCAACTATCACTTAGAAGCATATTTAGGCATAATGATCAACATGAACATTGTTCCTTTAAGTGTCCTAAGTGTAGTTAAGGTGTTGTAGAGTCCAAACATACACACCATGCATAGGTTGCACAAAAGTGTAGGTTTTAGTTATAATCCAAACAAGCATATAACTCATCATTTCATGTGACTTTTTGATTCCAAACTTCATGAAACTTTTCCAGGGATCAATATAGATAGTTATTGATGTGAGACATGTGAATATACTTTGATAACAAATCCAAGCATATATCTTTTAATTGAGCCTATATGTAAGCAAGGGTGCAACATCCAAGTTTCGATTAGGGTTTACTTCCATAGGTTTGACTTGGCATTATCATCTCCACTTAATCTGTCATGTTTGAGCTTAAACCCACTACTTAATTGGTGATAAACACCTGGGGTGTTACAGCCCTCCCCCCTTAAAAGAATCGCGTCCCGAGATTCGGAATAGAAGATCTTTTAAGGAAGAGAGACACGTTATCTAGTTCCCAACATCTGCTATAGCATTCAGCTAAAAGCTTCAACATCGGTGAACAATTTGACCAAAGGCACTTTCTGATACTTACTTTTCATGATAAAAATTTGTCTGAAGAATTTCCTTTATTGACTTCCATGAAGCATTGTTACTTTGGGAGGAATTCAAGATAGCACATACTGCATTCTCAGTGTACGGAGATCAGTTGGTCCATGAGTGAACCACTCACAAGTATCTGACTTTCTAATGACCACAACATAGGCCATGTGAACTTGACTCTAGACCGAAATATTCAGAAGTATATTCGTTGAAATGACCCTATGTTCACAAAGTTTGAAAAGCAGTCCTCTACCAAAATGGCTTGAGCACAACCTTCCAAAAGTGTGAGACCATAGACGGCAAATATACTCTGAGACTTTAGGATACTGACTAACCAATAGACAAGGTCTATGTTGGTCGTAAATGTTCATTCATTTAGGCACCAACTAATGGAAAACTACTTGTGGTTCCATGTGTGCAGTTCTCTTTCTCTGATGACAACACTGTATTATCTGAGTCTATCGAGGGGTTAGTGAATGTGATGGCTGACTCTGTCGGCTTCGTATTTCTGTCAAATGTTACCTAAGAAGATTCTTCTATCCAAGACAACAGTTATCTGAGTTGAATCAGATGCAACCTCTTGGGTAAAAACATTTATAAGGTACCAAAGTATGTCATCTTAGGAAAAATAATTTCCTAAGAAAGATGTAACGAGGCCTTAAGGACAACAAAAGTTGTAATTATTCACTTAACCGCGGGGAGTAGTCTACCACCAAGCGATTGAGTAAAATTTTCCTTGGTGACTTAGTCGTGCTGTAAGTTGAGTTGACTTGCAGCATAACAACTTTGTCAGGCCAACCTTTCACCTTAGGCTTCCTCTTTGGGCTCAAACAGCAGTTCTAAGATAGGAAATTTGTTGTTTGACACTTCTCAAATTGCTTTCGAATATTCCTCAACACTTTGTCCAATAAAGTTATAAACAAACCATTTGTGGCACCTATGGGCACATGGATGCTAATTGAAACTAGGTCATGCTTTCTCTAATTCTTCGCTTTAGTTGATAGAACACCTTGCACTATATGTGTGATTGTCCAAACTGAATTTGACTTGGTAATACAAGGTCTATCGAAGAAAGTGGTACTTGTAGTGTTGAGTGGTTCTGTTGTTTTCTTGCTCAACCTCGTTCCATGAGACATAGTCTTCGTAGCTACCAAGGGGTCGTTACCTAGCTAGAGATTAACCTTCCTAATGGTAACTAATTAGCTGTCTCTCAACACTAAAAAGTTCTAAACCTTTACTCTTGATAGCCACAACTGTGGTCGATGCAGAACAGATGGTTGCCATCGAAGTTAACAGATAAAGAGTCACACCAGAGATGGTTGATTTCGATTGTATGGCCATTATGCATATAAAGGTTAAAAATTGCTTAATGTGATGATCGAGTCTTATCCAACGGATGACTCGTCCAACATTAATTGTTGTGTGTCCTTTTTATCCAATAGGAATGAGATACGTTGCTCACTAGACGATGTTCGTCAATATTGGGACAACTAAGTAGAGTCACAAGTCTACCACTTCATGTGGTCTGTTAATGTTTATGTCGGTGACCTGTTCTTCAAAGTTTATCCTCTTAGCAATTTCAGGAGAAAGCTCTACTACTTTTGGTTCAAGATATGGATCTTACGATACGATATGGAAAGATAACCAAGAAGGAACACAAGAAAATAACACATCATCTGTCGTTTCATAATGGATCATGACTAGAAACCGTGATACCAGCGCGTGCCAAGCAGCCAGCCATGTGTCTGCAGCCACAGGAGGCCCTTGGTTTCGTCGCGGCACCATCAGCTGCTACTCATAACACCATTACTAAACATACAACGAAAGTGAAATTTCAAGTGGCACCGATGGGTTGTAAGAACAAACGCCATATAAGGAGGGATAGCAAGCAAAGATAGTCACAAGGTTTAGAATCAACAGGGAAGCTATTCGCAGATCAAAACATAGCACAAGAGAACATAGCTCAATTGCCGAAGGTGACTAAGCACGAGATTTTTACTTGATTCAACTCACGCCTAGCGTTGATGAAAGTTAACTGGGTTGGTCAGTCGATAAGGGTCTTTACAAAAAGGGTTGGAAAACATCCACAGCTTATACAAACATGTCGGAGAACTAAACTTTGTTATAGGATAAAGCTATGTGACCCTCATATGCTCACCGCGGACAAACGAGGTGACAACTAGGGTACTACCTAGATAACAAGCATACATACAACATCAGTCAAGCAGACATCTGAGAAAAATTCAAACGATTGAGCTTAAGCAAACAATCCAAAGCACAAGGCTCACCAAAAATAAGCATTCATCTTAAGCACGAACTAACTACAAGTTTAGCTCAAAACAATGCTAGCTAAGGTGACTAACTTAACATGTGCATAGAATCTAAACAGCAGCATAGTACTACTTGTTTCAACCGTAACTGAAGTTTTAGACCTTCTATAAAGGTGATCCTAGACTTTCTAGAAAGCTCAGGAATATGACTACACTTTAGTTATTCATACCAAAAACTAATTCATAGCTTAATATGACCAAAATTGCTAATGTTTCAAATCTGTACCAATATGGACAGAAAACTGACAAGAACTTTGAAAATACATAACTGGAGTTCTAGGGACACAACAAGGCTGAACCTTAACTTTATGTAAAGCTTATTAAGTTGTCTATAACTTTCTTATTATCATATTAAGATGATTCTATATCTAACAAGGCCAAACAAGACCAAGAAGACATCTCTGCCCCGATTTGGACAGATTCTGTCATTCTATTTTGCAAGCTCATAACTAGAGATTTATACCACCACAATTAGTGTTATAGGACATTTTGGAAAGCTTAAAAAAAGTACTACACTTCTTCTATTATCTCCAAGACATGATTCCTTATGCACATAGGTCAAACAAACCAAACATTCAGATCTATTCTGAACATGAGCAGATTTTGACAACAAACTCCTAAAATTTATAACTCCCAAACCATAAGGCATAGGGTCTTGAAATTTTAGGACAAGCTAGATAAGTAAGTTAGCTAAAATTTTGGTATTCTCTATATCTACAGAAAACACCATTATGATCACGCAAGCATCACTACAACAGAAAACGTTCTAGCAGTCAATATTCAACAAGCAAAACAAAGCTTGCCTTTGTTCTACTTAACAAGAGAGCACACAAACATGTTATTCTAGTAGCTCTAAATTTTGTTACCTTAGACCAACATGACTTTAATTCATTCATGAGAATCCATAATTATTTAAGTGAGGTCTAAAGCATTTGCAAACACTTGTATGACAACATATCCGCCACTTGGCCAACCTAGAGGGCATCTATAGGTTCAAGCATGTAACCACAACTATTTCTAGCAAGGCTAAGCACACACTTTTCTCAAACAACATGGAGTAAGGTATTCTTATTTAGCTTCATTCAAGAAAGATAGTGTAACACATTGATCACAAGTTACTTATCATTTGAACAAGGGTGAGAGGAGCATAGCTATGCATAAAACAACAATCATGAAGATGCATGCTTCGTCCTATTCGTCCTCACCAGATTGCCAACCTAAGGTGGCGATCACGTCCTATGTCGGTGGCAGAACACGCACTCTCTCGATATATAGCTAGTCGTCAGCTACATTCGACTTACGCATTCGTGGTTAGCGTACCTGCAGAAAAGTTTCATTGCAGCCCAACATTTCCCAATATAGCACACAATGAAAGCAGAGAAGTAAAATTCTAAGTACTCCCATGTACATATACCCCTGTATACGTACATGTAATACCAAAACTACCCGAATCTTCGATCACCCACAATTAAGTACCTTCATATATACATGTGTGTAACATGTAAATAATCCAGTAACCAAACTAGCTCTCCCCTAGACCGCAGTTTGTACGGTCATGCTCTCACAACTCACACTTACCGAAGCGTAGGTGCGATGTTGCATAAAAGTAAACTAGCAACATATATGGCTATTTCATATATGAAGGCTACCTCTAATCTGACACACTGGGTAGCATAGTGTGAGAGAGTCATCACACATACATACCTTGGCCTAGGCGTAGATGCAAAATTAAAAACCCCCAAGTTAGTACTTATATAAGCCACCTAATAATCCTTATATGGGCATAAGGAAATTGACCACTGGCATACTAGGTTTAGAATTCAGATTTCACAAACCTATATATAGCTATAAGTTGATAAAACTGATTTTATAAAACAAAACCTTTGTTTTAAATACACATACGACAAGTTTAATGTTGAATCTTGCTCCGATACCAGCTGTAACGGAACCGTCCAAATTATAAGAGCACAAGTACAAAAACAATCACTGAAGTGATCAAATTCTCGCACTTGAGCCCATATAACTCCGGTAGTCCAATGAAATCACGAGGGATTTCAAACCAACCAACATACCAGCCAAGATCGTAGTGATTCAACATAACAAGTCATATGTTACAACCATTTCACAAGTAATTGAATATACATCGGAGTTCAACATAGTTATTAGAACTTACATTGAAAAGTAGCGGAAGCAAAGTAATTTGAAACTAACATTAATCTTATTTCAAATACATGCCAGTACCACGGTCGACTTCCAACAAAAGCATTAGAGATAAGGTAAATAAGAAGGATCATGCCCGTGATCACACTCCGCCTCTACGGCAGGAGTCAACCAACTCTTGCAGCCGCCATGATACATCATAACCTGCAACAAGTGGGGATAAAACCCTGAGTACAAGAAGGTACTCAGCTAGACTTACCCGTCAGAAACCAGAAATAAAGTGACACCAAGGATCATGCAAGGCTGATATGAAGTGGGCTAGCTTGACAACATTTTGCATAAAAGCTTATTATCGATGATCAATCATTAATGCTTAAGCATCAAGTAAATTATCATTAACCTGTCATCTATATTAGCACCTGTACTAGAGCACTCATTTTATTAGGAGCAAACAATATTAACCATAGCAGGTATAAATTGAGGCAACCTTTTCATCGTGATCCAATTAACCATTCATTCAATTTAATTGAATCTACGTTGCCGCTGCTCAAGTCAAGTGCTCACTAACCGGGAGCGACGGCGATTCGAATCGAATTCCTATCCAGCTGGAGGGGTATTTCTAACACTCATCGCGCAGGCCCCTGCCAGGGTCGCACAAGCCACCTTTTCATATGATTCAGGAATCGCGGGTCCGAATAATGTCGCGACCCCAAGGGCGACACTCTGCCAGGTGATAGGGACTCTAACCCCCCCTTGGTCTCACGCCAATGTCCCCAAGCACATCCTTTCTCTCCTCCAAGAAGCAACCTACCATTCGATTCCCGGCCTGAACCACATTACTCGGCTTCGCGGTCGGAACGACTTATCCGGCCAACTAAGTGTTAGACTGCGTTCAACATGACTCAAGGACGTACAGCGAATCGGTCCTTAAATGACTCAGACGGGGATAGATTCACACCCAAGACCTCCATGCCTTGTTGCTTCACTATCGTCATCCCGCCCGGTCTCATTTCATTTTATTAACACATGGTTCTATTCCACGATAGCAAATATAGCCAACCGTGCCATATATGAATATCCCTATATCTCGCAGGTGACAGGAAATCACCTGACTTCTACCGCTTAAAGCAGGGCTAAGCATCTACTCGATCCTAGTCTATGTAGGATTTAAGGATTTATATATCTGGACAAGGAATGATATAATGCAGCAAGGTTTTCAACCAACTCCTACCACTTAATGCAACAATACTTATAACATATATAGAATTAATTGCTTTGAAGATAGGAGGCTTATAATGCTCCGGGGCTTGCCTGGGATCCGACTCAAGTTAGAGTATGTCAGAAGAAACTCGCTTGGCGAGCATCCTCCCATCTAGCACTTGCCCGATCCTTCTATCTTCGGGATGGATCCACCAAACACCGTCTTCGGGTTTGGCTCCACATCAGGTCCTTCACGTGCTTCAGCTAGCGTACCTAAATGAGGTGCAATAATGCATATGTATGAATGCATAGAAGTGCAATAAACAAAGTAATCATGTAAGCATACCAAAGTTCACATAAACCCTAGAGCTAATTAACTTACTCCTCATTAAGACATAACATAGAAGAGGGCAAGCACATCAATCAAGAAACAAGTCTCACAAGACCACAGGGTACCACCCAAGTATCATCAAAGATATGAGTCACACTTCAATACCCAAGCATGACAAAGTTAATCAAAGTACTAGAACTAGAAATTGCTACCTTCTGGACATCAGACCAACAGCTGAGTAATTTAATCATAACTGGAGATCTACAGCTCCAAATGACTTGCAAGAAGACATTATGGAAAGCTTATGAAATTATCTATATTTCATTTATAATTATCACAGCATGATTCTAAAGTTTAACATGTCGAATTTACATAAACACAGCAACTGATCTAACAAGACAGAGAGCAAGCAATTCTGTACCCCAACTTTAAACAGCTATAACTCCTAAACCACATGGCCAAATGTCACCAAATTTTAACAGTAGCTATTTACATAAATTATCTACAACTTTTGTATAAATAAGTTTCACAACAAAGCACATTATCATGAAGAACTTTGCTAAGTTCTCAGATCTGTCCAGAAACCTCATTTGCAAGAAATAATTATTAACTTATGTGGCAAATATATACTTGGACAAAACTAACTTTACCAACATGTCACACATGACTAATGAACACCAGAAAACATAGTGTCCATTCCTAAATAATTTCTTTTAATGCATTTTCTTAATTTATTTAGATAATTAGGTGGAATTATGAACACATATCAAAATGCATAATAAATTCTACCAAAATTACAGAGGCCTACACATGCTCCCAAAAGTCTACTATCCAAATTTGAAACCATTTGGTCATGTATAACAACCTCTATGAAAAAGACAAATGGCTATAGCAATAAATCATGTGAGAGCAAGTTAATTCCAAAACTCCATATTTTCTGTGATCACAAGGCCATATTATGAATCAACATCATAGAGTAACATCATAATAAGGTGATGGGGCAACATTTTCTATTTTATCATTTATATATAATTTATAAGATATTTATTAAGCCATAAACAAGTTAACTCAATAACTTGAGCATACAATAAGCAATGACCATGAAATTTATACCACAGTACATGCATAGCATGACAATCCTACCATAAAAATTTCACATCAATTGGAGCAACACAACTCAATATATAAAAATAACAAGCAATATAATGTAAATTCCTTATTTATCAAGGTCCAAACAAAACTTTAAGAAAACAGTGAACAAGTAGTGTGTTTAATATTTTTCTTAGCAAGTAAAAGTCATCACAAAATTAACAAAACAAGAATCACCATTTTTGGGGTTCTAAAACTCCAGATCTTGCTCTGGTTAAGTTTATAAGCATTTTTGGAACCTTTTTAAAGCAAAAATAAAGACATCAGGAAACTTCTACAAACATGTAACATATTATGACTCCACTGCATAGATCTCTTCTCAAGGTTCCCAAAAAGTCCACATTTGCTATTTTTGGACTTACCTAGCAAGAGATATGAATTTTAGATGATTTAATCAAATTCTGAAATTCAAAAACAAAACCAACTACTCCACCCTAGATTTGCTAGGCGCACCCGATTTCCCACCCCAGATCTGTCACTACTAAAACCGACATGTGGGACCCGCTGCTCAGCCGGGCCCACCTGTCATGCTCACCCCGAGAGACAGAGAGAGGCGTCGGCCTTCATCCCCCCCGGCACCGGAAACAGGGGAGGCGCCCGGTGGCTTGCCGGCCGGCCATTCTCCGGCGATGGAGTCGCCGGCAGTGGTGGCCAAGGGCGGCACGAGCACCAGCTTGCCCACCCGCAACCAAGGGAGGTGGAATCACGACCGGAGGTGGACCGTGGCCTCCTAGCCACGTGCACGGGTGGCCTAGTGGTGGCCGCGCCGGCGGTGGCGATGAACCGGAGGCGAACGACGGCGGGGAAAGGCAGCTCGAGCACCAACATGTCCGCCCGCACCCGTGGGAGCACTTGGGCTTGCCGAAGGTGGCCCATGACGCCCTAGCCATGTGCGGCCGCAGCAGGGAATGCGACACGCGGTGGCGCTGCTCGGCTCTGCCGGCGAGGGTGATGCGCAGGGGCAGCGACGGCTACGCCCGCATGCGTGGGCGATGGCGGCTCGGTGCTCTGCTTTCGAGGATGCAGGAGGGTGCATGGAGGAGCGAGAGCGGCAGCGGCAGCGAGCTCTGCTCTGAAATGTCGGTGCGCGGTGGCCGTGCTTGGCACCAGCGAGGAGGGCGAGCAGGGAGTGGAGAGGGGAAGGAGAGGGCGTGCTGGTGCCCCTCCTCATCGGCAGCAGGGCACAGGGCGCGTGGCCGAAGGTGGGACGCGCGGCAGCAAGGCCAGGCGCGGCAGGGACGCGTGCCGGGAGGGAGCCAGGCATGAGTGCCACGTCCGGACGCGCGGCGCCCATTGAAGCCTACTACCGAACACGTGGTGGGCGTCGACGAGACCACCTTGGGTTCCATTTTTGGGCTGTCTAGGGTTCGAATTTGGGTATGGGCCAATTATGAAAGTTGTTCATTTCATGATGCCCTACAACTCTTGTTTAAGGACCTTAGTCATTAGAGCAATGTATTAGCAGCTAATTAATCTCAAAGTTGACAGCGTCAGTGAGTTGACAGTGATTAGCAACTACAAGAATTGATGGCCAAAATGAAATGCAACTTATGCCATCTTCTTGCATGGCCTTTCCCTTCATGTGAGCTCCAACTTTTACATTTGGACCTACCCATGTTACTTAACAATTTTTGGAGAACGTGACATGCCAATGTCGATGACACTGAAATCAGGGCTTTAATTTTCTAAGTGCTGAATTCAGCTCTATTTCTGACTTGTGGGCCCTTTTTGAGCATGTTCCACACATTTTCATGACTTGACTCTTAAACAAAGTTTGTTCCTTATAAAATTCTCTAGAACTTTGTAAAAGGGTGCACAGTCATGCAAAACTTCTAGGTCACACTTTTGAAATGGTCAAACAAAAGTGTTCTAGGGTCCATACATGGTCAACTATCACTTAGAAGCATATTTAGGCATAATGATCAACATGAACATTGTTCCTTTAAGTGTTCTAAGTGTAGTTAAGGTGTTGTAGAGTCCAAACATACACACCATGCATAGGTTGCACAAAAGTGTAGGTTTTAGTTATAATCCAAACAAGCATATAACTCATCATTTCATGTGACTTTTTGATTCCAAACTTCATGAAACTTTTCCAGGGATCAATATAGATAGTTATTGATGTGAGACATGTGAATATACTTTGATAACAAATCCAAGCATATATCTTTTAATTGAGCCTATATGTAAGCAAGGGTGCAACATCCAAGTTTCGATTAGGGTTTACTTCCATAGGTTTGACTTGGCATTATCATCTCCACTTAATCTGTCATGTTTGAGCTTAAACCCACTACTTAATTGGTGATAAACACCTGGGGTGTTACAGCGCGCGTGTGACTGACCAGGTGGCCCCACTTGTCAGCGAGAGAGAGGCGGAGGGGAGGAGCTGCGGTCGCCGGAGCTCGCCGTCGGTGAGCCGACCGGCGAAGCTGAGCGGACGAGCATGACCACGTCATCGAGCTAAGCCGATTGGTGGCAAGAACGGGACGGCAAAGCCACGGGAAGGTGCTCGCCGTCGGGCATGGCGGCACGGTGGAGGTGCGCGGCGGTACGCCGGCGACGGTGAGCCCCTACCGCCTCAACCAAGCCTGCTCCGAGTTTCCCGAGGTCACTGGAACGCTAACTACGGGAAAAGGGAGGGATGAGAAGGGCCGAGCCGCTCTGACCACGGTGGCCTCACACTCCGGCGAGGTCCCGAACGCGGCCGTGGCGGCGGAAGTGAGCAATGCGGCCTCACCTTCGCTCAAACGCCCCCGGAAAGGGGTGGAGGTGGTAGAGGGAGATGCTGCGGTGTCGCTGGCGGGAGGAATTGGGCCGAGACTCAATGACGACAGCGCACGAGCGCGGGGAAGTGGCACGGCGGCAATGGCACCTCGGTGCTCTGCCCTGGCTCGGAGAGGACGAGAGGGAAGCAGAGGCGCGAGTGAGGGACAGGGTCCGGCTTCGTGGCGTCCTTGAAGGCGTCGCGACCTGACGGGTGGGGCCAAGGCCGGCGTACGGCTGCCACCGCGTGGCCACGCGTCGACGACGACCTGCGGCCGGTCGGCCACGACAGCCATGACCGAAGTCTGTCTTAACTGAATCGCGTCTGAAACGGTGACTGACAGAGCGATTTTGAGTTCATTTTACTCCTAATCCAGCGAGAACCAGGTATGGGTGCTGTTGGCAATGTTGTAGAGCTACATGAGGACTACAAGTTTGTCAATTGGAGTTTGGACTGGTTCGGCCTGGATTTGAAACTACAAGGCTCCAAAGTGGTGTACTTGGAAACTGAAACGTGTTTTCAGTGAGTGAACCCGACTGAAACCCTATTTTTAAGACACCATATCTCCTAAACTATTTAGAACTTGGTGATGGTGATATTGACAATGTTGTAGAGCTATGTGTGGACAACAACTTTGTCAATTGGCTCAAGGACTGGTTTGGCCTAGTTTGTGAGTTACAAGTTGCTAAAGTGAGGTACAGTGAAACTGAAAAGTCCAATTTCCAGACTTAGAATTTTTCTAAGTGTTGATCACCACTCAAGCTGACTTGTGGGCCATTTTTGAGCATGTTCTGGTCATTTTCATGAGATGGCCATATTAGAACTTTTGTTCCTCATGAAATTCTCTACAACTTTACTTAAGGTTGCTTCTCCATGCAAGATTTCTAAGCTGGACTTTTTATTTGGTCAAACCAGATCACTCTAGGGTTCCAAACTTGGTCAACAACATTTGGAAGGGCAATTTGGTAATTTTGGTCAACATGAACATTGCTCCACTACTTACCCTAAATGTAATTAAGGTGTTTTAAGACCTAATTAGCCACTCTACACATTGATTACACAAAATTTCTAATGTCACATACTTTGAAACAAGCAAAATAACAATTCCACCAAAATGTTGCAAGCTCATGTTGCACATGTTGCATGAGTGTGTTGCATAGCACTTGCTAATCATGTTACACTAAAGTGGTTAGCATGTCCCAAAAGAAAGTTGCACATGTGACACTTGGGTGGACTCACTTCATAATTCACATGAAATATAAACACATGTTGCAACGTTTCAAAAGCATGTTTCACATATTATAAGCTCATGCATGAAATGAATGATGCTCACACTCATGAATGAGATGATGAATGTTAATGCTTATGAAATGCAATGCAATTAAGGAGCTAAACACCTGGGGTGTTACACATCGTAACAGGATCGCAGGAGGAATCAGTAGCAGCCGAGCTGGAAGCAACCGAGAAAGTCCCATAGGAGAGCCCGGATAGGAGGTGCAGGTCGAGGAGGACGCTGTTGACGAACTTGAAGAGTGTCTAGACCACCGTCTGAGTTCGTTTGAGCAAGGCAAGCCCTAGAGCATCATAAGTCTCCTACTTTATGAAAGTAGTTTAATATATATATGTTATCGATATTGTTGCATTAAGTTATAGGAGTTGAGTGAAACCGTTAATGCATTTATTATTATCCTTGCCTACCTTATTATATCCTCATACCTTGTTAGGTTTATGATCAAATAAATGCTTAGCCCTATTTAAACTGGTAGCGGTCGGTGCTTTTCTATCACCGGCAACTATAGGTGCTTACCAGAATACTTAAGCTATGAAATAGATGATATCCTAAAAATAACCAAGTGTTGATGAATAATCGGAGACCATACAGAATAGTTGTTATGCAACTAGACAGGGTTCTAGGGTGCTTGTAGTTTTTCATCTGTGTCAATTAAGGATCGATCGTTGCTCGTCCCTCTTATCATGTTGAATGCATGCCTCACATTTAGCTGGCCGAATATCGTACCTTTCGACCATGAAGCTCGTGACACTATTCGGGTCAGGATAAACTCGGGCTGGTAGACTGGTGCTGAAGAGGGTAAGATGGGGGCACGAAGAGTGAGTCCAAGGGCAGGCTGGGTCCTGATTCCTAGCAGTCGGGAGGCCCCTAGGTAGTGCAGTCCATGATTGTTATCCCGCGACGTTTACCTAAATAGTGTCATTGGTGCTATGTAGCTCACTTGATCGGTGAGTGTGGTTTGTGTGAGGAATAAATCACCAGCTGGTTAGGAATCAATTCGAATCGCCATCGCTCTTGAATAGTGAGCACTTGACTCCAGCTATGGCATCGTAATAATGATGATGGAACATAAATTTTTGTTGCGCTAGCTACTAGGGTTTCTTTTGCCATGATCTTTTGCATGGTTAGCATATCTAGCATGTATTAATGAGTAGGATGACCAAGACTTTGTTGGAATGTTGGAAAACTTGGATGTGTTTGTGGTGATATCTGAACGTCGGAAAGTCCAATGTATGTATGCTGGCAATTCGGTTGTAATGGACGCGAGGTCTTGTGCTTAAGTAATCTAATTAGTGATGTTGTGTTAATTGTAATGGACGTGAGGCCTCTGTTTATTGTATGAATTTATTCTCTCCAGTGAATTCAGTACAACATAATTTTTCATTCACCTGTAATTTCTATAACATCGCCTAATAATTACTGTTGCTAAAATATGCAGATGCCGAACACTCATCCTACCGTTTATGATGCCACTGAGGCAGGTGACAGTGCTACTAGGAATAAGAACCATGATCCACCACCACCTCCTCCTCCACCGTACACCGTGGAACAGTTCTTCACGCAATTCCTAGGAAGTCAATGTAACATAGAGAACATGCAGCAAAACATGGAAGCTGCATTTCGCAACATTACCGACAACACTCGCTGTGGGTTAAACCAGGGCGGACATGAAGTGAATCAATATAGCAGTTTGAAGGAATTCATGGACACCAGGCCATCGATCTTCAAGGAAGCGACAGAGCCACTAGATGCCGAAGAATGGATAAATACCATGGAAGACAAGTTCCATGTGCTGAGA
This sequence comes from Saccharum hybrid cultivar R570, assembly GCA_038087645.1. Classification (NCBI taxonomy): domain Eukaryota; kingdom Viridiplantae; phylum Streptophyta; class Magnoliopsida; order Poales; family Poaceae; genus Saccharum; species Saccharum hybrid cultivar. The sequence continues at coordinate 15,723,632 of JAQSUU010000553.1, read as the reverse complement.
ATGATTGAAGTATTGAAAACAGAATATGCAGCTCATCAGTTACAAGGACCTGCAGGGATGTGGTGGAAGCATTATCGCACCACTTTTCCTCCTAATGCTCACATTACTTGGGGGGAATTCACTGATGCTTTTTGTGGAGTTTACATTCCGCTTGGTTTGATAGAAATGAAATTAGGAGAATTCCTGGCACTGAATCAAGGCACCAAGACTCTGACTCAGTATTTGCATGCTTTTCATAATTTATGCCATTATGCTTCTGACATGGTTTACACTGATGCCAAGAAGATCGTTAGTTTCAAGACAGGTCTGAATCTCAAAATAATGAAGCATGTGGGTACCAATACAAGAACTAGTTTCAATAACTTTTTTAGTGATTGCTTAAAGCAAGAGAAGAACAAAAATGTGTATATTGCGTCTAAGACTCGCAATACGTCCTTTGAGTCAGGTTCGTTGTAGCCAAGAGCTCCTATGGCTAATCGTTCTACGTATTGTCTACCTGCTCCTAATGCAAGGTTCAGGCCACCGTAGAGAAAGAATCAGAACGTTCAGCAACCTCAGAGGAATTAGAAGCCGTTCAAGATGGCGATACCACAGACCAAGGTAGTTCATCTGGAGCTGCTACTCAGGTGAGGGGACCATACTACAACTGCAACTAGTCTAGGCATTTCGCTAGGTATTGCCCATTTCCCCCAAAGCAGAAGGGCCCATTTCCAGCTCGTGTGCACCATACCGCCATAGATGACATTCCTGAAGGAGAGCCCATAACAACTGGTATGTTTTCTATCAACAACCACCCTGCAGTCATTTTGTTTAATTTTGAATCATCTCATTCATTTATAAGTCAAGCATTTGCAAGAAAGCATGAGTAAAAGATAGTTGAGTTGGAATGTGCTTATCAGATAAGTTCAGCTGGGGTTGATGTGTTAACGAATCAGATAGTTCAGGGGGCAACCCTAAATATAGCAGACCAGCAGTATAAGTTAAACTTGATAGTTATGCCAGGGTTAGTTTTGGATGTTATTATGAAAATGAATTGGATGAATAAGATGGTGGTAGTGATCGATGTTGGAGGTAGAACTATTTCCCTCAAGTAACCAGTCTGTTACAAGAGTCGACAAGCAGAAGAGGGAAGGGAACCACGCGCGTGCATGCACGCGCTGTCTCGGTCACCCAGATCTCGCTCTCGCCTCCCTATTCCAACGCCAGCGGGCGACCCTGCGCTCAAGTGACCATGCTACTCAGAAGACGACCACAACCCATGCAGTAACCGGCCAGCCGGGCCTGCACCGCTGCCCATTGAGGCCTACACAGGTGTAGGCCTATGGCCCTCCGCTGCCCCTTGAAAGCCTTAGTTTGGTTTTGGATAATTGATGAAACCTAGCACTAACCTTTGTCATGAGTTGTGATATGAGCTATGTTGGTGCAATCCAAGTGATTGAGCAAGATGAGGTCCATGTAGTTGAAGATGGACATGAGATGATGATGATCAAACTCAACTTGGAAAAGAAGAAAGAGAAAAATAAAAACCAAGAATACCAAGGCAAAGGTATAAGATAGATTTTTGTTTTGCACTCAAGACACCATAGAGGGTATGGGTGACTTTGGATCAATAGCCGTACTATAAAGAGGAAAAATCTTTGGCTAAACGGTTTATCGAGTGCCACTAGATGACATGATTCCTGCATATGCATTTAGGAACCTAATGTGCTAACTTTGACCCTTGTAAAATGCTTTGAAAAATGCTAACACACGTGCACATAAGTTTTACACTTTGTAGCTAGCAAGTTCGAAGCAAGGACAAAGCGATCGCAAATTTATAAAAATAATAGGAGGCGTGGGTACCTAATTGGACGCAGGTCACTGGGATGACCTATGTGTTTGGTCACTAACTCTAGGTCTCGGTCTGCCTGGATGGCATGACCGGACACTGGCGGGGCGTGACCTACGCATCAGGTCACGTGCAGCAGAGAGGGTGCGGCTCAGTTTCATGATCAGACGCTGGCAAGGTCTTGCGATCAGACTCACAAAGCATGCATCAGGTGGTGCATGACATACGGTGATGTTAGCATGGCTTGCGCGCATAGAGGAACAGAGAGAGGGACCGAACGCAGGGACACATCAGGTCATCTTTGACTGGGCACGTCAGGTTGTGTTTTCGTCGCTCTGGACCCTTTTTGTACACGACCGGACTTCACTTTATGGCATGTTAGGTGGCGCGAATGGCGCGTCAGGTCATCGTTTGTTTGCGTGAGTGAATAGTTTTTTATCATTGAAATCTAACAAATGTTGTTTGAAGGTTGGCCACATGGAAGGCATCCGAGGACCGGACGCAGGACAACGCTCGGTCATGTGAGTCCGCTCAGCCCGAGGACAGAGCAACGACTCTTTTTCTTTAGGGCTCTATAAATATGTTTTGGCCAGCCCTAGACTCATGCTCTTGATACTTTGACATACTTGACATCTTTGTGAGCCTAAGCAAACATCTCCCACTCATCTCCATCACTGATTCATCATCATAGTGAGATTGAAAGTGATTCCAAGTGTATTTGCTTGAGTGATTGCATCTAGTGGCACTTGAGGATCGTTGTGACTATGGATTTCTTGTTACTCTTGGTGGTTGCCGCCACCTAGATGACTTGGAGCAGCAGAGGAGTGTCGGCACATGTTGGTGATTGTTCGTGGCAGGCTCCGATGATTGTGAGGGGTCTTGCACCTTCCCGGCGAAGAGCCACAAGATAGCTCTAGTAAATTGCTCGTGTCATTGAGTTACCTCACTTGTGGGTAGGTTCTTGTGGTGTCCAATTGTGTGGATGAGGTTCATGCAACACCTCTTAGCCGCCGAACCACCAAGTGTTGGTCGACACAACAGAGACTAGCATGTCGGCAAACACGTGAACCTCGGAAGAAAAATTGGTTCTCTTGCCCTTTGGTATTCTCCCGATGATTCAATTGGCATTCATATTGTGATTGGTTCACTCCTCTATGCGGCGGTATAACTATCTTGCTTACTCTATTACTTTCCTGCAAACTTGTTGTAGCAACCTCTTTAGTGTAGCTAGTTTTGAGAGCTTGCTTTGTAGTTTAAGTTCATCTAGTGGAGCTTTTTACTGTAGAAAGTTTGAGAGATCTTAGTGAGTATCAACTTAGCCCCTTGTGTGCCTAGTGATCATAGCAACTAGAATTGTTGGATAGGTGACTTGCAATCCTTGTAGAGCTAAAGCAAAATTGCATTACGCCATTTAGTGTACTAACTACTTGCTCTAGTGTGTTTGTAGAAAACGTTTATAGGCTATTCACCCTCCTCTAGCCATTTTGAAGCTTTCAAGTGGTATCAGAGCCATGGTCACCGTTTGATTCAAGGCTTAACAACCTTCAGTGCAAAATATAGCTCAAATTATGTTTAACCATGTTGGGGGTAAACCACCGTTCTTTGATGGCACATGCTTTGACTATTGGAAGAGAAAGATAAAGATGTACCTTGGTTTAATCAATGACAAGGTGTGGGATGTGGTAGAGAATGAGTTTGTGATTCTTGACCCTACCAATCTCACTGACAATGACAAGATACACAAACAATGCAATACCATGGCATTCAACACAATATACAATGGTATTGATTCAAATATGTTTGAGAAAATCAAAGATCTTGAGAAGGCAAGTGAAGTTTGGGTGAGATTAGAGGAAACATATGAAGACACTTCAATTATAAAAAGTGCCAAGCTCTACATGCTCAAAGACAAGCTATTAAACTTTGATATGAAGGATGATTAGTCCATTCTAGAGATGTTCTATAGGCTACAAGTCATCATCAATGATCTTAAGGGTTTGGGTGAGAAGGTGAAGGATGATGACTTCTCTCATAAGTTCTTGATGTGTTTGCCAAAGAGATTCAATACATTGAGAACTATCATCTTTAGAGGTGGATTGAAGGATGTCTCTCCAAATGAGATGCTTGGTGATGTGATGATCAAGGACCAATACAATAGTGATGGTGAAGAGATTGTGAAGGAGGAAGACAAGAAGAAGAAGAGTGTGGCATTTAAGACTAGCACTTCATCCTCTAAGAACAAGAGCAAGGGCAAGGCTAAGAAGGAGGAATCAAGTGATGAAGAATGCTCCAATGATGATAGTGATGATAAAGCACTAGCTCTCTTTGTGTGCAAGTTTGGCAAAATGATGAAGAAGAAGGGCTATAGTTCAAGAAAGAGAAGAGATCACTTCAAGAATAATAAGTATGCAAGATTGTGCTACAATTCCAAGACTCCTAATCATATTGTGGCAGATTGTCCATACAATAGTGATAATGAGGATAATGAGAAGAACAAGAACAAGAAAGAAAAGAAAGAAAATAAGAAGAAGAAGAAGATGATGACCTTCAAGAAGAAGAAGGGTGGATCCTATGTTGTCACATGGGATTGTGATGCCTCCACCGATGATGACTCAAGTGATTGTAACACCCCAGGTGTTTATCACCAATTAGGCAGTGGGTTTGAGCTCAAACATGATAGATTAGTGGAGATGACGATGCCAAAGTCTAACCTATGGAAATAAACCCCAACCTAAACTTGGATATTGCACCCTTGCTTACATATAGGCTCAATTAAAAGATGTATGCTTTGGTGTTGTTATCAAAGTATCTTCACATGTCTCACATCAATAACTATCTATATTGATCCCTGGAAAAGTTTCATGAAGTTCGGAATCAAAAAGTCACATGAAATGATAAGTTCCGTTCCTATTGGAATTTGCCCCATTAAGTTAATGGAACTATAGATCATCAACCAAGCTTTGCAAATTTACCCAAATGACTCTAGATGAACTCCACAACAAAAGTCATGAAGGGTTCATGTTGAGCAAAAGTCAAGAAAATGCCCCAATTGGCCTAAAACCCTAGTTTAGGCTTTACCGAGTTGATACTTTGACCAAAGTGAAAGTTTGACATCTGAACCAGTTATGAGGTTTGACCTTAAACAAAAGTTGTAGTTCATCTTGTGTATAACAAACTTTGTTTAATGGTCAAGAGCTAGTTTGGCCTCTAACCTAGCCAAATAGAGATCACAATGTGGAATCAGCTGCTGTTTTCAGCACTTAGAAAAATATTCTAAGTCCTCGAGTGAACAGCAGAAAGTTGACAAGTTGGCAACATTTTATCCTCCAATTTCATATGGTGGCTCAATTAGGTTCCTTAATATGAGCTGTAGTACTTTTCATGATGGAAACCATGGATCAAGTGTCACTCAAAATGGAGCTTAGTTGGGCCTTCAATAAGAGCTTCCAAAACAGCAAAAAGTTGTTTTTATCACTAATTGGCCTTGACATGTTGACATGCCACGTTCTCCAAAATTTACTAAGTAACTTGAGTTGGTCCTTTTATAAAAGTTGGAGCATACATTGTGGGGAAGAGCATGCAACAAGATGGCATCAGTTTGACGTCAGTTTGGCCATCAATTTTTAGAGTTTGTCGATCGCTGTCAACACACTGACACAGCCACTTTGGTGCTTGATTACCCATTAATCCTTTTCCCTAATGACCATGACCCTTAAACAAGTTTTGTAGAGGGTTATGTGGGCTTCAATTTAGCTTTTGGACCCATGACCTAATTCGGCCTGTAGACGGCCCAAATCAGTGCTCCACTTCGCCCACATCGTCACTCGCCAGGTGTCGTTGAAATGCCCCTGAGGAGGCCACATGTCCGGGACGTGTTGGCCATGCCCGGCTCCCTCCCGGCACGCGTCCCTGCCGCTCCTGGCCTTGCTGCTGCGCGTCCCACCTTCGGTCACACGCCCTGTGCCCTGCTGCCGATGAGGAGGGGCACTAGAACGCCCTCTCCTTCCCCCTCTCCACTCCCTGCTCGCCCTCCTCGCCTGTGCCAAGCACGGCCGCCGCGCACCGCCATTGCCGGCAGTCATACTGCGCGCCTTGGACGAGCCACCGCACCCTTCCTCGGCCCAAGTAGAGCCTTGCCGCGTGTGCTCCATGGCCGACCGGTGCCTTGTGACCCGCCTGCGCCGGCCGCTGCACCCAGCAACGCCGCTCACCGTCGTTCTGCTCGGCCCAGGCCGCCGATGTGCGTGGCTGGAAGGCCGTCGGCCACCTCTATCCTAGCTGACGAGGCCCCCTGGTGCGCCTCACTCCGGTGATGCCTCGTACTTCTCCTCCTCGGCCGTAACCCCCGGAGCATCGCGTTCAGGAGAGCCGCCGCGGGTGAGCCGGCTGCTCCCGTGGCCAGTCACCTACCGACCATCTCCCGCCACATTGCGACCACCCATGGGTGCGTACGGGTGTGGTGATGCTCTGCCGCCATCGCTCACCACAGGAGTGCCGCCCGGCTAGCCGGAGATCGGCCGGCAGGCAAGCCACCGTCGCCTCCTCTGTTTTCCCCGTCGGCCAGAGGAAGAAGGGGATCGACTCCCTCTCTATATTCGTTCTCTGGGAATGACAGGTGGGGCCATCTAGGAAGCGGGTCCTGCATGTCGGTTATGGAGTGACAGATCTGGGGGCGAAACCGGGTGGGCGTAGCAAATGAAGTAGGGTGGTTTAATTCTGATTTTTGAATTTCCATTTCATGTAAATCTTCTAAAATTCATATCTCAGGCTAGGTAATTCCAAAAATGGCAAATGTGGACTTTTTGGAAACCTTGGGAAAAGATCTATGCAGTAGAGTCATAATATGTTAGATGTTTGTAGATATTTTCTGATGTTTTTATTTAAGCTTTAAAATGCTCTAAAATGCTTATAAACTTGACCAGAGCCATATCTTGAGTTTTAGAACTCCAAAAATAGTGATTCTTGTTTTGTTAATTTTATTATGACTTGTACTTGCTAGGAAAAATATTAAACACACTACTTGTTCACTGTTTTCTTAAGGTTTTGATTTGACCTTGTTAAATAAGGAAATCTATATTATTTTGCTTGTCATTTTTATATCTTGAGTTGTGTTACTCCAAATGATGTGCAATTTTTATGGTAGTCTTTTCATGCTATGAATGTACTGTAGTATAAATTTCATGGTCATTGCTTATTGTATGCTCAAGTTATTGATTTAACTTGTTTATAGCTTAATAACTAGCTTATAAATAATAGATAAATGATAAAATAGAAAATGTTGTTCCATTACCTTAGTATGATGTTTCTCTATCATATTGATTCATAATATGGCCTTGTGTTCATAGAAAATATTGAGTGATAAGTTTAACTTGCTCTCACATGATTATTGCAATAGCAATTTGTCTTTTTCATAAAGGTTGATATACATGTCCAAATAGTTTCAAATTTGGACAGTAGACTTTTGGGAGCATGTGTAGGCCACTGTAATTTTGGTAGAGTTTATTGTGTACTTGGATATGTGTTCATAATTCCACCTAATTATCTAAATAAATTAAGAAAATGCATTAAAAGAAATTATTTAGGAATGGACACTATGTTTTATGGTGTTCATTATTCATGTGTGACATGTTGGTAAAGTTGGTTTTGTCTAATTATATGTTTGCAACATAAGTTAATAATTATTTCTTGCAAATGAAGTTTCTGGACAGATCTGGAAACTTGGTAAAGTTCTTCATGATAATGTGCTTTATTGTGAAACTTGTTTATACAAAAGTTGTAGATAATTTATATATCTAGCTGCTGTTAAAATTTGGTGGCATTTGGCCATGTGGTTTAGGGGTTATAGCTGTTTAAAGTTGGGTTACAGAATTGCTTGCTCTCTGTCTTGTTAGACCAGTTTCTGTGTTTGTGTAAATTCGACATGTTAGACTTTGGAATCATGCTGTGATATTTATAAATTAAATATAGATAATTTCATAAGCTTTCCATAATGTCTTCTTGCAAGTCATTTGGAGTTGTAGATCTCTAGTTATGATTAAATTACTCAGCTGTTGGTCTGATGTCCAGAAGGTAGCAATTTCTAGTTCTAATACTTGATTAACTTTGTCATGCTTGGGTATTAAAGTATGACTCATATCTTTGATGATACTTGGGTGGTACCCTATGATCTTGTGAGACTTGTTTTTTTATTGATGTGCTTGCCCTCTTCTATGTTATGTCTTAATGAGGATTAAGTTAATTAGCTCTAGGGTTTTTGTGAACTTTGGTATGCTTGCATGATTATTTTGTTTATTGCATTTCTATGCATTTATACATATGCATTATTGCACCTCATTTAGGTACGCTAGCTGAAGCACGTGAAGGACCTGATGTGGAGCCAAACCCGAAGATGGAGTTGGTGGGTCTATCCCGAAGATAGAAGGACCAGACAAGTGATAGATTGAGAGATGATCGCCAAGTGAATTTATCTGACACACTCTAACTTGAGTCGGATCCCAGGCAAGCCCCGGAGCATTATAAGCCTCCTATCTTCAAAGCAATTAATTCTATATATGTTATAAGTATTGTTGCATTAAGTGATAGGAGTTGGTTGGAAACTCTTGCTGCATTATATCATTCCTTGTCCAGATATATGAATCCTTGAATCCTACATAGACTAGGATCGAGTAGATGCTTAGCTCTGCTTTAAGCGGTAGAAGTCAGGTGATTTCCTGTCACCTGTGAGATATAGGGATATTCATATATGGCACGGTTGGCTATATTTCCTATCGTGGAATGGAACCATGTGTTAATAAAATGAGACCGGGCGGGATGACGATAGTGAAGCAACAAGGCATGGAGGTCTTGGGTGTGGATCTATCCCCGTCTGAGTCATTTAAGGACCGATTCGCTGTACGTCCTTGAGTCATGTTGAACGCAGTCTAACACTTAGTTGGCCGGATAAGCCGTTCCGACCGTGAATCCGAGTAATACAGTTCAGGCTGGGAATCGAATGGTAGGTTGCTTCTTGGATGAGAGAAAGGATGTGCTTGGGGACATTGGCGTTAGACCAAGGGGGGGTTAGAGTCCCTATCACCTGGCAGAGTGTCGCCCTTGGGGTCGCGACATCATTCGGACCGCGGCTCCTGAACTGTACCAAAGGTGACCTGAGCAGCCCTCGCCAGGCGTGACTCGGTGAGTGTTAGAAATACCCCTCCAGCTGGATAGGAATTCGATTCGAATCGCCGTCGCTCCCGGTTAGTGAGCACTTGACTTGAGCAGCGGCAATGTAGATTCCATTAAATTGAACGGATGGTTAATTGGATCACGATGGAAAGGTTGCCTCAATTTATACCTGCTATGGTTAATATTGTTTGCTCCTAATAAAGTGAGTGCTCTAGTACAGGTTCTAATATAGATGATAGGTTAATGATAATTAACTTGATGCTTAAGCATTAATGATTGATCATCTATATTAAGCTTTTATGCAAAATGTTGTCAAGCTAGCCCCACTTTATATCAGCCTTGCATGATCCTTGGTGTCACCTTATTTTTGGTTTCTGACGGGTAAGTCTAGCTGAGTACTTTCTCGTACTTAGGGTTTTATCTCCACTTGTTGCAGGTTGTGATGTATCATGGCGGCTGCAAGATTTGGTTGACTCCTGCCGTAGTGGCGGAGTGTGATCACGGGCATGATCCTTCTTATTTACCTTATCCCTAATGCTTTTGTTGGAAGTCGACCGTGGTACTGGCATGTATTTTAAATAAGATTAATGTTAGTTTCAAATTACTTTGCTTCCGCTACTTTTGAACTTAAGTTGTAATAACTTTGTTAAACTCTGATGTATATTGAATTACTTGTGAAATAGTTGTAACATGTGACTTGTTATGTTGAATCACAACGATCTTGGCTTGTATGTTGGTTGGTTTGAAATCCCTCGTGATTTCATTGGACTACCGGAGTTATATGGGCTCAAGTGCGAGAATTTGATCATTTCGGTGATTGTTTTTGTACTTGTGCTCTTATAATTTGGACGGTTCCGTTACAGCTGGTATCGAAGCAAGATTCAACATTAAACTTGTCGTATGTGTATTTAAAACAAAGGATTTGTTTTATAAAATCAGTTTTATCAACTTATAGCTATATATAGGTTTGTGAAAACTGTATTCTAAATCTAAGTATGCCAGTGGTCAATTTTCTTATGCCCATATAAGGATTATTAGGTGGCTTATATAAGTAGTAACTTGGAGGTTTTTAATTTTGCATCTACGCCCAGGCCAAGGTATGTATGTGTGATGACTCTCCCACACTATGCTACCGGTGTGTCAGATTAGAGGTAGCCTTCATATATGAAATAGTCATATATGTTGCTAGTTTACTTTTATGTAACGTCGCACCTACGCTCAGGTAAGTGTGAGTTGTGAGAGCATGACCGTACAAACTGCGGTCTAGGAGAGAGCTAGATTTGGTTACTGGATTATCTACATGTTACACACATGTATATATGAAGGTACTTAATTATGGGTGATCGAATGATTCGGGTAGTTTTGGTGCTACATGTACGTATACAGGGGTATATGTATATGGGAGTGCTTAGAATTTTATCTTCCTATTTCATTGTGTGCTATATTTGGGGAAATGTTGGGCTGCAATGAAACTTTTCTGCAGGTACGCTAACCATGAATGCGTAAGTCGAATGTAGCTGGCGACTAGCTATATATCGAAAGAGTGCGTGTTATGCCACCGACATAGAACGTGATCGCCACCTTAGGTTGGCAATCTTGTGAGGACGAATAGGATGAAGCATGCATCTTCATGATTGTTGCCTTATGTATAGCTATGCTCCTCTCACCCTTGTCCTATACGAAGTAACTTATGATTGATGTGGTACACTATCTTTCTTGAATGAAGCTAAATAAGAATGCCTTATTCCATGTTGCTTGAATAGGGAGTGTTTGAAGATAGTGTGTACTTAGCCTTGTTAGAAATGATTGTGGTTACATGCTTGAACCTATAGATGTCCTCTAGGTTAGCCAAGTGGCGGATATGTTGTCATACAAGTGTTTGCAAATGCTTTAGACCTCACCTAAGTAATTGTGATTCTTATTAATGAATTAAATTATTTGGTCTAAGGTAATAATATTTAGAGCTATTAGAATAACATGTTTGTGTGCTCTCTTGTTAAGTAGAACAAAGGCAAGTTTAGTTTTGCTTGTCGAATGTGGCTGCTAGAATGTTTTCTGTTGTAGTGATGCTTTCGTGGTCATAATGGTGTTTTCTGTAGTTATGGGGAATACCAAAGTTGTAGCTAACTTACTTATCTAGCTTGTCCTAAAATTTCATGACCTTAGGTATTATGGTTTGAGAATTATGAATTTTAGAAGTTTACTGTCAGGTTTTGTTATGCTCTGAATAGATCTGAATGTTTGATTTATTTGACCTATGTGCATAGAGAATCATGTCTTGGAGATAATAGAAGAAGTGTAGTACGTTTTCTAAGCTTTCTAAAATGTCCTATAACACTAATTTTGGTGGTCTAAATCTCTAGTTATGAGCTTACAAAGGGAAATGACAGAATCTGTTCAAATCTGGGCAGAGATGTATTCCTTGTCTTGTTTGGCCTTGTTAGATATAAAATCATCTTAATATGATAATAAGAAAGTTATAGACAACTTAATAAGCTTTACATAAAGTTAAAGCTCAGCCTTGTTAGGTTCTTAGAACTCCAGTTACGCATTTTTGAAGTTCTTGTCAGTTTTCTGTCCATATTGGTACAGATCTGAAACATTAGCATTTTTGGTCATGTCAATCTATGAATTTGCTTTTAGTATGAATAACTAAAGTGTAGTCATCTTCCTAAGCTTTCTAGAAAGTCGAGGATCACTTTTGTGGGATGTCTACAACCCTAGTTATGGTTGAAACCAGTAACTACTGTGCTGCTATCCAGATTCTATGCCCATGCTAAGTTAGTCACCTTAGCCAGCGTTTGTTTTAAGCTAAACTTGTAGTTAGTTCATGCTTGAGATAAATGCTTAGTTTGGGTGAGCCTTGTGCTTTTATTGGTTGCTTAAGTCCATTTGTTGAATTTTCTAAAATGACTGCTTGATTGTGATGTTGTGGGTATGCTTGTTAGTTGATTAGTGCTATAGTTGTCACTTCGTTTGTCCTCGGTGAGCATACGAGGGTCACATAGCTTTATCCTAGAACAAAGTTCACGTATGTAATTGTATGGTTGTTGTCTTCAATTAGGTTCTCTCTTAGGAGTCTAAGCCTGTAGACTTGGTGGTTAGCCCTTGATTGTTTGTATCCATGCCTTTGTTTGACCGAAAGTCCAAAAGTTTAGTTCTCCTATATGTTTGCATAAGCCGTGGATGTTTTGCAACTCTTTTTGTGAAGACCCTTGTCGACTGACCCACCAAGTTAATTTCCATCAACGCTAGCCTTTGACCATGGTTCGTATATTGCCAGTTGTGGAGACTGTACCCAAATCCATGTTGGACCTTCCGGTTACCTCTCCCAAAGGTTAGCTAGTGTGACACAACGTCTCTCTGCTATGGCCTCTAAATCGTGTGCTTGCAAATTCATGCATCTACCTTATCAACTCAATCTAGAACTACATATCGGTTTTCGCCTTGAAATTTGCCTAATCTGTCCCCAACCTTTCCAAGTCTCGAGATGATTATCAGTCTTGATCTCATGTTGTTGCTCAACATGATCGAATCTCCTGTTAATCTTTTATCTGGTACTCCCCTCGGTGGACGCAAGTCGTGCGTAGGAATTACGCAAAAATCGCTAGCTCAGTCGCCTTCGGCAATGGAGCTATGTTCTCTTGTGAGGCGTTTTGATCTACGAATAGCTTCTCTATTGATTCTAAACCTTATGACTACCTTTGCTTGCTACTCTTTCCTTGTATAATGCTTGTTTTTACCACCCAAAATGTGTCACTTGAAATTTCATCTTGGTGATGTGATCGGTAATGGTTATGAGTAGCAACTAACGGTGCCGCGACGAAACCGAGAGCCTCCTGTGGGCGGCCGACACAAGGTTGTGCTGCTCGGCACGCGCTGGTATCATGGTTTCTAGTCATGATCCATTGCGGAACAACATCAACGTGTTATTCTCATGTGAACTTTTCCTTGGTTATCTTTCCCATATCGTATTGTAAGATCCATATCTTAGACCAAAAGTAGTGGAGTGCCCTTCTGAAGTTGCTAAGAGGATAACCTTTGAAGAACAGGTCACCGACATAAACATTAACAAACTGCAATATGTGGTAGCCAAGTGACTCTACTTAGTTGTCCCAGTATTGACGAACGTCATCTAGTGAGTAAAGTATCTCATCTCTATTGGATAAAAAGGACACACAACATTTAATGTTGGACAAGTCATCTGTTGGATAAGAATCGATTGTCACATTATGCAAGTCTTAACCTTTGTATGCATAATGACCATACCATTGAGATCAACCATCTCTAGTGAGACTCCGTATCTGCTGACTTCGATGGCAACCATCTGATTTGTATCAACCACAATTATTGTGATCAAGAATAAAGATTTGGAACTTTTTAGTGTTGAGAGACAACTAATTAGTTACCAATAGGAAGGTTAATCTCTAGCTAGGTAACGATTCTTTGGTAGCTACTAAGGCTATGTCTTACAGAGCAATAACCAACAAGAAGTTAATCAACTAGCCAATAACTGGAGTGATATTCTATCTTCTAGAGCCATTGTGACCAAGTCAATTCCATCTTGGACAATCACACAAATAGTGCAAAGTGTTCTATCAACTAAAGTGAAGAATTAGAGAAAGTATGCCCTAGTTCCGATCCGCATCCTTGTGCCCATAGGTGCCACAAACGGTGTGCCCATAACTGGGAAAGAAATTTGAGAAGTGTTAAACAACAGATTTCCTATCTTAGAGCTACTGTTTGATCCCAAAGAGGTTGGCCTGACAAAGTTGTTATGCTGCAAGTCAACTCAACTTACAGTACAACTAAGTCACCAAGGAAAATTTTACTCAATCGCTTGGTGGTAGACTACTCCCCGTGGTTTAGTGAATAATTACAATTTTGTTGTCCTTAAGGCCTCACTACATTTTTCTTTAGTAATGATTATCCAATGATGACATACTTTAGTACCTTATAAATGTTTTTACCCAAGAGGTTGCATCTGCTTCAACCCAGATAACTGTTGTCTTTAGATAAAAGAATCTTATTAAATAACTGTTGGCAGGAATACGAAGCCGACAGAGTCAGCTATCACATTCACTAACCCATCAACAGACTTAGATAATACAGTGTTGTCATCAGAGAAAGAGAACTGCACACATGGAACCTTAAGTAGTTTTTCATTAGTTGATATCAGAAGGATTGAACATTTATGACCAACATAGACCTTGTCTATTGGTTAATCAGTATCCTATAACCTCAGAGGATGTTTGTCATCTATGATCTCACCCCAATTGGAAGGTTGCGCTCAAGCCATTCTGGTAGAGGGCTACTTTTCAAACTTTGTGAACATAGAGTCATTTCGACGAGTATACTTCTGAAGAGTTTGGTCTAGTGTAAAGTTCATACGGACCATGTTATGTTCATTAAAGAATCAAATGCTTGTGAGTGGTCACTCATGGACCAAATGATCTCCGTACATTGAGAATGCAGTAATGTGCTATCTGGGATTCCTCCCAAAGTAACAATGCTTCATGGAAGTCAATGAAGGAAATTCTTTAGACAAATTTTACCATGAAGAGGAAGTAACAGAAAGTGCCTATGGCCAAATTGTTCACCGATGTTGAAGCTTTGTAACTGAATGCTATAGCAAATGTTGGGAACTTGATAACGTGTCTCTCTTCCTTAAAAGGTCTTCCATTCCGAATCTCGGGACGCGATTCTTTTAAGGGGGGCTGTAACACCCCAGGTGTTTATCACCAATTAGGCAGTGGGTTTGAGCTCAAACATGATAGATTAGTGGAGATGACGATGCCAAAGTCTAACCTATGGAAATAAACCCTAACCTAAACTTGGATATTGCACCCTTGCTTACATATAGGCTCAATTAAAAGATGTATGCTTTGGTGTTGTTATCAAAGTATCTTCACATGTCTCACATCAATAACTATCTATATTGATCCCTGGAAAAGTTTCATGAAGTTCGGAATCAAAAAGTCACATGAAATGATAAGTTCCGTTCCTATTGAAATTTGCCCCATTAAGTTAATGGAACTATAGATCATAAACCAAGCTTTGCAAATTTACCCAAATGACTCTAGATGAACTCCACAACAAAAGTCATGAAGGGTTCATGTTGAGCAAAAGTCAAGAAAATGCCCCAATTGGCCTAAAACCCTAGTTTAGGCTTTACCGAGTTGATACTTTGACCAAAGTGAAAGTTTGACATCTGAACCAGTTATGAGGTTTGACCTTAAACAAAAGTTGTAGTTCATCTTGTGTAGAACAAACTTTGTTTAATGGTCAAGAGCTAGTTTGGCCTCTAACCTAGCCAAATAGAGATCACAATGTGGAATCAGCTGCTGTTTTCAGCACTTAGAAAAATATTCTAAGTCCTCGAGTGAACAGCAGAAAGTTGACAAGTTGGCAACATTTTATCCTCCAATTTCATATGGTGGCTCAATTAGGTTCCTTAATATGAGTTGTAGTATTTTTCATGATGGAAACCATGGATCAAGTGTCACTCAAAATGGAGCTTAGTTGGGCCTTCAATAAGAGCTTCCAAAACAGCAAAAAGTTGTTTTTATCACTAATTGGCCTTGACATGTTGACATGCCGCGTTCTCCAAAATTTACTAAGTAACTTGAGTTGGTCCTTTTATAAAAGTTGGAGCATACATTGTGGGGAAGAGCATGCAACAAGATGGCATCAGTTTGGCATCAGTTTGGCCATCAATTTTTAGAGTTTGTCGATCGCTGTCAACACGCTGACACAGCCACTTTGGTGCTTGATTACCCATTAATCCTTTTCCCTAATGACCATGACCCTTAAACAAGTTTTGTAGAGGGTTATGTGGGCTTCAATTTAGCTTTTGGACCCATGACCTAATTCGGCCTGTAGACGGCCCAAATCAGTGCTCCACTTCGCCCACACCGTCACTCGCCAGGTGCTCGTTGAAATGCCCCTGAGGAGGCCACATGTCCGGGACGTGTTGGCCATGCCCGGCTCCCTCCCGGCACGCGTCCCTGCCGCTCCTGGCCTTGCTGCCGCGCGTCCCACCTTCGGTCACGCGCCCTGTGCCCTGCTGCCGATGAGGAGGGGCACTAGCACGCCCTCTCCTTCCCCCTCTCCACTCCCTGCTCGCCCTCCTCGCCTATGCCAAGCACGGCCGCCGCGCACCGCCATTGCCGGCAGTCATACAGCGCGCCTTGGACGAGCCACCACACCCTTCCTCGGCCCAAGTAGAGCCTTGCCGCGTGTGCTCCATGGCCGACCGGTGCCTTGTGACCTGCCTGCGCCGGCCGCTGCACCTAGCAACGCCGCTCGCCGTCGTTCTGCTCGGCCCAGTGTAAGGTCCTAGATGGCTAGAGGGGGGGGGGTGAATAGCCTATAAAAATTCTACAAGCACCACTAAGCAAACTTGTTAGAATAACAAACGGCGTAAAGCGAGTTTTGCTTAGCCAAAGGTTGTGATGCAAGCCTCCTATCCACAAGTCTAGTAGATTATGATCTCTAGTTCACACAAGAGCTATGTCACTAATTTTACACTAGAGAACAAGCTAACAACACTACTAGCCAAGCTACTACTAGAGCAACACAAGATAATCTAGTAAAGATAAGTGCAAGAGATAGGATTGTGAATCTTATACCGACGGTGGAGTGAAGATGTTGCCAATCACCAAGATGATATATAATCAATTAATATTGACAACAACACAATATGTAGACCAATCACCGGGAGACAAGAGACACAATATTTTGTTCACTCGGTGTTCACTTGTGCACCGACAAGCTACGTCACCGGTTGTGTCGACCAACACTTAGATGGTTCCTCGGTGTGACCCTCAAGTCACTTGCCCCTCAAGGCACGCCCCGCAAGGCACCGCAAGACTCCACTCTCAAGTGAGGTAACTCAATGACACGCGCAATCCAATAGAGTTGCTTTTGGCGTCCCGCCGAGGAAAGCACAAGAACCTCTTACAAACAACTGGAGGTGGCCAAGAATAATCACCTTCTCTTGCCAACGCCTCCAACAATCTCCAAGCCGGCTAGGAGCGGTACTCTCCAAGAGTAACAAGAAATCCACCGGCTAAACCACCCACAAGTGCCACTAGATGCCCTCAAGCTATGCAATGCACTTTGGGATTACTCAATCTCACTTATGATTTGCAATCACTCAAGAGAGATGAGTGGGAGGAGATGCTCTAGCTCAAAGGATGTACAAGAATGTTAGAAATCACTAGTTACCTCCCCAAGGGCCGGCCATCGAGTATTTATAAGCACCCCAAACAAATAGAGCCGTTGCAACTCCACTGACCGTTTTTTCGGGACGACCGGACGCGCCGGTCGAAACTGACCGGACGCGCTCAACCGCGTCCGGTCCTCCAACGGTCACTGCGCCAACGGTCAAAACCCATGACCGGACGCGCCTCTCAACAGACCGGACGCGCCGGTCGCTCAGCACCGCACGTGCGAAGCAACGACCGGACGCGCTGGTCGCAACGACCGGACGCGCCGGTCCCGATGACCGGACGCGCCTGTCGAACGACCGGACGCGCCGATCCGCACAGCACCCGCGCCCGCGAAACAATGACCGGACGCGCTCCTCGCAACGACCGGACGCGACAGTGCCCGCGTCCGGTGTGAGTCCAGTAAGCTCCTTCAACGATCGGACGCGTCCGATCATGTGTGACCGGACGCGCCTCGCGTCCGATCATCCTCGTGAACCGCAGTTCCCTCTGGGCGACTGACCGGACGCGCCGGTCCCGCGAGTGACCGGACGCGCCGGTTGCAAACCCTAGACCGCGCGCCCGAAACCGCGCTGTACTGACCGGACGCGTCCGGTCATACCAAGACCGCGTCCGGTGCAGCGTCCGGTCACCTCTGTGACCTCCGTTCGCTTCCGTTTCTTTTCCAACTTCCGGCGTAGTGGAAAATAGGCATTTCATTTCCCCGAAATCGCCTGAATCCCGTGCTCGCACGCTCGGCGGGAGGGAGAGAGGAACCCAAACCCCTCTCTACCCGCAAACCACAGCGCGACCAACGCCACCTTTGCAAATGTGCCAACACCAACAAGTGTACATCTCCATGTGCTTGTGTGTTAGCTTTTTCTCAATCATTTTCAAAGGTTTTCCAATTAGCTCACTAGGCCCTACATGCAATGCACTTCATGAATTCACCTAGTGGCACCAGTGCATCGAATAACCGATAAGACTTCCCCTCTTAATAGTTCGGCTATCGATCCTAAATCACTCACACCCTCTATGGTGTCTTGAGTGTAAAACAAAATGGCTCTATGGTTATACCTTTGCCTTGAGCCCATTTTGTTTCTCCAAATGATATGATCCACTTCATATCATCACATGACCGTCTCGATCCATCGACCTTGACTTCACTTGCTCTTCACCGTTGCATTGGTCCATCGGCGCTAAGTCTTGCTCAAGCTTCACCATCGCATGGTCCTTCGCTTCGAAGCCTCGACTTGCCCTTCACCTTCACAACCGGTCCATCGAGCCAAGCCTCATCTTGGTCTTCACCATCTTGGTCATATGAGTCAATGTCATGTCTCATATGCAATGACCACCTTTATCTAAATCATCCACTTAGATACAAAGGTTAGTCCTAGGTTTCATCAATTAGCCAAAACCAAACTAGGGACTTTCAATCTCCCCCTTTTTGGTAATTGATGACAACCCTCACAAAGATGATTTTGATAATAAAAGTTTTGAACTTGTCATACTTGTCCAATCATTTTGCTCATAAGTAAAGTTTGGACAATTATCACAAGCTCGGTTTTGGTAGCATTAGCTCCCCCTACATATGTGCATAGAGTTTGGATTGAAAGCTTTGCACATATGCATGGATAGAAATGTTGGGAGAGTAATTCTACCAAAATGATGCTAAGGTGTAAGAAATGGACCTTTGAAGCGTGATACCAATCGGAGTTGCCTTTTACACCATCCTTAGCATCATGAAGTAACTAGACAACCATCAAAACTCAAGAACCCCGTGAGATCAACATTATATGTAAAGGTTCTTGGACCACTTGTAAAGCTAACCACTTGTAAAGCTTTAGGCAAGTCTAGATACCACTTGTAAACTATTCTTTTGCATGCTAGTAGATCATTTCATCATCCAATTTCTATACTAGCATTGCACCACACAAGCATGTATATTGAATTTAAATACATGTGCAATGAGCAAGTCATATGAGAATGCACAAACAAATGCAACAACTTTGTTTATGAGCTTGCTCCTCCTACTTGTGTGCATTAACAAATTTTATTTACCCCTTTATCAAGTTGAATCATCTTTTTCCCATCATAAATTTTATTTACCCCTTTATCAAGTTGAATCATCTTTTTCTCTCCCCCTTTGTCAACAACTTACCCAAAAAGGGATCAAATTGTGGAGAGAAGGAAAAGTGTTTGATGGAGTAGATTGAAATTAATTCGATGCCATATGTAAGGTTAAAAAATTATCAAATTTGGTTTAACCTAGAATACTTGCCAAAGATATTTAATTCGATTTGAACCAAAGACAAGCTTCTTCACTCCTCAAAATAAGGGTTATCTTGCCTATGTTGAATTTGACACTTATAGCAAATCTTCTAGATTCAACACTAGGTTTACAAGCTCACAAATATGTCATATGCCACCACTAGATCAAAATAAGCATAGAAGCAATAGTGGTAACATATATCCATCAAATTCATTTGATTTATCATGAATGCTTATGCATACCACTTATTATGTCTACATGCTCTATCAAGTCCTTAGCATAGGATGAAAGACATGTCAATCAATTTTACCTTGCAATGTCGAAGGAGAGGCATGTCAATAAGTGGGTGGGGTGCATTCAACTCATGTTTGAGAAATCAAGAATGTTCAATTCATTCCTTAGCTTGCAAAACCTCTTTTCATCAAGTGGCTTAGTGAGAATATCGGCAAGTTGATCATCGGTGCCAACACTTTCAATGGCAATATCTCCCTTTTGTTGATGATCTCTAATGAAATAGTGTCTTATGTCAATATGCTTTGTTCTTCCATGTTGAACCGGGTTTTGTATCATCTTGATTGCACTCTCATTATCACATAGCAACGGCACATTCTTGAAATTGAGACCATAATCCTTCAAAGTTGATGTCATCCATAGCAATTGTGCACAACAACTCCCTGCACTCACATATTCGGCTTCGGCGGTAGAGATTGCCACACTATTTTGTTTCTTTGAAGACCATGACACAAGTGATCTTCCAAGTAATTGACATGTGCCACTTGTGCTCTTTCTATTGATCTTGCAACCCCCATAGTCGGAGTCCGAATATCCAATCAATTCAAACTTTGACCCCTTGGGATACCATAGTCCAACATCTCTTGTTTGCTTCAAGTACCTCAATATTCTCTTTGCGGCCGTGAGATGACTTTCTCTAGGTGAGGCTTGATATCTAGCACACATGCAAACACTAAACATGACATCCGGCCTTGATGCGGTGACATAGAGTAGACTTCCAATCAAAGACCGATATTCCTTTTGATTCACCATTTTGCCATCAAGATCACTATCCAAATTTCCATTTGTACCCATTGGAGTTGAAATTGGCTTTGCATCTTGCATTCCAAACTTCTTCAACATGTCCCTTATGTATTTCCCTTGACTCACAAATGTTCCATTCTTCAATTGCTTGACTTGGAGACCAAGGAAGTAGCTAAGTTCACCAATCATAGACATTTCAAACTCTTTGGCCATCATAGCACCAAATTCTTCACAATAAGCTTGATCGGTTGATCCAAAGATGATGTCATCAACATATATTTGCACTATGAATAGATCATTTCCAATCTTCTTGGTGAATAGAGTAGTATCAACCTTGCCCATTTTGAATCCCTTAGAGAGAAGGAAATCCCTTAGCCTCTCATACCATGCTCTAGGTGCTTGCTTTAAGCCATATAAAGCCTTCTTCAACTTATAGACATGGTTGGGTTTCTTGTCATCTTCAAATCCGGGCGGTTGCTCAACAAATACTAACTCATTGATGATCCCATTGAGAAATGCACTTTTGACATCCATTTGATATAGTTTGATATTGTGTGCACAAGCATAAGCCAATAGAATCCTTATTGCCTCCAATCTTGCCACGGGAGCATATGTTTCATCATAGTCAAGACCTTCAACTTGAGTGTAACCTTGAGCAACTAGTCTTGCTTTGTTTCTCACTACAATGCCATCTTGATCTTGCTTGTTTTTAAACACCCACTTGGTTCCAATCACATTGTAGTCATTTGGCCTTTCTACCAATTCCCAAACATCATTTCTTGTGAAATTGTTAAGCTCTTCTTGCATAGCCATGATCCAATCGGCATCCCTCAAAGCTTCTTCTATCTTCTTTGGTTCTATGGTTGACACAAATGATGCATGCTCACAAAACATAGTCAATCTTGATCTAGTTTGCACACCACTTCTAATATCACCAATAACACTATCAATGGGGTGATCTCTTGCAACATGTTGTGGTTGGAGTACTTGCACTTGATTGCTTGAGCTTGGTTGATCACTTGATGTATCTTGATGAGATGAACTAGCACCTTGATCTTGCACTTGAGAGTCACTAGCTAGCTTGAATGGAGAATTGAGCACTTGATCTTTATCATCATTTTGAATATCAATCACTTGCTTTGCTCTAATGTCCCCAATGTCCATGTTCTTCATTGCTTCCACCAATAGAGTTCCACTAACATCATCTAGATTCTCTTCTTCATCTTGTGACCCATTGGTTTCATCAAATTGCACATCATGGACTTCTTCTAGAATGCCACTTGAGTTGTTCCAAACTCTATAAGCTTTGCTTGTAGTTGAATAACCAAGTAGGAACCCCTCATCACATCTCTTGTCAAACTTCCCCAATCTAGTGCCCTTCTTCAAGATATAGCATTTGCAACCAAACACCCTAAAGTAAGAAATATTGGGCTTTCTTCCATGAAGTAACTCATATGGGGTCTTCTCTAGCAATGGATGACAATATAATCTATTGATGTAGTAGCAAGCGGTATTGATTGCTTCATCCCAAAAAGATTGACTCACATTGTACTCATGAAGCATTGATCTAGCCATATCAAGCAATGTTCTATTCTTCCTCTCAACTAGGCCATTTGATTGTGGAGTGTACTTGGCCGAGAATTGATGTCCAATACCATAATGATCACAAAGTTCTTCAATTCTTGTATTCTTGAACTCACTTCCATTGTCACTTCTCACTTTCTTGATTCTAATCTCAAACTCATTGTGAACTCTAGTGAGAAATGTCTTGAAGGTGTCAAACACTTCACTTTTGTCACTAAGAAAGAATACCCATGTGAATCTTGTGAAGTCATCCACTATGACAAAGCCATACTTGTTGCCGCCTATGCTTGTATATGTTGTTGGTCCAAATAGATCCATGTGCATCAATTCAAATGCTTTGCATGTGCTCATTGTACTCTTCTTTGGATGTGAGCTTCCAGCTTGCTTCCCGGCTTGACATGCACTACAAAGCTTATTCTTCTCAAATTCAACATCTTTCAAACCATTAACAAGATTGTGAGTTGTAAGCTTCTTCAATTGTTTCATGCCAACATGACCAAGCCTTCTATGCCAAAGCCAACCCATGCTTGATTTGGAGACTAAGCAAGTTCTCAAAGAAGTTTCTCTAGCATTGAAGTCAACTAGGTAGAGATTCTCATATCTAAAGCCCTTGAATGCCACATTTGAACCATCCACACTAATAACTTCCACATCATCAACCCCAAAGATGCATTTGTAGCCTAGATCACATATTTGTGCCACGGATAGAAGATTGAAATCCAAACTTTCAACTAGCAACACATTTGAGATACTCATGTCATTTGATATTGCAATCTTGCCCAAGCCAATAACCTTGCCTTTCTTGTTATTGCCAAATGTGATAGAATCAACACCACTATTATTGTCATTGATTGAGTCAAACATTCTTGATGTACCGGTCATGTGTTGAGTGCACCCACTATCAATAATCCAATGCCTTCCTCCGGCTTTGTAATTGACCTACAAGCAAATCAATGAAGCTTAGGTACCCATTTTTGCTTGGGTCCTTGTAGGTTAGTAACTAAGCTCTTTGGTACCCAAATAGCCTTCTTCTTTGGGCCCACTATTGGTGTACCAACAAACTTAGCTTGCACACCCTTCACACCTTTGGTAAGCACATAGCAAGAATCAAAAGGTATAGCATTAACAAATTTCTTGCTTTGGTTCTTTGTATTACAATTATGCTCTAAGTGCCCAACTTGCTTGCATCTATTGCAAAACCGACCATTGCTCTTTACAAAACTAGGTTTTGGAGTTGCAAAGGCCGACTTGCCTTTCTTGGGGGTGTAGCCCAATCCCTCTTTGTTAAGAGAGAACCTTTGGCTACCCAAGCACTTAAGCAAGCGGGCCTCACCACCATAGGCCTTGCCTAGGGCGTGAGTGA
Source organism: Saccharum hybrid cultivar R570 (assembly GCA_038087645.1). Classification (NCBI taxonomy): domain Eukaryota; kingdom Viridiplantae; phylum Streptophyta; class Magnoliopsida; order Poales; family Poaceae; genus Saccharum; species Saccharum hybrid cultivar. The sequence continues at coordinate 15,700,176 of JAQSUU010000553.1, read as the reverse complement.
GCTCATCCACCTCTCTCTTGAGAGTCTCATTCTCAACCATTAGTGAGGCATCACAAGTGAAACCATCACTAGTAGTAGAGGTAGAGTTGGTGGTGGTGGATGAAGAGCTACAAGAAGGGTTAGTATTTGACATGATGATAGGTTCATTAAAGGATTCATCAATTATATCACATGTAACACCTATATCACATGATACAACAACCTCCTTCTTTTCTTGTTGCTCAAGTAGCAATGAGTGAGCCTTTTCAAGCTTGGAATGAGCCTTACCAAGATCCTCATGGTCTTCCACTAGACTCTCATGAGTGGTCTTAAGCTCACCAAGTACTTTCTCAAGTATTGCTACTTTCATTGAAAGCTTCTTGCACTCCTTGTTCTTGGCAATAGCTATGTCTCTAGTTTGTTGCAACAAGTCATATAGTTGTTCTTTAGTTGGTTCATCATCATCATCATTTTCATTATCATATTTATCATTATCACTATCATGAACATATTCCATTTCACTTTCATCATCACTTTCATCATATAATACCTTAGCTTCTTTGGCCATGAAGCATGAAGAGGATGAATCAAATAGTAAAGGCTTCTTGTTAATAGCAATGGAAGCAAAAGCCTTGTTGGATGATTCTTCTTCTTCTTCTTCATCACTTTCCCAAGTGGCCACATAGACTCCATTCTTGCCTTTCTTGAATGTTATCTTGGCTTCTTTCTTTTTCTTCTCAAACTTGCCCCTCTTGTTGTTCTTCTTCTTATCATAGGGACATTCGGCTTGAAGATGTTCGGTGCTATCACAATTGAAGCACCTCCTTTGTTGCTCATTGCTCTTGAAGTTGTCATTTCTCTTTTTGAAGCCTCTTCTCTTAATGAACATGTGACCCATTTTCTTGACTACAAAAGCAAATGCCTCATCATCAATTTCATAATCTTCATCTTCACTATTGTCTTCTTCTTCAATGATGGTAGCTTTGCCCTTGGAGGAGATGGCCTTGAACGCCACGGTCTTCTTCTTCTTTTCATCTTCCACCTTCTCCTTGTCATCAACATCTTGATCATATTTGTCATAGGTTAATACTTCACCAAGCAAATCATTAGGCTTCATTGCTTCAAACCCATCTCTTTGCAACATCATGATCAACATCTTGAATCTTCTAGGTAAGCTCAATAAGAACTTGTGACAAAAATCTTGATCTTGAGTCTTGTGCCCTAAGCTCTTAAGATCATTGACTATCACTTGCAATCTATGAAACATTTCAATGATTGTTTCATCATCCTTTTTCTTGAAGTTCTCAAACTCACTCTTGAGCCCATATAGCTTGGCACTCTTCACAACCTTAGTGCCTTCATATGTCTCACTCAACCTTGTCCATACTTCACTAGCCAATTCCAAATCTTTGATGCCCTCAAACACTTTTGTGTCAATACCATTATAGAGTGTATTAAGAGCCATTCTATTGCATGTTCTATTTGCTCTATCTTCATCGGTGAGATGATTAGGATCAATGATAGCAAAATCATTCTCGGTGACTTGCAATACTCTCTCATGAATAGAACCAAGGTACATTGTCATCTTTCTCTTCCAATGAGCAAAAGAACTAACACCATCAAAGAACGGTGGCTTGCCCCCAACATGATTGAACACAATTTGAGCCATTTTTCACACCGAAGGATGTTAAGCCTTGATTAAAACGGTGACCACGGCTCCGATACCACTTGTAAGGTCCTAGATGGCTAGAGGGGGGGGGGTGAATAGCCTATAAAAATTCTACAAGCACCACTAAGCAAACTTGTTAGAATAACAAACGGCGTAAAGCGAGTTTTGCTTAGCCAAAGGTTGTGATGCAAGCCTCCTATCCACAAGTCTAGTAGATTATGATCTCTAGTTCACACAAGAGCTATGTCACTAATTTTACACTAGAGAACAAGCTAACAACACTACTAGCCAAGCTACTACTAGAGCAACACAAGATAATCTAGTAAAGATAAGTGCAAGAGATAGGATTGTGAATCTTATACCGACGGTGGAGTGAAGATGTTGCCAATCACCAAGATGATATATAATCAATTAATATTGACAACAACACAATATGTAGACCAATCACCGGGAGACAAGAGACACAATATTTTGTTCACCCGGTGTTCACTTGTGCACCGACAAGCTACGTCACCGGTTGTGTCGACCAACACTTAGATGGTTCCTCGGTGTGACCCTCAAGTCACTTGCCCCTCAAGGCATGCCCCGCAAGGCACCGCAAGACTCCACTCTCAAGTGAGGTAACTCAATGACACGCGCAATCCAATAGAGTTGCTTTTGGCGTCCCGCCGAGGAAAGCACAAGAACCTCTTACAAACAACTGGAGGTGGCCAAGAATAATCACCTTCTCTTGCCAACGCCTCCAACAATCTCCAAGCCGGCTAGGAGCGGTACTCTCCAAGAGTAACAAGAAATCCACCGGCTAAACCACCCACAAGTGCCACTAGATGCCCTCAAGCTATGCAATGCACTTTGGGATTACTCAATCTCACTTATGATTTGCAATCACTCAAGAGAGATGAGTGGGAGGAGATGCTCTAGCTCAAAGGATGTACAAGAATGTTAGAAATCACTAGTTACCTCCCCAAGGGCCGGCCATCGAGTATTTATAAGCACCCCAAACAAATAGAGCCGTTGCAACTCCACTGACCGTTTTTTCGGGACGACCGGACGCGCCGGTCGAAACTGACCGGACGCGCTCAACCGCGTCCGGTCCTCCAACGGTCACTGCGCCAACGGTCAAAACCCATGACCGGACGCGCCTCTCAACAGACCGGACGCGCCGGTCGCTCAGCACCGCACGTGCGAAGCAACGACCGGACGCGCTGGTCGCAACGACCGGACGCGCCGGTCCCGATGACCGGACGCGCCTGTCGAACGACCGGACGCGCTGATCCGCACAGCACCCGCGCCCGCGAAACAACGACCGGACGCGCTCCTCGCAACGACCGGACGCGACAGTGCCCGCGTCCGGTGTGAGTCCAGTAAGCTCCTTCAACGATCGGACGCGTCCGATCATGTGTGACCGGACGCGCCTCGCGTCCGATCATGTGTGACCGGACGCGCCTCGCGTCCGATCATCCTCGTGAACCGCAGTTCCCTCTGGGCGACTGACCGGACGCGCCGGTCCCGCGAGTGACCGGACGCGCCGGTTGCAAACCCTAGCCCGCGCGCCCGAAACCGCGCTGTACTGACCGGACGCGTCCGGTCATACCAAGACCGCGTCCGGTGCAGCGTCCGGTCACCTCTGTGACCTCCGTTCGCTTCCGTTTCTTTTCCAACTTCCGGCGTAGTGGAAAATAGGCATTTCATTTCCCCGAAATCGCCTGAATCCCGTGCTCACACGCTCGGCGGGAGGGAGAGAGGAACCCAAACCCCTCTCTACCCGCAAACCACAGCGCGACCAACACCACCTTTGCAAATGTGCCAACACCAACAAGTGTACATCTCCATGTGCTTGTGTGTTAGCTTTTTCTCAATCATTTTCAAAGGTTTTCCAATTAGCTCACTAGGCCCTACATGCAATGCACTTCATGAATTCACCTAGTGGCACCAGTGCATCGAATAACCGATAAGACTTCCCCTCTTAATAGTTCGGCTATCGATCCTAAACCACTCACACCCTCTATGGTGTCTTGAGTGTAAAACAAAATGGCTCTATGGTTATACCTTTGCCTTGAGCCCATTTTGTTTCTCCAAATGATATGATCCACTTCATATCATCACATGACCGTCTCGATCCATCGACCTTGACTTCACTTGCTCTTCACCGTTGCATTGGTCCATCGGCGCTAAGTCTTGCTCAAGCTTCACCATCGCATGGTCCTTCGCTTCGAAGCCTCGACTTGCCCTTCACCTTCACAACCGGTCCATCGAGCCAAGCCTCATCTTGGTCTTCACCATCTTGGTCATATGAGTCAATGTCATGTCTCATATGCAATGACCACCTTTATCTAAATCATCCACTTAGATACAAAGGTTAGTCCTAGGTTTCATCAATTAGCCAAAACCAAACTAGGGACTTTCACCCAGGCCGCCGATGTGCGTGGCTGGAAGGGCATCGGCCACCTCTATCCTAGCTGACGAGGCCCCCTGGTGCGCCTCACTCCGGTGATGCCCCGCACTTCTCCTCCTCGGTCGCAACCCCCGGAGCATCGCGTTCAGGAGAGCCGCCGCGGGTGAGCCGGCTGCTCCCGTGGCCAATCACCTACCGACCATCTCCCGCCACATTGCGACCACCCATGGGTGCGGACGGGCGTGGTGATGCTCTGCCGCCATCGCTCGCCACAGGAGTGCCGCCCGGCTAGCCGGAGATCGGCCGGCAGGCAAGCCACCGTCGCCTCCTCTGTTTTCCCCGTCGGCCGGAGGAAGAAGGGGATCGACTCCCTCTCTGTATTCGTTCTCTGGGAATGACAGGTGGGGCCATCTAGGAAGCGGGTCCCGCATGTCGGTTATGGAGTGACAGATCTGGGGGCGAAACCGGGTGGGCGTAGCAAATGAAGTAGGGTGGTTTAATTCTGATTTTTGAATTTCCATTTCATGTAAATCTTCTAAAATTCATATCTCAGGCTAGGTAATTCCAAAAATGGCAAATGTGGACTTTTTGGAAACCTTGGGAAAATATCTATGCAGTAGAGTCATAATATGTTAGATGTTTGTAGATATTTTCTGATGTTTTTATTTAAGCTTTAAAATGCTCTAAAATGCTTATAAACTTGACCAGAGCCATATCTTGAGTTTTAGAACTCCAAAAATAGTGATTCTTGTTTTGTTAATTTTATTATGACTTGTACTTGCTAGGAAAAATATTAAACACACTACTTGTTCACTGTTTTCTTAAGGTTTTGATTTGACCTTGTTAAATAAGGAAATCTATATTATTTTGCTTGTCATTTTTATATCTTGAGTTGTGTTGCTCCAAATGATGTGCAATTTTTATGGTAGTCTTTCCATGCTATGAATGTACTGTAGTATAAATTTCATGGTCATTGCTTATTGTATGCTCAAGTTATTGATTTAACTTGTTTATAGCTTAATAAATAGCTTATAAATAATAGATAAATGATAAAATAGAAAATGTTGTTCCATTACCTTAGTATGATGTTTCTCTATCATATTGATTCATAATATGGCCTTGTGTTCACAGAAAATATTGAGTGATAAGTTTAACTTGCTCTCACATGATTATTGCAATAGCAATTTGTCTTTTTCATAAAGGTTGATATACATGTCCAAATAGTTTCAAATTTAGATAGTAGACTTTTGGGAGCATGTGTAGGCCACTGTAATTGTGGTAGAATTTATAGTGCACCTTGGATATGTGTTCATAATTCCACCTAATTATCTAAATAAATTAAGAAAATACATTAAAAGAAATTATTTAGGAATGGACACTGTTTTATGGTGTTCATTATTCATGTGTGACATGTTGGTAAAGTTGGTTTTGTCTAATTATATGTTTGCAACATAAGTTAATAATTATTTCTTGCAAATGAAGTTTCTGGACAGATCTGGAAACTTGGTAAAGTTCTTCATGATAATGTGCTTTATTGTGAAACTTGTTTATACAAAAGTTGTAGATAATTTATATATCTAGCTGCTGTTTAAACTTGGGTTACAGAATTGCTTGCTCTCTGTCTTGTTAGACCAGTTTCTGTGTTTGTGTAAATTCGACATGTTAGACTTTGGAATCATGCTGTGATATTTATAAATTAAATATAGATAATTTCATAAGCTTTCCATAATGTCTTCTTGCAAGTCATTTGGAGTTTTAGATCTCTAGTTATGATTAAATTACTCAGCTGTTGGTCTGATGTCCAGAAGGTAGCAATTTCTAGTTCTAATACTTGATTAACTTTGTCATGCTTGGGTATTAAAGTGTGACTCATATCTTTGATGATACTTGGGTGGTACCCTGTGATCTTGTGAGACTTGTTTTTTTTATTGATGTGCTTGCCCTCTTCTATGTTATGTCTTAATGAGGATTAAGTTAATTAGCTCTAGGGTTTTTGTGAACTTTGGTATGCTTGCATGATTATTTTGTTTATTGCATTTCTATGCATTTATACATATGCATTATTACACCTCATTTAGGTACGCTAGCTGAAGCACGTGAAGGACCTGATGTGGAGCCAAACCCGAAGATGGAGTTGGTGGGTCTATCCCGAAGATAGAAGGACCAGACAAGTGATAGATTGAGAGATGATCGCCAAGTAAATTTATCTGACATACTCTAACTTGAGTCGGATCTCAGGCAAGCCCCGGAGCATTATAAGCCTTCTATCTTCAAAGCAATTAATTCTATATATGTTATAAGTATTGTTGCATTAAGTGATAGGAGTTGGTTGGAAACTCTTGCTGCATTATATCATTCCTTGTCCAGATATATGAATCCTTGAATCCTACATAGACTAGGATCGAGTAGATGCTTAGCCCTGCTTTAAGCGGTAGAAGTCAGGTGATTTCCTGTCACCTGCGAGATATAGGGATATTCATATATGGCACGGTTGGCTATATTTGCTATCGTGGAATGGAACCATGTGTTAATAAAATGAAATGAGACCGGGCGGGATGACGATAGTGAAGCAACAAGGCATGGAGGTCTTAGGTGTGGATCTATCCCCATCTGAGTAATTTAAGGACCGATTCGCTGTACGTCCTTGAGTCATGTTGAACGCAGTCTAACACTTAGTTGGCCGGATAAGCCGTTCCGACCGCGAATCCGAGTAATACAGTTCAGGCCGGGAATCGAATGGTAGGTTGCTTCTTGGAGGAGAGAAAGGATGTGCTTGGGGACATTGGCGTGAGACAAGGGGGGGTTAGAGTCCCTATCACCTGGCAGAGTGTCGCCCTTGGGGTCGCGACATCATTCGGACCACGGCTCCTGAACTGTACCAAAGGTGACCTGAGCAGCCCTCGCTAGGCGTGACTCAGTGAGTGTTAGAAATACCCCTCCAGCTGGATAGGAATTCGATTCGAATCGCCGTCGCTCCCGGTTAGTGAGCACTTGACTTGAGCAGCGGCAACGTAGATTCCATTAAATTGAACGGATGGTTAATTGGATCACAATGGAAAGGTTGCCTCAATTTATACCTGCTATGGTTAATATTGTTTGCTCCTAATAAAGTGAGTGCTCTAGTACAGGTTCTAATATAGATGATAGGTTAATGATAATTAACTTGATGCTTAAGCATTAATGATTGATCATCTATATTAAGCTTTTATGCAAAATGTTGTCAAGCTAGCCTCACTTTATATCAGCCTTGCATGATCCTTGGTGTCACCTTATTTCTGGTTTCTGACGGGTAAGTCTAGCTGAGTACTTTCTCGTACTCAGGGTTTTATCTCCACTTGTTGCAGGTAGTGATGTATCATGGCAGCTGCAAGAGTTGGTTGACTCCTGCCGTAGTGGCGGAGTGTGATCACGGGCATGATCCTTCTTATTTACCTTATCCCTAATGCTTTTGTTGGAAGTCGACCGTGGTACTGGCATGTATTTTAAATAAGATTAATGTTAGTTTCAAATTACTTTGCTTCCGCTACTTTTGAACTTAAGTTGTAATAACTTTGTTAAACTCCGATGTATATTGAATTACTTGTGAAATGGTTGTAACATGTGACTTGTTATGTTGAATCACTATGATCTTGGCTTGTATGTTGGTTGGTTTGAAATCCCTCGTGATTTCATTGGACTACCGGAGTTATATGGGCTCAAGTGCGAGAATTTGATCATTTTGGTGATTGTTTTTGTACTTGTGCTCTCATAATTTGGACGGTTCCGTTACAGCTGGTATCGAAGCAAGATTCAACATTAAACTTGTCGTATGTGTATTTAAAACAAAGGATTTGTTTTATAAAATCAGTTTTATCAACTTATAGCTATATATAGGTTTGTGAAAACTGTATTCTAAATCTAAGTATGCCAGTGGTCAATTTTCTTATGCCCATATAAGGATTATTAGGTGGCTTATATAAGTAGTAACTTGGAGGTTTTTAATTTTGCATCTACGCCCAGGCCAAGGTATGTATGTGTGATGACTCTCCCACACTATGCTACCGGTGTGTCAGATTAGAGGTAGCTTTCATATATGAAATAGTCATATATGTTGCTAGTTTACTTTTATGTAACGTCGCACCTACGCTCAGGTAAGTGTGAGTTGTGAGAGCATGACCGTACAAACTGCGGTCTAGGAGAGAGCTAGATTTGGTTACTGGATTATCTACATGTTACACACATGTATATATGAAGGTACTTAATTATGGGTGATCGAATGATTCGGGTAGTTTTGGTGCTACATGTACGTATACAGGGGTATATGTATATGGGAGTGCTTAGAATTTTATCTTCCTATTTCATTGTGTGTTATATTTGGGGAAATGTTGGGCTGCAATGAAACTTTTCTGTAGGTACGCTAACCATGAATGCGTAAGTCGAATGTAGCTGGCGACTAGCTATATATCGAAAGAGTGCGTGTTATGCCACCGACATAGAACGTGATCGCCACCTTAGGTTGGCAATCTTGTGAGGACGAATAGGACGAAGCATGCATCTTTATGATTGTTGCCTTATGTATAGCTATGCTCCTCTCACCCTTGTCCTATACGAAGTAACTTATGATTGATGTGGTACACTATCTTTCTTGAATGAAGCTAAATAAGAATGCCTTATTCCATGTTGCTTGAATAGGGAGTGTTTGAAGATAGTGTGTGCTTAGCCTTGTTAGAAATGATTGTGGTTACATGCTTGAACCTATAGATGTCCTCTAGGTTAGCCAAGTGGCGGATATGTTATCATACAAGTGTTTGCAAATGCTTTAGACCTCACCTAAGTAATTGTGATTCTTATTAATGAATTAAATTAGTTGGTCTAAGGTAATAATATTTAGAGCTATTAGAATAACATGTTTGTGTGCTCTCTTGTTAAGTAGAACAAAGGCAAGTTTAGTTTTGCTTGTCGAATGTGGCTGCTAGAACGTTTTCTGTTGTAGTGATGCTTTCATGGTCATAATGGTGTTTTCTGTAGTTATGGGGAATACCAAAGTTGTAGCTAACTTACTTATCTAGCTTGTCCTAAAATTTCATGACCTTAGGTATTATGGTTTGAGAATTATGAATTTTAGAAGTTTACTGTTAGGTTTTGTTATGCTCTAAATAGATCTGAATGTTTGATTTATTTGACCTATGTGCATAGAGAATCATGTCTTGGAGATAATAGAAGAAGTGTAGTACTTTTTCTAAGCTTTCTAAAATGTCCTATAACACTAATTTTGGTGGTCTAAATCTCTAGTTATGAGCTTACAAAGGGAAATGATAGAATCTGTTCAAATCTGGGCAGAGATGTATTCCTTGTCTTGTTTGGCCTTGTTAGATATAAAATCATCTTAATATGATAATAAGAAAGTTATAGACAACTTAATAAGCTTTACATAAAGTTAAAGCTCAGCCTTGTTAGGTTCTTAGAACTCCAGTTACGCATTTTTGAAGTTCTTGTCAGTTTTCTGTCCATATTGGTACAGATCTGAAATATTAGCATTTTTGGTCATGTCAATCTATGAATTTGCTTTTAGTATGAATAACTAAAGTGTAGTCATCTTCCTAAGCTTTCTAGAAAGTCAAGGATCACTTTTGTGGGATGTCTACAACCCTAGTTATGGTTGAAACCAGTAACTACTGTGCTGCTGTCCAGATTCTATGCCCATGCTAAGTTAGTCACCTTAGCCAGCGTTTGTTTTAAGCTAAACTTGTAGTTAGTTCATGCTTGAGATAAATGCTTAGTTTGGGTGAGCCTTGTGCTTTGTATTGGTTGCTTAAGTCCATTTGTTGAATTTTCTAAAATGACTGCTTGATTGTGATGTTGTGGGTATGCTTGTTAGTTGATTAGTGCTATAGTTGTCACTTCGTTTGTCCTCGGTGAGCATACGAGGGTCACATAGCTTTATCCTAGAACAAAGTTCACGTATGTAATTGTATGGTTGTTGTCTTCAATTAGGTTCTCTCTTAGGAGTCTAAGCCTGTAGACTTGGTGGTTAGCCCTTGATTGTTTGTATCCATGCCTTTGTTTGACCGAAAGTCCAAAAGTTTAGTTCTCCTATATGTTTGCATAAGCTGTGGATGTTTTGCAACTCTTTTTGTGAAGACCCTTGTCAACTGACCCACCAAGTTAATTTCCATCAACGCTAGCCTTTGACCATGGTTCGTATGTTGCCAGTTGTGGAGACTGTACCCAAATCCATGTTGGACCTTCCGGTTACCTCTCCCAAAGGTTAGCTAGTGTGACACAATGTCTCTCTGCTATGGCCTCTAAATCGTGTGCTTGCAAATTCATGCATCTACCTTATCAACTCAATCTAGAACTACATATCGGTTTTCGCCTTGAAATTTGCCTAATCTGTCCCCAACCTTTCCAAGTCTCGAGATGATTATCAGTCTTGATCTCATGTTGTTGCTCAACATGATCGAATCTCCTGTTAATCTTTTATCTGGTACTCCCCTCGGTGGACGCAAGTCGTGCGTAGGAATTACGCAAAAATCGCCAGCTCAGTCGCCTTCGGCAATGGAGCTATGTTCTCTTGTGAGGCGTTTTGATCTACGAATAGCTTCTCTATTGATTCTAAACCTTATGACTACCTTTGCTTGCTATTCTTTCCTTGTATAATGCTTGTTTTTACCACCCAAAATGTGTCACTTGAAATTTCATCTTGGTGATGTGATCGGTAATGGTTATGAGTAGCAACTAACGGTGCCGCGACGAAACCGAGAGCCTCCTGTGGGCGGCCGACACAAGGTTGTGCTGCTCGGCACGCGCTGGTATCGTGGTTTCTAGTCATGATCCATTGCGGAACAACATCAACGTGTTATTCTCATGTGAACTTTTCCTTGGTTATCTTTCCCATATCGTATCGTAAGATCCATATCTTAGACCAAAAGTAGTGGAGTGTCCTTCTGAAGTTGCTAAGAGGATAACCTTTGAAGAACAGGTCACCGACATAAACATTAACAAACTGCAATATGTGGTAGCCAAGTGACTCTACTTAGTTGTCCCAGTATTGACGAACGTCATCTAGTGAGTAAAGTATCTCATCTCTGTTGGATAAAAAGGACACACAACATTTAATGTTGGACAAGTCATCTGTTGGATAAGAATCGATTGTCACATTACGCAAGTCTTAACCTTTGTATGCATAATGACCATACCATTGAGATCAACCATCTCTAGTGAGACTCTGTATCTGCTGACTTCGATGGCAACCATCTGATTTGTATCAACCACAATTATTGTGATCAAGAATAAAGATTTGGAACTTTTTAGTATTGAGAGACAACTAATTAGTTACCAATAGGAAGGTTAATCTCTAGCTAGGTAACGATTCTTTGGTAGCTACTAAGGCTATGTCTTACAGAGCAATAACCAACAAGAAGTTAATCAACTAGCCAATAACTAGAGTGATATTCTATCTTCTAGAGCCATTGTGACCAAGTCAATTCCATCTTGGACAATCACACAAATAGTGCAAAGTGTTCTATCAACTAAAGTGAAGAATTAGAGAAAGTATGCCCTAGTTCCGATCCGCATCCTTGTGCCCATAGGTGCCACAAACGGTGTGCCCATAACTGGGAAAGAAATTTGAGAAGTGTTAAACAACAGATTTCCTATCTTAGAGCTACTGTTTGATCCCAAAGAGGTTGGCCTGACAAAGTTGTTATGCTGCAAGTCAACTCAACTTACAGTACAACTAAGTCACCAAGGAAAATTTTACTCAATCGCTTGGTGGTAGACTACTCCCCGTGGTTTAGTGAATAATTACAATTTTGTTGTCCTTAAGGCCTCACTACATTTTTCTTTAGCAATGATTATCCAATGATGACATACTTTAGTACCTTATAAATGTTTTTACCCAAGAGGTTGCATCTGCTTCAACCCAGATAACTGTTGTCTTTGGATAAAAGAATCTTATTAAATAACTGTTGGCAGGAATACGAAGCCGACAGAGTCAGCTATCACATTCACTAACCCATCAACAGACTTAGATAATATAGTGTTGTCATCAGAGAAAGAGAACTGCACACATGGAACCTTAAGTAGTTTTTCATTAGTTGATATCAGAAGGATTGAACATTTATGACCAACATAGACCCTGTCTATTAGTTAATCAGTATCCTATAACCTCAGAGGATGTTTGTCATCTATGATCTCACCCCAATTGGAAGGTTGCGCTCAAGCCATTCTGGTAGAGGGCTACTTTTCAAACTTTGTGAACATAGAGTCATTTCGACGAGTATACTTCTGAAGAGTTCGGTCTAGTGTAAAGTTCATACGGACCATGTTATGTTCATTAAAGAATCAAATGCTTGTGAGTGGTCACTCATGGACCAAATGATCTCCGTACATTGAGAATGCAGTAATGTGCTATCTGGGATTCCTCCCAAAGTAACAATGCTTCATGGAAGTCAATGAAGGAAATTCTTCAGACAAATTTTACCATGAAGAGGAAGTAACAGAAAGTGCATGTGGCCAAATTGTTCACTGATGTTGAAGCTTTGTAACTGAATGCTATAGCAAATGTTGGGAACTTGATAATGTGTCTCTCTTCCTTAAAAGGTCTTCCATTTCGAATCTCGGGACGCGATTCTTTTAAGGGGGGGGCTGTAACACCCCAGGTGTTTATCACCAATTAGGCAGTGGGTTTGAGCTCAAACATGATAGATTTGTGGAGATGACGATGCCAAAGTCAAACCTATGGAAATAAACCCTAACCTAAACTTGGATATTGCACCCTTGCTTACATATAGGCTCAATTAAAAGATGTATGCTTGGGTGTTGTTATCAAAGTATCTTCACATGTCTCACATCAATAACTATCTATATTGATCCCTGGAAAAGTTTCATGAAGTTTGGAATCAAAAAGTCACATAAAATGATAAGTTCTGTTCCTATTGGAATTTGCCCTATTAAGTTAATGGAACTATAGATCATCAACCAAGCTTTGCAAATTTACCCAAATGACTCTAGATGAACTCCACAACAAAAGTCATGAAGGGTTCATGTTGAGCAAAAGTCAAGAAAATGCCCCAATTGGCCTAAAACCCTAGTTTAGGCTTTACCGAGTTGATACTTTGACCAAAGTGAAAGTTTGACATCTGAACTAGTTATGAGGTTTGACCTTAAACAAAAGTTGTAGTTCATCTTGTGTAGAACAAACTTTGTTTAATGGTCAAGAGCTAGTTTGGCCTCTAACCTAGCCAAATAGAGATCACAATGTGGAATCGGCTGCTGTTTTTAGCACTTAGAAAAATATTCTAAGTCCTCGAGTGAACAGCAGAAAGTTGACAAGTTGGCAACATTTTATCCTCCAATTTCATATGGTGGCTCAATTAGGTTCCTTAATATTAGTTGTAGTACTTTTCATGATGGAAACCATGGATCAAGTGTCACTCAAAATGGAGCTTAGTTGGGCCTTCAATAAGAGCTACCAAAATAGCAAAAAGTTGTTTTTATCACTAATTGGCCTTGACATGTTGACATGCCGCGTTCTCCAAAATTTACTAAGTAACTTGAGTTGGTCCTTTTATAAAAGTTGGAGCATACATTGTGGGGAAGAGCATGCAACAAGATGGCATCCGTTTGACGTCAGTTTGGCCATCAATTTTTAGAGTTTGTCGATCGCTGTCAACACGCTGACACAGCCACTTTGGTGCTTGATTACCCATTAATCCTTTTCCCTAATGACCATGACCCTTAAACAAGTTTTGTAGAGGGTTATGTGGGCTTCAATTTAGCTTTTGGACCCATGACCTAATTCGGCCTGTAGACGGCCCAAATCAGTGCTCCATTTTGCCCACACCGTCACTCGCCAGGTGCTCGTTGAAATGCCCCTGAGGAGGCCACATGTCCGGGACGTGTTGGCCATGCCCGGCTCCCTCCCGGCATGCGTCCCTACCGCTCCTGGCCTTGCTGCCGCGTGTCCCACCTTCAGTCACGCGCCCTGTGCCCTGCTGCCGATGAGGAGGGGCACTAGCACGCCCTCTCCTTCCCCCTCTCCACTCCCTGCTCGCCCTCCTCGCCTGTGCCAAGCACGGCCGCCGCGCACCACCATTGCCGACAGTCATACTGCGCTCCTTGGACGAGCCACCGCACCCTTCCTCGGCCCAAGTAGAGCCTTGCCGCGTGTGCTCCATGGCCGACCGGTGCCTTGTGACCCGCCTGCGCCGGCCGCTGCACCCAGCAACGGCGCTCGCCGTCGTTCTGCTCGGCCCAGGCCGCCGATGTGCGTGGCTGGAAGGCCGTCGGCCACCTCTATCCTAGCTAACGAGGCCCCCTGGTGTGCCTCACTCCGGTGATGCCCCGCACTTCTCCTCCTCGGCCGCAACCCCCGGAGCATCGCGTTCAGGAGAGCCACCGCGGGTGAGCCGGCTGCTCCCGTGGCCAGTCACCTATCGACCATCTCCCGCCACATTGCGACCACCCATGGGTGCGGACGGGCGTGGTGATGCTCTGCCGCCATCGCTCGCCACAGGAGTGCCGCCCGGCTAGCCGGAGATCGGCCGGCAGGCAAGCCACCGTCACCTCCTCTGTTTTCCCCGTCGGCCGGAGGAAGAAGGGGATCGACTCCCTCTCTGTATTCGTTCTCTGGGAATGACAGGTGGGGCCATCTAGGAAGCGGGTCCCGCATGTCGGTTATGGAGTGACAGATCTGGGGGCGAAACCGGGTGGGCGTAGCAAATGAAGTAGGGTGGTTTAATTCTGATTTTTGAATTTCCACTTCATGTAAATCTTCTAAAATTCATATCTCAGGCTAGGTAATTCCAAAAATGGCAAATGTGGACTTTTTGGAAACCTTGGGAAAAGATCTATGCAGTAGAGTCATAATATGTTAGATGTTTGTAGATATTTTCTGATGTTTTTATTTAAGCTTTAAAATGCTCTAAAATGCTTATAAACTTGACCAGAGCCATATCTTGAGTTTTAGAACTCCAAAAATAGTGATTCTTATTTTGTTAATTTTATTATGACTTGTACTTGCTAGGAAAAATATTAAACACACTACTTGTTCACTGTTTTCTTAAGGTTTTGATTTGACCTTGTTAAATAAGGAAATCTATATTATTTTGCTTGTCATTTTTATATCTTGAGTTGTGTTGCTCCAAATGATGTGCAATTTTTATGGTAGTCTTTCCATGCTATGAATGTACTGTAGTATAAATTTCATGGTCATTGCTTATTGTATGCTCAAGTTATTGATTTAACTTGTTTATAGCTTAATAAATAGCTTATAAATAATAGATAAATGATAAAATAGAAAATGTTGTTCCATTACCTTAGTATGATGTTTCTCTATCATATTGATTCATAATATGGTCTTGTGTTCACAGAAAATATTGAGTGATAAGTTTAACTTGCTCTCACATGATTATTGCAATAGCAATTTGTCTTTTTCATAAAGGTTGATATACATGTCCAAATAGTTTCAAATTTAGACAGTAGACTTATGGGAGCATGTGTAGGCCACTGTAATTTTGGTAGAATTTATTGTGCACCTTGGATATGTGTTCATAATTCCACCTAATTATCTAAATAAATTAAGAAAATGCATTAAAAGAAATTATTTAGGAATGGACACTATGTTTTCTGGTGTTCATTATTCATGTGTGACATGTTGGTAAAGTTGGTTTTGTCTAATTATATATTTGCAACATAAGTTAATAATTATTTCTTGCAAATGAAGTTTCTGGACAGATCTGGAAACTTGGTAAAGTTCTTCATGATAATGTGCTTTATTGTGAAACTTGTTTATACAAAAGTTGTAGATAATTTATATATCTAGCTGCTGTTAAAATTTGGTGGCATTTGGCCATGTGGTTTAGGGGTTATAGCTGTTTAAACTTGGGTTATAGAATTGCTTGCTCTCTGTCTTGTTAGACCAGTTTCTGTGTTTGTGTAAATTCGACATGTTAGACTTTGTAATCATGCTGTGATATTTATAAATTAAATATAGATAATTTCATAAGCTTTCCATAATGTCTTCTTGCAAGTCATTTGGAGTTGTAGATCTCTAGTTAGGATTAAATTACTCAGCTGTTGGTCTGATGTCCAGAAGGTAGCAATTTCTAGTTCTAATACTTGATTAACTTTGTCATGCTTGGGTATTAAAGTGTGACTCATATCTTTGATGATACTTGGGTGGTACCCTGTGATCTTGTGAGACTTGTTTTTTTTATTGATGTGCTTGCCCTCTTCTATGTTATGTCTTAATGAGGATTAAGTTAATTAGCTCTAGGGTTTTTGTGAACTTTGGTATGCTTGCATGATTATTTTGTTTATTGCATTTCTATGCATTTATACATATGCATTATTGCACCTCATTTAGGTACGCTAGCTGAAGCACGTGAAGGACCTGATGTGGAGCCAAACCCGAAGATGGAGTTGGTGGGTCTATCCCGAAGATAGAAGGACCAGACAAGTGATAGATTGAGAGATGATCGCCAAGTGAATTTATCTGACATACTCTAACTTGAGTCGGATCCCAGGCAAGCCCCGGAGCATTATAAGCCTCCTATCTTCAAAGCAATTAATTCTATATATGTTATAAGTATTGTTGCATTAAGTGATAGGAGTTGGTTGGAAACTCTTGCTGCATTATATCATTCCTTGTCCAGATATATGAATCCTTGAATCCTACATAGACTAGGATCGAGTAGATGCTTAGCCCTGCTTTAAGCGGTAGAAGTCAGGTGATTTCCTGTCACCTGCGAGATATAGGGATATTCATATATGGCACGGTTGGCTATATTTGCTATCGTGGAATGGAACCATGTGTTAATAAAATGAAATGAGACCGGGCGGGATGACGATAGTGAAGCAACAAGGCATAGAGGTCTTGGGTGTGGATCTATCCCCGTCTGAGTCATTTAAGGACCGATTCGCTGTACATCCTTGAGTCATGTTGAACGCAGTCTAAAACTTAGTTGGCCGGATAAGCCGTTCCGACCGTGAATCCGAGTAATACAGTTCAGGCCAGGAATCGAATGGTAGGTTGCTTCTTAGAGGAGAGAAAGGATGTGCTTGGGGACATTGGCGTGAGACCAAGGGGGGTTAGAGTCCCTATCACCTGGCAGAGTGTCGCCCTTGGGGTCACGACATCATTCCGACCGCGGCTCCTGAACTGTACCAAAGGTGACCTGAGTAGCCCTCGCCAGGCGTGACTCGGTGAGTGTTAGAAATACCCCTCCAGCTGAATAGGAATTCGATTCGAATCGCCGTCGCTCCCGGTTAGTGAGCACTTGACTTGAGCAGCGGCAATGTAGATTCCATTAAATTGAACGGATGGTTAATTGGATCACGATGGAAAGGTTGCCTCAATTTATACCTGCTATGGTTAATATTGTTTGCTCCTAATAAAGTGAGTGCTCTAGTACAGGTTCTAATATAGATGATAGGTTAATGATAATTAACTTGATGCTTAAGCATTAATGATTGATCATCTATATTAAGCTTTTATGCAAAATGTTGTCAAGCTAGCCCCACTTTATATCAGCCTTGCATGATCCTTGGTGTCACCTTATTTCTGGTTTCTGACGGGTAAGTCTAGCTGAGTACTTTCTTGTACTCAGGGTTTTATCCCCACTTGTTGCAGGTTGTGATGTATCATGGTGGCTACAAGAGTTGGTTGACTCTTGCCGTAGTGGCGGAGTGTGATCACGGGCATGATCCTTCTTATTTACCTTATCCCTAATGCTTTTGTTGGAAGTCGACCGTGGTACTGGCATGTATTTTAAATAAGATTAATGTTAGTTTCAAATTACTTTGCTTCCGCTACTTTTGAACTTAAGTTGTAATAACTTTGTTAAACTCCGATGTATATTGAATTACTTGTGAAATAGTTGTAACATGTGACTTGTTATGTTGAATCACTACGATCTTGGCTTGTATGTTGGTTGGTTTGAAATCCCTCGTGATTTCATTGGACTACCGGAGTTATATGGGCTCAAGTGTGAGAATTTGATCATTTCGGTGATTGTTTTTGTACTTGTGCTCTTATAATTTGGACGGTTCTGTTATAGTGATGATGACAAAGTATCTAAGAAGAAGGCTCTAGCAAGCATGCTATCAACAACAAGCCTTCACTATTTGACACTTCATCATGCTTCATGGCTAAGAGCTCCAAGGTAAAATATGATGAAAATGAAAATGATGATAGTGAAAGTGAAAATGATAGTGATGATGATGAATTCTCCAATGAATAACTAATGAACATGCTAGAACAAACCGACTCAATAATTAATAAGAGGAGCAAGAAGTGCAAAGAATTACAGAAGAAGCTTAGTGCTCTTGAGCAATCCTTTGATGAGATAAATGCTACTCATGAGAGGCTAGAGGAAGCCCATGAAAAGCTTGGCAAAGCTCACACCAAGCTTGCAAAAGCTCACTCCTTGCTTCTTGAATAATATAAGGAAAGTGTAATAGTATCATGTGATGTGGGCGTAACATGTGACATAATCGATGAATCATTTTATGAACCAATTGTTGTTGCTCCCACTAACCCTTCTTGTAGCTCTTCATCCACCACCACCACCACTCCTACCTCTACTACGAGTGATGGTTTCACTTGTGATGCCTCACTAATAATTGAGAATGAGACTCTCAAGAGAGAGGTGGATGAGCTCACTCACACCCTAGGCAAGGCCTATGGCAGTGAGGCCCACTTGCTAAAGTGTTTGGGTAGCCAAAGCTTCTCTCTTAACAAAGAAGGATTGGGATACACCCCCAAAAATGGCAAGGCGGCCTTTGCAACTCACAAAACTAGTTTTGTGAAGGGCAATGGTCGGTTTTGCAATAGATGCAAGCAAGTTGGACACATAGAGCAATATTGTAAGAACAAGAACAAGAATGCTAATGTATCCTCAATCAAGTTTGATTCTTGTTATTTGCTTACTAAGGGTGCCAATGGTGTGAAGGCTAAGTTCATTGGTATACCAATTGTGGGCTCAACGAAGAAAGCTATTTGGGTATCAAAGACATTGGTAACTAACCTTCAAGGATCCAAGCAAGTTTGGGTACCTAAAAATAATTGATCTTCTTTTGTAGGTCAATTATAAAGCTGGAGGAAGACATTAGGTGTTTGATAGTGGGTGCACACAACACATGATCAGTGATTCAAGAATGTTCAATTCAATCAATACCAATGATAGCAATGGTTATGATAGTATCAAATTTGGTGACAATGGCAAAGGGAAGGTCAAAGGACTTAGTAAGATTATAATATCCGAAGACTTAAGCGTTTCTAATGTGCTACCAGTAGAGAGCTTGAACTTCAACCTATTGTCGGTAGCTCAACTTTGTGATCTTGGTTCAAGTGCATATTTGGGGTTAATGATGTAGAGATCATGCGTGTAGATGGCTCTAACTTGATATTAAAAGGATTTAGGTATGAGAATCTATATTTGGTTGATTTCAATGCAAGTGAAGCTCAATTGTCAACATGCTTGTTCACCAAATCTAGTATGGGTTGTTATGGCATAGACGGCTTGGTCATGTTGGAATGAAGCAATTGAATAAATTAATAAAGCATGATCTAATTAGAGACTTGAAAGATGTCATATTTGAGAAGGACAAGTTATGTAGTGCATGTCAAGCCACAAAGCAAATTGGCAACACTCATCTTAAGAAGATCATGATAGCATATCCAAGCCATTTGAGTTGTTGCATATGAATTTATTTGGGCTAACTACATATACAAGTATTGATAACAACAAGTATGGATTTATGATAGTGGATGATTTCTCAAGATACACATGGGTGTTCTTTCTAGTTGACAAGAGTGATGCATTTGCATCAAGACATTCGTCAAGAGAATTCACAATGAATTTGAAACAACAATCAAGAAAGTGGGAAGTGATAATGAAAGTGAATTCAAGAACACAAGAGTCGATGAGCTTTGTGATGAATTTGGAATTAGACATCAATTCTCGACCAAGTACACTCCATAATCAAATGGCCTTGTTAAGAGAAAGAATAGAACTTTAATTGACATGGCAAGGTCAATGCTAAGTGAGTACAACATTAGCCATTCATTTTGGGGTAAAGCAATCAACACGGCTTGCTACTATAGCAACCACCTCTATTGTCATCCTATGTTGGAGAAGACCCCATATGAGATCTTGAATGGAAGAAAGCCAAATATTGCATACTTTTGAGTCTTTGGATGCAAATGCTATATATTAAATAAAGGCATTAGATTGAACAAGTTTGAGAAGAAATGTGATAAAGGTTTCTTGTTTGGTTAATCCACTACTAGCAAGGCTTATAGGGTTTAGAATTTGGCTAGTGGTACTCTTGAGAAAGTTCATGATGTGGAATTTGATGAAACCAATGGTTCCCAAGAGGAAGATGAGAATCTAGATGATGTGTGTCACACCCATTTAACGACCAAATAGAGTGCATACTCTTATGTGTGCCCAGAGATCAATCACACATAAGTTAACAAATTATAAAGGAAGTATCATCACAAATGTTATTACATCACGATTATTATCACATAGTCTTTACACAAATGTAGCGGAAGTAAAATATAAAACTCTCGTGGTAGCTCCAATCACAGGCACATTGACTGGTTGACTGCAGGTCTAATAATCTTCAGAGAAGTAGGAGTAGTAGTCACTATTTGCACCGTCTGTTACCCATCCGGGATTTTTATCCAAGTAAGAAAAATAAACAAGCGTAAGTACATCTCGTACTCAACAAGTGTAACATGGGGTTCATGAGGCTCAAAGGCATGACATTGGTTTATCAGCATGTAGCTTTTATTTAGCATAATTTTAGCATATCAATAATATCAAAATGTCTCAATATAAACAATAAACATATGATCCATGTGAAATGATTAACGAATAGCAAAAACATATTCATTATTAATGATTCACTATTCCATAAAGGTCCAAGGCCACTCGTGACCGTGAGCACGGCTGATATACCAGTTTTACACTCTGCAGAGGTTATACACTTTCACTGTGAGTCGTGTTGCCTATATGCCCGGGTTAATTACTCCCAAAACACTTCCAAGGTGAGCAAGTAGGGGAACACTATGAAGTCTTTTGAAGGTTCGTCTAACAAGTTAGGGCCATTAGATTCACTCGACAAACAGATGTAGAGCCCCCCTTCCAAATGGCACAATAACACGCAGCCTATACACATAAGGACAGAGGCCGCACAATACCCAATTCATCAAGCCATTCTTACGCCAAAAAGGATTACCACTAACAAGCTAGAAAAGGTCCTTCTATATGACTAAAGCCAGAGCCATATAGCCCTCACAGTTGTACTGTATGTCTCGGATGTTTGCTTACAGATAAGTCCTTAAGGAGAGTAACAAGAGCACCAAAATAACCACATGCTCTAGTCCCCTTTAACAGTAATAAAAAGTCATCTTTTAATGTTTATTGCATATTCCATTAGTCAAATTACATGATCATAGTCCATGTTAAGCACTAGCAATACTATTCAATGCAATATAATAGGTATCAAGGAATAAGATCAACACTAAGTCATCCTTAATAAGGAAATATATGCATAATGATTTTATTTGCTTAATATGAATAGGACAACAAGGATAATCCCATGCTATACTTGCCTTTCTCAAACTGGTCCTGATGATCTTGCTCGTAGAAAAACTCCTGATCCCCAACGAATTGCTCACTGTCTATACTCGATCAACAATAGCAACAACATTCATCCAGAACAATCATGCATAAACAAATAAGACTATAATTTACACCAACAGTAATAAAATAAAATAAAAAGTCTTTAAAATGAATCTACAACTCGCTAGGATCACATAGACGCAAAGATCACGAAAAACAGAGCTAAAACGACGAAGTTACGAATTTACGAATATTTCCTATAGAAAAATAATTACTTTAATTCAAACACAAAAATAAAAATGTCACAAACCTACTGAACAGTACTACTAACATGTAGAGCTCGCAAATATGAACCTAACGCAATTTGAACGGGTCAAATCGGAGTTAAAATGGAGATTTTATGACTAAAACAAAATCAGTGGCAAAACTGTAAATAAGTGAAAACGTATTCTTGAATTACCGAGACCAAATACGCTTTCAAAAGGATAAAACGCGATGCGGGAATGTGCCTTGGACTGTGGGTTATATTACGCAAAACCGCAGGGACTCTTTAGCAAAGTATACAGGCAAAGCGGTATCTTCTAATTTTGGCCGTTAGATTTAATTTGGACTGATCGGATTGAATCGGGAAAAACGGGCGGCGCTCCGGCCAGCACAGGGACGCGATGGCGAGTTCCGTGGCAGCGCCATGGCCGAAGATGGCTATCTCACGATTCAAAGCACGAGCTTGCGAAAGGAAAACATCGGATGATAGATAACATCAATGCGAACTCACTTAGGGCAAAATCGAAGCCGAAGACGAACCAAAGGAGTCGTGCGGCTCGGAGAGGCGGTGACTAGGGCTGCGTCTCCCATGTAACCTCCTTGGGACGATGCCGATCCCTTGCTTTGGTGCAATATGGAGCGGAGGGGGTGCGACATCCCGTTTTTATAACCCAAAGATGCTCTAAACAAGGAAAGAAGGGATATGGGCGGCGGATTTGATCGGTGGTGACCAAGGAAAGCGACGATGACGTCAGCTTGAGGAAGGGGGCGTGCCTGACATGTGGTCCCGGGGTGTCAGCGACGACAGGGAGAGGCAAGCGGCGCGCGCTCGTGCGAGCTGGGCCAGGCGGCTTGCTGGGCTCGCGATGCTCGGCCCAGGGGGGACACGGGGGAAGAAGGAAATGGGCCACACGGGAGGGGTAGACGGATGCGGGCCACGTGCGAGGGGTGGGCTGCCGGCTGAGCTGGGCTAAAACAGAGAAGAGAAATAAAACTCCTTTTCTTTTTCCTTTTTCAATATTTCAAAGCATTTTCAAATGAAATTTTGAATCCTCTTTTGAATTTTCAAATAGAGCACACAATACAAAATATTATGCAGCAGCATGAATGCTCAAACATGTTCCTACCCTTATATTTGATTTTATGTTAATAAAAATAATTAGTTTTCTAAGTTTGTATGCTCACAAAATTGCATAAAAATCATATTTACCTATTTTTAAATATTCCAAAACTCTAGGGTGTTACAATGTGAGAGGCACTCAATTGGCCAATGCAATGAAGAAGATGGATGTTGGTGACATAAGGCCTAGAGAAGTGATTGAAGTTGAATATGACAAAGATTGTAACACCCCAGGTGTTGATCACCAATTAAGTAGTGGGTTTGAGCTCAAACATGATAGATTGAGCAAAAATGACGATGTCAAGGTCAACCTATGGAGATGAGCCTAACCTAAACATTGGATGTTGCACCTTGCTTATGCTGCCCATCTAAAATACATATTGAATAATGTTGCTTATACTTCTTTTAGGTGTCTCATATACATCTCTATAGTGAGCACTGGAAAAGTTTGTGAAGTTTGGAATCAAAAAGTCACATGAAATGATAAGCCAAAGTCTTGGTTGAACTATAACTGAAACCTACCCTGAAACACTGAAACATGT
The DNA here is from genome assembly GCA_038087645.1 of Saccharum hybrid cultivar R570. Lineage (NCBI taxonomy): Eukaryota > Viridiplantae > Streptophyta > Magnoliopsida > Poales > Poaceae > Saccharum > Saccharum hybrid cultivar. The sequence goes on along the minus strand of JAQSUU010000553.1, from coordinate 15,676,589 downwards.
TTTATAATTCAAGAGTGACTTTGATAGCAACTTGAGTTCGTGCAACATACCAATGCCACATATGCAACACATCTATGAAACATGTGGAACACCATAGTGAAACATTGGGAAACATGTACATTGCAACAACAAATTGAAACAACTAAAACAAGGTGGTGAAACAATTGATGCATAGTATTGTTTCATTGTTTTCTAGCTTGTCATGCTTGTACACTAATGTAACCCCTAAGTAAAGTGGTTGGTGATCCTCTAAACAACCTTAGTTACACTTAGGACGACTTTTGGAACAATGTTCATGTAGACAAAAGTGGCAATTTAAGCCTCCAATTGATAGTTTGACTTGTTCCTCCATCTAGACCCCTTTTATTTGACTATTTAAAAAGTGCTTGCTACAGATCTTGCATGTCAGTACAATCTTTAGCAAAGTTGTAGAAAATTTTATAAGGAACAAAAGTTGTAAAGGTGACAAATCTTGAAAAGGTGCACAACATGTCCAAAAATGTCTAACAACCCAGAAATTCCCTGCTGGTAGCCATCCTGAAAAATTCTAAGTGTTGGGGTCGAATTTCAGTTTCATGTATACTACTTTAGAGCACTATATCTCTCAAACTAAGCAGAACTAGCTCAAGCTTGTATTGGGAACTTTGTAGATCTCATGTAGCTCTACACTTTTGTCAATTGCTCCTCGAGCTAAATCGAAACGGTTTGAGAGCTATAGGAACGTGAAGGGGGCGGTTTCAGTCGGATGGGAAGGACTGCATCGTTCTTCAATTTGAATGGAGCTGAGCTCCAGGCCGACTGGTTTCAGGCCGTTTGCGCCGCGTGGCGGCTGTACATCGACGGGAGGTCGCGATGTCGAGCCTGGAAGCCTTCAAGGCGACACCAACCCACTGCCTCGGCCCTCACTCTCTTCTTCCCCTCCTGCTCTCTCCCAAGACAGAAAACAGGGCGCCGAACGCCGTCGTGAGCCTCGCCGCCGTCGTGCGCATGCCTCACCGCGTCATAGCCCACCAAACCTTGCACCTAGCTCCGCATTGCTTCGCTCTGCACTATCATCATGTTGGTTTGGTTGTTGAGTTGAGGTATAGGGTGTGTTGCCTGGTTTCCTTTCCGCTGGAGCTCGGTCACCATGGCTGGAGCTCAAGCTTCCTCGTGGTCGACCCTCACCGAAGCCATTTCCCTCCCTTCTCGATCTTGTCTCGGGGTACCCGTAGCGTATAGTTGCTGTAACCCTAGCGAATCAAAGCTCTACCGAGCTCATTCCGTCGGAACGGGCCTCAACGCCGTGCGCGTCCGCCATTGCTGCCCAAGAGCTCGAGTCCAATCTCTCCATGCCCATGCATTCCTTGGTAAATTAGATCGATGTCTAGGGTTTCTGGGTTAGTCTTCTTGTTGTGTGCTTGATGGAACCGCTAGCCGGAGTTTCACCGGAGCGGAACGCTGCGGCCCCGCCGCCGTCGGCAATGCCCCCCCATGGAGCCACCGCGCACATGGTCAGCAGGCCACCGACCACCTCAGATCGCACTACGGACGCCTATGGACGCGCCTCGCCGCCCTGGAGCTTTTCCACTACTTCCCCGCGGCCGCCGACGACCTCACCGGCTGGAGATGGCCGGCGGCAAACCTCCTCTGTTTCCGGTGAACGGAGGAAGCCGACATCCTCTCTCCCTGTCCCTCTGTGGGTCGTTGACAGGCGGGCCCGACAGAACAGTGGGTCCCTCGTGTCAGTTAAGTAGTGTTTGGTTTGGAGTACAGATCCGGGTGCGCCTAGCAATTTCAATAGGGTTTGAGTAATTCCGATTTTGAATTTCAGATTTCATGTAAATCTTCAAATATTCATATCTCATGCTAGGAGACTCCAAAAATAGTAAAAGTGGACTTTTTGGAAACCTTGAGAAGAGATCTATGCAGTGGAGTCATAAAATGTTATATGTTTGTAGATGTTTTCTGATGTATCTATTTAAGCTTTAAAAATGCTCTAAAAATGCCTTTAAATTTAACCAGAGCAAGATCTGGAGTTTTAGGACCCCAAAAATAGTGATTCTTATTTTGTTAATTTTGTGATGATATGTACTTGCTAGGAAAAATATTAAACACACTAGTTGTTCACTGTTTTCTTAGGGTTTTGATTTGACCTTGATAAATAAGGAAATCTACATTATATTGCTTATCATTTTTATATCTCGAGTTGTGTTGATCCAAATGATGTGAAATTTTTATGGTAGTCTTATCATGCTATAAATTTCATGGTCATTGCTCACTGCATGATCAAGTTATTGATTTAACTTGTTTATAGCTTGATAAATAGCTTATAAATAATATATAAATGATAAAATAGAAAATATTTTTCCTTTACCTTAGTATGATGTTTCTCTATCATATTGATTCATAATATGGCCTTGTGTTCACAGAAAATATTGAGTTTTAGGTTTAACTTGCTCTCACATGATTTATTGCAATAGCTATTTGTCTTTTTCTTAGAGGTTGATATACTTGTCCAAATGGCATGAAAATTGTACAATATACTTTTGGTAGCATTTGTATGACACTGTAATTTTGGTAGAAATTATTGTGCAATTTGGTAGGTGTTCATAATTCCACCTAATTATCTAAATAAATTAAGAAAATATATTAAAATAATTTATTTAGCATTAGATACTATGTTTTTTGGTGTTCATTAGTCATGTGTGATATGTTGGTAAAGTTGGTTTTGTCCAATTGTATGTTTGCAACATAAGTTAATAATTATTTCTTGCAAATGAAGTTTCTGGACAGATCTGGAAACTTAGCAAAGCTCTTCATGGTAATGTGCTTTGTTGTGAAACTTATTTATACAAAAGTTGTAGATAATTTATGTATCTAGCTTCTGTTAAAAATTGGTGGCATTTGGCCATGTAGTTTAGGAGTTATAGCTGTTTAAAGTTGGGTTACAGAATTGCTTCCTCTCTGTCTTGTTAGACCAATTTCTGTGTTTGTGTAAATTCGACATGTTAAACTTTGGAATCATGCTGTGATAATTATAAATGAAATATAGATAATTTCATAATCTTTTCATAATGTCTTCTTGCCAGTCATTTGGAGTTGTAGATCTCCAGTTATGATTAAAGTACTTAGCTGCTGTTCTGATGCCCAGAATGTGGCAATTTCTAGTTCTAGTGCTTTGATTAACTTGCCATGCTTGTGTTTTGGAAGTGTGACACATGTCTTTGTTGGTACTTGGTTTGGTACCCTAGGATCTTATAAGACTTGTGTCTTGATTTATGTATTTGCAATCTTCTATGTTATGCCTTTGTGAGGATTAAGTTAATTAGCTCTAGGTGTTTATGAGAACCTTGTTATGCTTGTTTGATTACTCTGTTTATTGCACTTCTATGCATTCATACATATGCATTATTGCATCTTATTTAGGTACGCTAGCTGAAGCACGTGAAGGACCTAATGTGGAGCCAAACCCGAAGATGGAGTTGGTAGATCCATCCCGAAGATAGAAGGACCGGACAAGTGGTAGATTGGAAGATACTCGCCAAGCGAGTTTTATCTGACATACTCTAACTTGAGTCGGATCCCAGGCAAGCCCCGGAGCATTATAAGCCTCCTATCTTCAAAGCAATTAATTATATATATATATGTTATAAGTATTGTTGCATTAAGTGGTAGGAATTGGTTGGAAACCCTTGCTGCATTATATCAGTTCTTGACCAGATATATGAATCCTTGAATCCTATATAGACTAGGATCGAGTAGATGCTTAGCCCTGCTTTAAGCGGTAGAAGTCAGGTGATTTCCTGTCACCTGCGAGATATAGGGATATTCATATATGGCACGGTGGGCTATAATTGCTATCGTGGAATGGAACCATGTGTTAATAAAATGAAATGAGACCGGGCGGGATGACAATAGTGAAGCAACAAGGCATAGAGGTCTTGGGTGTGAATCTATCCCCGCCTGAGTCGTTTAAGGACCGATTCGCTGTACGTCCTTGAGTCATGTTGAACGCAGTCTAACACTTAGTTGGCCGGATAAGTCGTTCCGACCGCGAATCCGAGTAATACAGTTCAGGCCAGGAATCGAATGGTAGGTTGCTTCTTGGAGGAGAGAAAGGATGTGCTTGGGGACATTGGCGTGAGACCAAGGGGGGTTAGAGTCCCTATCACCTGGCAGAGTGTCGCCCTTGGGGTCGCGACATCATTCAGACCCGCGGCTCCTGAACTATACCAAAGGTGACCTGAGCAGCCCTCGCCAGGCGTGACTCGGTGAGTGTTAGAAATACCCCTCCAGCTGGATAGGAATTCGATTCGAATCGCTGTCGCTCTCGGTTAGTGAGCACTTGACTTGAGCAGCGGCAACGTAGATTCCATTAAATTGAACGGATGGTTAATTGGATAACGATGGAAAGGTTGCCTCAATTTATACCTGCTATGGTTAATATTGTTTGCTCCTAATAAAGTGAGTGCTCTAGTACAGGTTCTAATATAGATGACAGGTTAATGATAATTAACTTGATGCATAAGCATTAATGATTACTTATCCATATTAAGCATTTATTGCAAAATGTTGTCAAGCTAGCCCACTTTATATCAGCCTTGCATGATCCTTGGTGTCACTTTATTTCTGGTTTCTGATGGGTAAGTCTAGTTGAGTACCTTCTTGTACTCAGGGTTTTATCCCCACTTGTTGCAGGTTGTGAAGTATCATGGCTACTGCAAGAGTTGGTTGGCTCCTGCCGTAGAGGCGGAGTGTGATCACGGGCGTGATCCGTCTAAGTTATCTTATCTCTAATGCTTTTGTTGGAAGTCGACCGTGGTACTAGCATGTATTTGAAATAAGATTAATGTTAGTTTCAAATTACTTTGCTTCTGCTACTTTTCAAAGTAAGTTGTAATAACTTTGTTGAACTCCGATGTAAATTGATTTACTTGTAAAATGGTTATGACATGTGACTTGTTATGTTGAATCACTATGATCTTGGCTTGTATGTTGGTTGGTTTGAAATCCCTCATGATTTCACTGCACTACCGGAGTTATATGGGCTCAAGTGCGAGAATTTGATCACTTCGGTGATTGTTTTTGTACTTATGCTCTTATAATTTGGACGGTTCTGTTACAAAGATCAAGTACTCTCTAACTCAAATATGCAAGTTGACACAAGTCAAGATAGTTCATCATCTCAAGTGCAAGATCAACAAGTGGCTAGTACATCATCTCAACCAAATGACCAACCAAGTGCAAGCAATCAAGGTCAAATCCTCCAACTGACCAATGTTGCAAGAGATCATCCTTTGGATTCTATAATTGGTGATATCTCAAGAAGTGTACAAACAAGATCAAGATTGGTATCATTTTGTAAATGCTATGCATGAAGAACTAAACAACTTCATGGGAAATTAAGTATGGGAATTAGTTGAGAGGCCTAAAGGACATAATGTGATTGGAACTAGATGGGTTTTTCGTAATAAGCAAGATCAAGATGGAATAGTTGGAAGAAACAAAGCAAGATTAGTGGCTCAAGGATACACTCAAGTTGAAGGTCTTAACTTTGGCGAAACATATGCCTTAGTTGCAAGATTGGAAGCAATTAGGATCTTGTTAGCCTATGCTTGTGTCTACAACATCAAGCTCTATCAAATGGGTATGAAGAGTGCATTCTTAAATGGCTACATCAATGAAGAAGTCTATGTTTAGCAACCTCCCGATTTTGAAGATGACAAGAAGCCCAACCATGTGTACAAGTTGAATAAGGCTTTGTATGGTTTGAAACAAGCACCTAGATCATGGTATGAGAGATTTTCTACTCTCTAAGGGGTTCATTGTGGGCAAGGTTGACACCACTCTCTTCACCAAGAAGATTGGTAAGGACTTGTTTGTGTTGCAAATCTATGTTGATGATATCATATTTGGATCAACTAATCAAGATTTTTGTGAGGACTTTGGAAAGATGATGGCAAGTGAGTTTAAGATGTCCATGATTGGAGAGCTTAGTTACTTTCTTGGTCTTTAAATCAAGCAATTGAAGAATGGTACATTTATGAGCCAAGGAAAATACATATACTCAAGAAGTTTGGAATGGAAGATGCAAAGTGCATTAGTCCACCTATGGGGACAAATGGAAACTTGGATAGTGATGCAAGTGGCAATATAGAGGATCAAAAGATATATCAGTCTATGATTGGAAGCCTACTCTATGTGACCGCATCAAGTCCGAATGTGCTATTTAGTGTATGCATATGTGCTAAATTTCGAGCCTCACCAAGAGAAAGTCATTTGAAGGCCATCAAGAGAATATTGAGGTACTTAAAACATACACAAAATATTGGATTGTGGTATCCTAAAGGAGCAAATTTGAGTTGATTGGATATTCTGACTCCGATTATGCAGGATGCAAAGTTGAGAGAAAGAGCACAGCGGGCATATGTCAACTATTGGTAAGATCACTTGTATCGTGTTCATCGAAGAAGCAAAATAGTGTAGCACTTTCAACCGCCGAAGCGGAGTACATTTCGGCTGGTAGTTGTTATGCTCAATTACTTTGGATGAAGGCTACTTTGAATGATTTTGGAATCAAGTTCAAACAACTACCATTGCTATGTGATAATGAGAGTGCTATGAAGCTCACCAATAATCCGGCCCAACAAGCAAGAACAAAGCACATAGATGTCCGACATCATTTCATAGAAGATCACCAACATTTCAATTGAGAATGTGGGCACCGATGATCAACTTGTCGATATCTTCACCAAGCCACTTGATGAGAAGAGGTTTTATAAGCTAAGGAATAAATTGAATATACTTGACTTCTCAAATATGTGTTGATGCACCCCTATTATATGACATGCCTCTCCTTCGAGCAAAGCAAGGTAATGTTGATTGACATGTTATTCATCCATTGCTAAGAACTTGTTTAGTGCATCTAGTCATTCCTATCATGTCTTAGGATCATTCATGAAAATCAAATGAATTTGATGCTTGGGTGGTACCACTATTGCTTTTATGCTTGATATGATCTAGTGGTAGCATATGACTATGGGGTTGTAAACCTAGTGTTTGATCTAGAAAATGAGCTATAAGTATTTAACTCAACATGGTGCATGATAACCCTTATTTGGAGGTGTGAAGAAACTTGCCCTTGGATCAAACTGAGTTAAATATCTTTTGTAAGTGATATAGATTGAACCAAATTAGGAAAATGATACTCACTTCACATGGTTTTACCCCAACCTATCTAAAATTTGAGCTCACTTTTTGTGCTAATTGTTGACAAAGGGGGAGAGAAATTCACAAAGACAGTAAAGATAGGGAGAACAAACAAATGAAATGACACAAGTAGGGGGAGTAAGCTCATAAACTTGTATGTTGCATTTGTATGTGCATTACATATGTTTACTTGCATGGCATAAGTTCTTAAATTCCCTATCCATGCTTGTGTGGTGTATGCTAGATTATAGAAAATGATTGATGAAATGAAAACTAGCATGCATAGGATGGTAGTTAGATGTGCCTTGCATGTTTTACAAATGGTACTAGAGCCTTGATTATAATGTTGATCTCATGAGGTATCTAGTGTTCATGTTTTGTAAGTGCTATCTAACTAACCATGGTACTAAAGATGGTGTTCAAATAGCAACTTTGATTGGTATCACGCTTCAAAGGTCTATTCTTTACATCTTAGCATCTTTTGGTAGCTATTACTCTCCCAAACTTCTAATCCATGCATATGTGCAAGCTTTCAAATCCAAACTCTTAACACATATCTAGGGGAGCTAATACTACCAATTTGGATTGATGAAACTTGTCCATAATCTTTGCACATGGTAATATGCTTGGGCAAGCAACACGAATCCAAAAAGAATTCATTGAATATCTTTGCAAATAGGTTGTCATCAATTACAAAAAGGGGGGAGATTGAAAACCCTAGTTTAGTTTTGGATAATTGATGAAACCTAGCACTAACCTTTGTCATGAGTTGTGATATGAGCTAGGTTGAGGCAATCCAAGTGATTGAGCAAGATGAGGTCCATGGAGTTAAAGATGGACATGAGATGATGATGATCAAGCTCAACTTGGAAAAGAAGAAAGAGAAAAAGAAAAACCAATAAGATCAAGGCAAAGGTATCAAATAGGTTTTTATTTTGCATTCAAGACACCATAGAGAGTGTGGGTGACTTAGGATCAATAGTCGTACTATAAAAACGAGAAATCTTTGGCTAAACGGTTTATCGAGTGCTACTAGGTGACATGATTCTTGCATATGTATTTAGGAACCTAATGTGCTAACTTTGACCCATGTAAAATGCTTTGAAAAATGCTAACACACGTGCACACAAGTTCTACACTTTGTGGCTAGCAAGTTGGAAGTAAGGGTGAAGCGGTCACGAACTTAGAAAAAGAAAAGGAGATGCAGGTACCTGACCGGATGTAGGTCACTAGGCTAACCTATGTGTCCGGTCACTAACCCTAGGTCTCGGTCTACCTAGATGGCATGACCAGACGCTGGCAGGGCACGACCTGCGCGTCAGGTCACACGCAGCAGAGAGGGCACAGCTTAGTTTCATGATCGGACGCTGGCGAAGTCTCGCGATCAGAATCATAGAGCCTGTGTCAGGTGGTGTGTGACGTACGGTGATGTCAGCATGGCTTGCACGCATAGAAGAACAGAGAGAGGGACTAGACGCAGGGATGCATCAAGTCATCTTCAACCGGGTGCATCAGGTCATGTTTTCATCGCTCTAGACCCTTTCTGTATGCGACTGGACTTGGCTTGGTGGCGCGTCAGGTGGCGCGAACGGTGCATCAGGTCATCATTTGTCTATGCGAGTGAATAGTTTTCAATCGTTGAAATCTGATGAACATTGTTTGAAGGCTAGCCACGTGGAAGGCATCCAAGGGCTAGACGTAGGTGACGAACACAGGGCAGCATCCGGTCATGTGAGTCCGGTCAGCCTGAGGACAGAGCAACGATTGTTTTTCTTTGGGGCTCTATAAATATGTTTTGGCCGGCCCTAGGCTCACCCTTTTGACACTTTGATATACTTGACATCCTTGTGAGCCTAAGCAAACATCTTCCATTCATCTCCATCATTGATTCACTATCATAGTAAGATTGAGAGTGATTCCAAGTGCATTTTTTTGAGTGATTGCATCTAGTGGCACTTGGGGATCGTTGTGGCTGTGGATTTCTTATTACTCTTGGTGGTTGCCACCACCTAGATGGCTTAGAGCAGCAGAGGAGCTTTGGCACATGTTGGTGATTGTTTGTGGCTGGCTTCGGTGATTGTGAGGGGTCTTGCACCTTCCCGGCGAATAGCCACAAGGTAGCTCTAGTAAATTGCTTGTGTCATTGAGTTACCTCAATTGTGGGTAGGTTCTTGCGGTGTCCAATTGTGTGGACGAGATTCATGCAACACCTCTTAGCCACCAAACCACCAAGTGTTGGTCGACACAACGGGGGCTAGCAGGAAGCACGTGAACCTCGAGAGAAAAATTGGTTGTCTCTTGCCCTTTGGTATTCTCCCAGTGGTTCAGTTGGCATTCATATTGTGATTGGTTCACTCCTCTACGCGGCGGTATAACTATCTTGCTCACTCCATTACTTTCCCACAAACTAGTTATAGCAAGCTCTTTAGTGTAGCTAGTTTTGAGAGCTTGCTTTGTAGTTTAAGTTCATCTAGTGGAGCTCTTTAGTGTAGTAAGTTTGAGAGCTCTTAGTGAGTAGCAACTTAGCCCCTTGTGTGCCTAGTGATCATAGCAACTAGAATTGTTGGATATTTGGCTTACAACACTTGTAGAGCTAAAGTAAAATTGCATTAGGACATTTATTGTACTAACTACTTGCTCTAATGTGTTTATAGAAAATTTTTATAGGCTATTCACCCCTCTAGCCATTTAAGGCCTTTCACCCCTATGCCCCTAGCGGTTACGCCTGAGCAATTTACCTTTCACTTACTCAATTTATTTTAATCGCAGGTTGTTTATGCTTTTTGTTTTGATCATTTGATGCATGGTAAATTATCCCGACTACAGAAAAAATTCTCCTTATGTGTTTTTTTGTATGAAATCTAATCATGTTTAAACTTTTTTGCATAATTTGTTTGCTAAATTATATCTTAGAATAATATAATTTGTTAGGTGATATACGAATATAGTTATATAGATATGGTATACATGCATAGTTAGATCAAAAAATCAGTGAAGTTTTGTATAGCGGTCCGCCCTACCTCATATTTCTGGCTAGGTCCACCACTTAGGACTGCCTTATGTTGGCCGTCTGTCAACGTTGAAGATGACCTCAAGCCAACACACCAACAAGGGCCTTGGACGCCCAAAGAGATTGCATACAACCTACAACGCAGCAAGACCGCAGCGTAATCGGACAAACTGATCTAGAGACCGATAGGGCCGATGTAGAGCTTGTTCTCGGCTAAAAAGGCTCCCAAACCACTCCTAGAAGGATTCATCAGGGAGGAGCACATGGAGGATCTCCTAGGACTAGCAAGGCCGCTTAGGATGCTGATGAATCTCATGGAGAGACATCACCAAACAGCAGGAGGGGTTGAGAGAGGAGAACTAGGGCAAAGGGTAGTTGATATGTTGTGTTTTTGATGATTGGATAGATGAAAACTCAATTGGCCATGATCCTCTCATATATATAGAGGGGGTGGTCTTATCTCAGTAGGAAACCTCTCTAAGACTTATTTTCCAAGTTTCCCATGAGTTTGGAGTTGGGATCGAGTTTGGACTCCCTGATTCGAACTGTAGAAACCAGAAGTTCTGGTAGGGGGTTAGAAGTTCTAATGTTCGCACAGAGCCAGAATTCCTATGTGCAAAACTCAGAAGTTCTGCTAGGGGGTCAGAAGTTCTGATTTTCACACAAAGGCAAAGGACAATTTATTCCTTCATCTGGACTCTGAATTAGACGTTCCACATATATATATTTTGACCACCTCGATGAGAGAAATGCAATTGTGAAGTCTGTTTTGCATTTTGACAACTTCCCAAAATGGACAATTTTGATTGTCAATATATGCCCCCTGTTTTCAGGTGAATGATGCAAGAACCTAAAAACACCTGTTAAGACAAACCGAACAATGACGATACCCATCTCATCGGTTGCTCAGTGGCTAAGGACGATGTATAGATTGGCCATTTTTGTTTTAAGGGTGATACATGTATTAGCCATTGTTTGGAGAGCACTTAGGCTTCTTGCCAAACACTTGGAAAGTACCTATTCAAGTACCTCCCATTGAATGCTCTCGTGAGACGTTCACCTTGTAATGTCTCTAGCACATATGAATTTTTGAATATAACTTTGACCAATTTGTAAGGACCTTCCCAATTCAGCGACCACTTGCCAAACTTGTTGCTCTTTGATCCAATTGGTAGTATGTTCTTCCACACTAATTCTCCAACTTAGAATGATTTGCTTTTGACTTTCTTGTTATATGCCTTAGCAACGTGGGCTTTGTCTTTCTCAATCTCCTTGAGAGCCTTCAATCTTTTATCGATCACCTCATCGATATTGTCCATAATCATATCATGATATAGAATAGCGGATAGATCATTTTGCTTTGCAAGTCTATATGCATCCAAATTCACTTCAACAGGCAACATAGCTTCTTGACCATACACCAGCTCAAAAGAAGTAACTTTAGTGGCACCATGTCTTGATATACGATGTGCCCACAAAGCTTCAAACAAAACTTCATGCCAGCTCCTTGGATTTTCCTCAATTTTCTTCTTGATAGGCTTAATCAAAATCTTATTACTAGAATCAGCCTGGCCATTAGCTTGAGCATAGTATGGAGACGAATTGAGCAACTTGATCTTATTTGATTTGGCAAATTCCCTCACCTCCTTGGATACAAATGATGTCCCTTGATCTGTAGTCAATATTTGAGGGATGCTAAAAGTCCCTAGTTTGGTTTTGGCTAATTGATGAAACCTAGGACTAACCTTTGTATCTAAGTGGATGATTTAGATAAAGGTGGTCATTGTATATGAGACATGACATTGACTCATGTGACCAAGATGATGAAGACCAAGATGATGCTTGGCTCGATGGACCAGTTGTGAAGGTGAAGGGCAAGTCAAGGCTTCGAAGCGAAGGACCATGCGATGGTGAAGCTTGAGCAAGACTTGGCACCGACGGACCGATGCAACGGTGAAGAGCAAGTGAAGTCAAGGTCGATGGATCGAGACGGTCGTGTGATGATATGAAGTGGATCATATCTTTTGGAAAAATAAAATGGGCTCAAGGCAAAGGTATAACCATAGGGCCATTTTGTTTTGCACTCAAGACACCATAGAGGGTGTGAGTGGTTTAGGATCGATAGCCGAACTATTAAGAGGGGAAGTCTTATCGGTTATTCGACGCACGGGTGCCACTAGGTGAATTCATGAAGTGCATTGCATGTAGGGCCTAGTGAGCTAACTGGAAAACCTTCGAAAATAATTATGAAAATGATAACACACGTGCACAAGGTGGTGATCACTTGTTGGTGTTGGCACATTTATGAAGGTGTTGGAGTTTGAGCGGTAGAGAGGGTTTGGGTCTCTCTCTCCCTCCCGTCGAGCTTGAGAGCGCGGGATTCAGGCGTTTTTGAGGAGTTGAAATGCCTATTTTCCACTACACCAGAAGTCGGAAAAGAAACGGAGGCGAACGGAGGTCACAAAGGTGACCGGACGCTGCACCGGACGCGGTCATGGTTTGACCGGACGCGTCCGGTCAGTTCAACGCAGCAGTCAGGCACGCGGGTGTTAGGGTTTGCAACCGGCGTGTCCAGTCACTCATGGGACCGGTGTGTCCGGTCAGGCGCCCAGAGGGAACTAAAGTTTGCAAGGTCGATCGGACGCATGGCGCGTCCAGTCATACACGAACGAACGCGTCTGGTCGTTGAGGGAGCTTACTGGACTCCAATCGGATGCTGGCACTGTCGCGTCCGGTCGTTGCCTGGAGCGTGTCCGGTCATTGCTTCACGAGCACGTGGTACTGTGCGATCGGCGTGTCCGGTCAGTTGAGCGGCGCGTCCGGTAGTTTGGTTTGACCATTGGCGCAGTGACCATTGGAGGATCGGACGCGGTTGAGCGTGTCCGGTTAGTTTCGACTGGCGCATCCGGTCGTCCCGAAAAGTGCCCAGTGAAGGGGTACAACGACTCTATTTGTTTGGGATGCTTATAAATACTTGTTGGCTAGCCCTTGGGGAGGTCTCTCGTGATTTCTAACACTCTTGTGCATCCTTTGAGTTAGAGCATCTCCCTTCCACTCATCTCTCTTGCTTGATTGCAAATCAAAAGTGAGATTGAGTGATCCCAAAGTGCATTGCATAGCTTGAGGGCATCTAGTGGCACTTGTGGGTGGTTTAGCCGGTGGATTTCTTGTTACTCTTGGAGAGTACCACTCCTAGCTGGCTTGGAGATTGTTGGAGGCGTTGGCAAGAGAAGGTGATTGTTCTTGGCCACCTCCGGTTGATTGTAAGAGGTTCTTGTGCTTTGCTCGGTGGAGTGCCAAAAGCAACTCTATTACATTGCGCATGTCATTGAGTTACCTCACTTGAGAGTGGTGTCTTGCGGTGCCTTGCAGGGTGTGCCTTGAGGGGCAAGTGACTTGAGGGTCACACCGAGAAACCATCTAAGTGTTGGTCAACACAACCGGTGACGTAGCTTGTCGGTGCACAAGTGAACACCGGGTGAACAAAAATATTGTGTCTCTTGTCTCTTAGTGATTGGTCTTCATATTGTGTTGTTGTCAATATTGATTGATTGTATATCATCTTGGTGATTGGCAACATCTTCACTCCACCATCGGTATAAGATTCACAATCCCCTCTCTCGCATTTACATTTACTAGATTATCTTGTGTAGCTCTAGTGGTAGCCTTTGCTAGTAGTTGTTAGCTTGCTCACTAGTGTAAGTTTAGTGACATAGCCCGTGTGTAAACTAGAGATCATAATCTACTAGACTTGTGGATAGGAGGCTTGCATCACAACCGTAGGCTAAGCAAAACTCGCTTTACGCCGTTTGTTATTCTAACAAGTTTGCTTAGTAGCTTATGTAGGATTTTTTATAGGCTATTCACCCCCCTCTAGCCATCTAGGACCTTACAAGTGGTATTGGAGCCATGGTCACCATTTTTAATCAAGGCTTAACATCCTTCGGTGTGAAAAATGACTCAAATTGTGTTCAATCATGTTAGAGGCAAGCCACCGTTCTTTGATGGTGTTAGTTCTTTTGCTCATTGGAAGAGAAAAATGACAATGTACCTTGGTTCTATTCATGAGAGAGTATTGCAAGTCACCGAGAATGATTTTGCTATCATTGATCCCGATCATCTCACTGATGAAGATAGAGCAAACAGAACATGTAATAGAATGGCTCTCAATACACTTTACAATAATATTGACATAAAAGTATTTGAGGGCATCAAGGATTTAGAATTGGCAAATGAAGTGTGGACAAGGTTAAGTGAAACATATGAGGGCACTAAGGTTGTGAAGAGTGCCAAGTTATATGGGCTCAAGAGTGAGTTTGAGAACTTCAAGATGAAAGAAGAAGAAACAATCTTAGAGATGTTTCATAGATTGCAAGTCATTGTGAATGATCTCAAGAGCTTAGGACACAAGACACAAGACCAAGATTTTTGCCACAAGTTCTTGTTGAGCTTATCAAGAAAATTCAAAATGTTGATCATGATGCTACAAAGAGATGGGTTTGAAACAATGAAGCCAAATGATTTGCTTGGAGAGGTATTGACCTTTGACAAGTATGATCAAGATGTTGATGAGAAGGAGGAAGAAAAGAAGAAGAAGACTGTGGCATTCAAGGCCCCTCCTCAAAGGGCAAAGCTTCAATTCAAGAAGAAGATGATAACAAAGAAGATGAAGAATTGGAAATTGATGATGATGCACTTGCTCTAGTTGTTAAGAATATTGGCAAAATATTTATCAAAAGAAGAGGCTTCAAGAAGAGGAATGATAATTTCAAGAGCAATGATCAACAAAGGAAGTGCTTCAATTGTGATAGCACCGAACATCTTTAAGCCGAATGTCCCTATGATAAGAAGAAGAACAACAAGAGGGGCAAGTTTGAGAAGAAAAAGAGAGAAGCCAAGATGACTTTCAAGAAGGGCAAGAATGGAGCCTATGTGGTCACTTGGGAAAGTGATGATGATGATGAAGAAGAATCATCATCCAACAAGGATTTTGCTTCCATTGCTATCAACAAGAAGCTCTCACTATTTGGTTCATTCTCTTCATGCTTCATGGCCAAAGAAACTAAGGTATTATATGATGAGAGTGATGATGAAAGTGAAATGGAATATGTTCATGATAGTGATAATGATAATGATAATGAAAATGATGATGATGATGAACCAACTAAAGAACAACTATATGACTTGATGCAACAAACTAGAGACATAGCTATTGCTAAGGACAAGGAGTGTAAGAAGCTTTCAATGAATGTAGCAATACTTGAGAAAGTTCTTAGTGAGCTTAAGACCACTCATGAGAGTCTAGTGGAAGACCATGAGGATCTTGGTAAGGCTCATTCCAAGCTTGAAAAAGCTCACTCATTGCTACTTGAGCAACAAGCAAAGAAGGAGGTTGTTGTATCATGTGATATAGGTGTTACATGTGATATAATTGATGAATCCTCTTATGAACCTATCATCATGTCAAATGCTAACCCTTCTTGTAGCTCTTCATCCACAACCACCAACTCTACCTCCACTACTAATGATGGTTTCACTTGTGATGCCTCACTAATGGTTGAGAATAAGACTCTCAAGAGAGAGGTGGATGAGCTCACTCACGCCCTAGGCAAGGCCAATGGTGGTGAGGCCCGCTTGCTTAAGTGTTTGGGTAGCCAAAGGTTCTCTCTTAACAAAGAGGAATTAGGCTACACCCCCAAGAAAGGTAAGTCGGCCTTTGTAACTCCAAAGCCTAGCTTTGTGAAGGACAATGGTCGGTTTTGCAATAGATGCAAGCAATTTGGGCACCTAGAGCATAATTGCAATAAAAAGAACCAAAGCAAGAACCTTGTTAATGCTATACCTTTTGATTCTTGCTATGTGCTTACTAAAGGTATGAAGGGTGTAAAAGCTAAGTTTATTGGTACACCCATTGTTGGCCCAAAGAAGAAGGTTATTTGGGTACCAAAGAGCTTAGTTACTAACCTATAAGAACCCAAGTAAAAATGGGTACCTAAGCTTCATTGATTTGCTTGTAGGTCAATTACAAAGCCGGAGGAAGGCATTGGATTATTGATAGTGGGGTGCACTCAACACATGACCGGTACATCAAGAATGTTTGACTTAATCAATGACAATCATAGTAGTGTTGATTCTATCACATTTGGCAATAACAAGAAAGGCAAGGTTATTGGCTTGGGCAAGATTGCAATATCAAATGACATGAGTATATCCAATGTGTTGCTAGTTGAAAGCTTGGATTTCAATCTTCTATCTGTGGCACAAATATGTGATCTAGGCTACAAATGCATCTTTGGGGTTGATGATGTGGAAGTCATTAGTATGGATGGTTCAAATGTGGCATTCAAGGGCTTTAGATATGAGAATCTCTACCTAGTTGACTTCAATGCTAGAGAAACTTCTTTGACAACTTGCTTAATCTCCAAATCAAGCATGGGTTGGCTTTGACATATAAGGCTTGGTCATGTTGGCATGAAACAATTGAAGAAGCTTACAACTCACAATCTTGTCAATGGTTTGAAAGATGTTGAATTTAAGAAGAATAAGCTTTGTAGTGCATGTCAAGCCGGGAAGCAAGTTGGAAGCTCACATCCAAAGAAGAGTATAATGAGCACATGCAAAGTATTTGATTTGATGCACATGGATCTATTTGGCCCAACAACATACACAAGCATAGGCGGCAACAAGTATGGCTTTGTCATAGTGGATGACTTCACAAGATTCACATGGGTATTCTTTCTTAGTGACAAAAGTGAAGTGTTTGACATCTTCAAGACATTTCTCACTAGAGTTCACAATGAGTTTGAGATTAGAATCAAGAAAGTGAGAAGTGACAATGGAAGTGAGTTCAAGAATACAAGAATTGAAGAACTTTGTGATCACTATGGCATTGGACATGAATTCTCGGCCAAGTACACTCCACAATCAAATGGCCTAGTTGAGAGAAAGAATAGAACATTGCTTGATATGGCTAGATCAATGATTCATGAGTACAATGTGAGTCAATCATTTTGGGATGAAGCAATCAATACCGCTTGCTACTACATCAATAGACTATATTGTCATCTATTGCTAGAGAAGACCCCATATGAGTTACTTCATGGAAGAAAGCCCAATATTTCTTACTTTAGGGTGTTTAGTTGCAAATGTTATATCTTGAAAAAAGGCACTAGATTGGGGAAGTTTGAAAAGAGATATGATGAGGGGTTCCTACTTGGTTATTCAACTACAAGCAAAGCTTATAGAGTTTGGAACAACTCAAATGGCATTCTAGAAGAAGTCCATGATATGTAATTTGATGAAACCAATGGGTCACAAGATGAAGAAGAGAATCTAGATGATGTTGGTGGAACTCAATTGGTGGAAGCAATGAAGAACATGGACATTGGGGACATTAGAGCAAAGTAAGTAATTGATATTCAAGATGATGATAAAGATCAAGTGCTCAATTCTCCATTTAAGCTAGCTAGTGACTCTCAAGTGCAAGATCATGGTGCTAGTTCATCTCATTGAGATACATTAAGTGATCAACCAAGCTCAAGCAATCAAGTACAAGTACTCCAACCACAACATGTTGCAAGAGATCACCCTATTGATAGTGTTATTGGTGATATTAGAAGTGGTGTGCAAACAAGATCAAGATTGGCTATGTTTTATGAGCATGCATCATTTGTGTCAATCACAGAACCAAAGAAAATAGAAGAAGCTTTGAGGGATGCCGATTTGATCATGGCTATGCAAGAAGAGCTTAACAATTCCATAAGAAATGATGTTTGGGAATTGGTAGAAAGGCCAAATGACTACAATGTGATTGGAATCAAGTGGGTGTTCAAAAACAAACAAGATCAAGATGGCATTGTGGTGAGAAACAAAGCAAGACTAGTTGCTCAAGGTTACACTTAAGTAGAAGGTCTTGACTATGATGAGACATATGCTCCCGTGGTAAGATTGGAGGCAATAAGGATTCTATTGGCTTATGCTTGTGCACACAATATCAAACTATATCAAATGGATGTCGAAAGTGCATTTCTCAATGGAATTATCAATGAGTTAGTCTTTGTTGAGCAACCTCCTGGATTTGAAGATGATAAGGAACCCAACCATATGTACAAGTTAAAGAAGGCGTTATATGGCTTAAAGCAAGCACCTAGAGCATGGTATGAGAGGCTAAGGGATTTCCTTCTCTCTAAGGGATTCAAGATGGGCAAGGTCGATACAACTCTATTCACCAAGAAGATTGGGAATGATCTATTCATAGTGCAAATATATGTTGATGACATCATCTTTAAATCAACCGATCAAGCTTATTGTGAAGAATTTGGTGCTATGATGGCCAAAGAGTTTGAAATGTCTATGATTGGTGAACTTAGCTACTTCCTTGGTCTCCAAGTCAAGCAATTGAAGAATGGGACATTTGTGAGTCAAGGGAAATACATAAGGGACATGTTAAAGAAGTTTGGAATGCAAGATGCAAAGCCAATTTCAACTCCAATGGGTACAAATGGCAATTTGGATAGTGATCTTTGTAATACCCTAAAATTTGCTTCTTTGGAAATAGAGCTAAAATGAGTTAATTTTAAATTTTTGTGCTCATGAAAACATAGGGAAATAATATTTTTCACTAAATTGAAATTTATCATAAGGTGTAGCAACATTGTTGTGCATACATGCTGATGTATTTGTGTTTTGTATTGCTTGGTTTTGACCAAAGATCAAAATGAATTCAATTTGTTCTTTCAAAATGCGTTTAGGTCGATTTTCCTTCTCTGATATACATATATCATTTTTCTACAATCAAATTCCTTGTTTCTCATCCGTCAATCAACCTCTACAAACTTCTCGGGAATTTTTCCGACTTTTCTGTAGCTTGTTTCCACTTATCTGTGAGTATAATCCAATTTTTAGATGCTCCAAAATATCTTATCATGAGCTCCAAATACTTTATTTGGGTTCCTCATGTTCCATAATGTCTCTGGGAATTTTTCCCAAATTTTCGGAGCTTTCGGAGTATTTTTCGCGGCTTAAATAATAATTCTGGACTTTTCTAGAATTATTTTATCCATGAAAATAATTAATTTCAAAAATAATAAATCTCTCATTTTCCCCAACGCTCAAAGCCCATGTGCAATAATCTTAATAAATCTCAAAGGCCCATATATTTGTTTACTAATGGGCTTAATAATTAATTAGGCCTATTAGTAAAGACGGAGGGTGCAACATTAATTAGTACCATATTGCTAGTTGATGTGAAGGTAAGGAGTTTTCTCTTAATAAGTACGGACCTACCTCTTGGGCAAAGCAGACCAAAACTACTGTAAGAGGAGCCCCTAGTTTGGGAAATCTCTCGTATAGTAAATTATATTTTTCTCCTCTTTCTCTCGTCGTCGCCGTCGCCGTCGCCGCCGCACTACCTAGCCCGGCCATACTCTCCTCGGCAACAAGTAAGTCTGCCGTCGTCCCTGTATTCTTGGAGAATAAACCCGCAGTCCAAAACATGTTTACAGATTTTGTTTTCTTCATTTAAAAGCATATTTTGTTTCGGTTAAGAATAAATTACGTTTTCAGCTATTTACAGAATTGCTACTGATTTTGTTTTAGCCATAACTTCTCCGTTTTAACTCCGATTTGATCCGTTTAACTTGCGTTAGGTTTGTAATTTCATAATCTACATGTTAATACTACTGTTAAGTAGGTTTTCAACTTTTAAAAATTCGTGATTAGATTTACTCTATTATTTTAATAGAGGAAATCTTGTTTATTTCATATCTTCTACGTTTCAACTCCGTTTTGAGCCATTCAAGTTGCGTTAGATTCATAGCAACAAGATCTACACATTTGTAATAGTGTTTGTCATGTCACTAATATTGGAATTTCATGGTTTGAATCATATCTTAAATAACAATTATGCAACTGGGTTTTGTAAATAAAATATGATTTGTTTTACTTTAGTTTTATAATTCGAATCTAAATTTGACTTAAATTATAATCTCTATAAAATATCTTATATATGTTTTTATACCATTAAGATACATGAAGCTAATAGTTTTATGGGTAAATCTATCGGTAGTTGTATCTTTTCAACCGTAGCTCCGATTAGCGTGCTTTTCGCGACTTTGTGTTCATAGCGATACGTAGAATCGTGTTTCAAACTCTTTTACTTATTTTTGTATGATTGGTGTACTGTTCTAATATAGATCTATTGTTTGCTTCGTGTATGATTGTATGGATGCTTGTGTGGTGCTATATGGTTCAGTCAATCGGTGAGGTTTACGTGGTGATTAAGAAGCTATTCTCTGAAGACTAGAAGCTGAGAATTGGAAGCAGAAGATTGAAAGTTGAATACTAAAGGCTTTCGAGCATATTGCTTTGGGGGAAAAGCAAGATAAGGCAAGTATAGCATGGGATCATCCTTGTTACCTAGTCACTTTTAAAGCACATAAATCACTATGCATGTGTCTCCTTATTAAGGATGCCTTAGAAATTGATCTTGTACCTTGTCGCCTATGGTTTTGCATTGGGTAGCTATTGCTAGTGCTCAACATAAACTGTGATCTTCTAATTTGACTAATGGAATATGAAACAACATTAAAAGATGACTTTTTAGTAACATAATGAAAGAGGGCTAGAGCCTTGGGCTATCTTTTGGTGCTCTAGTTTCTCTCCGTAAGGACTTATCTGTAAGCGAACATCTGAGACTTACAGTATAGCTGTGAGGGCTACATGGCTCTAGCTTTAGTCATATAAGAGGACCTTTTCTAGCTTGTTAGAGGTTACTCGAAAGGGCGCAAAAGGGGTGTTTCTCGGGTTGGGTGTAGTGCGGCTTCTGTCCTTATGTGTATAAGCTGCGCGTCATTATGCCATACGGAAGGGGAGCTCTACATTCGCAGGTTACAGAAACCTAGTGGCCCTAACTTGTTTGATGAACCTTGCAAAGACTTCATAGTGAAACCTGTCTGCCCATTGAGGCCTTGCAAACCTCGGGCTTATGGGGATCACGACTCACAGTGAAAGTGTACAACCTCTGCAGAGTGTAAAACTGGTATATCAGCCATGCTCACGGTCACGAGCGGCCTTGGACCCTTATGGAATAGATGATCATTATTGAACTATAATATGCTTATGTTTTGCTATTCATTCTTCATATTACCTGATCATATGTTTATTCTGGGATTAAAGACATCTTGATGCTACTCATATGCTAAAACTTTGCCAACTAAAAGCTACATGCAGTTAAACCCGTGTCATGCCTTTTGAGCCTCATGAACCCCATGTTATGCTTGTTGAGTTCGACATGGACTCACCCTTGCTATTCCCACATCTCAGGAAGGGTACCAGATTGCTAGATTCTGGAATTGTTAGGCTTATGATCAACCAGTTAGTTTGATCCTGGAAGTGAAGGTTACACCTGGTGTTCGGAGTTGTCTTTCCGCTGTGTTGTTCTCTAAGGTTATATCTTATACTATTGTGTTATGTTTAATAAGCATTTGTTTCTTGATATTACACTTATCTGCAGCTATATGTGAGATTTGACCTCTTTATTTCACATATAGTGTATATCTGGTTTTGTCCTTAAAACTGGGTGTGACAATCTTGATGGCAAAATGGTGAATCAAAAGGAATATCGGTCTTTGATTGGAAGTCTACTCTATGTCACCGCATCAAGGCCGGATGTCATGTTTAGTGTTTGTATGTGTGCTACATATCAAGCCTCACCTAGAGAGAGTCATCTCACGACCACAAAGAGAATATTGAGGTACTTAAAGCAAACAAGAGATGTTGGACTATGGTATCCCAAGGGGTCAAAGTTTGAATTGATTGGATATTCGGACTCCGACTATGGGGGTTGCAAGATCAATAGAAAGAGCACAAGCGGCACATGTCAATTACTTGGAAGATCACTTGTGTCATGGTCCTCAAAGAAACAAAATAGTATGGCAATCTCTACCGCCGAAGCCGAATATGTGAGTGTGGGGAGTTGTTATGCATAATTGCTATGGATGAAATCAACTTTGAAGGATTATGGCCTCAACTTCAAGAATGTGCCATTGCTATGTGATAATGAAAGTGCAATCAAGATGACACAAAACCCGGTTCAACTTGGAAGAACAAAGCACATTGACATAAGGCATCATTTCATTAGAGATCATCAACAAAAAGGGAGATATTGTCATTGAAAGTGTTGGCACCAATGATCAACTGGCTGATATTCTCACCAAGCCACTTGATGAAAAGAGGTTTTGCAAGCTAAGGAATGAGTTGAACATTCTTGATTTCTCAAACATGAGTTGAATGCACCCCACCCACTTATTGACATGCCTCTCCTTCGACATTGCAAGGTAAAGTTGATTGACATGTTATTCATCATATGTTAAGGACTTGCTAGAGCATGTAGACATAATAAGTGGTATGCATGAGCATTCATGATAAATCAAATGAATTTGATGGATATATGTTACCACTATTGCTTCTATGCTTGTTTTGATCTAGTGGTGGCATATGACATGTTTGTGAGCTTGCAAACCTAGTGTTGAATCTAGAAGATTTGCTATAAGTGTTTAATTCAACATAGGCAAGATAACCCTTATTTTGAGGTGTGAAGAAGCTTGTCTTTGGTTCAAATCGAATTAAAAATCTTTGGCAAGTGTTCTAGGTTGAACCAAATTTGATAAATTTTAACCTACTCCATCAAACATTGTTTTTCTCTCCATAATTTGATCCCATTTTTAGGTAAGTTATTGACAAAAAGGGGAGAGAAAAAGATGATTCAACATGATAAAGGAGATGATTCAACATGATAAAGGGGTAAATAAAATTTTGATGCACACAAGTAGGGGGAGCAAGCTCATAAACAAATTTGTTGTATTTGTTTGTGCATTCTCATATGACTTGCTCATTGCACATGTATTTAAATTCAATATACATGCTTGTGTGGTGCAATGCTAGTATAGAACATGAATGATGAAATGAACTACTAGCATGCATAGGAATAGTTTTACATGTGATATCTAGACGTGCCTTAAACTTTACAAGTGGTCCAAGAACCTTTACTATAATGTTGATCTCACGGGGTTCTTGAGTTATGATGGATGTCTAGTTACTTCATGATGCTAAGGATGGTGTAAAAGGCAACTCCGATGGGTATCACGCTTCAAATGTCCATTTGTTACACCTTAGCATCATCTTGGTAGAATTACTCTCTCAACTCTTCTATCCATGCATATGTGCAAAGCTTTCAATCCAAACTCTATGCACATATGTAGGGAGAGCTAATGCTACCAAAACCGAGCTTGTGATAATTGTCCAAACTTTACTTATGAGCAAAATGATTGGACAAGTATGACAAGTTCAAAACTTTTATTATCAAAATCATCTTTGTGAGGGTTGTCATCAATTACCAAAAAGGGGGAGATTGAAAGTCCCTAGTTTGGTTTTGGCTAATTGATGAAACCTAGGACTAACCTTTGTATCTAAGTGGATGATTTAGATAAAGGTGGTCATTGTATATGAGACATGACATTGACTCATGTGACTAAGATGATGAAGACCAAGATGATGCTTGGCTCGATAGACCGGTTGTGAAGGTGAAGGGCAAGTCGAGGCTTCAAAGCGAAGGACCATGCGATGGTGAAGCTTGAGCAAGACTTGGCACCGACGGACTGATGCAACGGTGAGGAGCAAGTGAAGTCAAGGTCGATGGATCGAGACGGTCATGTGATGATATGAAGTGGATCATATCTTTTGGAAAAACAAAATGGGCTCAAGGCAAAGGTATAACCATAGGGCCATTTTGTTTTGCACTCAAGACACCATAGAGGGTGTGAGTGGTTTAGGGTCGATAGCCAAACTATTAAGAGGGGAAGTCTTATCGGTTATTCGATGCATGGGTGCCACTAGGTGAATTCATGAAGTGCATTGCATGTAGGGCCTAGTGAGCTAACTGAAAAACCTTCGAAAATGATTATGAAAATGCTAACACACGTGCACAAGGTGGTGATCACTTGTTGGTGTTGGCACATTTACGAAGGTGTTGGAGTTTGAGCGGTAGAGAGGGTTTGGGTCTCTCTCCCTCCCGTCGAGCTTGAGAGCGCAGGATTCAAACGTTTTTGAGAAGTTGAAATGCCTATTTTCCACTACACCAGAAGTCAGAAAAAAAACGGAGGCGAACGGAGGTCATAGAGGTCACCGGACGCTGCACCGGACGCGGTCATGGTTTGACCGGACGTGTCCGGTCAGTTCAACGCAGCAGTCAGGCGCGCGGGTGTTAGGCTTTGCAACCAGCGCGTCTGATCACTCATGGGACCGATGCGTCCGGTTAGGCGCCCAGAGTGAACTGAAGTTCACAAGGTCGATCAGACACGTGGCGCGTCCGGTCATACGCGATCGGACGCGTCCGGTCATTGAGGGAGCTTACTAGACTCCAATCGGACGCTGGCACTGTCACGTCCGGTCGTTGCCTAGAGCGCATCCGGTCATTGCTTCGCGGGCGTGCGGTACTGTGCGATCGGCGCGTCCAGTCAGTTGAGCGGCGCGTCCGGTCGTTTGGTTTGACCGTTGGCGCAGTGACCGTTGGAGGATCGGACGCGGTTGAGCGCGTCCGGTCAGTTTCGACTCGTGTGTCCGGTTGTCCCGAAAAGTGCCTAGTGAAGGGGTACAACGGCTCTATTTGTTTGGGATGCTTATAAATACTTGTTGGTCGGCCCTTGGGGAGGTCTCTCGTGATTTCTAACACTCTTGTGCATCCTTTGAGCTAGAGTATCTCCCTCCCACTCATCTCTCTTGCTTGATTGCAAATCAAAAGTGAGATTGAGTGATCCTAAAGTGCATTGCATAGCTTGAGGGCATCTAGTGGCACTTGTGGGTGGTTTAGCCGGTGGATTTCTTGTTACTCTTGGAGAGTACCGCTCCTAGCCGGCTTGGAGATTGTTGAAGGTGTTGGCAAGAGAAGGTGATTGTTCTTGGCCACCTCCGGTTGATTGTAAGAGGTTCTTGTGCTTTCCTCGACAGAGTGCCAAAAGCAACTCTATTACATTGCTCGTGTCATTGAGTTACCTCACTTGAGAGTGGTGTCTTGCGGTGCCTTGCGGGGTGTGCCTTGAGGGGCAAGTGACTTGAGGGTCACACCGAGAAACCATCTAAGTGTTGGTCGACACAACCTGTGACGTAGCTTGTCGGTGCACAAGTGAACACCGGGTGAACAAAAATGTTATGTCTCTTGTCTCCCGGTGATTGGTCTTCATATTGTGTTATTGTCAATATTGATTGATTGTATATCATCTTGGTGATTGGCAACATCTTCACTCCACCGTCGGTATAAGATTCACAATCCCCTCTCTCGCATTTACATTTACTAGATTATCTTGTGTAGCTCTAGTGGTAGCCTTTGCTAGTAGTTGTTAGCTTGCTCACTAGTGTAAGTTTAGTGACATAGCCCGTGTGTGAACTAGAGATCATAATCTACTAGACTTGTGGATAGGAGGCTTGCATCACAACCGTAGGCTAAGCAAAACTCGCTTTACGCCATTTGTTATTCTAACAAGTTTGCTTAGTAGCTTGTGTAGGATTTTTTATAGGCTATTCACCCCCCCCCCTCTATCCATCTAGGACCTTATAGATGTCGAATCTATGAATGATATGCTCAACAATGAACTCAATTACCTCCCTGTTTGTCATATTCTTCAAAGGAACGACTTCGGTCCACTTAGTGAAGTAATCCGTAGCAACCAACACAAATCGGTGTCCCTTAGAAGATGGGGGATGAATTTGGCTAATGAAGTCTGTCCCCCAACCACGAAAAGGCCATGGTTTGATAATAATATGAAGCATAGCAGCAGGCATAAGCTAAATATTTCCAAACCTTTGACACTCTTCGTAACCCTTGTAGTAACAAAAACAATCATCCATCATGGTAGACCAACAAAAACCGGCTCTATGCAATAACTACTTCATCTTCGGGGCCAATTGATGCATACCACAAATACCTTCATAGACTTCTTCCATAGCCACTCTTGCTTGATCAAAATTCAAGCACTTTAATAGCAAGTCCTCAGCGGTTCTCTGATAGAGCTCATCATTATGCAGCACATATTTGAAAGCACTCTGTCGAACACTCTTGTCAACTTTAGCACTTGGATCACATAAATATGCCAACAAGAGAGTCCTCCAATCATATAAATCGGCCCCAACATCACTGGAACTTCCGTTGGGCCAATTTGAAAGCTTCTCGGGCAGATTGGCCGGGTTGGCCACAGGTGAGTCAGCTAAGCTGACTAGACTAGTCGGCTGGGCTGCTACAGAAGGGAAGTCGGCTATCCAGTCCACTAGGGGGTCAGCTAAGTAGACTAGAGAAATCAGCTTAGCCGACTCGTCTGTACCTGCACGGAAAAATTATAAATCTTCACGCATCGGCTTTTCTTGAATATGAAAATTATGCCCACCGATGTCAAAACCAGATGCTTGTTGAGCTAACATATTGGCCCTTTGATTTTCAAGCCTCGGAACAAGTCAAATTTGAAATTCGGCAAAAGAACTGATGATGTCAAGGCAAGCATCTAGACAAGCTCTTAGTGATCCTTCTAAACATTGAAATTCACCAACAACTTGCTGTACCACAACAAGGAATCAACATAGGCCTCAATATGTTTTACTCCCATAGCACGCGGCATAATCAATCCAAATAGCAAAGCTTTATATTTGATCTGATTATTAGTGCAATGAAAACTCCATCAGCTTGACATTTCAAATTCAGCTCCACTAGGGAAAATAAGCACAATACCAACACATTGGCCATCTTTGCAAACCAATCATCAAAGTATAATTTCCAGAGAGTAAAAGTAAGGTAATTGATCTCATCATCTAAATCAATACCATGCTCAATGATAAAATCAGCAAGAACTTGACCTTTCAAAGTTTTTAATGGTTCATAAGTCAAGTCATATTCAATTAATGTGTATGCCCAGTTGCCTATTCTTCCATGAAGAATTGGCCTATATAACATGTGTTTTATTACATCTGCCTGGCAAGCAACAACACATGTACTAGACAAAAGATAATATCTTATTTTGGAACAAGCATAGTACAGTGATAAGCACAATTTTTCTATATGGGCATACCTTGTCTCGGAATCAAGAAGACGGTGACCAAGATAAGCAATTACATATTTTTTACCTTTGTCTTCTTGAGTCAAAATAGTCCTGATTATCTTCTCTTTGGTAGCAATATATAATTTAAAAGGAACTCCTCTCCTTGGTGCATGAAGAACCGATGGTGTTGATAGATATTCCTTTATCTTTTTAAATGCTTCTTGTTGTTCTGCCCCCAGGTGAATTTAGATTCATCCTTCAACTTCAATATGGAGGTGAAAGGAATAATCTTCTCGAACAAGTTGGCAATGAATCTCCTCAAGTAGTTCATTTTTTCTAAGAACTTTTGCAAGTCCTTCTTGCATGTAGGCTCCTGAACTCCCTTGATCTTCTCTATTCTCTTGGGATCAACCTCTATACCTTTATCATGAATAATAAAGCCTAAGAACTTTCTAGCCGATACTCCAAAAGCACATTTGAGTGGGTTCATCTTCAATCCATAGCGGCGCATCCTCTCAAAAGCAAGACGCAAATCGGTCAAATGAGATTTATGGGCAGCCGATTTAATCACAATATCATCAATATATACCTTCATAATCACCCTAATTAGATCATGGAAAATCAAATTCATAGCTTTTTGATAAGTAGCACCTGCATTCTTCAACCCAAATGTCATCACAACCCAAGGGACTAATAAACCCAGGACATATGAAGGCCGTCTTCGACATATCTTCTTCAGCAAAGAAAATCTAATTATAACCGGCATTACCATCAAGAAAGCTAATAACCCAGTGTCCTGACGCATCATTGATAAGCATATCGGCTATAGGCAAATGATATTCATCTTTCCAAGTAGCTCTATTCAGATCTCTAAAATCAATGCAAACTTTGATCTTCCTAGAATCCTTTTTCTCAATAGGCACAATATTAGAGACCCACTCCGCATATCTGCATGGCTGAATAAAACCTGCTTGCAAGAGCCAATTAATTTCTTCTTTAATTCGATCATAAATTGTAGAATTGAATCAGTGAGGTTGCTACTTATATGGCCTGAATCCATCTTTGATGGGGAGCTGGTGCTCAACAAGCTCTCGGCTCAGCCCCAGCGTCTCTGTATAATTTCATGCAAAATAATCAACATATTCCTTAAGAAGCGTGATTAGCTCACCTTTGTAATCGACTTCCAAGTTTTGGTTTATAAACGTCGGCAAGGCACAGAGTCATCCCCAATATCAACCTACTCCAAAGGGTCGGCCGACGTAAATCCTTGGCCCAACTTATCGAGCTCATCAAAGTCATCAATCGCTTCACAGGCATCGGTCTTATTAGCCTGATACTGATCAACACGATGTTTCAACCATTCAATATTTGTATCCATTAATAAACGATTACATGATAATATTAAGCCAATTATCAATCGACTTCAAAGATACAGGAATAAAACCACCTTGTCTGGTAACACTAATAAATTGAAAATTAGAAAGATCTCTACCAGACAAGCAACCAATAGCATCATGCCCCCCAAGCATGGGAGCATCGGCTGTAACTACATCAACCGATGAATCTGAATACATAATCTCCACAGCATCATCTACCCATTGCATAAGAAACTAGTGCAAGCTAGATGGTACGCAACAATTGGCTGGATCCAACCATGCCCAAGTATTAAACTGTAGCTACCTTGCACATCTACAACGAAGAATGTTGTGGCCAAGGTCTTGCTTCCAATAGTGAGTTCCATATTAGTAATCCCTCTGGCTAGGATAGGAGCACCTCCTCCAACACTAGTGATCATCATGTTAGTCCTGACCAGCTCCTCATCAGTGCTACCAAGCTTCTTGTAAAGCGGATATGGCATCATATTCACAATTGCCCCAACATGTTATGGAATACAGTGCCATTGATATGGCCCTTCATATGCAAAGGCTTGAGATGATTGACAGGATGGTCTAGTTTCTTGAATATGGTATCTTGGATTGGGAAATTGAACACTGTTGCGGCTGAGTCATCCTTGATAATATAGTAATCGACGGACAAAACAACCATATTGACTTCTCCTCTTTTCGGGGTGGCTTCATAGTCAACCATCTTCTCATCGGGAACCTTAGAAACCTCCATGCCAACCGTAGCAGCAACAGTGAAAGCAAAATCATCGAAGGACACCTCGGAGGTCACCAGGGTAGTGGGAGTCGGCTCAGCCAAATTTGGAGTCGGCCCGGCCGATTCTAGGGCTTCTAGAGCAGTAGGGGCAACAGCAGTCGGCTTAGCTGACTAAGGAGTCGGCTTAACCGACTATGCAGCAGGGTGAGTCGGCCAGTAGTAGCGGCGGTGTTTCCATCCTCTGGAGGGTTTTTTATGTGCTCAGGGTTTAGGACTTCATCCTCCATCTTGGCAAGCATCTCCCGCTTCTGTTGCTTATGCCGAGCGTGCTGCAACTTACGCCGTTGAGTTTTATTCAACCCGCGAGGACACCACACGGGTTGGTGGTACTTGGAATCTCCTTGGGCGCGTTTCTTCTTCTCATCTCCAGCAACTTCTTTAGGAGCTTCACCTTGCTTTTGTGCTAGAGCTTCTTCAATTACAATCAGCCTATCATGATTAGTGACAGGACTTCCATGGAGTCAATTGTGATAACCGATTGAGGCCTAGCTCTTGGTGGAGGAATAACATGAGCCTCAACCTTCTTAGGCACATAGATTTGCTGCATTGGTGCCTTTCTTGAACTTTGTGAAGTTGGAGCCTTGGAAAGAATCAACTGGTCTTGATTTACACCGCTAGAGCTCGATTGGCCATTGTTTAATCTGCTAAAGACAAAAGGACTTGGGAGGACCAGCAAGCTCTCCCAACCCTTGTTGGCCTTGCATAGGCGCCACCAAAGGATATGGCACCCAAACTCCATAGGGACCCCATTGCGACATGACTGGAGGTGGAATCGGGGGTCCCCAACGAGATACACGAGGAGCAACTCTCAGAACTGGAGCTGCTGGTTGCATCATCGCCAATTGCTTAATCTTATCATCTTCTCGCTTGGGCGGAGTAGATTCTCTTTTTTTAACGGCTGATTCTGGGAATCGGCCTTATCTTGCTTATACTTGGCCATGAGCCTATCAAAATTGCATGGTGGCCTCACCACAAGCTCCTCTTGGTTCTTCTTCTCATCTGTCTTCCAAGTACCAATCTCCAGCTTGCGTGGAACAAATGTGCGCAAAACCTGAATACCGGAGGGACCAGAGGTGCTGGAACTAGGGAAGCCGACTAGGGCAGTTGGCTCAGTCGACTTGGCTGCTGGAGGGGGTGAGTCGGCTAAGCCGACTGGGCCTGGCTTGTGCTGGAGTCAGCTTGGCCGACTAGTGGAGGCGGCCTAGCCGGCCTCTGCTGTGTCACTGTTGTTTCATACCACCGCTGCCTTCTTAAATATTGTGTTGATCCAGCGGTGATCTTCAACTTGTTCTTGCTTTCATCATGCTTCTCAAGCACCACTTTATGTCCCGAATTCGCTTGGACATTCAGTGTTGCACGTGGTTCGCCGATAATCACATTCTCGCCTTGAGCTTTATCGGCTTGCTCTGGATAAATCAAAACAGCGGGTGATCCTGCTTCAATTGTATGCATTGGAAAAAGGGACCTTGTCAACTTACATATTAGAAAGACTCAATCGTCCCTCATTAAGGGCCGATTGGACCTGCCGATGGAAAACATTGCAATCATTAGTGGCATGAGAAAAAGAATTATAATATTTACAATAAGCTCTTCTCTTTAGCTCATTAGCTAAAGGTAATGTATAATTAATTCTAATATAACCAAATTTCAACAATTCATCAAAGATTCAGTCACACTTAGAGAAATCAAAAGTAAACTTCATCTCTTCACCCCGATTCTTATGAATCGGTTTGAGAGATGGGCAAGTAACCAACTTATTCTCTGCTGACCATTTAATTTTAGCAGGACAACTTCTCTATTATCATCATCAGAACAATCAGAATGATCATCAACAACATGCGCATGATGACGATTAGACTTATAGGCATCATGAGATTTTTTAAGGCGTGATTCAGCTAAAACAGTCTTTTGCAACAATTGATTAACATTCATAAACTCATGATATTCAAGTTTATCCCTAATATTAGGACGTAAGCCAGCAAAGCATAAATCAGTTAAATATCTTTCAGGAATCATTAAATGAAAACATCGGTTCTTGATTTCTCTAAATCATTTAACAAAATCAAGGATGGACTCATCACAACCTTGATGAACCAATGCAAGATGAGACAATCTAGTTTTATGGATGCCGGTATAAAAATGGCTATAAAACTTTTCTTCTAATTCGGCCCATGAACTGATAGAATAAGCTGGTAATGAAGTAAACCATGCAAAAGCTGCACCAGTAAGAGACAATGGAAAATTACAAACTTTCATAAAATTATAAGCACTAGATTCACCCAATTGCGCAAGAAACATGCTAATATGCTCCATGGTAGATTTATCATCATCACCACTAATTTATTAAAATCAGGTATCTTCCACCCATCAGGTGCTTTCATGAAATCAAAGTGTGAAGGGTACGGCTTGTGGTAAGTAGTCCTACTAGGCTTGATTTGTACACCTAAACTTTTCTCAAGCGATTTAGACAATTCTTCCCTAAACCGATTCAAAGTATCATTGAAATCAGTAGAGGGAGCAACAGGTGCAGCAGGTGTATCATTAAGTATGGGAACCTGACTTGGTGACTTTGGCGGGTTGGGGAGAATGTTTTGCCCTGCCAAAGCTTGACTTGTTGTTGGTCTTTGATCGGTTCGAGTGTTTCAAGCTGAATTTTGACCATAGACAACCACTTGATTAGTTGGAGCACTACCAGCTAAACCGGTCTTATCGACTTCAATCGCCGAAGAGACCGACTTGCCTTTATTTGCTGCTGCATATAAACCTTGATTGTCATAAAAATTCAAAGGCATGCCAAATTCAGGTTGTTTAGAAGAAGAATCAACACCCGATGCATTGCCATCGGTTGTTTTTCCTTCTAGCTTATCAAATCGAGTCACGATCATGCTTACAACAGTCAAAAGATTATTATCTATTACCTTTTATGATCATATGTCATAGTAGCATAATTGGCATGCGTAGGATAAGCATCAATAATATCATCGTACTTAGGTTCAGAAATCCTTACTTTAGGTGCAGCGGGTGCAGAAGATGTAGAAGTGATCAACTCGCTAAAATTTGGATCTCTAAATTGAGTGACATTTTCCCGCCGATCTTTAGTGCAACTCTGAAGAAAAGCCTTTAGAACAGCGTTGAACTTGGCCTCCACTTGTTGCTTCAATTCCTCAGGGAGCTCATCGATCTTCATGGGATGATTGATGTTGCCCTCATGAGGGACCTGGGTCCTATCCCCGGTATATTCATCGCTGCATCCCATGTTGCTAGAGGAAAACTTGATTTTTCGCCTGTGTTCCCCAGCGAAGTCGCCAAAAAGTATGTTGACGTTGAAGATGATCTCAAGACAATACACCAACGAGGGCCTTGGACGCCTAAAGAGGTTGCACACAACCTGCAACGCAGCAAGAACGTAGCGTAATCGGCCAAACCTATTTAGAGACCGATAGGGCCGATGTAGAGCTCGTTCTCGGCTGAAAAGGCTCCCGAACCACTCCTGAAAGGATCCGTCAGGGAGAAGCACGTGGAGGATCTCCTAGGACCAGCAAGACCACCTAGGATGCTGATGAATCTCATGGAGAGGCATCACCGAATAGTAGGAGGGGTTGAGAGAGGAGAATTAGGGTAAAGGGTAGTTGATATGTTGTATTTTTGACGATTGGATAGATGAAAACTCAATCGGCCATGATTCTCTCGTATATATAGAGGGGGTGGTCTTATCCTAGTAGGAAACCTCTCCAATACTTATTTTTCAAGTTTCCCACGAGTTTGTAAGAGTTGGGATCAAGTTTGGACTTTCCCTGATTCGGACTGTGGAAACCAGAAGTTCTAGTAGGGGGTCAGAAGTTCTGATGTTCGCGCAGAGTTAGAACTCCTATGCGCAAAACTCAGAAATTATGTAGGGGATGAGAAGTTCTGATTTCCCACAAAGGTAAAGGGCAATTTACTCCTTCATCCGGACTTCGAATTAGACGTTTCATATATGTTTTTTTGACCATCTCGACAAGAGGAACACAATTGTGAAGTACATTTTGTATTTTAACAACTTCACAAAATGGACAATTTTGGTTGTCAACACCATCCATGAAATTTTCATGAGCAGCAGGATACAGAGGTATTTGTTGGCAGCAATAAATTCAGTGGTTAATGGAGGGGAGTAATAAATGCAATTAATATTTACTTGCAAACATGTGTAGTAGAAATAGAAACTACTAATGAAAGGTGATTCCTTCCATGTAGTACTCGTGTCTCTTTGTGTATATATACGACGTTCAACACACCTGAAGCCACAAATGTGTGAGGCTGTTCATATCATATCGTTCACAATTCACAATATGAACATGACGGACAGCTGCGGAGCCTTGAAAATGCTAACATTGCTCCTCTTTGTATTCCATGTGCAATGTAATTGTTTCATTATAAATTAATATTTTTCCATGATTTTTTCCCACATTCTCATATACACTATATGCTCATGAACACACAATCAAACAGCTCGTCTTCATCAGGAGCTCAACGTTAGATCTCAAAGGAGCGGAGCATATATCCTCACCAACATGACACCGAATCAGAATAAAGTGACAATAGTGGTCCTGTTCGTCTGGCTTATAATCCGTTTTATTTAGCTTGTTTTTTCAGCCGAAACAGTATTTTTCTCTCACAAAAAATCAGCCAACAGTGTTTTTCAGTCGGCTTATAATTCCAGCCGAACGGGACCAATATTTTGTATGTTGTCTGTGCGTGATAGGAATCGTGACTGCTACTGTTGCATGACCCTAAAACCACAACCATTGTGCTATGACAGTCGGCACGATTGTGTGTCTGTGTGCCCTGTTTGTAATACCACCTGCCCACCCATCCGGTCACCATCTGCATAATCTATGCAACCATTAATGGGGTCTGGTTTTAAAACTTTTAGTAGCAGAGTCTAAACAATGTACCAAAAATAAATAATACTGAGAGAGTTCTGTGCTATGTTTACTCAACTGCACTCGGTTTCTGAACATTCTATTTTTTAATTACCTACACTGCATTCTAAAATGCCATGTTGAAGTTCCCTTTTTTCAGAAGATATGTCATATCAGATTTCAAAAATAACAGTGTTTACTACTGGGATTATCATTTTGTTACCGTGCGCAATGAGTATTTTCCATTTTGACTGATAGTATGCAAAAAGCAATCATGTTACATATTATTGAGACAATAGAATGTGACTGTGGCCTGGTGTGCTTTTAATGTGCATGACACGGTCACCTTGCAAAGATATATCAGCTGTTCTTTACAGGGATCGGTCTTTCAGACCATTAACAACACACGGATTATGTTCCAGTAGTTAGGTTAGATTTGTCACTTTCTTCTAACAACACTAACCAACAAAAAATCAACGAAGACGACGCCATCCAACTCATAAAACACTGTAGACATCACTATTAAATTTGGATGACAGAGGTCAGAGGGGGTATATGCTCCTCCTTAAACTGTCTCCAACCACCGTTACCCAAAATACAAGATCCATTTCACGTTTAGATAGCGCTACAGGCAAAGAGTTCAATACTTTTTTTGTCTTCTCCAACAATAAGACCCAAAAGAGAACCATTTCTACAAATAGGTCTCCAGGAGAGATGATACTCAAATTTATGTTATATCTCTCCTGACCTCCAAAATGGGTCTTCCATGTAGGTACTCTGTTCAAGGCTGTAGGTATTCTGTTGGAGACCCATTTTAGGTTTGAGTCTCCTGATGGGTCTCCTGTTAGAGACAGCCTTACCGTCGTGGGCCGAGGGGGGCAGTCGGAACTCAGAGCCCTAGGTATTTAGTAGGGGAGGAGGAGGCGACAATTGTTCAAATACGAAAAACATATTTATATGTGATGCGGCTAACATGTGGCTGCTGATATTTATGCTTAATACCATGCACAAGTCATTTTGGAAAAAAAATAAGATTTGGGAGTTACCATCCTCGAGGGCCCACGTAGGGAATTTAACCAATCATATAAGATATCAGTTACTTCCTTCGTTCCAAATCGTAAGACGTTTTGACTTTTCCATACCAATTGCTTTAGCTATGTATCTAGATATATGTTATATCTAATCTATATATTTAGAAAAGTCAAAGACGTTTTATAATTTGGAATGAATGGAGTAGTAAGTATGCTAGCTAGGTGGTGCTTAAAAAGAGTGCTAATGCTAGGAAGCGAGCGGCTAGGCGACCAGACGCACCGTTAGTGGGGAGCGCGACGCCAGCCCAGGACCCCTCGCTCCTCCGTTTCTAAATAAAAAATCAGCTCGTCCACGTACTCGTTTCTATCCGCTCACTTACTCCTATCCACTCGCCTGCCGCCTCCAGCGCTCGACAGCTGCCCAGCTAGGCGCGGAGCGTGACCGCCTCTGAGGCGCAACGCTCTGGCGCCAACCCTGCCAGGCCACTCCGGTGCGCCGCCGCCGCCATCCCACGTGGTGCCTCTGTCCCCACCGCGCCCAGAGTGCGCTGGCCCAGGACGCGGAGTAGGTGCTCGCGCGCCTCATGCAGGTGCTCACCCAGGCCGCCGAGTAGGTCCTTGCCTAGCTCCACACGCCGTAGCAGCGTCGAGCTCCGTGATTCGTCCAAGCAGCAAGGTGACATTACGCGCTGAAAACACATGTTGCAAAAGTATGTTTCAACTGTTTCAGATATTTCATGTGGATGTTGCAAAAGTAGATCGGGATGTTGCACATGTTGTAATGGTTGTACATATATGTTGCAAGTTTTTGTTCCCAGTGTTTCAGTTGTTTTTCTAGACGTATGTTGTAAATGTGTTTATCTGAATGTTGCACGTGTTTCACACATATGTTGCCTGTGTTTTATCTGGATGTTGCATATATTTTGCAATGGCTTTTTCAAGCGTTTTCAGATGTTTTTATAAGTGTCCCATACATATGTTGCAAGTGTTTGAACTGTTTACGAACATATGTTGCAAATATTTTATTTTGATGTTTCAAAAGTAGATTGAGTGTTGCATTTCCCTCCTCGCCTTCTGTTGCCTCACCTTGGCGTCTCCTCCTCTTCTCGACGCGGGTGATGTTCGGGCGACGTGGGTCCGCGTGGGGACAGGCGGCGTGGGTGGGGCGAATCATTGGAGCGGCGTAGAATCCGAGCGGGTGGGGCGTGCTGAACGGAGCAGGTGCGGGGCGTGGAGAGCGACGTCCAGACACGGACCTCGCGTCGGACGTCCGGGCGCTAGTCGATCGGTAAAAAGAGGCAATTACCTCCATGATAGAGAAACTAACCTCTCCTAAGGATTTTATCTTTAACTTGCACACAAGCCACAACAAGATGCAGAATATTCTGGCTTGATAGATGTTTAAAGTGTAATCCCTGACTCCTCCCGACAAAAGCATACTCCGTTTGAAACCTCAACACTCTTATCATCCTACTCCTCCGGAGCAGAGCAGAGATCTAACGAAATTATGATCGTGCCAGGGCGTCAGGGCCCATGAGCGTTTCATTCCATCGACCATCATCGTCATCGTACACGAGTCACCACAACTCACGCGCCCTACGCCCACGTCTGACATCTTGAGACTCCGCACGACCGCTTTGGCACAGCACACTTGGCCCAAATGAGCTGTCCCAATGTCAGCCTGTGCCGGTGTGCCCCCATCCGGCCATCATGCCGCGCCCCATGGAGTGGAGGCCCATGGGCAGCAAACGCAGCAGGGACTAGAAACTGGGCGCCCAGAGCCCCAGATCCGACCGTACCGGTACCGGACCCCTCGGCGGTGACGGGACCGACGGCGCCTGCGCAGTGGCCACCACCACGTACTACACCCGAAATGGCAGATCCAACGTTCCACGGCCACGACGCGCGTGGCCCGCGCCACCCCTGTCTCCCCTCGCCGCTACAGCGTGCGCCCGCGCGCTCCCGGCTCCCCCACCGGACCAGGACCAACTCGTGCGCTTGGCCCGATCGATCGTGCCCTCATCTCATCCTGTCCTCTAACCACGGCTCAGCAGGATCCGCGACGGGATCCACGCAAAGATCGCGCCGATTAAACAACGGGGACGAGCAATAGGAACGCACGGCGGCGCCATGCCAGAGCTGGAGCCGTGCACTGAATCTAGCAAAGCCGCGGTCGCCGCTTTCGATGCCATGGCGTGTGGTGTCTGGTGTGTGCAGTGCCGAAAACGGAAAGCGTTTTGTATATTAGCAATGCATGCATGCACCCGTCCCGTTTTGTGAGCTTGCGATGCGATGGCCGGCGAGCAATGAGGTCATGAGTGGGTTAGGCTCAAAACAAAGCCATGGGAGGCCATACCAAAAGCTTATAACAGATCGCGATCCTGCTGCTAGGTGCTAACCCGGAGTTGTTAAAGGCCAACATGTCCAATTATGCGTGAGGCTAGCACAATGATTCGGCTGCGGCCACAAGGGACACGCTTAAACAAATGGCCGAGCTGAATGCAGCCTGTCACATTGTCGACCATGCAAGCACGGCGTTGGTATTCATTTGTTCTCGGCGAATAGCACTGAATGCTCCGACCCATTCCTGGTTTTTGGCAGTCTCGTCTCTCGTGATCGTAGCCAAAGGTTGCGTCAGATTCCTGTCTCTGACGCTGACAAGTTGTTGATCCTTTTCTACAGCAGCGAAAGGCAGCCGAAGCAGGACGCAGCAGAGGAGAGAAGCGTTTGGCAATCAGCTCAAGCTCAGGAGGTGAACCTGCCCTGAAGGAATCTACGAGTACACTTGACTGGTTCTTCGTTTAGCCTGTGTTGACCTGCACCAGTTGTTCAGTTCCAAGTCCCAATGATCCTAGTCGGAGTCTCGGAGAGGCAGGCTTGTGTGCAACAACTTATAATACTGGATTGACCCAAAGATGGCATCTCCAACTCCAACCAATTAAGCGCCACTCAACCAGTCTAACACCTCGTGACGAGCGGTTGAATCGAGTCTGGCGTCGCACAACGGCGTTCCTTGCTCTGAGAAGACTACTCAAATGCTATCTTAATTGGGTATATATATGCTAACGGCACATAAATGGAATCGCTTGTGCCAGGCAGGCAGCCTTCTAGAAGACGAGGATTGTACATTGCACAT
Organism: Saccharum hybrid cultivar R570; assembly: GCA_038087645.1. Classification (NCBI taxonomy): domain Eukaryota; kingdom Viridiplantae; phylum Streptophyta; class Magnoliopsida; order Poales; family Poaceae; genus Saccharum; species Saccharum hybrid cultivar. The sequence goes on along the minus strand of JAQSUU010000553.1, from coordinate 15,638,082 downwards.
TTGCCGTTGCGTATGCAGCTATCGCTCAACTTAGTATTACGCTTCGGTGTTCCACATGTAAGCATGTTACTGTTTAGTAACGACGCAAGTAAAATGCACTGTTTTGCAGAAACACGCATGCTGCTGTATCCTTTATTTTCTTTCTTTATTTATCACTGTACACTGCAAAAGCAGAGATGATGCTGCTATGTTTGCATATCACTGGCCTTTGCCCCATCACTGTTTGCGTCCTAGGACGCAGAAACTATAACCAATCATTTTACTACGCATTGTGCACAAATGAGCTGTCTGCCTTTGTTTCAGAGCCTGCAAATCCACCAACCGCGGCGTGTCACCTGTCCTGGCACCGCGCGCTCCCCTCCTCCCGCATCAGATCCTAGCCCTCCGCTCGCCCCGCCGCATGGATCGTACGGCGTCCAACGCGAAGCCCACGAGCGCTCATCGTACACGGGCCACACGAGTCCACGACCCACGCGCTGCGCCTGCGCCTGCGCCTGCGCAACTCGATCCCGCATTCCCGCCCGATCGAGTTGAGTTAGCTGTCTGGTCCCGTCCCGGGACGAGAGGCCCATGGGGGAGCCGTACGCCCCGACCCGACGAGGACGACAGTGGCTTGCACCCATCACGAGGCCGAGCAACGCCTGTTGTCGAAGAGGCAATCACGAGGCCGAGCAACAGTGGCTTGCACCCTGCCGTCGTCAGAAGGGACACGGTTGCACAAGAGGCACCGGCAGGCGGCAGAGCTGAACGCTCATGCACGCATGCACAGTGTTTCTCCTCTCGTCTAGCGTTTCTGAAACCTGTCGACAGTTTCGTGGTTTCAGGACAAAAGTTCATCAGCGTCCCGCTCTGACATGCTGTCCCGTTTTACACGCAGAGGGCGAAAGAGGACCGAGCAGGATGCAACTGAAAACGACCAACCATTTGCTCAGGCAACGTCCGCTTGGTCTGGACATTGGCTTGAAGCTAGCTAGCGAGCTTAGCACCTGTTCTCTTCTGACTTCTGCTGACCACTGCTTCTTGGTCAGTTCAAGTTCCGGTAGTACGGAGTTGCTTGCATTGTGTGCAAAAACAATAAGGATGGTTGGACGCAACATTCATCTCCAACAGCCATTCGGTCAATCAGACTTAACACCTAATGAAGATTTGCTGGATCTGGCATGTTCACAATGCTTCTGCTTCTTTGCTTAGTAAATGGTCTCGAGACTGGAGTAGAGATTGATTGGTATCTTCCTTGACCAATAGTCGACGCATTATTCCCTCTGCGCCGAACCCGAAATGCAATCATCGCTTGCACCAAGCAGAGTCTTCCGGTTCCGGTAGACGATCGAGGATGCAGTGCACATTTGCCGTTGCGCCGCCTCAGGCCGTGCAGAAAACTACGGAGTACTACAGCACTAACAAACTACTCATCCTTCATCACGTGAAACCATGACAGTATGACACCTAACGAGAGTACGAGCACGAGACAATGCAGTCTGCGAATACAAGGCACAGTTTTTTTGGAACGAATATTTTCTGCTGTTGGATGCCCATTGTCCAAGCACACTAGCATAGCATAGCATAGCACAGATGCTGCTTTTTTATGACCTTTGCCTAAACTGCCTGGCCACTGCTTCCTTTGGCGGGTACAGGACGAGAGCTCTTGGGGGTCCATGAGAAACCCAACGAATCATTCCGCGTCGTGCGTGCGTGGGCTTTCCCTGTAGCTCGCCTGATAATTCCATTTTTTCCACACCCCACCCACCCTCCGAGATCGCATCGCGCATGAGCGGCGATCAGAGACCGGGAGCAGGCAAAGGCAGGGTGATGCGACTGTGTGTGGCTCGTCCCGTGTCCACCGCTCTGAATCTGCTGAGCCCGCAGTGGTGGATGCTGTACCTGCATGTCTCCCACTGCTGCTACAGCACAAGACAGTTGCCATATGACAACATGCTGATGCTGATGCCCCGGGGGATCCCCATCCCCACGGACAAATCCAGACGACGCTACACTACAGCTATCTCTGAAGTCTGAAACACCTACAAACAACACAGCGCTCGGATCCGGAGCACTGCTCTGCAAAAATGTATTGCCGCATGTTTTGGAGCCTTGATCGCACTGTGCCACAGCCACAGGCCACCACAGGGGGTCTTTGTTTACCCTGCTCGCGGCGATCTTCGTGCGGCACGCACGGCATGGCGCACCTCGGATTTGCCATTCGCCGTGCAGGTGCAGCGCAGGCGGCGATCAGGCTGCCGCTGGTGGGTGGTGCCGACGTGCCGTCCGTGGCCACTTGCTTGCCTGGCACGCGCTGGGGAACGAACGGAGGCCGCGGCGATGAGGTCACGGAGGAAGTAAACGGAATCTGGTTGCAACTGAAGACCTCACGGATGTTGCTAGTTTATGTTAGTTTATTTTATGATCTGTGTGCGTGCACGGATCGGTATGCGGTGGTGCTGCGAATGCAAAATGAGCAAGCAGGTGATGTGATGAGCTGCAAACCGACGCAATTATGCCTGCCTAGGGAGTTGATCAGTTGAGAGACCAGCGCAATGATTCCCTCCTACTGTTCCCGGCGTATAGCCGTTTACTGGTGGTTTCAGTACTACAGGTTTCTGAATCCGCAGCGGGAGGCGTTCTCGGCTTTTCTAACGTGTTCTGACTTTGCAGGACCGGTTTTCCTTTGTAGCGCAGCGCCTCTCTTTTTTTGTTTTCGTTGAATTGCAGGACCGTGCACCGCGGTGAACTGGAAGCATAGTGGCAACCCTGGCAGTTAAAAAAAATGTACAGTAGGTACTATGACCTAAGCAGAGGGTCAGTGAAGGAGGTCAGCGATGACCTAATAACCAGAGGCATGCAAAGTTTGAAGCTGAAGCAAGGCTGCAACCTGACGAATTCTCTATTACTCAACTTTAAGCTAGCCGCTGTTCTGCTCAATTCTGATGACCTAGTGGTCTGGTCCAACTATGGCAGGAAATGGAAATTGTACCTTGATAACATAAATTTTTTTAGTTCACAGTTTTTTCATGGTCAGAGTATTCAGGCCTTACCATGTTAAGCTGCAAATATCAATCTCAGTATGTGATCAAACTACGGAACTTGCACGCCTCGATTCTGGGCAGCAGTGAAGTCTCTCCTCCGGATTGAAACGAATTTCCTGTACCCATAATCATACAAAATCGTCGCAGTGTCAGATGTCAGCATGGCGTCACCACTGACACTATCAGTACCCAAAAGCAGGAAAGATAGAAAATCCATCTACTACCTTGCATTGGACTTACATTAGTCAATCATGCAGATTGAGAACCTAATGTTTGACAAAACCAGGATCACCAATCTTGGCCAAGTTGTTAAAAATTTAGAGGCAATCAATGATCGCCTTGCCTCGATCCAAGTAGACAAATGCGTCTCTGATGTTTTTAGTGAGTTGAATCCATTGACCTCCTGACGAATGGCATGACGACCACATGCATTGGGAGGCTTGCCAGCCTCAGAATAGCAGGGAACTCAACCTCCAGAGAAACGTACAGTTAAGTAGTAGTGATGTGCTCAGTGGCGGATACAGGACGAGAATCAAGGGGGGGCTAAAACAATGGAGATGTTGATTTGCATGAAGATTTAACGGCGATTTGAGGTTTTTACTACAGTGTTTTAGTGGTAAATCCAGTCATTAGGGGGGCTGGAGCCCACCCAGCCCCCCCTGTAGATCCGCCGCTGGATGTGCTAGCAGCAAATGGGGTTCTTGTTCCATAAACCGACCAAAATATCTGGATATCTTATCCCCCACACATAGTAGCTCAAGATTGACAACAAAATATTTAGAAGGATAAAATCGCTGATAACAGATTCACAAAGACAACGAAGAACAGATCAAATGCACAGGGAAAATATCTTGGAAACAGATGATAGCACATTCATCAGATAATGCTAGGTCTGAGCTCAAATCATTAACGGATTCAGGATCAGCATAGGTAGATTTGTGAGATTCTCAACTAACATGGCAAACCAATCAAAGATCAACAACCTAAGGCCCCATAAGAGGTACAATAATAACCTCTAGAGCAGCTTCACTGGGTCCACACCGAACTGCTTATGATGTCAAACCGGAGAACCAGTCACCTGTAGCTGAAATTCGACAAAGTATAGATCAAGAACGAGCAGAACAACAGGGCACAAAGTTTTTTTAAAAAATGAACGAATTTTGTATACTTGACTGGAACATATATATCTGGCGGTTCCCACTTAAGCTCCTGCAATACAATGGGAGGGGAACTTACACTCATCTGAGACTAACATTTCTGTTGTATATATCAATGAGCAATTGATAAGGGGCAAAGGAAGAAATCTGATCTACACTAAAAATTTTCTACAAAAGGTACAATCTACGGGTCCTGCCATGAACAACCGCTGATGCGGAGATCTCGAAGGACCACCAGGTTGATTATGTACAACACTGGTCCATGTACAATTCAGCAGGAGCACTGAGCATGTGATGTCTTGTACCAAGAAACCACACGCTGGACCAGCATAGCTGGGTGCTTGGGTACCTCTCTTCAGGCCATGTGAGGTGCCAAAACTGCCGTGTAGTTTCAGCAAATGCTCAAGCTGATCACTGATGCGCTGGTAAGCCATAATTCTGGAACGACCTAATCTTGCCATCCCATCCTGCAGTAACTATCACTTGACCCCAGGAGTTTGGTGTGGTCTGGAAACAGTTCCTTAGGAACTTGTAATGTGACTCATCCAAAATTGCGCGAATTGAGCGAGAAGGCAGAATTTCCTCTGGCCAGGTTGCTGAACTTCTGCAGGTGGACTCAGAGAACTCCTGATTCAAATTGAAAATACCAGGAGCAAATCTTGACACAAAACTATTAATAGCAGAATCTTCACTGTGACTTGAACTGCACTTAACAGCCTTACTCATGCACCAGAAGTTATCTCCTTGTGGTGACAAAATTTGAGAGGCCAAAGAGACTGGGTTTCTGGGTTTTTGGCCATTCCATGGTATTGCGATGGATGCATTGTTGGAGTGGAAGCGCTCTGAGGACCATATGGTTTTTGCATGTTTCAGTGAAGGCTCATCTTGGTTTTCATGGTTCCATACATAAATATTGGAGTCTTCACTAGCAGAAACTATATGCTGCCCGTCAGCAGTGAATGTTGCCAATGACTGGCAAGAGCCAGTTCGGAGTCCTGATTGAATGAATAAAATGATGAGTTCATAATACATAAAATGTAATGATCGCTTAGATCAATAAGAATGAAGGCTAAGCATGTGGACCGTACCACTATAATTCTGAGTCACAATGGTTCCATCAAGAATTTTGATCTTCGAGTCAGCAGAGGTAACCATTAATTTACTTGGGTTGCTTGGGGAGAACTGACATGAAAAATAAAATAAAGAGTCAGAACATAGGAGCATCATAACGAAAAATGACTGATGAGGTAATCTATGCAATAAAAGCCTTCCTTCTCGTGAAGATATTTACCTCAAAAGCAGTGATTCTTTTAAGAGAAGATTTTTTCTTGCCACTGAGTGCAATTTGTGTCTCAAACCTCAGCAGATTATCTGATCCATCAAGATGTATTTATGGTCAGCATATATGGAATATCATTCAAGTAAAAGCAGAGATGTGTTCAAATGATATTGAAAAGCTAGTAGAGATTTAACTTTTTTTCTTTTTACCTGATGCATCATAAAATCGACAATTTCCAGTAATGGTTCCAACCACTGCTCCCTGCAAGATGTAAAAGAAAAGGAAGATTAATCTCACAAACTACTGAAATAACAAGTTAGCCAAAAAACCACTTCAGAATGCATGCTGATACCTTTCCATCAGGTCGATAGCAAACCGCTGTTATTATGTCTCTAATATCCACCCAATCAATGACACTGCATCTGGGAATATCCCATACACGGATTTTGCCATCTATTGATCCACTGATGAATCGATTCTCATTGGCTGGATTGAACTGGACACAAGTCACTGCAAAAGTAATTTTTCATAGCGAAATGGTGAGGTCAAATTCAGAAGCATAGTTGAAAACTTATGAGGCAGCAATTAAGAGACTTAGGCCTACCAAAGTTGCTGTGTGGAAAAACAGTAATGCAGTTTGCAGATCCAATTTCCCACAAGCGAACAGTTTTGTCTGTTGATGCTGACAGTAGATGCTGCAAGGTAGAAAATTTCAATCATCAGAAAGGAAAGGACAAAAGAAAAAAATGCAATCAAACCTTACAAATGAGGGGCGAAAGCACATTTCATTGTACTGACCTTGTTGTTAGACCATGACAGATTCAGTACATCACCAGAGTGACCACGGAACTCATGCAATGGTTCATCTGAGATCTGGAACACCATTGTTGGAATCACAACACAAGCAGAATCTGCAGATTGCTTCACGCCCTTGACTTTGCATTTCTTCTCATTGTCAGTATCGACAGGAGCCAAGCCACTCTGGCGATGAGCTTTGAGGTAAACACAAGAAGGATCATCCATGGGAATTTTGCAGTCCTCAGACTGCGTGACACCCCAGACCCTGACAACTCCATCTTCGCCTCCACTTGCAAGAAACTGCCCATCCGGACTAAACTTCATAGTCAGGATGGCCCCATCGTGGCCCTTGATCACTTGGCCTTTATAAACTGCTGACAATTCTTTCGACCGCTTCCTGTAGCAACGGACCTTGACCCTTTCATACCTTCCACACCTGTTTTGCTCACTCTCTGAGGAGCTGGTGCTAGCTTCATCACCTCCATGATCGAGGACACCAGCCCTCAAGCCCAGCCTCCGAAGCCATCCGTTTCTCCTCCTCTCGATCGCCTTGGGAACACCAGAAAGCTTTCCACTGCGGCTCACGAGCCTCTGGATGAGGGACAATGAACTGAAACTCCTGCCCACCTTGCTGCTAGCATCATCCCGGCTGGATCCACTGATAGAATTGTCATCTGAGACACCATCCACTGAGCTCCCCGTCTCCTCCGTGGACCAACTCGACATGGAGCAGTCATTCTCATCCGACTGCGACCACAATCTCCCAAATTCCGGCACAACCTCCTCCTCCTTCTCGATATCGCCCACAGTGGCCACAGCATCGGCCTGCAGGGGAGCCGGGCAGCACTCTAGGCCCATGCTTCTCATGAACCGCTCCCTCCTCTGGCACACACTGTCGAGGCTTCCCGACCACGGCAATGCAGGGCCCGGGATGGGCGCCGGCGACGCCGTGAGCTCCTCTCGCGAGTCAAAGAACGCTTCATCCTCCATCTCCATCCTACAGCCTACTAGCAGTTGGCACCCCTCCATGGATCTTCAGCACAAGAGCACGGCGCTGCAAGGAGAGAAAGATAAACACATCTCAGAGCCCTGGTCCGGTCCGGAGGAGCGCTTATATAACAGTAAAGCGGCGCTGAATTGGCTCGGCGGCAACTGGGGACGAGAAAGGGGGAGCGGACGCGGGGGGAGCACGGGTCGGGAGGAGAGGGCGATTAGCATAAAGAAATCGCGGCAAATCCCACGCATTCAACTGCACGCATCTCCCAAATCCCGCAGCTCGCACGGCCCAAGCGCTCCTGAGCAATGCATCTGGCCTGACAATCGGAACAACCAACCGCGCGGCCATTATTAAAGCGGGCAGCCAAGCCAAGAAACGCTGACAAAATTTCAGTTTTTTTAATCCCTTCCCCCTCTCTCAAGACCCGCCTAATTCACCAACACATATCTCGAAACAGTAGATTGATGATGGTAGAGGGGAATAACGAGTGATTAGAAAAGGAACAAACTGATGGCAGGGGAAGCTCACCTGGGGTGGGCAAGGAGAGAATTCGCGCGCACGCTTGGGGAGCGGCTGGGATCCGAGAGAGAAAGGAATCGTTTTTGCTAGCCTGGTGGCTCAGCTCAGGGATGCCGCGCGTGTTCTTGGCTCGTGGTCGCCGGCCGCGGCAGCATGGCGCAAATGGGGTGCCGGTGCGTATTTTATTGGAGGGATTGGATTCGAGACGACGCGGGCAAGGAGAAAGGAGAGGGGAGTTGGAGACGACGGGCGATTTATTACGACGGACGTGGACGCGGAGCAGGAGGAGCTGCGCGGGGCTGGGGTCCCCGTCCGGCCCCCATCACCATCGCCAGATTTGGAAGACGCAAAAATAAACCGGATTTAATTTAATTCTGGTAATGCACTGCTGCCAGAAGAATTTAATTTAAATCACAATCGGTCTGATTGCTTGTCTTATAAACCGTACTTTTTCAGTAAATAAATAATGTTTTTCTCTCACAATAATTCAGCGAATAGTACTTTCAGCCATGACCCCTGTTGCTAGTGTGTATTTTATTCTTCTTCTCTAAGAAATGGATCTCGTGAAAATGAAATCAGCAGGGATGTCGCAGATTTCCCTCTTTCTCTTTCCTTGCATATTCATTTCTCCCTCTGATGACACCTCTCTCCCCTTCTCTCCAGACGTTTCCGCGCACTGGTCCAATGTTGATGCACACTTTCTTTTTATTTTTCCTTTGTTCATCTTTTTTCTCGTTATTTATTTTTCTTTTCTTTTTTTTTCCTTTCTCTTTGGGTGAGTGGTCGTTCCGTATAAAGAGCATTTTCAAGAGTTTTCAAAACCCATTCCTAATCTTAAATTTTTTGGTTAGATTAAAAAAAAAATCCTCCAACAACTTCTATCTCAACTCTTATCTTTTCGCACTTGGAAAAATCAACCCAATTATAGGGAAATATATGCGATAGATCAATCTGTGGAAGGATATAAAGAAGAATAAAGAGTAGAACATAAAATGGTTAAAATGATTTAAAAATAGTTTACGATTTTTATGTAAAATTGTTTTCTACTATACTTTATCAACAAGATTCTAAAAACTGGAAGCCAATAAATATGCTCCTGATTTTTGTCACTTAAATAACTTAGGGTGTGTTCACTTCGCGAAAAGTAGATGAAAAGTTACTGTAGCATCTTTCGTTGTTATTTGGTAAAATTTGTCCAATCATGGACTAACTAGGCTCAAAAGATTCGTCCCGACATTTACAGACAAACTATGCAATTAATTATCTTTTTTACCTACATTTAATGCTCCATATATGCGTCGAAAGATTTGATGTGACAGGTGGAAGAGGAAATATTTTGGGTTGGGATGGTAAGAAGGCCTTATCGATTTATCAACTGTTTCTTAGGCCTGTTTGTTTACGACAGGTTAAAGTTTAACTCCCATCACATCAATGTTGCGGCAAATGCATGAAGTACTAAATGTAGACTAATTGCATGCATGTCGACACAGATTAAGAGTAATTTACGAGACGAATCTATTAAGCCTAATTAGTCCAAAATTAGAATCTTTTTTATCAAATAAGATGAAAGTGTTACCGTGTTTTATTAAACTTTAACGCTCAAACCAAACATCCCCTTAAACTGCTGGAGATGCCCTAGTACACCTGCAACAGCAGTAATAAAGCGTGCAGGTCTAGGCCTGGGTCTATGCACCCTTAGGCCTACTGCAACCGGGTGCATCGCCGCTGCAGCACACCGACCTGCTCGTGTAATCGTTGCCTGATGCGACGGTCTGAGATCTTTTGCTTTGCTGCTGATGCGCTGAGGTAGTGTAGCAGTAGCAGATGCGTGCCCTGCCACGAGTCACTTGTGGCAGTAAATGGTAATAGCAACAGTACAATACTCTGCTCTGCATTGGGTAGAAACTGATTTGTGAACCGGATTAGGATTAACACCTTGCCGGCCGTTGGATTTTGAGCAGCGATCGAAAGGGAATACATGTACAGTATGTTGGCACAAATTTGACCCAACTTTTGTGTGCTCAGCGAAAAGGAATAAAAGTGTTGCTTGGAATGGCAATTACTGGGTGCTTGCGCCAAATAAAGACGTTCATCAAAGTGGGGAACAGTTTGATGCACCTAACATGCTACTACCGTCCGCTGCCTGCCTGGTCCCCTTGCGCGTACAGTGCGATTTCTTTTACCTAGTCACGCAAAACACGAACACGGCACACTATTTCGCAGAGATCTCTAGGCGACTTGGCCCTTGTTTAGATTGAAGATTTTTTTAACCTGATGAATAGTACCATTTTCGTCTTATTTGACAAATATTGTCCAATCGTAGACCAACTAGGCTCAAAAGATTCATCTCGTGATTTTGAACTAAACTGTGTAATTAGATATTTTTTTACCTACATTTAGTACTCCATGCAAGCGGCTAAAAATTGATGTGATGGAGAGAGAGTGAAAAAACTTGGAATTTTGAGGTGATCTAAACATGGGCTTGGTCTGGGGTCAAGCCGTCAGCTGGGGCGGCTCCTGCTCTGTGTTCTTCCTCTGTTCCGGTCAGTTGTGCCGAGCACATACCAACTGCTGGTGCATTTCAGCCTGCATTAGTTGCATCCCTTTTTGGACGCAGGAATTCATTAACAGTTACAGCCCCCTCGTCGGAGCGGCTAGCCGGCTTATGGTAAGAACGCATCAGCAGCGACCTTACAAATTATGCATGCTTGATGCATGGAACTTAATCACCTGCTTGTGTGGCTTTTATCTGCTATACATAAGTGAGCAGAAGAAGAAAAAAAACACAAAGTGCTAATATGTGGATCGAGCTGTCTGCTAGTTTACTGAACCCAGCTAGGTGGATATGCATGAGTAGATGTATGGACGTATCCATCTCTAGCTAACCCAACAACCCGCAGTTCCACAGTTGATTCGTGGTTGGGCAAAGATGGCAACAACGCGAGAGGCGAGGGCGGCACGGCAACAACCCCCATATACGCGCCTCCTGCATGCGGCTAAGCTTTTGTGTTTGTTTGTTTATCCACGGCCGTCTTTGCACGAAAGCTGTTGCTCTCTGGGAGGTTACTGGTTTCAGAGTTATCCAGCGTCCCGGTCTCGGTCGACCTCCGTTGGGACAGGAGAGCTTCCGCCGAAAGATTTCCCGGTCACGGCACCGGCCACCGGAGCAGGCTCGGTAGTTGATCAGGTATCTCCCTCCAAAAGATGAGGCGGCAAGCATCCATTTTTGTCCACCAGATATTTTAGTTTTCAGCGTTGAGTCAGTTGGCAATTCTGATACAGTTTCGTCAGAGCTTGAATTATCTGAAGAAAAATATCAAAGCCATTCAGCGATAAAGGCTGTGTTTAGTTCCTCAAAAATACACTATGCAAAAAGAAAATTTCCCGTCACATCAAACTTACGATACATATATGGAGTACTAAATGTAGATGAAATCAAAAACTAATTGCATAGTTTAGTTATACTTTGCGAGACGAACGTTTTGAGCCTAATTAGTCAATGATTGGACAATTATTATAAAAAACAAACGAAATGCTACAATGCTGCTACAGTAACTTTGTCACCCCAAATTCGGTGAACTAAACACAGCCAAAACTTCATAGTCTTATGTCATCTCTCTATAACTACTGTATAAGCAGGTCTAGTCAAGAGTTCCATCTTTGGTGTTCAGCCGTTCAGTTTGGACAGTTTTATTCCTGTGCTGGCTCCTTCACTTTGATAGTGACAAAATATATACTACATACTAGTCCAGTTAACATTGTGTTGAAAGGGCTCGAACAAACACCGGTCGTGGTTGCCTTAATTGAACCGTAGCTCGTAAGAGGATCCGACAACTGCTCGTTCGCTGTCATCTACTAATGATCAGCTAGATCTTTGTTTACCGGTAGTGTTGGGAAGCCTAGCCACAAAGAAGCATAGATGCTTTTCTGTACTGTACTGTGCCCCTAGAATCCTAGATGAAGTAACATGGGCTATTCAAGATTTTCACTTTTAATAACGTAATTATTTAAAGAGAAAAAGGTGATTTAATTTGGTGGGAAATATGACATGTGCTGATATGCATAGACCAACATATATAAGTGATAAATTTTTTGTTTACTAGCTAGGTAAATGTCTTTTTTTCCTGTGGCAGCACAGTCGTCGTCCTAAAGGGCCTTTGAAGTAGCAATAGAAATAGCAACTTGATAGACTGTCACTGTTTCTGCTACAAAAAGAACGACCTCTGTCTGAAATCATATCACCAATCATTATGGATTCGTCCTTTGATCATGAAATGCAGGTTAGGTATGACGTCATTAAGCGGAACAGCTCCAGTTCGTCCTGCTGGTTTGGAATGGTTTGTTGGTAATGCATCCTATTCTTGGGCAGGCATGTATATATGTCCAGTAACACTTAGCAATCATATGCTAATTATTATGTGGACACTACCGTTTATTCGAGCATGACACTCAACCTAGAAACCAATCACTTTTATATAAAACAAACTACAAAACCAATCTAAAAATCTGTCCGGGTAAGCCGTCTTTTTTTGTTTTTTAGTCTTTTTTTAAAAGATTCTCTCAAATATGCTCCTTGCCGAAAGATTTTAAAAAATGGACCCTGATCTTGGCGCCACAGTCACCGGCGCCAAGATATAATGGCTTGGCGCAAATATCGCCATGCCCCTGCTGGCGTGGCGATTACGTGGAAGGGGTCTTGGCGCCATAGATCTTGGCGCCCTAGATCTTGACGTCAAGATCTCACATAACCGCCTCTCTCTCTCTCTCTCTCGCCGCCGCTCGCCCGCGTCTCTCTCTCTCTCGCGCGCCGCGCCAGCCGCTCGCCCGCCGCCGCTCGCCCGCGTCTCTCTCTCTCGCGCGCCACGTGCCCGCGCCGCCGCGCCTCGCCCGTGCCAGCTCGCCTCGTCCGCGCGTCGCGCCTGTGCCGCCGCGCCCTGCCGCGGCCGCGCCTCAAGCTCGCCCGCGGCCGCGCTGGCGCCGACCGGCCACGCCACGCGGCCCGCCCGTAAGGTCCTGCATTCTTACGTGGAGCGGCATTACACGGTTGTGTGTGACAAGGAACGCTGCCCATGGAGGGTTTGTGCAAGGAAGCAAAAGGTCTCCGGAAAAGTGGAAGATCACAAGAGTTGTCGGGCCACATACTTGTGCTTCACATGACCTCAGCACGAAGCATCAGCAGTTGACATCTACCCTCATTGCCAAGCGGTTGATGAAAGTATTACAGCTAGAGCCAAACATGAAGGTCAGGACAATTATGAAAATAGTTAATGAGATCTATGGAGGATATGACATAACTTATGGCAAAGCCT